>OY757913.1:114413647-114571147 GCA_963585895.1 Sepioteuthis lessoniana | reverse complement strand
TATTTCAGGCTTAAAAAGGATTGTATTACAACTGATAATTTTTATAGATGAACTTTCTTTCCACGCGGCCCTGTAGTGTGATAGGATCTTCGCTCTATTTATTGACAAGCCCTTTCAGCAGTCAAATCAACTCGCCCGTTGGTATGATTCTCTAGAATCCTGATGCAATAGCAAAGTTCTTTCTGACAGTTCTCATGGACCTGTTGAAGCAGATAGCCTGGAGGCAAACACAAAAAGGATAATAAGACCACTTGGTCTTAACCATTTTGGTTGGTTCCCGCTCGCATGGCACTCTTAGTGTTCAGTTTCGCAATACTAAGACACGGCAGTTTTAGCCATGCCACTCATTCACTCATCCACTTGGCTTCGCAAGTGCTAAGACACGGTAGTCTTAGCCACACCACTCGATTATCTGTTCACTTGTTTCCCTCGTCCGCAATGTTAAGACACGGCAGTGTTAGCTACGACACTTGTTCGCTCCTGCATGACCAAGCTACCCACACCAACTGTACATCAGCTCCCACATTGCAGCATCTAGTCCATGTACATCTCACTGTATGGACTAGCGTCAACACTTGAGACCACATCAACATACCCCCAGTTAAACTAAAGTACTGCACAACTGGGACATCGATCATCCAGCTGTCTTTACTGACAACAACGACCATCAGCTGCCTCTACCAACGATAACGACCACCAGCTGACTCTATCGACAATGAATGAATCACTGCATGGATGAGCATCGACATCTGAGACCACATCGAGGCACACCCAAGTACTGCACAACCGAGACATTGATCATCCAGCTGCCTCTACCAACAACAATGACCACCAGCTGACTCTACTAAGGACAACGATCATCAAGCTGTCTCTACCAATGATGACGACATACCAGCTGACTCTACCAACAACTATGATTCTGTAACCTGCGACAAAATAAATTGTCATTTGTTATATTGTTATCATGCCTTTGTTTTCTTCACCGTCTTCCGGCTGTCAATTTACTCACACACTTAACACAAAAAATAATTTGTGGGATCAATGTTCTTATCGGCCCTGCAACAACACTAAAAAACTGTAAATGAATTTAAAAAAAAAACAACAGCAAAGTCAAGTTTGACTTAACTTTTTCACCTGTTCTGGCTTCATCCCTGGCTTTCATTCTTTGAATGAATCCTTGGCTTTTGCTTTTACGGAACTGTTCAAAAGGATCCTTGATATCAAATCCTATCCCTTTGTACATGCTTTGCCTGTCTCGACACTCCCCTCCAGCAATTGGGTCTACAATGCCTTGCTCTGTTACACCTAGTCCTTTTCCACTCCAACCTATTGTTTCAATACAAAAATATACAAATCAGAAAAAGGAAAATGATTTAATATACAAATTCATCAGCTGTTCTGGTTGTTAATAGCCTCAACAAAACATTCACACCATTTAACACAATTTTGTTCTGAGAGAGTATGTTATTTCTTGATTGTTTATGTTGTAAAAGTATAGAAAATGGTCATTATTCCCTTTAAACTTTGCTTTTCTGAATAATGAAATTTACAAATTAACCCATTTTTTTTAAATATAAAAACAGGCAAAAACTGTACATTTTCATAAAGTCAGTAATAAAACAACATATGAATAAAAATTTACATGAATTTATACTAAAGTTAAAAAAATGTTTAAAAGTAGTTTTTTGAGATTTACCACTGCAATATAAATCATGTCTCAGTCCCCAAATATAGTCATCACTCATCGTGTTTTTGTTATATTCCTTGGTGAAAAAACAAAGTTTGAAGCGTGGAGGGATTTGGCGCGGGGGGGGGGGGGGGGTATGGATATTTGATTTATTTTTATTCTTTTAGATGAAGCATTGTCAATCTTTATTATTAATTTTGATTTGTATTTTCTTTCATTTTTCAATTTTATTTGTTTTTTTTATTGCAACTCACTTGGTTTGGTTTTAGGCCATATCAACCACCATAAGTTATTTAAGGCCAAATCCTGTTTATACATATAAAATATATATGATTTGTAAACATATTTTATTGATAACATTTTTAAACAAGTCTGAGCTCTTTTTTTGCACACAGTTAAACAGTTTCAAGTATTACTATCTAATATGAATAATTCAATTTAACATTAATCACTTGTTTGCACACAGTTAAATGGATTCAAGTATGGCTATGTAACAGTAACAATTTAATATCAATCATTTGTTTATACACATTTAAATAGATATACATGATATGTAAGAGTTTGTTGGTAATTTCATTTTTAAATGAGTTAATATTAATTTGTTTGCACACTAGTATTGCTTTTATATCTACACAGTTAAATGGTTTCAATTATTGCTATCTAACAATCATAATTCTATTCAATATTAATCATTAATTTGCACACAATGAAGTGGTTACAAGTATTGCTATTGAACACTAACAATTCAATTAAACATCAGTCATTTGTTTACACACAGTTAAATGATCAGTTCTATTTCAAACAATTCAATTTAGCATAAGTCATTTGTTTGCACTCATTTTAAATGTCAAACAGTTCTATAAAACCCTATCAAGTGCTAACACTTCAGGCCAGAGTGGACCTGGGAGCAATGGCAATGAAAGGATCTTCCACATTCCTCAAAGCTCTGGCATTACTGGAGCCTCACCATCAGACTGTTTAGTGTCATATCCAAGGCACTCATTGGAGGGGGTCTTACTCCTCTGCAGAGATACAGTCAGTGTATTCTATAGCCCTTCCCCACCAGTAGACTGAGCAGGCAACTCACTTGGGCTACTTCAATCAAAACAGCAAATAAAAGAGACAATAATAAAGGATAAGCTTAAAGTAAGACTTTAATTCACATTCACTTAGTAATCTGTCTCAGCTGCTTTACCTCAAAGCTACAAGAACCACTGCTATTACAGAAGCCTAAATCACACCTATAAGTCTATCCTTTATTTCAATCTGTCAGTGCCATGTTTATTGTTGTTTTTACAAATGACTAATGTTAAGAGTATATTTACTTTTCTTTGATGGAGCATTATCAATCATTGCTTTGATTTTTCATTAATATTTCCTCCCCTCCCATCTTTTAATAAAATATGAAAGAAAATACTTGTCAGAATTGATTATAATAATTTAAGATAGATATTTATAACAAATAATCTTGAATAAACTGAAATATAAAATCAGTGTTTTGACTTTTTATTTTGTATCTGAAGTCTCCAAATGAAGCCTTTTGGTATTGATTAGCCAGAATGTTGCTTAAATTTACTAATCAATTAGAACAGAGTTTTGTTTTTATATACTGATTCAACAGAAAATAATAATAATAGAATGGTAAACATTGTTCAGTGATTTCCTAATAAGACTTCTAGCCAATCATCTTAGGTTTTGCAATTATATATGATGGTCGGATGAAAAGTTCATAGGCTGATTAACATTGCAGTTCACAAACTTCTTCCATCAGTGTTGAGATGCTTGGATCCCATTAGTCAAAAAAGTCATCAACAGCAGATATGACATCATCATATAAGCTTTCAGCCCATCTTTGTACTAACAATTCTCAGGATTTCAGCATCTGAAAGTGTTCGAGAATATTATGCATGGTTGATTGAGTGCCATTTACAGCCAAGTTTTGTCTGAGCTTTCAGGCTGAGATTAAAGTGTAGAACTGATTCATCATCTCCCTCAGCTGAAATCTTTCCTTCAGGTAGAACATATCAAAATAAAAAAAGAAGGGTGGAGACTTTGGAGGTATTAGGACTATTTTTGGTCTTGCTCATGTATATCTTATATGCATTGCTACCATCATTAAATTGATCATGTGTCACATCCTACAAACAAGGAAATTTAGTTAGAAACTGAAAGATTGCCATTTACAAGATTTAGCTTAATTTTTTTAAAATCATTTTTTAAAACTACTATAAAGGTCAATAACCTAATGTTATCAGATCAGGATGTAGATTTTGATAGGCTTGATTGGTTATCATGTTACAAAAACCAAGATTTTCATCTTCCTATAGATACCTCTGATGTGGTTTACAGTAGAAATACACTTTATCAGCAAATATCTCTCACAACTTTTCAAGCAAACATTTGCTCAAGAAATTGATGATGATGATGATGATGATGACAATAACAGCAGCCTTTTTCTTGTCAAAACAGAAAGCTATATAGAAGAGACATGAAAATGTTTATAAGCAATGTTTAATTTCTTCAATTAAATCTATATTTAGCAATAAATGATCAAGCCACAGCATATTTTATACTTTTAGCAATGTCTTGATGTTTCCATGTTATCAAGGTCTTAAACTACCTTATAGTATATACTCATGTGATGAAAATTTTTAGCCACAAAAAGATTTTTTTTTACATATATTGGATGTAATGAATGATAATAAGTTTCCAAGTGGCAACAGGAAGCAATATTTACCTCTTCAAGGAAATCAATAGTGGTGGGTCCTTTCATGTTCCATAAGACTGATAGCATGACCTTTTTTATTGAACACTGTGCTCAGAATTTTTTATTTTCTGGAGAGTTAGTGTGTTTCCATTTGATGGACTCTCTTTTCGACTCATAGTGGCAAGCCAATGTTTAGCTCACTTGTAAAAATTTTTTTTGACTAAAACATGCTTGTCCATATACAGTACACACTCCTCTGAAAATTTCACATGGTTTTCACTTTTCAGCCAGTAAAAAATTGATGACAGACTTCTGTTCAAGCTTGCAGCACTCAGTTTGATTTGCAACCATCTTGAATAGTCTCAGAACAAATATTTTAGCAAAATGAAAATAATTTTTGCTATCAAAAAAAAAAAAAAAAAAAAAAAAAAAAGCTATTAAAAAGTTCTTTTTATTTATTGAATGACCCTTGCATTATGTAAGCAAAATCCTAAACTTACCCATCTTCATGAGCAGTTGATGGCCTTTATTATCTTCACCAATACGCTGATCGAAAGTTGTACTGGGTCCAAAGTTTTCATTAGCACTGCAAAATGAAATCATGCCACAACCATCAAACAGCATAAGTAACACAATACATTTAATTGTCATTAATATAACACAAGTGAAATCATATGACGAAGTTTGGTTTTTTCTCATGAAACCCAACTTTACATTTAATTAAAAAGTAGTTGAAACATTTGTTAATTTAAATTGAACTTGTAGAAAGTGAAATTTTTTTTGTAATTGGGAGGTGGATTGTTTCAAGTATATATATATATATATACTTCTTGGTTCTTTTCATTCTTATTGTTTTGCTTTAAGTTTTCAAAAAGAAATATTATTTTTCTATATATTTCCAAGTTAAAGAATCTTTGGTACCTTCAACCATTCATTTGAAAGTGTAGAAAACAATTTTTAAAAAATCATTCAGAAATATTTTTATTAAAAGAATTTCAAATTTAATTAAAAAAAAAAAAAAAGATTAGAAATTTATCTTTTTGAAATGGGAATTTTTGTTTCCTTAGGGTTTGTAAAATAATAATAAAAAAAGACTAGCAGATTCCCCCCTCCCAATTTTTTTAAAAACATTTTGGAATAATGGGACAAGCAATAATTTTTTTTTTTTGTTATTAAAAAAAAAGAATTAAAAACAAAAGTTTGCTAATTCTTCAGTTGGGTTAAAACTAAAAAGCCTTTTGGCATTACTTTACCAATCAGAATCAATGGGGCTTTCTTTTTAACCAATAAAATATACAAATATCATGTACATTCTATTGACATTTACTTACACATTCATGCTGGAGAAAGTATGAAGCTGTTTTGTCAGTGTACTGACTACAGGACTTCAACTAGTGTCTTAAAATAGAATATGCATACCCCTGAAGAAATTACAGGTGTATGCAAGGTTTGTAAAAACACAGGAATTTTGAAATGATCACTGAATACAATTAGTATGTTTTATAAACCAGGTACAGTCAGAAACATTGTGTAAATAAGAAGGATCATTATGTAAAATCAAATGTCCCTGGCTTGCACATATATCTGCACAAACTCAACATCCTTTCCATTTATTTGTCATTGGGAACAATTTTTTTTACTAATGTGTATAACAAAAAAAAAAAAAAAAAAAGTTAAATTAGACTGTCAATTGAGAATGATATATGAGTATGTGTCTCTCTGAAACTATGCTTAGAATTAAGTTACTTGTTGGAAAGAGCCAAGCTGATCCATCTTATTAAAAATAACATTAAATTATTAACAAAAACTACATCTAGTGTCTTTTCTATAGTATCCATACATTTTACATTATATTTAGAAGGAGTATGTATGCTAAGTGACAGACAGGATGGACTGGTACACTGGAAGAAAATCTTTGAGAACACCTGTAACTTAAGAAGTGAATGTTTAATTCTTTGACATAGTACAACCAAAGAAAAGTTGATTATATATATATATATATATATATATATATATATATAATCATGTTAGAAATTTTCTGTCATTTAATGAAATAATATACCTTATGCAAGAAATCCATTTTCATCACTGCTTTTACATTAATCTGTATATAAAGAAAGATCTTTTCGGTACATCAACACCTACATGAGTAAGGTACCACCAAAACTCACTGCTTCTTGTATTGACAGTGCTCTTTGTTTTGTTTTTTTTTATTGATTATTGACTTGAGCATCATAAAGCTTGAAAGATACAGTTGTGTGTGTATGTGTGTGTGTGAGAGAGAGTAAAAAAAGTAATGGAGTTAAATATTTAGCTAATTAGACTAATGAATAATTCGACAACAGTTAATAAATGACTGAAGACAAAGATGGTGATATTAGACTTGAAGAAAAGGAAAAAAAAGAAAAACAAAAGACACAAGGTTTTTATGGACAATTCTTTTGTTATACTGAAGTCTATGAATTTTCTTTGAATAAAAAGCAAAGGAATTATTTACTTACAAACTTGGAGGAGTAGTGCTGCGAGAACGTCTTTTGTTCCTGACTGGTGAAGGAGATCTGGATTTACTACTACGGAGATATGGAAGAGGTGACTTGGATTTAGATCTGGAATGAGATCTGGAAAAAAAAAGTGATCACAAAATTTATACATAAAGATATGACAATAACAAACAATAAAGGAGATTTTCTATTTCTCTAGCTTTTGCTGAAATTATGTAGGTGGCTTGCCATTATTTAAAGGCATGAACCCGAAAGAATTTAATCTATTATGCTTTTCTTATAGTTTTGATAATTCTATGTAATTTTTAAAAAATATTTACCTAACCATGCTGCCACAGACAAGATCTGACACTTTCTCAATTTTTAAGTGGAATACAGCTAGTTTGAATTGAAAGTTTTCATTTTTCTAGACCAGTTACCCTACCAAAGCTAAAGAGCTCAGACTGTCAGTACTTTTTACCCATAGTTAGAGAGAGAAGATATGAATTCATGTCTTTCTCAAAGGCATCAGTATGAACTCAAATGTAAACAGCCTTATCCAGTCGCTGTATCCATTTCCTAAGACAATAACCGGTACACCACACGCCTCTATGTTAACCAAAGTATTAGCTCCTAAGCTGGAGAGATTAAAATAAAAATCTTGCTTTTCTGTCATAAATCATGCCAATAAATGTTAAGATGTGTTCATGGGGAAAAAAGTCAACCACACTCAATACTTTGTTGCTTGGAAAGATTAAAACTTCAGGGTTTATTACAGTCATTGGTATTATCAACTGAAGTCAATATAATTAAAGAGGAAATTGAAGTAGCCAGCATAGGCAATGGCTGTGCTTAAGATTGCTATTAACCTGAGACTGATTGGAATCTTTTCAGTTGTAGCATAGAAGAAAAGAGACATAGAAGTTGGGAAACAGCATAGCAAAAGGATTTGCTTAGATCAGGCATATTTTTCTCTTTGCAATGTTTTTCCAGTCTTTAAACTAAAAACAGATTTCACAACACACAATAACTACTTAATGATAAAACTCATAAGGAGACAGATGTAGTTAAAATAATAATATATGCATTTTAGATATTAAAAAAATGCTAAGAAACATAGAAAGAATTATTGTAAAGTAGATATAAACACAAATTTATAAGTAGTTAGTACGCATTTATCTTAAGAATATTAGATATTGCTATTATACAGATATAGCTCTGTACATGCAGATATTCAGATTGATAATATACACATACACATAGTTGTAATGGAAGGATGCAACACAAAATTAAGTTTAAAATCAAGTGGAGGATCACCTCTCCTGGGTTTATAGGTGAGTGGTGCCAAATACAGTTCAGCTCCATTGGCCATCCCCATTAGAAGCTTCTTTGGCATTAAGCATTGAGTCCAATCCATACTTTTCAGTATAATGGAGAAGGATCTGTCTGGATGGACAGTCATCTAAAGCTGAGCTAAATAATTTATCTTATCCATAAATGACTGAGAAGCTTACTTGAACCATGGACACACACACACACACACATATATATATATATATATAAAGTGTACAGATACATAGTACTGTTAGTTCATTTTTAAAAAAAAAAATTTCCTATGTAAATTATCTATAAACTGTTCCCAAAACTTTTCTCCAACAATGACCTAAGGTTGAAACTTGTTGAGAATAATTAAAACATGTGTAATTATAAAGAAATATTATTCCTGTTTGCAATATTGCTTTTGTTCATCAAATATCTCTTTCTCTCTATATATATTTCAAATGTGGGTGTATATATATGTTGACAGTGCATTAGTATATTCATCTTTATACACAATATTCATATCTATTATTGTATAAGTAAATGCATACTAACTACTTATATATAAATCTGTATGTCCTTCTATATACTTTACTGTAGTTCATTCTAAGCTTCTTATCTGAGCATATATATATATATATATATATATATATAGAAAGCACATGTTATGAACATTGCAAATAAGCATTGTGTGCACTGGAATTGGTTGTTAGTCTGAGAATTAAAAATAAAAGTTTGAAATGAAAAAAAAAATTATGTCTAATCTTAGCAAATCTTTTTGTTAGGTTGTTTCATAACTTGTGACCTCTACTCTTTCATCTCCACCACTGAATAGCATCCAATCAGCCTAAAGTTAATTGAAACTTTAAGCACAGCCATTGCCTATGCTTGTTCCTTTTGTTTTCTCCTCAATTGTGCAAATTCAAACATTATATATATATATAACTGAAAGATGAAGTGTACATTAACAAAGTACATATGCATAAATAGTAACACTTGATATAGCTACAGTACACTTAATTGCAACACAAATATCCTACAGATATGCATATTTAAGATCCAAATATAGAAACAAGTGCACAGCATTAACATAAAAACAGATATAAAAAGCGAACAAATATTTTTTCTTTTTCTAATAACAACCCATAAATCAAACAACTGTTATGATAGATAAACTAACAGGAAGAAGTCAGACTGATTACCTAACAAATGGCAGTCCCATGTATGTTAACCCTATTATTACAAATAATCAAGAATGACCCTCTTGCCAAGCAGTCAAGTAGACATTAATTTGGGAGGGTGGGGTCAATATTGTTATCTGAACAACCCATGTCTCTGCAGAAGTTGCTCATATTGTAATGCTTATTGTTGTTGGAAATGGACCTGAAAAAATGAGTTCAAGTCCTGGACAAGGTTCTTTGTATTTCACATTGCACCCTTGTGAAAAGTATGAATCCAAATATTATGTGTAAATAGTATGATTGACTGGGCTCTTTAAACCTGATATGGCAATCGGTCTAATAGGAGGAAAACTCTAAATTCAAACAAATTGTACTCCACTAAAAAACTGACTTTGTGTTACATCCTACTTGTGATGGAGGGATTGGGTATATACAAACCAATGTTTCTGCTGATAACTCGTCTACTAATAGAAATAGTTGCTTTTAACAGAATGCTATCTTCGAATATAAAGTGAGTTGAAAAAGTATCAAGACTAAAGATATATTTATCAAGACTGAAATGAACATTGAATGAAATGTTAATTTCCTTCAAAACATGAGATGTGTTCAAAAAGTATTAAGACTCAAGCTGTATTTACCAAGACAGACATGAATAATTAATAAAATATAAATTTTCATCAAAACAGTTTCCCTAACATTCAATACACTTATTCCAGTATGTTTTTTATAGGTTAGAGCACCTCTGAAACTTCTCTTTTGATATAGTGTAAAGTTGCACCATTATATTTCTTTTAATGTTTTCTACATTCTCACTTGAGATAGATTTTTAGTTTAGGAAACAAGAAAAAGTTACATAGAGCTAGATTTAGAGAGAATGGATGGAGTTGCACTTGTATAACCCTGTGTTTCATCAAAAAGTATCAAGAATTGACACTGACAAAATCTAATCAGTTTTTTGTTTCCTTTTACCAACAAATGCAGATAGAATTTGTTTTCCTTCACACTCATAAAGGTCTACTTTATATGCTCCAACACATTTCTTTGCACTCTGTTATATATCAACTATTCCTATCCAATATAAATAATTTGCACACAGTTAAATGGTTTCTAGTGTAATATTACAGACAGGTGCTATCATCAATCAGTGAAGGTGTCATGAGACTAGCACGTGCGGGCTGAATGATCTGAAAAGTTAGACGTGATTTTAAAATAATCACAGATGTATTATCACGTGTTTCACTGGTGACATCGAACATTCGTGGATCTTCGATTTGTTCTCCAAAATCTCTATATAAGAAAACAAGTAATGAGAATTTGGCAGAGTTGAAGGGAGTTGTCAAAACGGGTGCGTTAAAGGTTCCGGAGGCCCCGACCCGTCCTACCCCAGTCTGCTATGACCTATCTGCTATGAAAGGCGTGTGTCAAACAGCCAGCTCTCACCCACACCCCGTCACCACCAAGAGGAAGGTAGAAGAAGGACGCAACTAATATGAACTTATTGAGTTGCAGCGATGACAGCTGAATAAAAACGACTGCTATATTTTCTTCCCTTACCTTCGAGTTTGAGTATTTCTTTTTCTGCGGACTTCTTTCTTTACAGCACAAAATGTTGGTCCTATGGTACCAAGACTTTCTGGTGCCTTTTTTATTTTGACCAGGCCTCTTACGACATAAGAGGAACACCAAGAAAAAAAAAAAAATCCAATACGAACGGGTTACCACAAGTAACGTAAAGAACTTTGTTTGCAGAAAACAGAGACGCAGAAAACAAAGAGACTGAAGGAAAGCCCGGAGAAGAAGAGAAATGAGGAAAGAAGAAAAAAAAAAGGGAAAGGACCCTAAAAATTCTGTAAGTTGACAAAATCATTTTTTTCGCCTTTAATCTTCTTCAGTTTCGACAATTGTTTCTTTTCATTTGACTCTGTGTCGGTCATCTTGTGCAGGCTGGGTAGTTAGTATAGAATTAGAATTTAATAGTTGGTTTTATAATTATATAAGAAATTATTTAGGATGAACCAGGAACAGTTTTTAGCAGAAATGATGAGAGGATTTGCGAGGGAATTTGCGAAGACGCTGTCTGGCGTAACCTCTTCGGTCCAGGCAAGCTCTTGTCTGAGTAATATACGCGCCTTGGGCGAGAATGATGCACACAGGTTCGATGCCTGGACGAGAGATCTAAAAAAATATCTGCAAGAAAGGCAGGAAGTGTACCCCGGGCGGATATTAAATCTAGCGGAAAAGGCCTACGAGAGTGGTCAACGACTGGATCCCCTGGTTCAGAAACAGGTTAAGGACTTCTTTGTGGAAGGACTAAGGGACCCAGAAATTAAGCTAGTAGTGATCAGGGCTGACCCCGCTACATTAGATATGGCCTATAGTTTAGCTAGGAGAGAAAGTAAGTTAAGAGCTAGGATAGAAATGAACCAACAAGGGAGTGAAAACTTCCCACAACCCATGGAAGTTTGACACGCCCAGAGGCGTAAATATAAACAATCGCCTCTGAGACCTGAAAATTGGCGCCCGCCACCACCGCTAGACGAAAAACGGCATGTTAATAGGTGGACACCTGTGCCTGGCCCTTGCTGGGTATGTGGTAATAGAAACCATATAGCCAGAAATTGTACGTATAGACATCGGGGAAACGGTCAATGTCCGGCCGCAGTGAGCCACAAAAACGGACGAGGAATGCCACCCCGATATACGTATTAGGGTCTCAGGGCTCACCTAACACTATTAGTATTAGGATAGGGTCAGGATTCTTCAGGGCATTAATTGACACCAGGGCCGAAGTTTCAGTAGTGCATAGCAGGGTTTTTAAGTCGATAAAACCGAGGCCCGACTTATTTAGAAAGTGTATCAACCTCCAGACAGCGAACGGATCTCGCTTAAGGTTGAAAGGAGAGACTTCGCTGGAGTTTAAAGTAGGGGAACAAAGATCACGGCACGATTTCTTTGTTGTAGAAAATTTAAATAGGAATGTCATTTTAGGACAGGATTGGTTGAAGATGAACCAAGTCTGTATTTATTATGATTTAAATGCCCTGAGATTCAAAGGTGAATATGTAGCGTTAGAGGAGGATAAGCACATTCCCTCGCTAGCTTGGTTACAAAGTACTTTGGTATTGAAGCCCCAGCATGCTTACACTTGCTTAGGGCGAATTAGGATCAGAGCAGCGGGTAGACAGTACCAAATTGAGGAGATAAGCTCGGGATTTTTCAGCCAGCGTATCTGTGGTCACAGCAAACGAATTACGGAGAGTCCCGATTCTTATCATGAATGGTACTAACCAAACTATAAGGCTTAAGAGGGGATGTCCAGTAGGAGGGCTGCATAAAGCAGGCATAGTTGGCAGAATAGAGTTAGTTAATAGGGATAATTATAGGATCTCTGATAAGGAATTGGAGGGGGTAACGGTTCTGGAGGAATTCGGAAGCGATTTCAGGCCCCTGCTTCAAAAAAACAGAGATCTGTTCACCAACACTAATAAGTATCTGGGGGTAACGGATACTGTTAAGATGAGCATCGATACAGGGGTTCACCCCACATAAAGAAAGCCCTGTATCGCACACCTCTTAAACAGAGAGAGTACTGGTGGACCAAGCAGATGATGCCGGATTTGTTCGCAGGCGGTACGAATGTGTCTGAGAGAATTTGGACAATGAATCAGATATTCCCATAATGCAACGTCAACTAGCACTGAATGATGAAGTGGACATGGAGGCTATTGATGGGGATTCTGAGGTTCGGGATGCAAACAAAGTAGTGTAGTGGATAGTGTAGCAGAAGTTAGAGGAATAGTTAGGAAACAGCTGAAGAGCTCTCGTTGGGTGGGAGGAATAGGACTGCCAAGAAGTAATAACGGGATGAGGCCAGAGTTCAAGTGGCCGGTATTAGGGTCCGCTGAAATGGACAGTGACTGGAAGGACTGTTGTACAGTCTGTTGATACCAACTATTCGGGGATATGGATATTGTCTCGGACTTTTCTAGTCCATATCAACAAAGAATTGTCTTGAATGACCTCACCATTGGGGCAGAGCAACTAATAGGCAGATATTTTTTTGTGTCTAGCGAGGTAGATGAATGAAACTGCGTCGAAACTGTTAGGGTGTAAGGCAGAAGGAAAAAAAAAAAAAAAAAAAAAAGAGATAGGGAACCGAGAAAAAAAAAAAAAAAAAAAAAAAAAGGAAGAAATAAACACGAACTATACTTCGACAAAGTCAGTAAGGAACTTTCTATTAATTTATATTTATTTATTGAACTAATTCACCTTTGTCGAATGTTGTTTGTATATGTACCTCCTAAATAATTAAATCCTTCTAAAGAATTTTTTTTTTTGATGAGGGACATAATGTAATATTATGGACGGGCACTGTCGTCAATCAGTGAAGGTGTCATGAGACTAGCACGTGCGGGCAGAATGACCTGCAAAGTTAGACGTGATTTTAAAATAATCCAGATGTATTATCACGTGTTTCACTGGTGACATCGAACATTCATGGATCTTCGATTTGTTCTCCAAAATCTCTATATAAGAAAACAAGTAATGAGATTTTGGCAGAGTTGAAGGGAGTTGTCAAAACGGGTGCGTTAAAGGTTCCGGAGGCCCCGACCTGTCCTACCCCAGTCTGCTACGACCTATCTGCTATGACAGGCATGTGTCAAACAGCCAGCTCTCACCCACACCCCGTCACCACCAAGAGGAAGGTAGAAGAAGGACGCAACTAAAATGAACTTTTCGAGTTGCAGCGATGATAGCTGAATAAAAACGACTGCTATATTTTCTTCCCTTACCTTCGAGTTTGAGTATTTCTTTTTCTGTGGACTTCTTTCTTTACAGCATAAAACGTTGGTCCTATGCTACACTAGTATTTCTATCTAACATTAACAATTTTATTTAATAATCATTTGTTAGCATAAATTGTTATATGGTTTCAGGTATTCCTTTCCAATACTCATAATTTTCAAATAGATCTACTTGTTCTGTAGATGGGACTTTAATGGGTATTACCACTCCAGGTCAGAGTGGACCTAAAAGTAATGGCAATGAAGAGTACACCACACTCCTCAGAGATCCAAAATTGGAGCCTCACAAATAAATGCATTTTAGAGTCATATCCAGTAGAGGATACAGTGTATTTTAAGTCCTAACAAGATGATGCTAACAGCCAAGATATCTTGAAAAAAAAGTATAAATATATGGGGAGATTTATTTTTTATTAGCAGTAATTTGAAAATAGTTTTAATGAAAAAATAGACACATTAGTAAATAAAATTTAGGAATTTGTTAATCCCAAACAGTTTTGGCATTAGGGGACATTTGTATAGAGACAGACAGACTTATAAATGTTAAGTTAGTGGTTAGAGGAACTTTTTTACATTTAAAAAAAACATTGAAATTTATTTATTGGCAACAACTAAGGATACACTTCATATCTTTTACTATGATTAAAACAAAATCTAATTTGAACTATTTGTTAATAATTCAGTCCAAATTTTATATTTAAAAGAAAAGAAAGACTTTACTGACTTTTTGAGATTGCTTTTGTCAAGAAACCAAAGTAGATTTTAATAGTTCTTTAGTCCAAGCTTTAGATTTTGATAATTGGTTGGTGTTTAAAATTTTCAAATTTGAAAATAATTTGAACCCTTTTTATATTGATTTTTTTTAATAGAAATGTAATTTAAGTAGGAAATTCAGTAGGAAAGATAATGAATAATGAGAAATATTTTTAATTGATTTTTAAACATTTTGATATTTTTCATAAAAATGCAAATGAATAAAGAGAGTGTAACTGTTTGGGTATTAAAATGTAGTATTTTGGGATGGTTTAATTTATGTCTTTTTGGCTTGGTTTCCTTGTTTAATGGCATATCAACATTTGAGGGTTATTGAATGCCAAAGTCATCCTTATAGAAGAACAATAGCTAGGAAGATAAGGAGGCTCATACCTTTCCTAAAGGTATTAGTTGAAAGTGAATGTAATAACATAATTGGAGTTAAAAGTTGCTTACTATGTAACAATCCAGCACTTTAGCCATTACATCATGGGAACTCTCTCATAAAGACCTTTTTTGGTTATATATGCATGCTGAGTATAACTGAAATAATCTAGATCTTATTTCACTCTTGAGGAAAGTACTAAGAATAAAAAATGAAGACAATAAAAAGATAAAAAATTATCACATTTCTAAAAGCAACATGATTCTATGTGATTTTTTAAAATGTCATAAATCCACTATTATCAGAATGCCTCACAAGTGAAACCTGAAATGGTTGAACCTGAAATTTTAAAATTCTCTATTACAGGGTCAGATAAGTCCAAGATTACATTAGTTCCTTTTGTTTTCATAGAATAATGAAAACTCCCAGATAAAAGGTGTCTTACCTTCTTCGAGGTCTGGATCGTGGAGAGTTTGATCTGGATCGTGGTGGTGGTGGTGATTGGGATCTGGATCTGCTGTGAAACCGATCTGTCTGTTGTGATTGCTTTTCTTTTTCTTTCTCCTTTTCTAATTCCATTTCTTTAAGTTTCTTTGCTTTCTGTTTGGCCTTAAAGAATTCATAAAGTCCTAGTTTTTCCCAACCATAACTGTAAAAAAATGAAATAAAAAGTAATAAATCATAAAAATTAAGAAATTTAACATTGTTTATCATTTCTAATTAACTTTATAAGACAAGAAAAAAAAAAGTAATTAATATCAGATTTCAAAATTTCATCATTAATGCCAACAGCATCAATTCCTTAAACTCTCTATTGCCATCCATCCCTATTGACAGCTTCTTTCCTTTTTTAACTCGTTCCAATAAAAAAAAAAAAAAAAAAAATGAAAGGATTATTAACATAGGAGTTTGCCTAAAATCAAAGTGTGAAAGTTTCATACGGTAATATAAGTGGTTGATAAAATCTAATTGAATATCTATCATCAAAACTGCTCATCCTCAATACTGAACACCTTCAGACCAAAGTTTAAAATTGCTACTCATCACCACTACTAGATACCAGAGTTTCCAAAAAAAAATCTTCCCACTTTCTCACTGTGTGTCAATTTTATACATTTAACTTTTGGTACATCAAGAAGCTTGAAACTCAGCCTAACAATTTCTGCATTCAAGTTTCTGTACAACTAGGTACCTGAATCAAACCAAGTGTCCTACAGCATGCTCAAGTCATCTTTCCTGTAACTTTAAGGACATGTGTTTAATCCAGGTAGGCCAGACACAACCGGGTTCTCTTACAAAATGTAGTATCTATTCCTCTCTTCAGGTAAGATGCATCAAAATTAAAATGAGATTGGTCGTAAGGATTTCAGTCCTAGAGCAGCACCTACCCACTGCATAAAAAGGGAGGGTTAAAGTAAGTTCGTTATATGGATTGATTAATTATTGTCTTTACCCACACATACCCGTATGCACCTCTGCATGATCCTGTATCAAAATCTACTTCTGTGAGGAGGTAGTTCAATATGGGATCAGACCATAACTCCTCAGTCTTTGGGTCAGGATCAAAGTGTAGTATCTGTTTCTCCTCTTTATGATGTAAACAAAATTATCAAAAGAATATTTTAAAAAGTATATATTCATAAAATTGTAACTGTTTTAACATAACCATATGGCAAAATTGCCAATTGAATTCCTCGCTCAAAGAAAGATTTTTTTCTGTTTCAATGCACCATTCAATTTGGCTTGTTGTTTATTGCACACAATTAATTCTATTAACAATAAGTGATTTTTCCTTTCTTTCAAAAGATGTTTTAAGATAATCAGAATATATTAAAAATTTTGATCACATTTAAATGAATAGAAGTTTTTGTGCTATTAAGATAATAGATCTAAAGGAAAAAAAAAAATTTGTCCAATTCTTATTTCTTTAAAAAAACTCCTTGTGAGTCTAAGTGATAGCAAGTTTCTTCAGGCTTCTAGGACTCTTTTAAGAGTTTGAGTTGATTTTATCATGCTGTTGTCTGGATAGTTTTGATGCTTCTTCTGATCTCTAATTCCCCTATTTTCTTTTCCATGACTTTGGGGGGACCATTCATATGGCACCAATTAAAATCAGTATCACCATTACCTCCATATTCTACATCTTTTTTAGCACTCTAGCAAGGTCCAGGTATTTATCTATCTTTTCACTTTCTTTTATTTTCACTCTATAGTCTGCTCAAATAGCAAAACCTCTACTTGATAAGTTCTTTTCTTATGATTAATTAATATGAGATCTGGGATTGGCTGATCCATTCGTATCTCACTGTCAAAGAGAATTTTATGGGTTTCATCTTCTCAGACAGATTCTGGTCTATGCATATACCATTTGTCAGCATGGCCAAATATTAATCTCTTGCACAATCCCCAGCAGATTACCTTTTCCACCCAGCCATGCCTTATCTTGTATTCCTTTTGTGCTAGTTTGCTGCATTCACTTATTTTGTGATTAATTGTTTCACCTCTGTCACCACATAATCAACACATGTTATTCTTCAGTGAATTGTCAAATTTTGTAATAATTACATATCCTTATTTAACTTCCAGTTCAATCAATGTTACAGTTAGAATTGATATGATAATTATTATCTACTCAATAAAAATTATTTGCAAGTGATGGATATGTATTTAGCAGGTTTTTTTTTCCCCTTCAGAAATGGTAATTTTATATTTTGTTAGATTATAGAAGTAGTAAAAAAAACACTCTTGATGAAAAGTGAGAAGATAATCTTACTTGTCCCGTGGTCTGTCATGTGTAGGATTACTGTAGAAGGCTTCCACAGCAGCCAAAAGTCGTTCACTTGGGGGCATTGGGGGTGGTAAACGTATATCTTTAGAATCTAGTGGCTTATAATCAGTGTCTTCCAGCTGAATTAAAAAAGAAGAAAAAAAGGAGTTCACACATGATATTAATTTAGTAAAAGTAAATTAAAAAATATATAACTATTTGCAACTTAACATATTGTAAAAATGTTGTTTTTTTTTACATAATTTAAAAACATATCTGAAAGCCTTAATACAAACAGTGAAAATATAAAGGATTATTTACAAATTCTATAGGTCCAAATACAATTTCCTCTTGTAGATAATTAACTGGCCAAAATGCTATTTTTGAAACCTCTTGTGGATTAGACAAATTGATATTTTCTTATTTATATCATCTACAAAAGATGATAATCTGCAGCAGTTGTTCACTTTGTCATCAGCATGGTTTTATGCTCTATCATGAATCATTAAAAGAGTTTGGAAATAAGTATTTGTTTATTTTTTTAAATATTAAACAACACTAAGTAACACAAATAGTGTTTCTGAATAGTATGTGTTGTTTCTTAATTGCTTATGTTGGAAAAGTATAGAAAATAGCCATTATTACCTTTCCTTTTCTGCCCTGAATATGAAAATTTACAAATTAACATATTTTCTATGTAAAAATAAGCAATTTCGTACATTTTTATTCATGCAAGGTTTAAATAAAACAATATGTGAATAAAAATTTATGAGTATTTATACCAAAGTTGAACAAAAATGTTTAGTAAGTTCTAGAAAATTCTCCATCAGCTACTCAGAACTGAATCTACCTTGAATGTCTTGGAAAATAGTTAAATTTGATTATTTCATAACCCAGGTCACAAAAGCAAAGTTTGAAGAGAAATATAGATTCATGAATAACTGTTGGTAAAAAATTAGAATGAGAGAGACACTTAGTTGAAGTATATAGAATGGAACATTGTGGATGTGAGAGAGAGAGAGAGAAGGAAAATGACGTCTGTTAGCTTTTGTGGGTAAGAGGAAATGAAGAACAAGGTTTGCTTTGAAAATGCTGCTTTGACAACAGTCAGAAAGATGTGACTCGAGATAAGAGAAGAAACAAGTCTTTCTGCATTTCTCATTACATGAAGCTTTCTCTATCCATTCTACTATGGATCAATAGTAAAAGAGACTGGGTTCTTGATTGGGCAACCAGTCAAGGAGAAAGAAAAACTGAATTCAAAATCAGAGTCATAGGGATAGAAACTACACTCTATATGAACCCCCACAATTGTTTAAAAAAAAAAAAAAAAAAAAAAAAAGGAGATGAAAACAATAGATAACAGATTTTACAACAACTTTCTTGTAGAAATGGTTAGAAGACTCAAACAAGATAAACTAATTAGACCAAAGAGGAATGTTGAGTGAGACAGAAGACGTGTTGCTGTCTACTTTGCTTAAAGGATTCTGGACATATTTCTGTCATTTGTTATGTTTATATTCATTAGAATAAATACAAATTTGGAAAATAACATTCTTAAAAGCACTAACATATATACTTACACTTTCTGATACAGAACAAATGTAAATATCAATAAATTCAAAATACACATGACAAAGCTCTTACAAATAAATAAAACACTGTTTTAGACAAGCGCATGTCACAATATAATAAAGTCTGAATGAAATATATATTGACATTAAGAAAATTATATCATCAGTGAAGAGAAGCCATCAAACTTGTATTTTATATAAAACCACTGAAAATGGTTGATATGATAAAAATGAACTGTTTATTGTCAGGGATATATAGTTTGCTTTTTTTAAACAGCAAAGTGAGTATTCAAAGAAAATAGTATGAGAACACATAAGTATAAAATAGTTGAAATTCAGAGATTGATAGAAAAATATAGGAACATAATCTCTTCCAAAATGAGCTGAACATTAACAATTAAAAAAAAAAGATCTGTTTTTAAACAAGCATAAATTTTGGTCCAAAAGTTTTTCTGATATTGGCATAGGTCAATACTAGGTTCAACATTTGACACAAGCATAAATCAACATATGAATAGCAACCCATCTGGAATCATCCAAGTACAATGTTGCTTAAATTAAAGATCACACATAGCAACTATTATATTAGGATACCTAAGTAATACTTCCATTTAATACAATATTTAAAAAAAAACTTTTCCAGTTCCTGCAGGATTTTTCCTAAAACTAAAAATTTATTAAAGATGTTTTAGAAGTATATCTATACTATACAATACTATATTCACTCTCCCTAAAAAAAATCCCTAATTTATCCCATATGCATTGATTATTTCTATATGCAGAGAATATATAGAAATGCTAAAAATATCATCAAAACCAGTTATTTTGAAATTTTTCCATTGTATATTTTTCATCATATGAAAGTTATGTTTTAGAAAAAAACTTTTTATAATTACATTGATATGGTTTCTTGATACCCACACATTCTCAATGCCAAGTTCTATACAATCAACTTCTTTCCAAGAACAGCAGAAATATGGAACAAACTCCTCTGCAAATATTTTCCAACAGTATTTGACCATGAGATCTTCAAATCCAAGGTCAGAAAGTATCTTATTAGTCTCTAGATGATAAACTCCCAGTTAATCCCTCCATCCATCCATGTTCTTATCTTCACCCATTCCCTACTCTCTAATCATTCTTTCTATTCATTTACTACATCTTGTTGTCATATCATCATAACCCTTTGCTTAGTAGTGGTCAATTTGACTTTGCTAAGATTGAATCTTAGTATCAAAAAGAAATTACACAAAAACCTGAGAACTTTCTACTTAAACATATGTATTACATGCCAAACAATAAGTGAAATAAATATATGATTTGCATGTAAAACATTGTACTGAGAGTTTTAAAAAATTAGAAAATGAAAACAAACCTTAACAAGAGGAGCCATTAAACCAGCAGGAAGTTCATAATAAGGAACTGATGGTGTCAAGTCCATTTCTGTAGGTAATGGTATTGGTGGTGGGGCCTGTGGAAAGCCTGGAGGTGGCTTACTAAAATCGGGCATAGGTAGCGGACCAGCTGGAGGATGAGGGCCATTGGGAGGACCACTAAACTCCTGTGGAGGAGGTGGTAACATTCCTGAAAAGAAAAGAACAAAAAGTTAAACCAAATTTTGTTGGGATATTCATTTGAATAAGAAGTATTAATAATTCAATAATGATATAGCATTAGCAACACTTGTATATTTCACTATAAGTAATTCTTGATTTTCAGATTCACTCTCAAACAGGTGGACACTATAACTAACACATCATCATACAAGATGAAAGATCCCACATAATAGCAAATGTATACATGAAATGAGACTAGAACATATTCAGCCATTTTCAATATCACAAGAAATCTTTATAAGGCCTTGATGTAACTTGGTACCTTAACAGAGGTTATGACCTTCGGTGCACATATATAAGCAGACACTGTCTAATGAGATTACTCAATCACTTAATGCAACAGTTATCATTATAGGAAATAGAATTGGTGACCAAAGTTCAAATCCTGGAGAAGGCTGTTTATGTTTCACTTGGGAAAGGCATGAATCAATCTGTTCTTCATTCAGCTGTCTATATATGCAGAGTCAATTTTTCAGTAGAGTACAACTGGTTTTAAATTCAGTTATCCTTCTCCCAGACTGGTTGCGTAACCAAGACTAAAGAACCTAGAGTGCCCAACTATTTACCAATACGTAGACAAAAAATAGAAGGATTCATGCCTTTTACAAAGGCATTAGCACAAAGTGAAATGCAAACAGCTTCATCCAGGATTTGAACTCAAGTCTCTGATTTCATTTCCTATGACAATAACCATTATGTTAAATGCACCTCCTTGTATATGTAGGGTATAGAAAAAGAAATTTGGAATCAATAATACTTTGGTATCTTGTCAAAGTTAACAAAATATTATCGACTCCCCTTATTACTTTTTCCCCACCTTATACTAAAAAGAAAATTTGATTTGATGATATTAAACAGATGAAAATATAGGGTGCTTGACAAAATTTATATCATTTCAAATGTAAAGTGTATTTTGAAAAATTTGATGTCATTTTGTAATCTAATAACTTGACCAATTCTAGTTCAAATGATGTCAAATTTTAACAGCATGAGTAAAAACAACTCAAAATTCTTTGTTTAATGTTTAAACATCTTTTCTTTTCCAGTTATTGGTATTTCTATACTAGAAAAGGAAAAAAAAACAGGATTTTGAATTGTTTTTACACATGCTGTTAAAATCTAAGATCATTTGAACAAGAACTGGTCAAGTTATTAGATTACAAAATGATATCATTGTTTCTGAAACACCTTGTATATCAGTTCAAATCAAATTTTCCCTATGGTATGGATTTTCAAGTAATTAACTTTTCTATTAGGTACATTCAAAAATTACCATCATCTACTTTAAGAAAACTAGACTAAACATGCAATAGAAATTTTTTTTTTTTTTCTTAAAAAGTAATGAAAACTTTTTACGAAAAAAAGATGTTTCAGATAAACTGGATTATATATAGAAGAAAAATAAATAATGATAAAGGACAAAACTAGAATATATTTAAAACAGCATTTTTGCAGCAAGAAAAGAAAAAAAAAATGTTTCAGCTTCCAGAAGTTGGATTAGCATTTCCATTTTTTTCCCCTTCCTCCAGATCATAGCTGTATGAAATAAAAAAAATAAAAATTACTTACCATGACCATATTCAAACAGCTGTGGAGGAGGAGGCGGATGACCAGGACCTTGGTTAGGTCCAGGTCCTGGCCCTGGGCCTGGTATTGGAAGTCGGCTATGATAATTTGGTATAGGAGGACCAAATGGTGGAGGTGGACCTCCAAAGTTTGGGGGGCCAAAATTTGGAGGAGGGGGTCCACCGGCTCCTGACCCACCAGTACCACTGGACACATGACCAGCAGGTTGAGGCATGTTTGGTGGAGGACCCTGGAAAAATATACATAAATAGAGTTTTATAAAAAAAAAAAAAAAATTAATCAATGATCAAAATTTTCTTTAATTTATTTTTTTGTTATAGAATACGCCTACCCCCAAAAAACAAAATCAAAAAACAATTAAGCTTTTGGAGTTTTTGATATATTTCAATTCATGGAAAAACTTTTTTATTTTTGCAATTCAACATATGTAAATCAAATTACTAAATTTTTTTTTGTATTTTTTCATATTGAAAAATACGATGTTAAAAAACTATTCTTTTGTTGCCCCCAGTGAAGCTGTTGATTAGACTATCCATCTTGTAAACTTCTTAAAGCAACGAAAAACTTTCATTAAGGTAGTGAATTTAATCAAAATATATATTAATATTTTTGATAAAAGATTTCTGAAAATATTAACCAAATTTAACATGAGTAACAAAAGGCACAGATTCAAATAAATTACTAAGTGACAATAATTTCTCATTTCCATAAAATGAATTCAGTCTGGCTCCAAACTTTGAAAATACTTTTGACAAACAAATTAATACAAGGTAGAGTCAAAAGCTTTGTAATATTTTCATATCTACTAGTTCATTCACTTCATATGTGATTTGAAAGCCACACAGATGAATGTGCAACGTAGTCTAATTTGGGAACTTATGTTTTATGAGTTTGAGCTATAATACCACAGAACCAACAAAAAACATTTGCTGTATGAAAGGTAAAGGTGCAGATGATCATAATACAGTAACCTGATTGTTCAAGAAATTTTTCTCAGATCACAAGAACCTAGACAATTATGCCAGGTCTCGTAGGCCTAAAACTGTGGATTCAGAGGCTGTACTCCAAGCTATGGAAGCAAATCTAGTGAGTAACACTCAGAAAGTACCAGGCTAGCTTGATATCTCACAGTCTAGCATGGTTCATAACCTTTACAACCTCAACAAAAGGTTCCAGAATTGCTGAATTGTGCCATACATTACCAAAATAGTGCAAAACTTTTGACTCACCCTACTATGAATGTATAATATATATATAGCATTATTATTCAACCAGCAGTTAAATTCTCTACAGTTTTTAAGTCAGCATGTAACATTTAAAAATGCTCGACAAAAACTTTTCTGAAATTAAACTTTACTTTTTTCTTATTTATCAACTAATTATAATGACGATCATTATTAGAAAAATAAAAAAAAATATAGACATATGGGTAACATTGTTTGCCTTTTTGCAAGAGGGAGTCCCCCTGGTCTAGTGGTTAATGTCCAGGACTGCAACATCATAAGTGAGTTTGAACTCTAGTTGTACAAATATGTTTGCTTTAGGACTAATACCTTTGGGAAAGGTATGAACTCCCTTATGCCCACCAACTATGAGTTAAATATTACCACCACTGTCCTTTTTCAAGGATGGCTTTGTCTTTAAATAACCCATGAAGGTTGATAAGCCATTAAACAATAAAATAAAATCAAACTTTATTGCAAGGATTTTCATTATTAAAATAGTTGGTTTTATTCATTTACTTTTATTTTTGAAAATTTGTCAATTATTATTATTGATTTTGACTAGCATTTTCTTTAACTTTTTTATTTTAATAACTTTTTATTCTAGTCAAAACTTATAATAATAATAATAAACAATTATTGACAAATTTTCAACTATAAGATAAAAATAAGTAAAATATGCTATTAACACTAGTTGTCTATAAAAAATAATAACAAACATGGCATTGACAAGATAGTATTGAACAAGTTTATAGGTGTTATTTAGACTTCTGTGATAACAACTGCTTTTGTAGCTTAGTTGATACAGCAGCTAGTATAAATAACTAGGCTTCCCTAAAGCAAAATGAAAAGAGAGTTTGAGTCTCAACAGAAGCTTAATCTTTAAAAAGTTCCTTGCAGTTGTAAAAAAAAGAAAAACGATCCAAGTAAATTGTGATAAAAAGTAACAAAAATTTAAAAAGTGGAAGTTGTTTTTTTTTTTAATTCCCTTTTTTTTTTAAATCAAATTTCTAAATGCAATCAGAAACAGTAAACAGAAATTGTAACCAATAAAGCTAGAATATTTAAAAAAAAAAAAAAAAAAATGAAAACACACCTGAGGAAATGGTCCAGCAGCACCTCTAGGAGGAGCTCCAGCTGCCATTCCTGGAGGAGGAACTCCTGGCGCCATTCCTTGTGGAGGCATTCCTTGGGGTGGCATGCCTTGGGGAGGCATATTCTGTGGGGGTGGCGGTCCTGTGGCTCCAGGTATAACAGGAGGTGGCTGTGAGGGACCTGGCCGAGAATTTGGAGGTGGCTGCTGTGGTGGCATTGTGATGTTGGCAATGCTAGTTGAAGGAGATATCCCTGGGGGAGTAATCCCTGGGGGAGCTGAAGAAGCTGTGCTATTAGGAAGATTTGGTGGCATTATTGGAGGAGCACCTTGCTGCTGTGGAACCTGAGAAGCTGCTTGTTGTACTTGAGGGGGTACACCTTGCTGGGGTGGGGCTGTAAGAGGAGCTCCTGGCAGCACCCCTGATGACTGGACGGATTGTGGAACCTGATTCTCTCGCCCACCAGGACCTTGAAAAAAATCATAGAATAAAAAATATAAATTGTTATTTAAGTTTTTAAATCTATGAAAGGTTAGGAAATTTATTTACATAGTGTATTTCATTAATATAAAATAAACTTTTCATTTTATATAAGGATACTAAATTTTAAGTCAGAGGAATAAATGAATAGTTTGAAGGTCAAAAGACAAAACATTCTACATTAAGAATCAGATTAAGAAATATTGTGCTTAGCTAGAATGTAGTGAATGATTTTGAAATTCTAAAAATTATCCCTTGATAAGTCCCTTCATAGTTAAGCATTTACTATCCAGATGTCGAACATCTGTTAAGTACTAATCCATCTTGTCTTTTTATTTTTGAAACAAAAACAATGTAACTAATTTTAGTCTTATATAAAAAAAAACAAAAACAAATCTCTGAGGTTGTATTTACACCCTCCTCCAACATTAGTGGGATATAACTAGTTTGAATTCAGAATTTCCCTTCTCTTTGACTGGTCACCATACAAGAGTTAAAGAACACAGCCTGCCCTACTATTTATCTATTGCTAGGAGTGGGGCATAGCTCAATTTAAGGCATGTTCCTATTTGCTACTCTTGACCAATTCAATATTCATGTATAGAAACATCCCTAGGGGGTCTCATTGTGTAAAGGTTGTTTGACAAAATATCATAATTAAAAGTGGGTGATTTATTGTTTTTATGCTATTGTACACAGAATTGCTGATCAAATTATCATATTTTGTTGGTTTGTTTATATATATATATATATATATATATATATAATTAACCAACTTGTTTAAGCATACCCTCTATTTTGCGAATTTTCTGAAAATAATTCACTTACTCTAGAAGGATTTATCAAAGACTGTACTTTGTAGTGGAGAGAGGTGTACACAGATTTCTATAATTCTATTCATATGCTTACACCTAATATACCACTATTTCTAGATATATAACTAACAAATAACACCAGTATGAGCAAACTTCTGGCTGAGCTGTAAAAACAATCCTTTAAAAAATGATTTATGCAAGCATTGAACAAACAGAATACTATTCTAGGAGAACCTGCTATCTTCACAAAATATTTCTACACAAAACAAATCAGATCTGTGAAATGAGCGAGAGAAGATAAACAGAACTGGAATGAGTAGAAGCCTGATTTATTAGTTTACTTTTAAAATAATCATGGCCAGGAGCAATCATACAGCTAATCATAGCACACTGCAAAAAAGTCAAAATAGAAATCTGCAGAACATTATTATCTCTTGCTTAAGGTACCTGAAGTCCATTAATAAGTCTTATCAATATGGGCAGACAGCTCAACTTGCTTAGGCAGGGGCCAAGCAACTAAGCTGTTCAGATGAAATGCAAAAGATGCATACCCATTGGCAATGAAGCTATCAGAACACAACCAATTGAATGCAGTCAAAGATAGTAGAAACTAAATTAGTAAAAGTTAACCAAGAAATTTACAAAAATACATCATAGTTGTAAGTAAAAAAATTTAACTTCTTTTTTTCTTTTTTTTCAAAGATACCCAAAATAAAATACATTCATAGTGTTAATGTTAATTGATTTGTTATGAAAACTTTGTTGATTTTACTGGGCATCAGCATATGTACAAGTTGGTAAGGAATGAGCAACACCAATTTTAGAACTGCAAGTCAGCGGTTCCTAAGTATGTGCCACAGCACACAAGTGCACAATGAGATGTTGTGATGTATACTGTGAAAAAGTATATGCAAAACCAACATCAAAGGGATGACTTCTATTATAGTAGAGCATTTGACAAATTTGTGACAGAAATTAAACTTTATTTCCTATCAACTAAACACAGAAGAATATGTTTGGGTTCAAAACTATTTCATAAAAATTTTCATCTGATATTTGTGAAGAAGTAGTTTTTGTATTAAAAAACAAAAAAAATTTTTTACAAAATTTTTGGTAATCTCATTACTTAATTGACTGATCTTATACAACTGGTGAAAGAGAAAATCTAGAAAGATAAATATACCGAGTGATAAGATGTAGATTTTTTCTTAAAACATTATATATATATATATATATATATATATATAAAATCAGCATGTTGATATACAAAATAAAGAAAAAAAAAGAAGTAATAATTAAGTACCAGTCTGTAGAGGAGGGCCTTCTCCCTGTTGCAGCAGCTGTAACTGCTGCTGCCTTTGTTGCAGTTGGATGTTGAGATGAGATGCAAAGTCCTGATGTTGCTTCTGAAGTTGGGCATATTGGGCCTGAATGGCAGCCGTGATTTGAGTTACTATGCTACCATAATCCGTGATCAGGTTGGCCTGAAATAGAATGAAACAGAAGAAATAGAATAGCAATATAAGAAATGACAATAATCTTTATTAAAGAGACATTATCTAGATAGTAATGAAACACTGATTATGATTTCATACAAAATATCTTGACATAACAAACCTACAACAGAGTTACTAGCATATTAGAAATGAACTAAAGGTTAAGAAAATGTAGGTTTAATTTTGAGCAATAGAAACAAAGTTAAAAAACCTACTGGAAATTAAGTTACCAAGTTAGACAAGTCAATGTACAGCATTTAAAAAAATCAGTTAACATTTCTATGGGAGTTCCTTTATAATATAATGATTTATAAGCCTCCATTGGTTCATCATCCCTATCAACACATTATTGGAATCTTCCCCAGGTGGTCTCTTTAATATTAGTTCAGCTTTTCTAATAATATTCTTCCATAGAAATGACTTTTTTCAATCACCTGTGGGAGAGTCCAAGAATGTGCTGACAGGGATGGGGAACATGCAGAGATTATTTGAAATTATATCAAAGATATTCCCATAAGTGAATTAGCATTGGGTTTTTTTAAAAAATTAACCACGACTTTACGCTCAGGATTGTTAGTTCGATTGGGGAACTACTGCTGCTCCTCTATAAGAGTGGCTTCTATAGAAGAGAATAAAACAGCCATCGAAAGATAACCATGAAATGGCTGGAGAAGAAGCTAGACGGCAATTACACAAGAATGCTGTGTGCAATCTTGAACAAGTCCTGGTGGCAACACCCCAGAAGACACCAACTGTACGGCTACCTGCCTCCTATCATGAAAACTATTCAAGTTAGACGAACCAGACATGCAGGACACTGCTGGAGAAGCAGGGACAAACTCATAAGAGATGTACTCTTATGGACCCCCACACATGGCTGTGCAAAAGCAGGACGACCAGCACGAACATATATTCAGCAGCTATGTGAGGATACGGGATGTTGTCCTGAAGACCTGCCTAGGGCGATGAACGATAGAGAGGAGTGGCGAGAGAGGGTCAGGGATATCCGTGGCCTAAACAGGAAATCAATGAGAGCAAGATGGAGTATTCCACTTCTTGCATTGAAATTTTCTTACTCTGGAACCATTTTGGTCACCTGACTGAAACTATCCAATGAGAGCCATGCTCTCAGATTGACCTAGAGTTCAACAATTTTCCATTATACTGGTTGAACTTATGGTATATTTCCACTCAGCATTCAATTTGAATTCTATACTACTGCTAGTAAAAAACAGCTTAATTTATCCTAATGTATCTCAATAACTTTAATATTTCTTTAAGTACAGAACATTTATCACAGTGCTTTCAAAGTTTGTAAAATGTCTACATATAGTAGATTCAAGGTGTGTAAATTCTTATTATTCTTGATCCCTCCTGTTCCAAGAATACTAGCAAGACCAAAGGGTTTTGACATTTCATGTAACTACATAATAAAACAATATGACTTGTTATAAACTTACCTGGTAGTTACCTACTGATTCTACTGGGTTTTTTAGTTTCTGTAATTAGAAATAAATATCAATGTTTAGCAATTCAAAAAGAATATGAAAGAATGAAGAATACAATAAGAAAGTAATAATAATGTTAATAATGGTAAAATAAATAAAGTAATTATAATCTGACTACAAATAAAAGCTGCTGAAGATTTCCATGATTTTTAGTTCATCTTAGAATTTTCTAAGAGTTGGAACCTATCATGGGAAAAATCTTAACAGAAAAAATCCAAATGTTTCAATCTGCTCAGCATTTATATATTTAATTAAGTAAAGAGGGCAGTGGCTCTGTAATTCTAAGGTTCTTTCTTTGTCATCAGATTGATTATATATGTCATCATTAATCTACCTTAAAAATGAAAACGTATTTTAAAGGAAAGCAGTAACGAGCTAATATTTGTAATGTCTATCATGCAACTCACTCCACCAGAATATTTAACAATACAACCATTGGACACCAAAAGACCAATTATTAACTTTTTAATCAACTAAAAACAGGAAACTACATAAAACTAATCACATTCCACTATTGTATCTGATACAAGTTTTCCTTGTACACATGCACTTTCTTTTACTATGATTTATTATACACTTTTGGTGTAAGTAACAGTACAACTAGATGCTCTTTCAGACAACTCTTTATGATTTCAAACTAGCATAGTATAAAGATATAAATGGGTTTGAATTTAGATTCATAATTCTAGATGGTTTTCATGTATAGAGAGAATTTGCTTATCTAGTCATAAGGTTTATAGGAAGATGTTTAGTAACCTTAAACATATTCAGTCCCTAGTTTGTTGATCAATGTTTTCACTACCCCATCTGTTAAGCATCAAATGACATGAATTATAACGTCCCCTTTTAGGAAATCTGCACTATGTCTTCATTTTGTCCTATGCACACTCCTGTAACTAATACCTGTTTCTCCAGCTGCACTTATCTAGTCTCTGAGTAATCCCTATTTTTCTATTTTTATCTGGCAGAGATCAATAAAAAAAGAAAAGGTGAGACCGAAGGCAGCTAATAAATATTGTATATACTTTTTTTTAATATTAGGATTTATTCCAACAGGATTTACAAGAGTATACTGAAAAGGTACAACTACAAAGGGGATTACTTTTTTTTACAAAGTTATAAAATGTTAAAAATTGGTATGCCAATCAAGATGAAATAGTGTGCATGTTCTATGAGTCATTCCTTCTTGTAGTTGGCTGAGAATTTTTCAATACCATTGTATACCATGATTGCTATATTTTACCATCAATATTTATTTTTCCTCCTTTACGATTTACTATGTGACACAAGTAATTGTATTTGTTAACAAAAATGGTTAATGAGTGCACCACATGTTAACTAAGATTGATTCAGAAATATACAACTTCTCAGTTCATTTTGAAAAGGAAGACAAAATTAAAGAATTCAGAGGAAAACTACAATAAGGTGAAAATGTGAATGAAGAATAGAAATCATTATACATTTTAAAGTAAATACTATTCAATTTGACTACTTTCAAAAGAATTTACTTAAGTTCAACTCATGGGCCATTTAAAGGCAACTTTTAAAAAATCTTAACAATTTCCAAAAAAATATATGCTTTTAGTTAAATTGCACTTAGAATTCTCAGCTGTAGGATTTATTATTAATCTATTTGGAAAATAAGACTTTTATAAGCTTGTATTAAAATCAGAGGTAAACATTATTATAATGAAAATAAAGAGGAACTTTACTAGTCTTTATGATATTGATCATTGCAATGAGAATCATGTGTTAAAAGAATATGCTTTCTTTAAATTTAAAAAAAAAGGGGGAGGGATCAGTAAAATAATTTCTTACCTCAATTGTTTCTGTATCAAAATATTTATTAGATTCCCAAAGGTTCAATAACTGAAAAAATAAAATCAATGAATAAATTAAAAAATATATATGATAAAATGCCTTGTAGCCACTTAAAGAAGAAATAAATAGAGCTGCATTTCTTTGGACTAAGTATTGCGTGTGTTGTTGATGACTACATTTTTTCTTTTTTTTGTTCCTGACTACAAGATATTTCGGCTATAGAGAAAATAGGTAAATGAATGAGGTTAAGCAGTGACATTCTGAGGCCGTTCACAGGAGAAGGCAATGTGGTTGCGTGGCTTAATAAGGGGATTCTAATACTGTAGTCAGGGAAGGTTGAAGGAATACTGTCGCTCATGACTGTGGTTCAACCTATTAAGAAGAAAGTTAGACCAGTGCTGGACTTCCAAGAATTAAATAAGTATGTGTCCTGCAACACCAGAGATGGAATTGATGTATATAAAGAAGTCATGAGGGAATGGATCGTAGACTTAAAGTCGGCCTACCTTCAAGTTCATGTAGACAAAAAACTATGGTAATATCAATTGGTTAAGTATAAAGGTCAGATTTATTGCTTGACTAAATTAGGATTTGGACTGAGTTCCACACCAAAAATTATGACAGCAGTGCTTAAAACAGTGTTGACTAAAGACAATGTGGTGAAAAGAACCACAATTTCTAAAATCGATGATGTACTGGTGGAAGAGGCAGAGGTGACTGAGGAAAAAGTGAGAGATCATGTCAACACATATGGACTGACTGCTAAACCGTCAGAGTTGTTAGAAAATGGAATGGCTCTGGGATTGAAGTTATGGCAGAATAAGGCAGGAAAGTTGATGTTTGGAAGGGGGAACAAGATCCCTGAAGTTACAGACAGCCTGACCAAGCGAGAACTTAACTTGGTGTGAGGGAAGTTGGTTGGTCATTACCCAATAGTTGGATGGCTGCGGATTTCATGCAGTTTTATTAAAAGGCAGACCGGTATGGACCGATAGGAGGATAAAATTGACCAAGAGGTGCTGCATATGATACAAGAAGTTACTGCGAAAGTGAGAAAGGAGGACCCTGTAAAGGGAGAATGGAACATGAGGAGCCAGGAAGGGGTAATATGGTGCGATGCTAGTAGCCTGGCATTGGGGACCGAGTTGGAGATAGGAGGAATAACTGCAGAAGATGCTGCTTGGCTATGGAAAAAGGATAATAGTGTCCACATCAATGTTGTGGAGCTCGATGCTATGATGAAGAGCATCAACCTGGCTTTGAAATGGGGACTACAAACAGTGAAAATTAGAATGGATTCAGCAACAGTGGGATCATGGATCAAATTAGAATGTTGGGAGATAAGAGGATCAAAGGGGCAGCCGAGATGCTGATCAAGTGTCGACTTGGGGCACTTGGAGACTTGATCAGAGAATTTGGGCTAAAAATAACCATCACATTAGTTCCATCACAGAAAAACAATGCAGCCATTCTGACTAGAGTGAAGAAGGCTTGGCTACAGAAGAAAGACATGGCTCCAGTGTGCTGTGTTGGAGAAGACCTGAAAGACCTGCATAATATGCACCATTTTGGGAAGGAAAGAACTTTGTATCTGGCAAGGAAAGTGAATCCAAACATAACAATGGAAGCTGTTAAAGAGGAAGTGGAGTAATGTAGGGAGTGTCAATCCATTGACCCTGCACCATCCAGACACAAAAAAGAGGAGCTGCATGTGGCAGAAAATTGTAAGCAGCTGGCCATTGATATCCCGCATTATCACCATGAACCATATCTATCCATGGTTTACCGTGGACCAGGGAGAGTAGCGGTATGGTGAAGAATCAGAACAGAGTGAAAGAGATAGAAAGAGCTGTTGAGGAGGCATTTCTGGAGAGGGGGCCAGTAGATAACAGTGTAGGTTCCTGTTCGTAAGTTTTTAGAGAGCTGTGTGAGAAGTGAGGTGTTAGGTGATACTTTAGATCTGTGTATTGCCCGAGTGGCAATGGTATCAGAGAGGTACCATCGAACCATAAAAGCTGTGGCTGAAAAAAGCCAAATCTCACCCCAAGAAGCAGTCTTCTGGTATAACATGGTACTGAAGACTGGCCAGGACAAAGTGTTGGTACCACATCGATCTGTTGGTGACATCCCTGGGCCATCACAGAAAGAGTGGAACAGGAGCAGGCAAGAATCACAGTAGGAGAGGAGGTGTGGGTGAAACCGCCAGATGCTCGCTGTACTACCCACTGGGGAAGAGGAACAGTGACCGAGGTGCTATCTAAGAACATAGTGACAGTTGACAGAGTGCCGCATCACGTACTAGATATACAGAGAATTTCCTTGCCATCAGATGAAGAGGTTATTGATGAAGTCTCCCAAGAAGAACCCGTACAAAAGTCGTAATATGAGTAAAGACGACAAGCTAGGATGGAGGATTATGAGACAAACTATTGATCTTGAAGATCGGAGGGAGGGGGGGTGATAAAATGCCTTGTCGCCATTCATGGCGGGTAGCAAGAGAGCGAAATTAAAAATGAGATATGCATGCACAGAGCATGCATGAAAGCAATTCTTTTTCTATGCAAATGACAGACCTCAAGAAGAAATAAATAGAGCTGCATTTCTTCGAGCAGCAGTCAAGCTAAGGTATTGCAGGTGTTATTGATAACTTCATTTTTTTTTTCTTAATCTTTTTTTTTTTTTGTTCCAGACTATTAATGTCTAAAAATACATAAAATGTATATTGATCAAAGTAATTTTCTGAACAGTAAATATACACAACATATAAGGAACTTCAGATGACTCAACATTTATGAAAACAAAATTTTTTAGTTTGTAGTATTACGATTCTTCAGACTATTATCCTCATCTTTATTTATGTCTGTACAAAGTTTCGGCCGATGTGCCCTCCGACCTTCTTCAGGTATCTCTTTTTGAACTCGAGAGCCTTCTTGTCGTAACCGGGATTTGCCATGGAAATGAATAGCAGAACGAGAGCAGAGTACCCCTGTGGATCGAATAAAGGGTTGGGTTCGAAGTTCCGTGGCATATCCCAATTACGACAAGAAGGCTCCCAAATTCAAAAAGAGATACCTGAAGAAGGCTGGAGGGCACATCGGCCGAAATGTTGTACAGACATAAATAAAGATGAGGATAATAGTCCGAAGAATCGTAATACTACAAATTATAATCAAACCTCACCTCATACATTCAGAGAAATAAGATTTTTTAGATTACAATAATAATACTTTTACAAAAAACTTGCTTAAAGGCTGCTTTTAGTGTTCAGTGAGCTCACTGTCAAATCACATCTCATTTGTAAAATTTATATGATAATTAATTGTAAATAAATAAGCAGTATTATATAATTAATATTTAAGAGCTATTTCCTTGAGAGTCAATAAAAACTTTTATTAAGTTGGAAATTGTTTTATTCTCTAAGTTAGAGCGCATTTAAAAATATTGCACTAACAAAAAAATGTGCCATTTTTACTGTATTGAGGTATCATAAATACAAAAATTGGTTGGTTGGTTGTTTGTTTGAGTTTTATGGCATATCAACCTTTGTAGGTTATTTAATGCCAAATCCATTTTTATTCAAATAAACAGTTCCATACACGGAATACTTCGACATTGTTGCAGGAGTACTACAAGGAGACACACTAGCCCCGTACCTCTTTATCATCTGTCTAGACTATGTGCTTAGGACTTCGATCGACAAAATCAGAGAAAATGGCTTCGAGCTGACTAAGAGAAGAAGCAAAAGGTACCCCGCAAAAAAAATCACGGACGCCGACTACACTGATGACTTGGCGTTACTAGCAAATACGCCTAATCAAGCAGAGACACTACTGCATAGTCTGGAACGAGCCGCAGCTGGCATTGGCCTCCATGTCAATGCAAACAAAACTGAATATATGTGTTACAACCAAACGGGCAACATTGCCACACTAGACGGAGCCTCTCTGAAACTAGTAGACAAATTCATCTACCTAGGAAGTAGCGTCTCATCAACCGAAAAAGACATCGACACACGACTGACGAAGGCATGGACAGCTATCGATAGGCTCTCGATCATATGGAAGTCGGACCTAACTGATAAAATGAAACGCAGTTTCTTCCAGGCAGCGGTTATATCGATACTGCTATATGGATGCACCACATGGACGCTAATGAAGCGGCTGGAGAGGAAACTAGACGGAAATTACTCAAGAATGTTGAGAGCAGTATTAAACAAGTCCTGGCGACAACACCCCACGAGACTCCAACTATACGGACACTTGCCCCCCATCACGAAAACTATACAAGTCAGACAAACCAGACACGCGGGACACTGCTCGAGAAACAAGGACGAGCTCATAAGCGATGTACTCCTGTGGACCCCCACATATGGATGTACAAAAGTAGGACGACCAGCATGAACTTACATACAGCAACTATGTGAAGACACAGGATGTAACCTTGAAGACCTGCCGGAGGCGATGAATGATAGGGAGAAATGACGAGAGAGGGTCAGGGATATCCGCGCTGGCGGCGCGACATGATGATGATGTAAGTACACAGTTTAATTGTCTATTTAAAACAATTCAGTTTCATATAAGTATAGTTTTTGTTTACACACAGTTGAATGTAAAAACAGTCCAATTTCAAGCAATTCAGTTTAGCATAAGTACACAGTTTAGTTCTATTTGACCCATAGATAGGACCCTATCAGGTGCTATCACTCCGGGCCAGTGTGGACCTGAGAGCGATATCAATGAACGGGTACTCTACATTCCCCAAAGCTCCGGTATTACTGGAACCTCACTATCAGATTGTTTAGTGTCATTTCTCATTGTGGTGAGGGTCTTACCCCTCTGCAGAAAAGCAGCTGGTGTATTCTACAGTCCCAGTCAACTGGGCAATACAAAAATTGGATCAATATAACTGATTGTCCTTTTATTTAGATATAGGAATGCAGCATGATTTCCTCAGCTTCCTTTAGATTATATTGATTGAATATATCAAAATAATAATAGAATAAAATAAAAGTATTTTAATGATATATAAACCCTTGTGGGTTATTTAACATCAAATTTATATATATATATGTAAGTTATAAGCAAATAGTTTGTAGGTAAATTTCTGTTTGGTTTGATTGTGTTTTATAGCATATCAACATTATTTAATGCTAAATTGTGTTTATATATATATATATATTAGATATATATGATTGTATGTAAATAGTTTGTAGGTAATATTATTCTAAAATGAGCCAGAGCTTATTTGTTTGCACACAGTTAAATAGTTTCAAGTATTACTATTTATTGTTTCCTTTGTTAAATGGTTCCAAGGTACTGCTATTTTACATTAATAATTTATTCAATAATAATAATCTCAAAAAAAAAAAAAAAAAAAAAGTTCTATTTGACCCATTGGTGGGATTCTTAGTACCTGTAATGGGAATGAAAGAGTACACTACATTTTTCAAACTCCTAGATGGAAACCTCACCATCAGATGCAGTTTAACGTTATACCCAGGACATTAAATAGTTTCAAATATTGCAACCAAACATTAATAATTCAATATTAATCATTTGTTTGCATACAGTTAAATAGTCTCAAGTATAATAAATGATTGAATAGTTTGATTTGACCCAGAGATGGGACCCCAACAGGTACTATCCCTCTAAGTCAGAGTGGATTTGGGAATATTGGCAATGAAGGGGTACTCCAGATCCAACCAGAGTTCCAGAACTTGAGCCTCACCATCAGATGCAGTTTAGTGCCATACTCAGGACACTCATTATGGTCAGAATCAGGTCTTACTCTTCTACAGAGATGCCGTTGGTGTATTCTACAGCTCCAGCTGACTGCACTGTTTAATGGCTTAAATATAAACTAACAGAATCTAATGTCTAAATTGCCCAGTTGGCTGGGGCTGTAGAATACATCGACTGCTTCTCTGCAGAGGGGTAAGACCTCTCCCTCAAAATGAGTGTCCTGGATATGACACTAAACAATCTGATGATGAGGTTCCTGTAATGTTAGAGCTTTATGGGAATGCAGAGTACCACTTCAATACCATCATTCCCAGGTCCACTCTGACCTGGAGTGGTAGCACCTGATAAGGGTCCTATCTATGGCTTAAATAGAACTAAACCATGGTTTCATGACTTTACTGATTTTTGCATTTAAACTGCATACTTATACTAAACTGAATTGCTCGAAATAGAACTGTTTTGATATATAAACTGTGTACTTATGCTTAACTGAATTATCTGAAATAAAACTGTTTTGACATTAACTCTGTATTGCCCAGTTGGCTGGGGGTGTAGAATACACTGACTGCACCTCTGCAGAGGGGTAAGACCCCCCCCAACGAGTGTCCTGGATATGACATTAAATAATCTGATGATGAGGTTCCAGCAATACTGGAACTTTGGGGAATGTGGAGCACCCCTTTATTGCCACTGCTCCCAGGTACACTCTGGCCCGGAGTCGTAGCACCTGATAGGGCCCTATCTATTATGAGTTAGATAGATCTAAATGCATACTTATGCTAAACTGAATGGTTTGAATTAGAACTGTTTGTCTAAACTGAATAGCTTTAAATAGAAATGTTTTTACAATTAAACTGTACTAACATTTAAACTGCATGCTTATGCTAGACTGAATTGTTTGAAATGGAACTGTTTTTGACATTGAAACTGTACTTACACTAAACTGAATTGTTTAATATAGAACTGTTTTGACATTTAACTGTGTAAACAAAATACCTATACTTAGCTGAATTAGAACTGTTTGAATAAACTGAATAGCTTGAAATAGAAATGTTTTTGACAATTAAACTGTTTATTCATGCTAAACTAAGTTCTTTGAAATACAACTATTTGCATAAAATGGATTTGGCGTTAAATAACCTACAAAAGTTGATATACCATAAAACCAAATCAACCAACTAATGTCTAAGATAAGGAAAGAAAGTTGTAGCTTAATCTTGTCTGGGAAAAGTTGAGAGCAAATATCTTACCTTGGAGCAGTGGTTAGCAATCTAGAATCTAGACCCCCCACACACACACCCAGACAATTACTATTGTAGTGGGTTTTTTCCTGACCAGATACCCTATATTTGTGTCCTATTATCAGAAAAATCTAACCTTAGTAAACATCTTTTAAAGCTTAAAAAAGACATGCCTAGTTTTTTGAAAATCCATAACAATTTAATGATATGAATATCTATTATGTAAATTTCATACGAGTTAATATACACCTATTAAGAAACCAGTACAAACTAACAGTAATCAAATTGACTATGGAATCATCTATTCATAAGTCTACTTATGAGATCAGGGATTTTTCTTTCCTGTTGGTACCATGTAACCTACAATAATCTATCACATGGGCACTTCCAAATAATCCTCATTGTTATGAGAGATACTGTGAAGGGAAATTACTCAATATGACACCCTGGTGACCTAACAGGTTATAGGAAAAATCACATCATTATAACTAAAAACAATATCCTAGCAAGATACTTTGTAAAATATATTCCTCAGAATATGAATATGTATACCTGTGGTTTTTGTATGAGATACCACTCTCAATTTCAACCAAACTTTGTACATGATCTATGCACTGCTCAATTTCTTTGCTTAAATCTAACTACTTTTAAAATTTCAAGCAAGATATTTTAACTCTAATTTCATTATATCCTGAGAATACTTGAAACAAAATAATCGTCTAAGTATGAGATTTTCAGCTTAAGCAAATTTATTTGAACTTTATTTAAAACTAACAAAGTTTTTATCATTTATCATGAGATTACTTACATAGAGAGCAGTACTTCTGCTTGTCTATGAGATCAAAAGGGTGGAATCAATCATGTAGTCAAATTGAGAATATGAGAGTACTGGTCAATTAAATTTCTTTCAAATTATGGAAGAATGGGAAGAATAAACTAAAGTAAAACAAGAGAAAGGACACAAAGTAACACAAAGAAGGAAGAAGAACTATGATAACTTAGTTATTACAATTCAAAGCAAAATTATAAAGTTTTAAATTATTTTTCCTATATGTACATAAGATCAAATAATACTGATGCTTCTATCAATTTTGCTAATAGATATCTACTATACTAAAAGACTACATGTATTTGCATATTTACTTTTTGTCTGTAATACCCAAATCAGTTAAATAATAAAGGTGTTTACAGTATCAATGATACTGAAGCCAAGATTAAAAAGATAAATCAGTCAATGCAATAAATTTGGTTTGATTAAAACATGCAACACATATAATTCATTAAAGCAATTTAGTTTGATTTGGTTTCTTTGTTTAATGGCGTATCAACCTTTGTGGGTTATCTAATGCCAAAGCCATCCTTCCAGAAGAACAGCGGTGATGCTATTTAACTCATAGCTAGGAGGATAAAGGAGAGGGTTTAATACCTTCCTCAAGGGTATTTGTTTGAAAGTATACATAACAGTGTGACTGGAGTTCAAACTCGCTTACTATGATCCTGCAGTCCAATGTTTTAACCATTACACCACAAGGACATCCCCTGAAAGCAATTTGAAATAATTTGTATGGAAAATTCAGCAGAATATGAGTCATGAGATATCCATTTAGATATCCCCCACCATAGGAAACTAGATTTTGTACCAAAAATTAAATCAATGCTATTACCACTTTAATAATGCTTTTTTGAAAACATCATAAGTAGTATCACATCAAATTAAAACAACTCATACTGAAATGGATGAATGACATTTTTATGAACAGTTAAAAGAAAAATAGAATGTTTTATGGAAGATCTGTAAATCAAAATAAAAAGAATCTTATAACAAAAACAAATAGAAACTGATATATACTTTAAGTTAAAAAAAATTACATTGATTTAACTGAGAAGAGTCGTACAATAAAAAGTATGAAAATAGCATCATGTTATCTAGCTATGTATGGAAAATGAAAGAGAAAACAAATAAGTTGCCCCAAATAAAATAGCAGATAATAAAAAAGCTTATATATTGAAGGTATGTGTATGTGTGTAGAGGTTGTCAGAAACAAAATTTTTGTTATACCGGGAGGAAAAACTATATTCAGAAATAGTGATAAACCGTAAACAAAAGAAATGAATTGATAGTAAAATTCAAACATCAATGTAAATTCCTGTTATTCCATTTACCGCTAGACTAACTTTGTTGCATAAACTCTCTCCCCATCACTCAAACTGTTTATTATTTGAGTGTTACTCTCTTTTTCTCATCTTTCTTTTAATTTTGGCACAAACTTTTCTCATATCAACCATTATAAAAGTGAATGAATTGCTACCCTTGTCTGATGATCATGGTTTTCTCCACATGAAACTTAAACTTTAAGTCACAGAGTAAAGAATTAATATTTCAATAATGATTTTTTTAAATAGAAAATAAAATGATGTGAGGAGTAATAAACTTTCTACATATTTTTTTTTTTCTAAAATAAAAATGTAAAGCTTTCAGAGATAAAAACAAAAAGAAAAGTTATAGTTTTTATGCATTTTTCATTTAATAATTACTGGTAGATTTTCTGCAGAAAAGAGTATTCTTTTCAAAAAAATTTCAACAATTCATATTCTCTAAGAACTTATATTCGTAAGAAGTAGAAATATTTTCAATCTTGATTTGATTTTCTATGAGTGAAAAATGAGAGATAATTTAAGTGATTTGTGCAAAATTTGAAAATTTCCCAAATTGAGATAACCAAAAAGTACCCATAACTTGTTTCCTAATAGCAAAATCAAGTCAAAACCCATTTCATTTTCATTGCTAGGTGAATCTAGTGGTACCTTATCATAAAAGAGTTCATTATAAAATCTTCTATTTTTCCCAATGATTTAGTTGCAAACATACAGAAGCAGAGATTATATTATTATAATAAATAGACAACTCATGAACTCACTGTTGTAAAATCAAGAATACTTAGAAGAGCCAATGAAATCTGAGGAAACTTGCTGTCACTGAAACTCCAGTGAAATATCATTAGTTAGAACTGGTGTGAAAAACTCACAAGGAGTAAAATAATTGGATAATAAATTTAAAGATTCATATATTAAAATTTAATAATAAGGAATTAACAAAATACCAATTTCATATATGCCCACTTTTTTGATGGCACATGAAAACAAGTTAGTTACCAAAACAGAGTTAGTACAATTAACGGAGGTGCCCGTGGTGTAATGGTTATCATTGTAGGAAATGAACACAGCGAGACGAGTTCAAATCCTGGACGAGACTGATTGCATTTCACATAGCACTAATACCCTTGGGAAAGGCTATGGGTAAATAGTAGGGCAGACCAAGTTCTTCAGCCTTGTTGAGGCAACTAGTCTAGGAGAAGGAAAACTCTGAATTCAAACCTGTTAAACTCCGCTTAAAAAAATTGACCTTGAGTCATATCCTGTCCGAGTGGAGAGGTTGGGTAAATATGGTTAGTACAATTATCTACATACTGTAAAATATAATAACCATTATTTATCATTTCTGTGTTAGTAGATACTCTAATTAATGATAAAACTATACCTTAAAATCACCTGAGGAAATCACTTTATCTTAATGTATCTAACTTATTCTCATTTTAGTAACATAGCCAAAAGACAAAGACAGATAAGTGAATTTCAAAATAGCAGCCATACAGATTTAGACATTCCATATAAAATTCTCTTTTGGGCTTTAAGAAAAACACACAAAATTCTACTTCATTTTGAATGTTAAATCAGGAGTAAATATCTAAGTAAATAAATGTAGGCTAGTTATTACTAATAGTAAATGATCAAAAATCATTCTACCTCCTTCCTTTTTCAGAAAATTTTATACTTGTTATTTACAATTTTTGAAATACAACATTACTTTCCATAAAGGCATTTTATATTTGCAATAAACATGTAACTATGTAATACATTTGGCAAAGCAGGTCATGGTTAGTCTAATCAAATGACATGTCTCTTATCAAAATTTAGTGCATTTATTATCTTGCTTTGAAAGTTAATTGAGCAAACAAATATCTGATTCTGTGACAATGAAAGTCAGTGTATTATTATTATTATGAAAACAGTGTTCTATCATTATCATCATCATCTTGCTAGTAGAACATAAGACTTTGAATTTGGTGAAGAGGGGTTTTAAAAAGATGTCAAATATTAAATGAATGTCAAGTGGAAAACAAGGGTCAGGTTTCTGGGATGCACTTGACAAAAAAGGAAAAGAAAGCAAAATTGGGTCACACAAATCAAGCACTTTATAATAAAGATCTGGAATGTATGAAAATTCATAAACACTCAACAATAAATCTAAAAAAGTAGTTAAGGATTTCCTTCCTATATATACCAAGTAGTAAAGAAAAACAAGCAAAAAAAAAAACTCAAACTCTCCAGAGCTGAAGTTTGTATTTTTTTAAGGAGTAAATAACAGAAAAGGAAATTTTGAAAAGATAATTAATTTCTCTGCATTTCAGCAAAATATTTTGTCCATCCTACATCCACTACTAAATCATCAACATTTTTAAATCCAAATTTGTAATGATCACACACAAAAATGTATTTAGCTTAAAAGTAAGGGAGCTATGGCCTTGAGTCTGAATTTAGCCTACTAAACCATTAAAAGTAATCATCCACAGATCTGTATAAAGACCAAATAAAAAATTTCCAACCTCAACTTTAAAACCTGATATGCCAATACTTTTTTTGCAAAAAAGTAATTAAAAGTTAGAAAAGCTTTTTACAAAATTTCTTTTAAGTAGTATACATTAAATTTGAAGTTAAGTTATTAATTAAGAGTTTAAACTTTAGATTTCCTAAGAAACATACTAAAAATTTATTGAACGTGGCCTTATGAGAAGACATTAAATTTCAATGTGGCTTTTAAACATGAAAAAGTTTTCCATCTATGATTCAGGCAAATAGCTTTTATTTAGACTTTATGATGAAATGTGGCCAATATTAACCCTTTGAACGGTAAATTTATTATAAAAGGAAATTTCTCATACAAGGCAAATAAAGTTGATCAAGTATAAAGAGATGTTATTTACTCTTCATCCTATGAGGGTGGATATAACAGGTGATCCAACTTAATGTGAATAAAGATATCAGCATTTCCTTTCTTAGGACATATCTGATATGAGAGATTGACTTGACTTTTTAGAAGGTAGAATCGGGAGGTGCAGCCTGTAACTACTTTTTCCAGTAATGATCATGTATAAAGAAATATTCATGAATATATATATATATATATATATATATATATATATATATATATATATATATATATATATATATATGTGCAGATACAGAAAAATGCATTTAGCTAAATAGCTTTTAGTAAAGCCTTTATCATTAATTAATTTGTGCAGCCTGTAACTACTTTTTCCAGTAATGATCATGTATAAAGAAATATTCATGAATATATATATATATATATATATATATATATATATATGCAGATACAGAAAAATGCATTTAGCTAAATAGCTTTTAGTAAAGCCTTTATCATTAATTAATTTACAATTAATTAATAATAAAGGTTCATATTAGCCCTTTGAACCTTTAGCCACAAGGCTCTCAGATACTTTCCTTCAGGTTACAAGCATCTTTGTTTAAAGTTATCCCATCATGCAATTAAAAGAAAGGCTATAAATAGTCATCCTGTTAAGACATTTATTATTTGTATCTGACATCATTTCCTTTAGCTCAAAATATTGGCTTGATGGAGTAGGGTAGCACTCAGCTCAAAATATCATCTTAGAGGTTCAAAGAATTAAACGTGAATATAATTTTTAATTTGAATCAGACTCAATACTAAAACTAAAAATGGTATAAATTTACAACAAGAAAACATTTGATGAAAAAGCATATTTCATAAATTTGAATACCCAAAAGATAAACATAAATAAAAATTATAATGTCACTAGACTTTGTTGATAACCATTATTTATTCAATATATTTTTAATTCGATTAAATTTAACTAAAGCTTCCAAAATTCCCAAAAATAATTTAACACACAAAAAAAAAAACCCCAGATTCAAACTTTGCTCCAGGATGCTGACATCTTTGCTTAAATAAAAAAAATAGTTGTGAACGGCCATCTCTTTCACCAGATTTATTCCCCTGTGATTATTTCCACTGGGGTGGGGTGGGGTGGGGTGGGGTGTGTAGTTGCATCAGGGAATACCCAAAGTCTTTAAACATAGGTCATAGAAATGGTGATTATCATTGTAATGTGGTGACATCCCGCAACTACCTCACTCACCAGATCTATTCCTTTGTGATTATTTCCCACAAGGAGGAATACCTGAAGGTTCAAGTTTTTTTTAAACATAGGTCCTAGAAAACTGACAAACTGAAAGATTTTGTCATGGAATCATAGCAATACCAGAGGCAATAACAAGGCAAGAGCTGCAGAACTTCAGGATGAAGATTCAGAAATGTTTAACATACATGATGGCAAATATTTGGGCGAAATATTCCTTTAAACAAAGTGATAGAAACAACAAAACAAATAATTTCTACATATAGTAGAATTAAATCTTGGAGAGGGTCTATACATATATATTTTTATTTACATTCCAAATGTGAGAGATCATTCTTATGAGATCTCCTTGAAGCCAAAATGAAAATAAAATAGCACTTAACCTGAAATATCATCAGGCTTATAGGTTCAAAGAGTTAAGAAGTGATTATAGCAAGTCTATATCCAATATTACTAATTAAATACTGATTGCTGACACACTTTTTAATCTGAGAGGCAGCCTATTCACTAGAAAAGAAACATTCACCACTCTTTGCTCACCTGCTCTTTTTAAACAAATCTTTGGTCTTAGAAATATAGTCTAACTATTTCTTTTATGACTATCATTTATAGTGCAATTAGGCATGGGAATGAATAGGTAATCATTACTACACAATCTTCTACAAAATGGAACAAATAATCTAAGTTAGATAGTTAGATTGAGCAGTGAATTAATATTTCATGACCATCAATTTATTGTTCCACTGAAACTCAAATGATTAAATTAATTACAATGCTACATAAAAATTGTACATCCTCAATAGAAGAACATTATTTGGTATTCATTTTTTGTTATTAATAATAAAATCATATATATATATATATATATATATATATATATATATATACACACACACACACACACACACGCGCGTGCGTGCGTGTGTGCATCAAAAGGAGAACAAACTTTAACTAGATTTTTTGTATGGATTACAAAGATAGCAATAGTCTTGAGAAAAGTGGTAATTTTACAGGATCTACCTTCTCAGGAGATGATTATTACTAGCAGTTTTTACTTCAATTAAAGGTGTGCCAGTAACTGAGGATTATTTGTTTTCTTTATTTAATGGCATATCAACCTTTGTAGGTTATTTAATACCAAAGCTATTCTCCTAGAAGAACAGTAGTGGTACTATTTAACCCATAGCTGGGAGGAGAAGGGGATTCATACCTTTCCCAAGGGTATTTTTCCAAAAGTGAACGTAATAGCGCGACTGGAGTACAAACTCGCTTACTACGATTCCACAGTCCATTGCTTTAACCATTACAACACGAGGACACCTCCCAGTAACTGAGGAAGTTTTCTGCCAACTGCTGGGCATGACTTAGTAAAAATGACTTTGATTTAAAACTTGTACAACCAGCACTTTTTTTTTCAAAGGTGTAAGGTACATATATGTTTTCTTAAAGCCCTCTAAACTGGTAAAGTTACAAGAATAACCATCACATAATCACAATTATTCTTGAGATTAAATGAAGCCTTAAAGCATTAGCAAATAATGATTAAATTTTTCAAGGTAATATCTTTACTTGGAATGTGTTAGTACAGGTTGATTTATTCTAAATTTAATTGGGAAAGGTCATTTGTGTCTTGGTCAACTTACCTTTGTGAGCTTTTGTTTTTTATCTTCTGTGAAATGAACACTCGCTGTGCAGAATGCAGGAACGACAATTCCTTCCAAATGGGTTTTTAATTCATCAGCATTTTTCCTTTGGCTGAAAATAAAAATGATATATTCATCAAAAAATAACTATCCATCATTTAAAGAACACAAAAATAGGCTATACATATTTTTTTAACAAGATAAAAGTTGATACATTTCCCTTTACCAACAAAAATACATTTAAACTAAGCAGGATGGTATTTTGTACTTATTATGCATGGTAGAAGTTGAATTAAGAATTTATGAATAGATTTTATAATAAGCACTGACAGAGAAAAATAGAAAATAAGCCATTACCTCTGTTCCATAATGGTTATTATATTTAATGTATAAAATTTATATGTAAAATATAACAACAATTATGAAACAGATGTATTACATAAATTCAATAGAAATACTAAAACCAAAAAATAAAAGAAAAAAGTATACTTTTTATAGACAAATATTTTTATTATCTATAACAAATTGTTCATTTTTCGAATAAATGTAAGTATTTCCATATTTTTTCTTGCATTTTAACAACAGTTAACCTCGTGTTAGTATGTCATAAAGACAGATAATCTAACTCATAGCATTATATATTGTTGAGTTTAAGGATTAGTTTATTTAACAGCATATCAACTCTTATGGGTTATTTAATGTAATGGTTTGATTGCAATATTTTCAAATATTTTCATACTACCTTTAAATAAGAGATATCTATTTATTTCCAAAATATCATATTCATAAAATTTATGCTAGGTTGTGTAATTGTCAATATTATTAGGAAACCAGTTAAAATATTCAAGTAGAAATATCAAAATCAGTAATTCTACAGGACTGGGCAAAATAATTTAATTTCAATAAAGTTTTTTTATGAAATAAATAAGCTTAATCATAATATACCCTAATGCTTATATCAAAAATTATTTTTAGTATTTGTTATAACTTATTTTTTCAAAATAATTTCAGAGAAAAATCAATTTTCATCCAAATAAATATATATATATATTCAATAGATTGTAAGACAAGTAAAACAAAAACAATTTGATTTTAAATCTATCACAAGGAACAAAGATATTGAACATTTTTTTTAGAAGTAGGTCAAATGTTGCAAATCCTGCAAAAAAATTCATATTTTTGGCTGTATACTAGACAACTCAGAGAACCCATTTAGTTCCTATTCTAACATTGGTCCATGATGATATCGATACTCCTATTTAGGAAGGAGCGAAAGATTCTAACTAATATTTCATAGTTATCCATATTATATCAGGAATTTGTATGATTAAAACAAATGACATTCATTGAAAATATAAACCTCACAAAATAATCATCCATTTGCAAATAGGTCTTTCTGAAATTGTTTTACTCTATAAGCTAAGTTAGAACATTTTTGTGTATTGCTCTATTAAAAACCTGGCTATAATGAGCCATTTTTGTGGAGGTGCCTGTGGTGTAATGATTATCGTCATAGGAGATAGACACGGCAACACAAGTTCAAATCCTCAATGAGGCTGATTGCATTTTCATATAGCACTAATACCCTTGGGAAAGATATGAATCCAATTATTCTCCCTACAGCTATGGGTAAATAGTAGGGCAGACTCAGTTCATCAGCTTGGTGAGGCAACTAATCTAGAAGTAAAACTCTGAATTCAAACCTGGTAAAACTCTGCTTAAAAATTGACCTTGTGTCATATCCTGCCCAAGCGGAGGAGTTGGTAAATACGATGAGCCATTTCTGTTGAGTTACTCTGTGTGTGTGTGTGTGTGTGTGTGTGTGTGTGTGTGTGTGTGTGTGTGTGTGTGTGTGTGTGTGTGGAGTACTGCATAAAAGCAGACTGAGCTCTTTAGTCTTGGTAAGGAAACTGGTCTAGAGGGAATAAAAACTGAATTCAAAACCAAAGTAGTGCTGCTCAGAGAAATCTCTACCACACTAGTGCACTATTATCAGCTCATCCAAAAAGTACGACCAGTTCTACACAAGACTTCACCACTACTAACACATCACTTGTGTAAGTAGTCTAGCAGGTCAAATCTTTAGCAGAACTGTTGGGTATACATAAACATTGTTTGCAATGGAAGAGTTAATATTACCATTAATTTTTAAAAATTATCTTAAAATAAATACTATGTATCTTTATTTAAAAACTAAAATGGCAGTGCCAACAGTCACAAATAAAATAGTGCTCAATATGAAAATATCATAAAGCTAACACTAACACTTATTAGATCATCAAAAAATTGTAAAAGTTGAGTTGGGTGATTGTACTGTTTTTGATAATCAGTGTGTGTGTGTGTGTGTGTGTGTGAAATGAGACTTTTAGCAATACATAAATCATAAATATTATAAAATATCAACATTAAATAAGATCAGGTCTATTTAATATTTACAAACTACTAATAATAACTCTTCAAAAGAAAATTGCTTCTTTGTTTTACATCCATCAAATATAATTGGTCTTTGTGGCAAATATCACTAATGGAAAAAAAAGCAACTCTCAATTGAAACATCTTTTTCTTATCAACTTTTATCTTATCAGCAACACCCTTTTTTTTTTAAGTTCTTTTACAAAGGAATATATGCTATACATATTTCCTGAGTAGTTTATTTGTAAAAATTGTTTAAAATCTACATAAATTTTATTTTCAATACAATGATTTTTTTTCTTGAAATAATCATATTGATGAATAATTTTTTTTTTCTCCAGTGTTTAAATTCATGGCAAAAAAAGGTTAAAAGGATCTTAAAAGTCAACCAATAACTATAACATTTCATAAACTAGACTACATTCTTTTTTTGCTTTAATTGTTCTTCTAGCCTCTTTTTAAAAAAGCTAAAGTTTACTAATATCAGTATAGTCTTAAATATTTTCAGCCATATTTTTTATCAGATGAAGGGTATATTTTTGGTCAGTTTTGATGCCCATAGCAAAATATCTATATATATTTATACCTAGCATTAATAAACATTACTGCCTATACTTTTCTTTAAGCACTGACTCTTGGCTAGGGTTATTTCCTATACAAAACTTCAGCAAAGAAACAAGAGGTCTTTCAGCTTTTGATATTTACACAAGTGGTACACTTTTTAAAAGGACAAGAATGTGTATACAGAGAAAAGAAGGGTTTGAAAGAAATATCAAACTAAGAATAGATAGAGAAAAGGAGAATAATGAGAGGAGAAATTAGGTTTGCTATGGGTATCATCAAATGTTCTCAGCTATTTTAGCTATGTCATTACCCAGCTAATTTGTGAAGACAAGTTTGACACAAAGTCAAGTTTAATGTGAGGACCTTGTTGTGTAAGAGTTGGTAATGTCAAAAATAACTTTTTAGCAGTGCTATCAGAGACTGACCTTGACCCTACCACCTTTTAGTGTGATAGACAGGTGTTAGGCAAATGGGACTGAAGTTGAGGCAGAGAATGATGGCCAATGATTTTAGCTGTGACAGATATGTATCCTATTTAGATTAATAATCAATATATCAGCATTTGAAAATACTTGGATATAGAATCCTTTAATACAGTAAAAAAGCAACCAATACTTTTAATTTTAAATCAAGAGATATGAAAATGTTCCATATATGGCCGAGATAAGTCTATAGACTCTATTCTTAAGTAAACAAACATTCACTTCACTTGATAAGAAAAAGGGGAAAAAAAAAAATTTTTTTTAATATACCAGCACTTGTATAAGGGTTAACCCAGGTATAGGGAACCTATAGCCTTAAGGCCACATTCAACCTTCTAAATTATCATGTCATTGAAGAAAGACCAATTAGAATTGCACACTTCCACCTTAAAACTTGATATCCAAATGCTTTCTTTAAAAAAAAAAAAGCTATCACAAAAAAGTTATTAAAACCTTAATAAAGTTTTCCATTGCTTTTAAGTAGTTTCTATAAATCAAATTTGAACCAAATTGTTAACTAAAAGCTTAAACTTTGGATTTTGTTTATTGAATCTGTTCTTATTTATAAACAATAAATTTTAATATGGTCTTTAAACATGAAATGGTTCCCCACCCCTGGGTTAATCCAACTTTTATACTACAAAACTAGATTCTTATAACAGTTTAGATACCCATATCAATAATTTATTCTATTGACAGCAAATTCAGAATATAAAAGCTTAAGAATTTCAGAAACTACTCCAAAATTATTTTATACTTATATGTTCATTATAAAACTTGAATTTAAATGAAATTTTTGTTTGAACATTTTAAATTAAATCCATGTTGAAATACTACAAAATTTCATTATAAGTTATTTAAATGAACTTGCCTCTTTTCTACTGATAAAACCAATTAAAATTTTCTCTTATACAGGGGTTAAAATAAAGAGAATACATTTTACTGAGATAATATTCACATGAACAGGTTTTCATAATCATTTTTATTACTTTTATCTTTTATTTTTACTTTATACTAACAGTTATAAAAAAAAAGGAAAATTGCATCAAAAACACAGTAAGGATCTATTTTAATGTTGGCAATTCTGTGTAACTTTGTAAACAATTCAAAAAGTATCAAAATCTAAAATATTAAGCATATCATTTTAAACGAACAAAAAAGGAAAAACAATTGATAATCTAATAATCTCTTTAATAAGATTAAACCAACTAAATTGTTTTCAGTCTAAAAACACTAAATATTTCACAAGGATTATCATGAAATTGTACAATATTGTGTTTTATTTTCTATTTATTTCAAATTAGACTATAAGTTTTATTTATTCAATTTTTCTTTTTGTATTCACAATTTTTAATAGTTTGCTTCTACCATTGGCATAATGGTTAGAGTGTTCGCCAATGACTCAGGAGACTGGGGTTCAATACCAGGTCAAGTCATACCAAAGACTATAAAAATGGTACTTGATGCCTCCTTGCCTAATACTCAGCATCTTATGGTATGGATCAAGGGTAAAGTGGAACAATCCAGGGAAGTGTAGAAGCTATTGAAAAGAGAGTCTTCAGGTCACCCTCGTCTACAGTTGCCAACTTTACTTCTATCAAATGAATGTGTTATGAAAATAATGCAATATAGAGTAATATCTTTGTGAATATTGATGAAAATAATTGAACTAAAAGTATCACAGTTCAAAATGATGAGAAATTTAGTGTGGGACTTGCTGTTTACAACTACAAACATGACCATATAAGAGTTGTTTCTTTTTTATATTGGATTTAGCATAACTCTTTACTTATACAAAAACAAACTTTTAAACCTCAGGTTGCATTGGGAATATTAAAATATTCAGATTTTTACAGTAATAAGAGAAAATAATTTTTCAACAAACAAGAAAAAACATACAAAGTTCAACTAACTCCACTTGTATAGGAAAACAACAGAAATCAATAAGAAAAACTTGTCCAGAGGTCAGATTGAATGAAGAAAACAGAACACCTAAAAGAACATAAAACAGCTTATAGGTAGAAGGAAGAATCTAAGCTTTGGACAAATTTTTCACTCACCACTAAGTAAGTAAAGTTGGCGACCATAGTCGAGGGTGACCCAAAGGCTCCCCCTTTTCAATAGCTACTACACCAAGGTGTAAGGGAGGGTGCTACTCCTTTCCCTGGATTCCTGAGCGATTGACGAACACTCTGGACATTGGCATAATGGTTAGAGTGTTTGCCAATGGCCCAGGAGACCTGGGTTCAATCCCCAGTCAAGTCATACCAAAGACTCAAAAAATGGTACTTGATGCTACCTTGCTCAACACTTAGCATTATAAGGTAAGGATCAAGGATAAAGTGGAGCAATTCAGGGAAAGGAGTAGCGCCCTCCCCTACACCTTGGTGTAGTAGCTATCGAAAAGGGAGCCTTCGGGTCACCCTCGACAAACGTCGCCAACTTTACTTACTATACATTGCATTCCGACCATTTATGTAACTCTAAAATCTGAGAGACCAATGAGTATAAAAGATCTCTCTCTCTCTCTCTATATATATATATATATATATATATATATATATGTATATGTGTGTGTGTACAGACACACACTCCTGAGTTTCATTTGATGATTATATCTTAATTGATGCATGAAACTTATAGTCATGAAACCAAAATACAAAGGTAAGATATTAATTTCTTTTAGCCTATATATATATATATATATATATATATATATATATATATATATATATATATATATCTATATAAAACCTAAACAAAAGACGCGTTAAACTCTGCTTAAAATTGACCTAGTGTCACATCTTATTTGTGCGAAGAGGTTGGGTATATCTATAAGAAAGTTGATTTAGTCAACTATAAAGAAAGTAAATTTAGCCTGAGAGTGAACATTGAGGTCTTAGGTAAGTCACTCAAGATACTCAAGTCTACCATGCTCTGTTCATATGTGCACTTGTTAAGTCCCCAATATAAAAGAATCCTAATGGCACAACAGAGATTATTGTGGACCAAAATGATAGAGAAGTGGACACTTAGTCAACATACAAACCAACCAGTTATCGTGAATAATTACTACCTCCAATCCTGTCTCTCATTATTTATTTTTTGTTGTCAAGTGACCTACAGACCTACACTTGAAGAAGTATCACCATTTTTCTACATTCAGTTCTATGTTTATATCTTTTGGTGTACTTTAATTGGTTGGATGAAAAGCAAAGATAAATTATCATTGAACAAAGATTGCCCTCCTCAACTTGAATATTTCACTCCTTAATTCATTTATGTGTAGAAGGGCCTGGTGTTGCCTGGGACAAAAGAGCAGAGATAACATTAATTGAGGAACAATGACCATCATAATCATACAAACTAAACTGGTTTTTCTTCATATCCAGTGAACATTTATTTGAGTGAGAATGGTAATAATTCATGACCATTAAAATAGAAAAGGGGGTAGTAATTCTTGTTTTTTTTTTAGTTAAGCAGAAAAACTAATGACAAGCAATACTCCAATTTCAAATCAGATTTACTCTGCTTAAAAAGGCGACCTTGTGTCACATCCTGTCTGTGGCAAAAGGAATTGGATAAATACATACTATGTTGATATTTTAATGGTAAAAATTTTTATGTGAAAATCAAAGTAAAAACAAGAATTGATTCTTTTACTTAATCAGACAAATAGGTTTTTCTCTCTGCTAAAAGGGACCATAAAACTAGTTTTTAATTATTTTTGTAAAAAATACTGGGAAAGCATTAAAAAATTGTTTTTTTTTTTTTTTCTTTTTTTAAAGTTGGGTCAAGATTTTGGTCAGTAAATGAGACCAACTTAAAACTAGTTTTTTTTTTTTACTTTTTATTTTTTGCAATTAGCTTTGGTTTAAACAAAAACTAATTCAAGGTTAAGAGTTTAATCTACTGTCTTAAGTCTTGTGAGGGACAAACTTAAAATAATAGCAGTAGTTTCAGTAAATTGTTAGACAAAATTAAGTAAATAAATGAACCAAATGGTTCTTTAACATTCTTTCAATTAAATTACAATTGCATGTATTTTCAATGAAACAAAAAAGGGAAATCCTAGTTTGCTCACATTGCAAATACTCTAAACTTAAAGGTGTGTGTTTATGTATTTATCCAAATTATCTGCTAAATCAACTAATTTTCTTTTTTTTTTTTAAATTCCATTTCTGAACCTATAAAGTAAATATACAAATATATGAATGTATATATTCTCACCCAACAGCCACCATGTATAATCAAGGTTATTAATTTTCTATTTCTTGAGTATTAGAAGATAATCAAATTTTTTTGGCAGAGTACTGCAAGTTTGAATACAGAATTTTCCTTCTCCTAGATTGGTTACCATATTAAAGCAAAAGAGCTCAGTCTTTCATGTGAATAGATTAAAAACAAAGATTTTATTATTTTATTCTTTTTACATAGACTTAAAAAGAGGAAAATTACATTTCTTAGATTGGTTTGGTTACTTTATTCAATGGCATATGAACTGCTGTGGATTATTTAATGCCAAAGCTATTCTTGCATAACAACAGTGGTAGTACTATATAATCCATAGCTAGGGAGGATAAAGGGGTTCAGACCTTTGTAAAGGATATTAGTCCAAAAGTAAATGATGTCAGAGACCAACATGTTAGTCACAAGTGCTATGGGGACACCCTACTTTTTTTCTTTTTTACTTTTTAATTGAAAAGTAGGATAGATATTTCAAAAGTTTTGAATAAATCTCATTTGTAATTTGACTTAGTGTTAGAAACAACAACTCTGAATTGGGATTTTAAAAAGATCTTTTTATGTTTTTATTCACTCACATTTTGTAATTAAAAAGATCTAAAAAATAAAATATATTTAAAACATAACATTAATAACTTAGGAGGAAAAAAAAATTCTAATGAATATTTATATTTGTATTTTGTTTTTATCTACTAATTCAGCATCTGAGAAAGTATTAAAAGAAAAATCTCACACAAAATGCAGAAAATCCAATTTTCCTTTTCATATTTATAATTGTTATAATCAACTAAGATTAAAAATACTGATGTTACTTGAAATTAAAGTGAACCATTCAACAAAAAAAAAAAATTACCAAGATCATAACTCTTTATCTCTTTCGAAACAAAAAACTTTGTTATCAGTTATTGCGATCATAATTAGAAAGTGAATATTAATCTAACTAAAATTCTCATCACACACACACACACACACACACACACACACACACACACACACACACACACACACACACACACACACACACACGCACATGTATGCAATAGTAACCCACCAAAAATAACACATCATAGTGAGATTTTTATAAGAGCAACCCACTTAAAAAGCTCTTAGAGAATAAAACAATTTCCAGTCTAATTTGAAACTGAATGATAATTTTGTAAAGTCTGCCTCTGTGTCGAATATCATTTTTGATCATCCAAATTCTACATGTAAGAGAGATACATAAGAAATTAGATTCTTTCACTCTTTCCTAATTAGAAGCACCAATATCATCATGGACTGATGTTATGATAGAAATCAAAAGGATTAAAAGAATGTCTAGTATAAAATACATACTACCATGTCTATTAAGAATAACATAAATGAAAAAATATCTTTTAACAGATGGATGTTAGTCAGGAATACCAAATACAATTTATTTATTTGTGAGTGTTTATGCTTGAGAACTTAGTAGAAATTTACTTCACATGAATTGTGTATTAAGACCATGATAAGGGCAAAAGGCACATTTTTTTTCTAATTTTTGTTGTGTCCATATTATTGCATACTCTGACAAGTCTGCATGTCATTTTCTGACAAGACGCACTAAACCAAGGAGTAGAAATGATACAAAAATGTAATGCTCATTGCAGCTTGGGTTAACAAAACTGATATCTACCTAGTATCTTTACATTCTGTCTTGGATCAAAGTATTGCTTTCCTACTCTCTAGCTAGTATCTTTAGATTCTATCTTGGATTCTGCCCAGTCAGCTGGGGCTGTAGAATACACCGACTGCTTCTCTGCAGAGGGGTAAGACTCTCCCAACAAGTGTCCTAGATATGACACTAAACAATCTGATGGTGAGGTTCCAGTAATGCAGGAGCTTTGAGGAATGAGGAGTACCACTTCATTACCATTGCTTCCAGGTCCACTCTGGCCCAGAGTGGTAGCACCTGATAAGGTTCTATCTATGGGTCAAATAGAACTAAACTGCATACTTAAGCTAAACAGAATATCTTGAAATGGAACTGTTTTAACTGGATTGTTTGAAAAAAACTGTTTTTGACACGGAAATTGTACTTATGCTAAACTGAACAGTTTGAAATAGAACTATTTGGACATTTAACTGTATGTAAACGAAAACTATACTTATACAAAACTGAACTGTTTGACTAAACTGAATAGCTTGAAATAGAAATGTTTTTGACAATTAAACTGTGTACTTATGCTAAACTGAATTGTTTGAAATAAAACTGTTTATTTTCATAAAGATATATTTGGCATTAAATAACTTACAAAGGTTGATATGCCATAAAACCCAAACAAACAAACTGTCTTGGATCAAGATGTTACTCTCCTAATCTCTACCTAGTATCTTTACATTCTGTCTTGGATCAAAATGTTACTCTCCTTCTCTCTACCAAGTATCTTTACATTCTGTCTTGGATCAAGACGTTACTCTCCTACTCTCTACCTAGTATTTTTCTAGGTTAATTTTTCCATATTGTTTAAACAGCCGAACACAGATATTGTGGATATATCACTTGCCTGTTTATCTACGGATAATGAACAGAGAAACAAAGAAACACACAGAAAATGTCACTGTTCATTATATAGAAGATATAAAAAGTTAAAAGGTTGTCTTGAATAAATGCTAATGTAGGTAAATATTTAAAGGCTCAAATCTGAAAACTCTTGTTGTTGTTGTTGGTTTGTTTGTCATACCTTGTTGGGCATCTTCACTTTTTAATATCTTTTCACTTCAACATTTAAAAAAAATCTTTGCACAGAAAATATACACTATCAATATAATTTCTATATACAAGTCAAACTATGTTAAGTAATGCACCAGTTAGTTCCCCGAAATGCCCTCTTAATTTTTTTTCTTACCGATTTATTCTTAAATAATCCGATTTAATCTTTATTTTTTTTACACTATTGCTGTTTTTGACCTGATTAGCAAAAAATCTAATTGGTTAATAGTTTTTGCAATCTGCCTTGACAGTAATTTCAAGTTTGAGTAGAAATATTGAAAAAAATGTCAACTATAACTAGAAATTCTATTAATTATTTTGAAAGTTTCAATTAGATCACCAATCATTCTTCTTTCTAAAAAAAGTAGTTAATCCTAATCTCTCCCTGTAACTGTAATATTTTGCTTTTGTATTATTTTTCTCACTCTTCTTTGTATGCTCTCCAATCTCAATATTATACTCCATTTTCCATGTCTGGAAATTGGAACCGTATGTGCGCACGCACGCACGCACACATTTCCTTATAAAAAGTTAAAATTAAATAACTTTTTAACTCTCTGACAAAAGATTTAATTAGAGTTTGTCAAATGCATTCTGCTTTTGTTAAAAAATTGATTTCTTGGAATAGCTGCTTATCTTCTCATACACATGAAATAGAAATTTAATAACATTGATCATACAGGGTGATTGCAATGTGAGAATATATTCATTCATATATTTGTATATCTATTTTTATATATAGATACAGAGATGGAGGAGTAATGCCCTTCCCTATACCTTGGTGTTGTAGCTATTGAAAAAGGAGCCCTCAGGTTGCCCTCGACTACAGTCACCAACTTACTTATATATAGGAGGTCTTTTTAGGGTTTCATATATTTTTAAGACATTTGACACGTTTGGAACAAAAAATTCTAACCATCCAGCCAATCATTTCATTTTCCCCTTGATACAATAGACAAAATATGATTTTCACTTTTAAATGTAAAATCAAAGCCAACCCCTTAATCACATTCCCTATTTACTTTTTTGATTTCCTTGTTGCTTGATTTATTCTCAACTTTAATGTTTTTGAATCCAATACGTAGTACTTCACATTTTTCGATATTAAATCATAATATCTAAATGTCTTCCAAATATGAGAATTTATTTTGATCCATTTATGTTGCTTCTTTTGATAATGGTCAAACATGTAGTTTAACATCATTAGCAAATAGTTTTATTCCAGATTTTTATATCATTAGGTGAATTATTTGTGAATATTAAAAACAACTAAGTTCCCAGTGAGTACTAATCTATTTGACCTATAATTGCCAGAACACAACAGCAGAAAAGCACATTTTTACCACAGAAGCAAAATTTCCCACATTTATCTATCTTTGCCAATTGCATATAAATACATTAAAAAATTCCTGATTTTAATAAAAATTTGAACCAGAAATCAGAAAATTAAACTTTTCAAATTATAAGAATCAAAAGGAAACTTTCTTATTCTTCAAAAATTCTTTGGATCTTTTGTTCAATGTATCAAAATTAACAGTTCAAATATTGTCAAAAGCTTATTCTTAATATCCAATATGTACTACTTGCTTGATGATTCTAGAATGTGAAATTATTTGTGTATTGTGAAAAAAAAAACTTTTCAGAAAATTAATAATGACAACCACATAAAAATGTTTTAAAAAAGGCAACAAATTTTCATTTTTTGATTCCATTTCTGTATCTATGAATAAAAAAGTAAATATACAAACATAAATATATTTTCAATTTGCAGTATAATCAATGCAATTGAATTTCTATTTTTGTGTCTAAGAAGATAAGCAATAATTCAAAGAAATCAAAGATATTTTAACAAAAGCAGAAAGCATGTTTTGAATTTTACAAACTCTGATAAAATCTACAATTTGTCTTTGTGAGAGAGTTAAAAATTGTTTATTTTTCACTTTTTATCAGGAAAGGTGTGTGCGTGTACATACATAGACACATATATATATATATATATATATATATATATATTACTGCTTGTAAACATATGCTATGTCAATGAGTACCATAAATGATAACAAAGGATAAAGTTATCAATGTGAATTAGTTGGACTTTTAAACTTCCTCAGACCACCAAACATCAGGCCACTAGTGGAGCGGTAGGACTTTGTAAATGCTTATGCAAAACTTATCAGATATTATCATCATCAGGGTATCAGAAAGAGAGATGACTGGTGGGGTATAATGGGTGAAATCAATAGGTAAAGACATGATTGATGCAAAAACCTTATAATATAACGGTAAGGAACCTTTTTGTGTTTAAAGGTCATGCTGAAATTTATTACCTATGGTAGCACACAATAAATTTTAGTACATTTACAACAAAATTTAAAGTTTAAGCTTTTAATTAGAAACTATTGAAAATTTAATTAATAGATACTACTTAAAAGAAACAAAAAAACTTCCATGATTTTTTAAAAGTATTTTTTTGAAAAAGAAATTGGATATCAAGTTTAATTGGTCTTTCTACCAACTTGTAGAAGACTGCATCTGATGGTTTAAAGGGCTGCTGATTACCCAACCCTGCTTTAACATTTGAGCAATCACTATCATATTTTGACAGTAGCCTTTCCAGTTCATGGTGTTGATCTTTATAAAAATTCTTTATTAATATACATTATTTTTTTAGTTTTAGGATTAGGAGTTACCAGATACTAAATACCTTAAGAAGTTGGATATCTTTCATGCTGCTTACCCTTGGGAACTAATATTTCAAAACCTAGATAGCTAGTAGGAGACTAATGTATGCTATACCTTGCCCAAATTTGATCAGGAAATGTGCCAGTTTGTCTGTTCAGTCCTCTTAGGTATTTTCTGTACTTGCACACTCAAACTATACTATAATATTCTTTGTATATCTGTTATATTACTGTTAAGATAATGAAATACACAAGTGTAATGAACACATTGTGTTGTTAATATAAACAATACAGGAATAGCTGCAGATTCAAGTGAACAGAATAAGAGTTTTACCAAATAGTCAAAAGTCTTTCACACAAGTGAGAGTAGCAAGAAAGGAAAACTCGTATTTAAAATTTAGAATATCAAAAGAACCATTAAAAAACAAAAAAGCTTATTACAGCTGCTTTGTTGGCTATTTTTTTCCAGCTCTATTGTATATATTATAGAGGTGCTCATGACATAATGGTTATTGCCATAGGAAATGAACTTGGCTACCAGAGTTCAAATCCTGAATGAGGCTGTTTGGATTTCATATAATGCTAATTACCCTTACATATTAGATACAACTATTCTCTCCCAAGCTAAGGGAAAATAGGAGGGTAGAATGAGCTCTTTTACCTTGGTAAAGCAACCAGTCTAAGAGAAGAAAAAATGAATTCAAATCTGACCTGGAGAGGAATGGGTTTTGCCAGGCTATTCCTGCTTAAGATATGTTAATAGTGACCCCATGACCAAAAATGGTTACAGGACAAGTCTATATATCATATATATTATCAAGAAAGAAGTCAGCTTTTAAAAAAGGATTTGACATTTAAATAGAAATTAAAAAGTAAAAATTAAGGAATGACATAACGGATTAAAATTTCTTCATTTTAGTTATATTTAAATTTTTGCATCCATTTAATTCTACTTATGGAGATATTGACTTTATCTACCCCAAAAGAATATTTCCATATACCATTTATATATAATACATGCACAACTTTCATGCAAACACATCACAATCATCACATATCCAAAGTAACAACCAATAAGTATATTATTAGGTATATATATATATATATATATATGGATTCCTGTGTGTGTATATATATATATATATATATATATATATGTACACACATAAATGATGAAATATATCTTAGGTTCTATTTAAGACCTTTGGAAGGTGGATGAAAGGAACACACATTTCAGGTAAATTTATCTGTCAAGCACTGAGGAGCTGACATTTGCTTTATAACATTCCACAAAGGGAACTTGTGATCTAAGAAACATCTTGACAGAACGAAAGCTGCAAATGGAACTTGGCTAAGCTTCTACTAATCTATTGCATTATAATAACTTGATCAAATAATTCTTATTAAGATTATCTCAGATTAAGAAGCAGTCACTTACTTTAAAATCCTTAAAGAACTATCACCACTATAAACTTTTATTGTTTTAATACTCATTGGTCTAGTCGGTAGAGTATTTGCCAATGGTCCAGGAGACCTGGGTTCAATCCCAGGTCACGTCATACCAAAGACATTAAAAATGGTACTTGATACCTCCTTGCTTAACACTCAGCAATATAAAGTTCGTATCGAGGGTAAAGCGAAGCAATCCCAGGAAAGGAGTAGCGCCCTCCCCTACACCCTGGGGTAGTAGCTATCAAAAGGGAGCCTTCTGGTTGCCCTCGACTACGGTCGCCAACTTTACTTAATACTTTTATCCAGAATAAATGTCTTGTAAGAACTTGGAGTTTTATTAGATGACCTATTAAACCAGTGGGTTCCTGTTGTAACAGTGGTCCATGATGATATTGATACTTCTATTAAGAAAGGAGTGAAGGAATCTAATCAACATTCTATAGTTATCTTCATTATATTGAGAATTTATATGCCATTTTGCCGGGTTTATATCATATATTATAATATGTGTATGTGTGCAGAAACAATAAGAATTTTAGTAATATATAGATGAGGTAGTGACCACTTAAGTAGCACATGGTGTGTTTTATACAAATACATATGCACAAGGCATTTCCTCTCTATTTCATATCTGATGTTGAGCAATATGTATAATCATAAAAAATAAGTGGCTACTTTGTACTAAATTCATGAACTTTGCTTGTTCTTGAACAATTAGTTTAGAGTTGAATAAAAAGGTAAACAAAAGGAAAAACTAAAATATTGATAGTTTTTATCTGCATCATAGGATTCGTTAATGCATTTAATGTACATGAAGATCTATATTCATTGAATCACTAATGTTTTAGCAAAATAACTTTTTTTTTTGTTGATTGATAAAAATGCAGGATATAAAATAATCATAATAAAACTCTTGTATAAAATTTTATTTTTGCAGATTTGTTTATTCATTGATATCATTTGCTTAAAAGTTTCCAAGCTAAAGGCTAAGACCATCAATTCTAAAAACAACCACAGATAAAATAGGAATATTAATGATTCATTTGTTTTGTCTTAAAAGAATATATATGTGTGTGTGTGTGTGTGTGTGTGTGTGTGTGTGTGTAAGAGAGAGAAGAGAATGTTGCTAGATGTCTACATTTAGACAAGAGGAAAGAAGAAAAATAATGATATGAGTTATATATATATATATATATACACACACACACACACACATTTAAGGAGACAACACATTTTTTCGAAGCTGTTAGATTTACAGTCAGACAAGCACCAAGAATAGCTAATTATGTATCAAAAACGAAAATAGACCAGTGACCCCTTTTAAATCTTGAATGATTTGGTTACATAGTTGCTAAGAGACAACCAACAAGGTTGTGAATGAAATTGCAAAACTATAGGATATGGAGAGAGTATCTGTTGTAACCTTTGGAGCTGATAATCAATTAAGTTTACATTAACTGCCTTTTGTACGAAATTATTTAGCTATAATTCTAAGCTACTGTGGCTGCTTTAAATAGAATCTAAATCATATATCCTACAATCATCTTTTTTTTCTTTTTTTTTAAATTTTAACTCAAATTAAAATGTGTGTGTGTGTATATAGATAGAGAGATTGATGCAAGTAAACTATAAAGGACAAAACTGAATATCTAAATTATTTTGCAACAAAAGCCTGATTTTAATATGTATTTTTACAGATACTTGTAGCAGAATAGCAGGGATTGCAGTGAAAGATTATCCTAAGTTTTGAATTAGTAAGGAATGTTACTATACAAAAAGATAAGAAAGAACAGTTTGTTTTTTGGCAGAGTCAATTCTTCTATTTTTTCTACATAAATTTATAAAATTCATGAAAGCCAAATCCTATATATAAAAATTAAGCTTGTTTAAATTCTATAATTCTGTACCTTTCTTGAAAATGGTTGGAAACACAACCAAAAGTACTCAAAATCCTGAATCTTCTAGAAAATTTTTAGTCATTCAATTTAGATTTATATTTTGTTTGTAAACAAGAAAACTTCAAAAAAGCAACAAAAAACTTGTATATTCTTCAGTATCTATTCTTTTCAACCACACACACACACTTAGTTATTAAAACAAGTAGAGTATGAAATTATGTTGTTGAAGATAAATAATTCAAGACCTTTTACAGTGCAGTAACAACCGTAAATAAATACACCACTAACAATTTTTTTTAAATTTAATTTTCCTTTAAACCAAAGATACCAAGATTCTATTATTTCAAAGAAAATTATACAAGAAAAATAAATATTATTAGGTATTATTTATTACCAAACTTTACACTGAAACTATTACTTAAATGAATTTGCATAAATAAAGGGTGTACTTGTTTTTAAACTGATACATATTCATATTTTTGGCAAGAGTTTTATAATGCTACATAGTTTAATAAATAATGCCAAATAATATCAGTTTTGACTGTATAATGTTGCACTAGAAATAATAAAATCATGGTATCTTTACTTCAAAACTAAATCAACTTTTTATAAATAATTGTTAAGAGTGTAAATATTTATAGGTAATATTGTTTTAAAGTAGATTAATTGATGTTAATGTTAATCTAATCAAATAAATTTAGCAAAAAGAATAGAAATGAATAAAGAGAAATTCTACTTCTCTCTTAATACAATACTAAATTGAAAATGCTTTGATTTTTTTCATTCTGTTAACATTAACCATTATTAGTGATATATATATATATATATATATATATATATATATATATATATATATATACATACACACTGTCATCCACAGACAGACTGTTTGGTTGTATCACAACTCTTCAGTGTGGCTAGACACACAGGACATTTTAAGCTGGGATCAAAACCTGTCTAACTTTAAACTAGACTTGGTATCTTAACACTCAGCCATTCAAGTGACCACGTCAGCTTTGGAATTATAACACATTATGTATTAGCCTTTGTTTGTTTACATTTTGTGCTACCAGATACTCAAGTGCTCAATTTGTTAGAAGAGCTTTGCATTACGTGGGTGGCAGCCATTAATTCCTTCGCCAGAGTGCTCAACTTCCAGGAAAGGAGATAATGAACATATTTGGTTCCTATTGTAACAGCAATCTATAAATGGTACTGGTGTTTCTATTTGGAAAAAGGGAAAGAATTCTAATTGATAGTTAAAAAACGATATTTAGTTCCACAAAATATCATTCAGTTGCAAATTCAACTGGAAACTGCTAATATTCAGTAAGTTGGAGCATTTTAAATGTATTACCCAAAAAAAATTTTTGATATGATGTACCCTTTTGGGTGGGTTACATTACACACCAAATTTAATCTTGATATTACAATGTCAGTTAATGATATAAATCTATCATTTAACAGTATGCAATAAGTAAAAATATTGCTTAACATATTACACAAAATGAGATGAAAATAATTTTGGCTTGCAAAATGTACTGTGTTTTCAAAATTGTTACTATGTGTACCACATAACAGTTGTACATAAACTTAATAATTATTATCCTTATTGTCTAGGTCACAGTTTAACAAAGGAGATGGGAAAACCAATCTCAAACGACATGAGGATGATGGAAAATGTGATTTCATTTTAATAAATAACAATGTGAAATTTAATAGAAGTGGGTTTCTGAATCAACTTTTTAACAAAATATTTTTGATAAAAATAAATAAAAATTATATACTAAGAACAAACAATTCATAAACATTTTTTTTTCACACCAATCTTCCTACCCTCTGATCTCATAGTCTGTAATCAAGAACAACATGGTTACTTATATCTTATTTTACAATACAAATCACATGAATTAGAATAAAGTGGAATGTTACACAACAAAAGTTAGCATGTTTTATTGTCTGAATGGAAATAGCACTTCAAATGTTCACAATGTAATGCACTATTAAATATTGTATTTCTATAAGTAAATGATGTGCAAGATGAACATACCTATAATTATATCACAGTATTTATAGAATGTTTATTTCTTAAGATACCAATTTATTAGTTAAGGTATTAAACTGAAAGATAGAAAGCATACTATAAGGTCTGTTGAATACATAATTTCATGTCTAATAACCCAACTAGAACCTAACAAAGCTAAGTTTAATACCTATATAGAAGTAGGTAGTCATAATCTATTTTAATTTAATAATAAATAATAAGACATATACTGATAGAAAGTAAAATTTTAACCATCTGAATATGGGTTTCAATTTATTCAAGTTTAAATGTACTGGTAATATAGCTGGATCACAGTAAATGATCACATATACAGATCAATTCAATTCATTCTATATTGTAAAATCATTTGCAATGCATTCTTATAATAATATTAACATTAAATGGACTGGTAATATAGCTGGATTACATTAAATGATCACATATACAGATCAATTTAATTCATTCTTATAGTAAAATCATTTGCAATGCATTCTTATAATAAATATTAAGATTAAATGTACAGGTAATATAAATGGATTAGAGTAATAATAAAACTAGAAACCGCATCTTGCAAACTAGTTGAGAAGTATAAAGCTGCAACTACATCACACTGAAGTAGAGTTGTTAACTTTACACCCATCCTGGTTCTGAATTTAGAGTTATTACTACTCTTAGATTGGTTGCCTCACCAAGGTAAAAGAGCCCAGTCTGCCCTACACAGAAATCATATAGGCATACCAATATGTGCACTTTGATAATATATTTACATTTAAAACTCTTTTCTAATATAAACATCCCTATTTACAATGTTTCCTGTCAATGGTGACATTGGAACACTTTTCTCTTTCATAACCCTATGTTTACAAAACTGACTGATTATATCATTAGCAAATAAATCATGGCATAAATGAATAATTAATGAGAGATATTATTTTGTTGGCTTATTTTCTATATCAATAAAGAGTTGATGTCTTTTTTTAATCATAGTTTAGTATGGTAATCTTTCTCTGTGAATTGGGATGCAGTGAAGTGTCTTTTTGATTTATTAGCAAATACTTTGTGATTGGTTTATGTATGATAATTATAAGCAACAAATGAAAAGACTATATGGTTTGATTTGGTTTGGTTTATTTGTTTAATAGCCTTTCAACTTCTTATGGGTTATTCAATGCCAAGATTATATATAAATATTTGCAAATTATATGGTTTTAACTAACTATTCCTATTTGATAAGCTTTTGTTTGCACATAGTTATATTGCATTAAATATCAAGTATTACTATCTAATATTAATAATATAGGATGGTTGGGTTTATTTAACAGCATATTAACCCCCTTATGAGTTATCTAATGCTGAAATTTGATTCATTTGAAAATTATAATAACTATTTATTTTTTCAATGTTCACTGCAAACATTCTTTTATCATGAAAGTTAATCATTTTTTTTCATTTCTCTATAATAATGATTCGTGCATTCTGATTCAATACTAATAATTTTTAAACAGATCAATTTGACCCATAGATTACAACCATTCCAGGTCAAGGTAGCTCTTGGAGTAATGACTACAAAGATGCACTCCACACTCAACAGAACTTCAGACATGGAGCCTTACCATCAAAGGCAGTTTAGTGTCATACCACCCCTCTACACTATTTTTTTTTGGTGGGGTACCCCTTCATAGAAGATGCAGTAAACATATTCTAAACCCAGGAGACAGGGTGGAGACTATATGGCAAATGATACACCCTTAAGCTTAAAAATACTTTAGAAATATAACAAATTGAAAATTAAGTGCTCAATGTCAAATGTTGTAACCCAATCCAGAAATAAATAGAATTAATCATGTATCTATTGCCAATATATTAGACTTTGCACTATCAGGTGAGAAAAAAATTTAACATTTGCCAAAGTTATTATTAGCTCAAAATATATTTAACCAGCAAAGATAATCATGTGATAAAAGTCTAAATAAATTGCAAAGCTTAATAAGGACAACTTTCTGAAGAAAAAAATCATGATACAGGGATATTTTTATGGGTTGTATTAAAGAAAGTAGCAGGTCTTTTGTTCTGATAAACTTTAGAATCTTATGAAGAAACTTGCTACTTTTAATGGAAAATCACAAAGCAGAAGTTATATTTCAGATTGATAATTCTAAAAGTACACACATGCAGACACAAAACTACATATTGCTACTAATAGTTTCACCTTTTCACAATCACCAGGCATTAATAGTATTAATACATTCTGAAAAAAACTCAGACCTCTATGTAGAACAAGAGGCTTGCATATAAAAATGGTAGAATATAAAATAGATCCAGATTTTTATTACAAAACATCTGGAATAAAGTTGATAGAGCAATAGTGTTCAGAAAAATTCCAAGTGACTTATAATTTACTAAAAAGTTTTAAATTCTTTAAATTCTAAAGTTAAGTTTAATAAATTGCAACTTACAGTGGATTTTAGGAACATGTATTTGACAAGGATGTGTATATATGGAAAAGTATGAGTATCTAGGAAATTAATTTGTATATTTATTAATTTCAGACATGCCTTAAACAAGCAAATAAGATATATTTGCAATAATTTTCTTTCTTTAATTGAACAATAACAAACTGAAGGGATTTTTGGGTTGTTCAATGCAGTAGCAACTGCAGTATCAATAGGCAACTTTTAAAAGTATATTATAGGCAGTATCTATTATAGGCAACTTTTACAAGTATAACTCTGAAATTCCCAATATATCCTAATTAATATAAAAACTGGAGTAGAGAAATTTGTGATCAAAGGTCTAAGGAATACTTTGATAATGCAATTATTTTAGTTTAGATCATTGTAATGAAACAGGAAAAAACTTCTTTGAGATGCTCCAATCATCCTGAAAATACATATTAGTTCAGATAAAGTATGTTACAAGTTAAAAATGACTGTATATTTTATATGCTATGGCTCAGTTTCAAGGGGTTGTCTTTGTGAGACAGTACCTTGCTTATTGCTCTAAAAGAAAGGAGGTCAAATCATTTGTTAATATCTGAGGTAATGAATGCTGATAGAGCTGAGTTCTTTTTGGTACCACTCTTGAAATAGAAGAGTCCCAACATTAAGCTTACCCTAATGTCATACCCAGTCTTTGGGAGTAAAGGAAGGATTCTTCATTATACATGCTAAACATTTGAATCTCCTTCACTGAATGAGAGATTTTGTAAATAGTTGTTGTTGATTCAGACTCTGGCAATAATGTATCTTTGTAGCCAGGTTTATTAAATCAGAAGCAATATACCTATCTTAAAAGAATAAAACTTAAGTGGTTTTTATATCAGCTGTTCCTCAAATATTTCTGGTTATTTGCAGTCTTAATCAACAAGCTATTAGTGCAACAGACTAGTGGTCAGTCCGTGAAGCTTATTGCAATACTCTTACTAATAAAAAAAATATCTTATTTTAAACTGAAGTGTGAATCATTACCCACACATGAATATGAACTTTATGAAATACACATGCATTCTTGAAAGAGAGAGAAGTGGTGACAAGAATGACAGCTACTGTCTAATAACAATTGTGCCTAACAAAATCAGATGTACATAAGCTGATAAGATGGTTTCAAGCACTTCATTTTGATGTGTTAAATGAACTCACAACATTGAGTGACTTCATGTATTAAATACAGTTATAGATTTGTGACTTGATAAAGACCAAATTATTATGGCCATAAAACAAGATCTGACAATTTCCAAAACAGCATAGGTGATGTGACGCTCACAATCAGTTGTAGTGAGTACTTATCAGCACTGATCTGAGGAAGAAAAATTCAATAATTGACATGGCATTTGATTGCCAAGACTGTAATATAAAGGAATATATTTTATCATATATACCTTATTTCAACATCATTGAAGACCAAGTACACATCCTTATAGTAACATTATTCCACAGGATCTGGCAGAATGATCTCTTTCGGTTGGAATTTGAATAAAAAAAGTAACATAGATCCTATTCAAAATTTAATCCTACTAAAAGAAAGAACTATATTTGCCATTCTTTTAATCATCATTTTGTTTTAAAATGTATTTCATCCAAATACTTGTTATCATGAGCTATACACTCCACAGAGACTTCAACTCCATTGTTCTGCAACACTCATCTAGTCATTATCTTTGATATTGCTACAATTTCATGACCAATAAAATCTTTCAGTTTGTCAGTTGTCTGCAGACTATACTTAAAGACTTGAGCTTTCAGGTATCCCCAGAGGACGTAATTGCAAAGGGATAGATCTGGTGAGCAAATAGACCATGGGATGTCACTACATTGCCATAATAAGAATCACCATTTTTTAAATAAGTTTTAGTTACGAACACATGATGTTTACCATTCTACATTATGACAAAAACTGAAGTGGTTTATCTGTTTCATAGTTCCCACCAACTCACCCTTACAAGTGCCTGTGTTGGGAAAATTCTAAATCTTGGAGATCATTCTACCAGACCCTATATAATAGCAAGATAATATACCCTGCCACATTGTATAAGTTATATGAGAATAATCAAAGGAATGTGATAAAGACTTTACTTTGTTGTCTTGACCAACAAACTTCATTCAGCATATGTAGAATGTGTTGGATTAACAACTTGACTCTAAAAGACCTCCACCCTTTACAGTTGTTAAAGGACTTGCTGTTAGCATCTTAGGTACACCAGTGTCTGTGTGATATTTCATACACATACTTAGAAGAAGCAGACCACCAACAAAGCCTTCAGCAGATGATTACTAAGAGATCATTCATGATTTTGAAGACAAAACATGATTACCATTATTCCAGAACATCATAACAGTATCTTACAAATCTATCAGACTTTGTTGTCAGGCATGCCAGATAAAATGCAGTCATGTCATCTATGTATTTACCCAATCCCTCTGGTACAGGCAGGATGTGCTACAATATCAACTTTTAAGTACAGATGGTTTAAATTTAGAGCTTTCTTTCTCCTAGACTGGTTGCTTTATCAAGACGAAAGAGCCTAGTTTGGCCTACTGTTTACTCTTAGCTGGAGGGGGGAGATGAGATGAATTCATGTCATCTAATCCTTTGTTGTATTCACAACTTTCCAGTCAATATAAATGAATCCAGCAATGAAGTGTTAATTCAATGATGTAAGATTTGAATTAAACAATGAATTGATAATGTTAAGACACTGAATGTGACTGATCATGAAGTTCAGCTAGAAAGTCAAAACTACACACACAAGAAAGAGAAAGAGAGAGAGAGAGAGAGGTGAATTTATTACATGGATTTTCTCAATTTCTTAAAAGTAGAATCAATAGACAGAAAAAGAAATGTAGATTATAAATCTCTGCATTAACTGTAAATAGTTTAAATTAAAGTTATATGCTACTTAAATTTTTTCTAATTTGCTTTTTAAAAATAATTACAAATCAAATCCAGTAATTGCTTGGTGATCGATCATGTAGCAACCAGAAACCAAAAATAATCTTGAATATATTCCAAAAGAGATTAAAGGAAAATAGATATTTTCTGTAGATCAAAATTTACATCTTAATAAAGTTTTGCCAATTTTTTTTACAGTAGCTGTAAAAATATTCTTCATTAGACAATGTTGAGGACTAAATTCAGAATCTCAAGACTTTTGTGTTCATTTAGATATGATAAGTGTACTTTTATTATTTAATCTGTTTCAATTAAAGAGCTGGCATTACTTTTTGATTGACTCATTTATATATAAGATATTTATAATTGAAATGCAAGTACAGCACAATGATTAGCTTCTATTTTATCAATTGTCTTATAATTTATAGCTTGAATTATTGTGTTTGATATTTCTTTTTCATTATGATGAAAGAATCAATACATGAACTAAAAAAACATTTCTGTGACCCATTTCTAAAATAATTATTTTTGATTCTTATAGAAAAATAAAGGCAAATGATGGCAATAAATATAAAGTATTCTTAGCAATATAATATTTGGATATTTAAATCTATATATTCAATAAGTTATTTTCAAAAGATTCAACTAGAGTGAGTCAAAAGTTTTGCAATATTTTGGTAACTTATTTGCTTCATTTGTCAAGTTACAACAAAAGCAGCCCAGCATTCAAAGTAGAGGTTATTGTGCTGTACTGTCTGAAGCCACCTCTCAGGCAGTTCTGGTCCTTTGAAGCAAAGAACTCCTTTACAGAAGTTTCCCCCACCTCTAGGTTGTTGAACAAGCACACAAAGTGAGCAATGGATTGGAACAAATAATAATCTGAAGGGGCTATATGCTGGGTGTTGCATCAGTTTAAGTCCCTCAAGTTCCTGGAAACTAGCATGTATGGAAATATTGCAAAACTTTTGACTCACTTTCATATTATCTAATGGTAGATGATAATGACTGTGAAAAGTAGCAAGAAATATTTTGGAATCTTATGTAAAAATATTAAAACAAATAAAAAATGCAACCAAACATTGTCTATGAAAAAAATGTTTTAAGAAAATGTGAGTTCTAACGGCAGTAGCAATAAGTCTCTACTGTTTTTATTGGTGGTGAGAGTAAACAACTAAACAAGATGCTACAAAAATAACTTTTGGTAAGTAATTAGACTCAATTAAAAGATTTGTTTACCTGATGTGTATGACCTTCTAAAAGATGCCAGTGTAAAAGTCTACTTCACTGTGGTATACTATAACATTTCTAAAAAAAAACAAACCACCTAGCAGGAATCAAATGTGAAGAACTTTTTTTATTAGAGATGCCAAGGTCACTATCATCCACTTTAATATTGAGTTTGGCATTATCATTAAACTTTATCTCACTTTATAAGAAAATGAAATTAAAGAATGAAAAATAGAAAAAAACAAACAAAAAAGAAAGGGAAAAAACAGATTGTCAGATATATTCTATTATAACAACCTAAAATTATCTTAAGTATAAATTGGGCAAAAGGCAATGTGTCATGGTAAGAGAAAAACTAATAAAAAAAATTGTACAGAAGTCTACAGATGATTGATTAATCATGAATACTAATTATAAAACTTCACCAACATAATTTCCCAGGAAAAAAAAAAGAATTAAAAAATGTGGAACATTAATATAAAAAATTGTTTGCTTATTCTAATTTAATGGTTTGTTTGCAAGCACACAGAAAATATGTAAACAGGTCCCAAAATAAAAGAGTGTATCAACAGTACTGAGATCATCTATACATATCTTGGTTGAAACCACCATCCCTTTTTTATTTTTCACAATTTTATATATTGAGCAAAGTTTCCTTAGCTAAGTCATTGCTAGATAACATGACATCTTTATAACAGGAGGTTGTGGGTATATTTCCAGAGACTGCTCCTTATAAAAAAAAAAAAAGGAAGATATCTAATTGTGGCAGAAATAAACATACTTAGAGCTGTATGTTAACCTTTTGAACTCTTCACTCCTTCACCCTCAGATACCCTGTACCTTAACTTAAAAAAAAAAAATCAAGCACAAAACAAATTTAAACTTAGATCCAGGTCACAAACATCTTTGTTAAAAGCTATCCCCCATCATTCCATTCTAGGCTGTGAATGTTTGTTATATTATCTTAGTATCTCATCTCCATGAGCCCAAAATATCAGGGTGACAGCAGATAAATAAGAGAGCACTCAGACTGAAATATTAAGGTTTACAATGTATAGTAATATAGTACTCAGCCCAAAATATCAGGCATCTAGGTTAAAAGGGTTAATATATCACTTGATATTAGTTGGTTTGTTGGGTTTTATGGCATATCAACCTTTGTAGGTTATTTAACGCCAAATCCATTTTTATGTAAATAATCTGTTCTATTTAAAACAATTCAGTTTAGCAGAAGTACACAATTTAATGGTCAAAAACATTTCTATTTCAAACTATTCAAGCAGTTATATGTAACAATTCAGTTAAGTGTAAATACAGATTTAATGTCGAAAAACAGTTCAATTTCAAATAATTCAGTTAAGCATAAGCATGCAGTTTAAATGTAAGTATGGTTTAATTGTCAAAAACGTTTCTATTTCAAGCTATTCAGTTTACTCAAACAATTCAGTTTAGCATAAGTATGCTGTTAGTTCTATTCAACCCATAGATAGGGCCCAATCAGGTGCTACCACTCCGGGCTAGAGTGGACCTGGGAGCAATGGTAATGAAGGGGTACTCTGCATTCCCCAAAGCTCCAGCACTGCTGGAACCTCAACATCAGATTGTTTAGTGTCATATCTAGGACACTCATGATGGAGGGGGTTGTACCCTTCTGCAGAGGTGCAGTCAGTGTGTTCTACAGCCCCAGCCGACTGAGCAATACACAGAGTTAAATGTCAAACAGTTTTATTTCAGATAATTCAGTTCAGCATAAGTACACAATTTAGACGTCAAAACAATTCTATTTTGAGCAATTCAGTTCAGCACTAGTACGCAGTTCCAATGTCAAAACAGTTCAATTTTAAACAGTTCAGTTTAGTATAAATATGCAGTTTAAATGCAAAAATCAGTATAGTGAAAGAAGCACGGTTTAGTTCTATTTGACCCATAGATAGGGCCCTTATCAGGTGCTACCACTCCGGGCCAGAGTGGACCTGGGAGCGATGGCAATAAAGGGGTACTCCACATTCCCTAAAGCTCCAGCATTGCTGGAACCTCACCATCAGATTGTTTAGTGTCATATCCAGGACACTCGTGTGTGTGTGTGTGGGGGGGTCTTACCCCTCTGCAGAGAAGCAGTCGGTGTATTCTACAGCCCCAGCTGACTGGGTAATTGATATTAGTAATGGTTTAACTATTTTCAGTAAATAATGAAACAGAAGTGTCAGGTGACCCATGACCAGTCTCTTGATTTAATCACTAACCTAAACAAGTTACAAGTAACCATCAGTGCAATTTAAATGCTTAGCTAAATTGATCTTCCATTTATGATATGCTCATCAGTTACAATGATGGATAAATAGAATCCTTTATGCATTTTCATTAAAATTGCTCAGGAACTAAAATCCGGAAAAATTGTCAGATATGAGCACCCCTGATCAAGTGATTAAAATAGTTGATCAGTCAATTAAGTAATATTAAATGCTGACAAGAAATAACTCAATCAATCAAGGCACAAAATATTCTTTTTATCCAATTTTCTTAGGCACATAACACCGAGGGAAAATAAAATTGCACACATGCTGAGAGATGATGCCAACTTTGACCCTGTGTACTGTAGTAAATATTTTGATCAAAATTTTCAATCTTTTTACATTGAATGAAGTATCATAAGATAGTATTAATTATCTGTATGATCATATGCATATAAGAGTACAAGCCTGTGGTAATACCCAAGGATATACAGTGTATTAATACATTGTCTGAGTATTATTGGTACACCCTTCATTTCAAAACCAGTGCAGATATTGATCTGAACATATGGTCACTTACTGTAATTCAGCTATATTACAAGAACATTTACTGTTGGGTATACTGAAACACTTATTCAGAATACTGCAATTTTATTATTTATCAATGCTTATCTAAGAAGAGATGCTGAAACAACTTACATTTGATTTCATGTTCTAGCCATAAATATTTGAGTCTAATATAAATTAAAGTTGAATTTTAATCTCCAGAGTCTTTTGAATGAGATATCACTTAATAAAATTTGTACTTATTGTATAATTTTTTTAAGATTATGAATAAAATTTTTATCTGCTACAGGCTATGCAATTAAGATATATTATTTTTTTTACTAATGACAACTAATTATTCTCAAATATACATTGTACAGGGTGGAACGATAAAATTGTCGCCCTAGAAAAGACGACATGATTCCATTTCTGTTTAATGAAAACCAGTTTTCTTTTTTTGTTGCAGACTCTACTAGTTGGCCAGTTGTGTACAAATCCCAAGAGCGATAGGAGCCTTCTATCATGTCTGAAAGTGACACAATGTTCAACGAGCAAGATCGGAGATGCGCCCCTGTACAACACATGCTCTCTACCAATCCAAGTTATGACAACAGGACCATTGCCAGCACCCTCAAAATGCAAATCTGGATTGCCACGAATAACAGGGACGTGGCCAAGATGATGAAAACAAAGCTTCTGGCTACGGTTATGGTCTTTGGTGTGGTTTCAAGTGAGGGCCACATCATGCCACCTCACATCTTTGAAGTCATCTTGAAAGTCAACACCAAAGTGTACCTGGATGTGCTGAAGAGTGTGGTGATCCCCTGGTGCAATTAGGTGGCCAGTGGCAGACCCTGGGTGCGGCAGTAGGACTCAGTGCTGGCCCACAAGCCCAAAGAGACCCAGGCTTGGCTTCAGAAGGAGTGCTATGACTTTGTACCCTTCTCTCACTGCCCCCCTCCACCGACCTGAACCTGCTGGACTACTTCGTTTGTTCATACGTCGAGAACATCACCAACATGACCTCCCACAACACCAAAGCCAGCCTGATCAGCGCCATCTGCCGAGTATTCACTGAGCTCCCACCGGCGCTTGTGGAAAAGGCATGCTCCCAATTCCCAATAAAACTGTAGTGTTGTTTTCTTTAGGACGACAATTTTATTGTTCCACTCTGTACATATTGATATTATATTTGATTTACATATAATTCTTATTGCCCAGTCAGCTGGGGCTGTAGAATACACTGACTGCGCCTCTGCAGAGGGGTAAGACCCCCCTCACAACGAGTGTCCTGGATATGACACTAAACAATCTGATGGTGAGGTTCCAGCAGTGCTGGAGCTTTGGGGAATGCAGAGTACCCCTTCATTGCCATCGCTCCCAGGTCCACTCTAGCCCGGAGTGGTAGCACCTGATAGGGCCCTATCTATGGGTTAAATAGAACTAACAGCATACTTATGCTAAACTGAATTGTTTGAGTAAACTGAATAGCTTGAAATAGAAACGTTTTTGACAATTAAACTGTACTTACACTTAAACTGCATGCTTATGCTTAACTGAATTATTTCAAATAGAACTGTTTTTCGACATTAAATCTGTATTTACACTTAACTGAATTATTACATATAACTGCTTGAATAGTTTGAAATGGAAATGTTTTTGACAATTAAATTGTGTACTTATGCTAAACTGAACTGTTTTCAATAGAACAGATTATTTACATAAAATTGGATTTAGCGTTAAATAACCTACAAAGGTTGATATGCCATAAAACCAACCAAACCAAACCATATAATTCTTATGATTGATATTTGTGGGTTATAGACTGATTCAAAATGAAATCATAACACTCTGACTTGTGTAGTCTAAACACAGAATATGAATACTGTCGATACACTCTATTTTGAAACCTGTGAACATATTGATCTGTGTATGTGATCATTTATTATAATACAGTTATATTACCTGTACATTTATTCATGAGTAAATTGAAACGTATAGTCAGGATGTTGTAATTCTATAGGTAAGCTATAAAATCTGATATATCAGGAAGTAATATCTAATAGAGAAAGGTTTACATAGACCTCACCTTCCTAATTTGTTCATAAAAAATTTAGTCATAAAAATGCAGCTAAATATATATATATCAAAAACACATTCACTAAATATAGATTATGGCAAATGTTGAAAATAAGGAAAAAAAAACTACAACTGCTTTCAAAATCTCCAACTGGAGAGAGAACATGCCTGAAATACCAATTTCCTTGCATAAGTTTGTAGATACATAATATATGTATAGACATACATGTACTTAATGTGTATTATCCCATTATATATAAAAATTAGCATTCTGCTCACTTTTACCTGGGAAAACAGCTATTTATGTGTTTACTGTGTGAAAAATATCCAATAACATGATAAATTTACATAATATGTAAAAAGCATTCCTTAATTGGCAAAGATAATAATAAACCATTAGATCAGACTGACACATTTGGGTCACAAAATAAAAGGGGGTATATTCCGATCTAAATAAAAGTACAGGGCATTAAAAAAAGTTAGAAATTAGAATCATCATTTGATTTTCTTATAATTCATGGATGGAATATGTGAACAAACATTAACAAAATACTGCAACTGTTATCAGCATAGGAAATGAAATCAGCAACTCATCCTAGATGAGCCTGTCAATGTTTCTCTTCATGTCTTTGGAAAGGCATGAATCTATCACTTCTTCCCCCAGATATGGACAGATCGTATGACTGACAGTTTCTTTTCTTTTCTTTTTTAAACTTGGTAAGGCAATTAGTCTAGGAGAAAGAAAAGTATTGCCTGAATTTCAAATAAACAAAAATGCTATGAAATGGATTCAAGTTACTCTCGATGAATAATAGATTGGCATTTATTGCTATTATTATTATTATCATTATTATTGGCATAGTGGTTAGAGTGTTCACCAGTAGTCCGGGAGACCAGAGTTCAATCCCAGGTTGAGTCATACCAAAGACTCAAAAAAATGGTACTTGATGCCTACTTGCTTAACACTCAGCATTATAGAATATGGATCAAGCAATCCAGGGAAATGAGTAGCGCCCTCTCCTACACCTCAGTGTAGTAGCTATTGAAAAAGGAACCTTTGGGTTGCCCTTAAATATGGTTGCCAACTAACTTTATTATTAATATACAGAAAGAAAATGTTCTTTTTAGGGAGTAGAAGACTGACATATAGACCCTAACTATATTATATGGTTTGCATTAACAAAATCACAGACATCATTTACAAATTATTCTTACAACATATGCAGCAATTTTTGAGCATATATTTATCATAGTATCAGTTTTTAGCACTGTCTAATGTTTTCATATAATCATAATACAGATATAATTTGTAAGATGGTCTACCCTAGCTGTGACACAAGGAGTCTACTCCTTCAAAAACACCAGCAGAGACACCTACAAGAATAAAAGACACAGGAAAAACAACACTACTACATCATCAAACCCTGATCAGACTTTTTGATGCAGCCAGGCCTTCCTGTTCCACATTGGCTCTGTTAGTCATGACCATCCCTGTAGTTAATGTGGACTACTTCCTTCTTAATCTTTGTCTACAAAGCCAAATCATGATAATTTCTCTGTTTTTATGATGGCTTTCATCTTTTTTTTTTAATATTATATAATGATTAGACACACTCTCCTTGAATAAATATTTTGCCAAAAATGACTATTCCAGGACTGCTACAACCTCCTTAATCTCTTGATCTTAGCCCTTGTAATAAATGCCTGTACCTAAAAATAAAAAATCAGCTCTGTTATAAATATATAACAGGTCATGTCAGACAAACTGAAGGCAGTGTCAGTTGAAGACTTCCAGCATTGTTTTGAGGAGTAGGAACAATACCTTCATCAGTATGTGGCTTCCCAGAAGAACTATTTTGAAAGTATTTAAGTTGATAATAAATTATTTTTACACAATCAATCTCATCACTTAATAAACTAACCTTGTATAATAATTCAGCATATAATTATAATTTTCTATTAATATTATTCTAACAAGGGATAAAAATTTTTTTATAGTCAATGGCTGACCAGTAAATACTTGCATCTAAAGTTCATATAACATCCAAAATTAGATAAATTTACAACTCATAAAAGTATTCAATAAAGGAATGTATCTTTAAAAGAAATACGTCATTAATTGTGCCATTATATTCTTTAGTTATACATTTACGCAATTTCTGTCACAAAAAGCACTGAAATATCCAAGGACATTTTTTTTGTATAATCATATGTTTATTTTTATTGCATACCAGGGACAAGTGAACTTTTTGGGTTCTTGCTGTAACAGTGGTCCATGATGATATTGATACTTCTATTTAGAAAGGATTGGATTAGCATTACATGGTTATCAATATTAAACTGAAAATTTTAATTATCAAAAAATGACATTCAGCACAAATGCAGACCTCAAAAAATTATTCGTCATTTGCAAACTGGACTGAAAACAAATTTATTCTCTAAGTTTAGCTTACACTGGCACAAAGCCACAAATGGGCTTTCTACAGATGATTAAACTTACTACAGTAATAATGGTCAGTAAAATGAGTTTGTTAACCACATGATGACAAACACAATTTATTCTTTCATATTATCTAATTATTATAGATATGTACTAATTTTACATTGAATAACAAATTATAAAAAAACATTGTCACAAGTAATAAAGATTCAAACAAAAGATTAAAAACACACACTTTACATAATATATTGACCTGAAGTAAAACAAAAACAAAAAAAACAATTCTTTTATTATGGAAGTTTTAAGCCACAAAGTTTAATAGCTAGTAGATGACCTGCATACTCTTTGGTTTAGTGTTGTCCATTATTATATTGATACTTCTATCTAGGAAGGAATGAAGGATTTTAATTAGCATTTCATAGCTATCTCTGTTATATCAATAATTTAGATAATTAGAAAAAAGGATTTACATGTAACATGGTTTCAAGTCAGATATATTCTGAATATAACCATTTGTCATCACTCTTGAGGAGTGGAAATGGACACCCATATCAAGATAACTGTATAATATGAACAACTTATATGATGTCAATTCAGTTATAGGGTAAACAATTTCCATAGAAAGATGTTTCATCCTTCAAATTTGTTAATATTTGAAAGAATCTTGGTACTCTTATTTCAAAACATTTTTTTTTTTTTTTTTTTTTTTTTACTTTTCAGACTAATAGGTAAGCAATAAGTGCCCCAAAGAGTATATAACACCAAAAATATACAGATATTCCAAATCAAACTTTTTTGCAATTATATATTTGAGTGCAGTAGTTGAAACTACAAAAATTTTATAAATCTTACGAAATAACATTATTGAAAAATATTAAATATATAATATATAGTCGAAGATAAAAGTGTCGTATGGTTAACTCAAAACCAAATAAGGTCTTAAAAAATTCAACTTTGCATTTTTAACCTGGACTAATATATTTTAAACATTTAACATTCCAAAACTATACTGGCTGTCAATATGGCTGGATTCTAAAACATTTGTTGTTCATCTAATTTGTAAGCATGACCACGGACTTGTCAAATGATAGACAGCCATTGATAAAACACTTTTCCATCACATATAAAGGTTTAATCAAATTTCAATCAAAATATATCATTAAAAAGAAAAATTGGAGAAAAACCAGACATAAAAATTAGTTTTATTCATTATGTATAATATTATGTATGCAATGATATTTTTTGTTTTTTAAATCTGCATTTACATCAGTATTTTTTTTTAAATGTAAATTAATTGAAAATTTTTCATTTGAAAAGTCTATTAAAATTCAATTTATTAATGAAATTTAATAAAACTTTCTTGATTTATTCATTGATAACTAAATTTATTTATGAAAAGATTAAGTTATAAAAATTTTGCACAATAATCATTTTTTGCCAACATATACCTTCTCTTTAATTCTATTTAAAATATCTCTACAAATATCATCATAAACTGATGCTTACATTTCAAAAATATAAATCGCTAAAGAATTTAAATTAAATATTTTTTCCTAAAATTAGTATAAAATGAATTAGTTAATATCTTGGAATCTAGATATCTAAAACTGCAATATAAAATAAATACTACTTTATTTAGTAACTTTTTATTTTCATTTGTTAGAATGTATTGTAGTCTTACTGTGTGTAAAATGTTAATATTCTTTAAAGATTTTCAAAAAATTTAAATGATATTGATAAATGCCTGAATTTTTTTCATTAAATCTATATTCACTTGAAACACTTGAAATGTTTATAATATAATGATAATCTATAAATATATGAATTAAACAAAAGTAATAATTGGTTATATTTTAAGAGATGATGATGATACAATTAGCATAAGTGAAATTTAATTTCTGATGCAATCAACTATGTATTAAAAAAATCTACAAAAATGAAATAATTGTTAACAGGTGGTGTTTTCTTATTTAATTTTCATTATATATTTATAATATATGAAAAAATTTTAAGATATATTAGAATTTCTGAGATGATTTTTAAAAAAACAAAAAAACTAAATAACATTATACAGGCATTTTTTTTCTTTTTTATAATTATAATCTTGTAATTTTCAAGTGGGCAGTATTTCTACAATTCAATTTTAGTCAATTCTTTATTGCTATCCACACTTTATTTTTATCCCTTTGTTCTGTGAACATATTTCATATGGACCACTCCATTAGAACTTTTAGGTTCTGATAGGAGTCTAGCCAGACACACAACATACAACCATATACAGGAATTATATAATGTTTTAAAATTTTTAAATGGATTAATAAAGCTCAAACAGTTCCTATTTCATAAATATATTAACTTATATCTGTTAAATGTAATTTTGTTCGTTAGTTTTCCTTGTTTATTTCATATTTTAAGTACATATTAAGCCTTTAGAAAAAAAAAAAATGAATAGCTGGAAAATCTAAAAATCCAGGTCAACTCTGGTATCCAAGCTTGCTGAAATAATTTCAAGACCTATTTTAACTCAAGCCATATTAGTAATCTTATTAGCCAATGACATTAAAAAACATCTTTGTATATAAAGATTGCTGCTAAAAAGGCAGTTTATTGCTTGTCTGATTATTGGTATCAGTAAACATCTATCATAGACAGTTGCGGCTCATATGCAGAGCAGTAGACTGGTATTCATCAATATAAAAGGTTGAAGAAACTTATTAAGCCTCCAACAAAAAATATCATTTCAACATGAAAAGCTTCTTTGTTAGTAGCCAACCAATTGAGTGTAAAATCAACAGAAACTATCGCATTAGGTCAAATCTGTTATTTCTTGGTGTTATTTCAGTTTCTCTAATTATTCATTAAAAGATGTGTGCTAAGATATTGTGTGTGTGTATGTGTGTGTTAAGTTGGTTGGTTTTATGGTATATCCCTCTTTGATAGGTTATTTAATGCCTAAGTTATTTTTTAAAGCAATTATATGGTTTCAAATAATCATTCTGATTTAATAATGATCATATGGAAACAATTATAGCCTCAAGTAATTATTCTCAACCCTTAAAATCTTGATCCTTCTATCCTGAGCTCATGGCTGAAAAATAATTGAAAGTGTAAAATATTGTAATCTTTTATTTGACAGGATGTTAGATAACAATTTGCAACACTTTATAAGCAAGTCTGATATAGAAGTAGGATTTACCAGCCAGAATTCAGGCCACCAGGGTGTGTATGTGTGTATATATATATATATATACACACACACACACACACACACACTTCTAGTTAGCAATACAGTTATACTGTTTTAAGTATTTCCATCAATTAATAATTTTCAAACAGATTTATTTGGCTCCAAGATGGGATCCCAACAGGTACTATTACTCTGGGTCAGAGTGGACCTGGGAGTAAGGGCAATGAAGAAATGACTCCCCAGAACAACAGAATAATCATTGAATACAGTTTAGTATCATACACAGAGTGTGTGTATATATATATATATATATATATATATACACACACACACACACACGCATATATACAGTAATGATACTCTAGATCCCATGATAGGAAAACTGCTTGGTATTAATTTTAAAATAGCTTATTTTTCTATATAATGAGTATAACTAATACTAAAAGTTGAACCACAAGCCTTGAAAACTCAATCCAATGCTTTAACTAGTGGACAGTTACAAAATACAGACTAACATTTTAGGGATGAATTAGAAATAGGGTTTCCTATATCACACATGAGTCATAATTGCTAAGTCATGTTACCTAAGTCTAATTGTAGAAAGATTTCTCAGACTATTTAAGTATATTTAAATAGGCAGTTATATAAATATATTCTGCACAAATATAGTGATTGACTCTCAATGCTCACCATATAAAAATACCATTTGTTCAGCATACTGATCTATTTTGACCATTTATATTGGCGTGAGAGTATTCAAACACTTTCTCTCTAGGATAATGCATAACTGACAACTAAATGTGTGTACATGCATGTGTGGGAGAGGATGAGATAATAAAATGTCCCTAAATGACACATTTTTTACATGAGTGTTCATAGAGTAATAAATAGATACTACAGATCTTTATTTTCAAAAATTGACACAACAGTTTTATAAAATAACACAAAATTTATAAATGAAAATGGAAGGATTTTTCTTGATCCTTTTCTGAAGAGTGAATAAACAGGGTAATAAAGTGAGAAAAACATAAATGAATGTGCATTAATATATAGGAAATAATTTAAATATCTTTATTTTGATGTGTTTAACAATGAAAATGCTTGATTCAAAGTATCATTTGACTCAGGATTTATATTTAGGTTGTGTAGACAAGATGACAATATCATCTTTCTGTTTATTATCTAACCTTCCATTTGACTCTTAAACTTGAAGTAGAAAGTTTCAAGATATCAAACCCAGTGTCCATTGATTGGAAACACACAAAATATATTAATTTTTCTTTATATCTAAAATTGTATACTTGATCCACCTTTTATACATTGTATAAACAATCCTAAATTGTCATATTAAGTAGTGTAATTTATATATCTCATTCAAATTAAAACACAGCAAATAAGTATGAGTCACGCTATGGACTTATTGATACAGTCTTATAGTTTAAAACATTTTTATATTTTGTATTCATAGAGATACAACCCTAGATGATGATTTAAAATTTAATAGACAAGACAAGCCTTTCTTTAAAAAAGTCCAAATATTGGTAAACAGTCTCTCATTCATTGTCTTTAGATGTTCTAGATCAGAGGTTGGCAACCTTTCAGAGAAAAGAGCTATATTTAAGATTTTGGATAGAAATGAAAATAAGAGAGAGTTGCAAGAGGAAAAAAGGGTTTTATAAAAGTAAAAATTTAATAAAAGGAGACACTAACTGATTTTGATTACCACCACTTCTCCTCTCATTCCAAGCATGTGTTCGCCTAACACTATCGGCACATCTGTTGCTATACCAGCTGTAAAGTAAATATACCTTTTTATTTTTCTTTCAGCTTTATACATTTTTCTCATTTAAGATTGTTTTTTCATGACAGTTAAAAAAGAGATGTAAGAGTTACAGATAAAAGAAAAATGAGCAGTATGAGGTGATGATTGCCCACCCCTGCTCTAGATTTAAAACAACAATTCATTTTGGTTAGTTTTAAATTTATAACCTTAATAGAAGATTTTATTGTCAGGTGTTCTTGATAACTGATATATTATATGTCAACAAAACATATCTTTATTCAAAACTGATTAGAAAATGAAATACTATGATAACAAATAAAGAAAAATTTTTTTAAATCTTACTGTTCTAATTATATTTATCTTCATCCATTCATCACATGAAAATTGATCCTTTATTATAAATGGGAAACATTAACCAACAAAATTTTGCATAAACTGCCAAGTTAATTTTTGCACAAGTGCATTTAAAATACACATATAAAAAAACAGTTGAACAAAGATATTTTACAATTGTCGCATGTTGGTAGGAATGCATGGTTAGTCTAGTAAGGTGTATACATATAAAAATATAACAGTGTGTACATGAATAAATTAACCACCATTGAAAATATATGTTAGCAAGGGTACATAAATTAGTACTGGGTACAAAACAACAGATTATGAGGATGTATAGGTATCAAAGTACAGACTAATTGTATAGTTAAAAACTTGTATGTATCTACAAAGTGCTGTTGAAAAGTTAACATTTAAAAAAAGTTTCATCAAATTTCTTGAAAGGGTTAGAGAAACTTGGGAAACAATGTACTAAGTGTGTTGAACTGCAAGATGAATATGTGGAAGAGCATGTTAATTACATGGCTGTAGGTCATTCCCCTTTTTGGTTGGGTTGGGAACTTATCAGTACTTTCTCATATGTGTATAGGATAATAGATCCATAATGTATGTGTTAAAGATGGCGTATAAACCATCAGTATCAGTTCCAATAATGGGTATTCAGGTTTATCTTAAAAAAAAAAAGAAAAAAAAGAGACCCTAAAAACCCAAATCATTGATCTGTGTGCCCATGCAGGTTCAGGAAGAGGTGAGTATAGAGTATTAGTTCAGGGTAAAAGCATAGTAAGAGTAACTCAAATCTGAAATTTTTAGGACTTATTTTTCTGATGCAGGCATCACTGGAGAACAAGAAATGTTTTGATAAATGGACCAGGCTTTGGCCTGTTTACCAAAACATTTCTTGTTCTCTAATGATACCTGCATAAAAAAAAGGTCTAAAAAAGTTGGCTTTGGGTTACCTTTCTCGCATTTTTAACCTGGACTATATATTTTAGAGTACAAAAATAGAATATACATACACTAGTAGTTTCTGTATAAGAAGAGTTTAGTATGTACAAATATCTATATACATTTGTATACACATATGAATGTACATGTAAAGTACATGATTTTTTTTGAAGGACTGCCATGACCAAGCATCCCAAATATGTGCTGTTGTTGTTGTTGTCTGGCACTAGATTTCAGCTTGTAGACTGTCTGCATATGATGTTTTGGAGAGGAGCCACAAAGAAACAACTTTACTCACACAGTTCTGTCTGGTTTTATGAAAGGAGTTCTCAGTGTCAGAGAGTTGAGTTGAGATATCTTGGTTCTCCCAGACACCTTCAAGAATGGATAAACTCAGCTCTAAAAAGAGTTGGTTCCAGACAACACCAGGTGGTAGGGAAAGGCAGACTACAAGAAGGTATCATTGAAGCATTGTGTAAAAATATCAGAGATACAAGAATATTGGCTAGATGCCAGCTAGTTTATAATATTCAGTATCATCTTAACATATCCTAGCAATGGGTGTGTCTGTTAAGAAGGGAGTGCCATAAATCACACACATACACAATTACCAATGGAGAGGTTCCTGTTACAATTGTTATGTAGTTCCGAATTCCAGCAATCTATTTCAAGATAATTCTAAGAACACAGAACAAAAACAAAAAAAAAAAAAATGTCCTAGGTGTTATGAAAGTAATGTTTACTAAAATAAACATATTTCAAAAAACATAATGGACACCATCATTGTTTTCCACATTTTTTCTTACAAACAAAATAGTATAAATCAATTTTTCTACTTTTTTCCTCAAAATTATACCAATAAAACATTAAGAATAAATAAAATAAAAAATACTGCTAACAGCATAAAATCCTCTCTAACACCAATTATTAATATTTTACCTGTCAATTTGCTTCACACTACTCATTAAACAGGAACTATTTTTATTTCTTGTATTTCAAACATGAAAAACTAATAACTTAAAAATATCATTTATATACACAAATTGAAATAATAACCTCTAAATATATATTAGTAAAAATGCAATGGTTCCAATAAAAAGAGCCACTAATTTTCACTATTAAACACTGTAATAGTAATATTAACAAAAATATCTTTAATTTCTTAATATGACAACTAAACTCCACAGATAATTCTGGTTTCTTTTTTTCTCTTTTAGAAAATCTAATTTCACTTATGAATGAGCAAGATTATTAAACAAATCATCATTTTTAAAAAATGTCAGTTTTCAAAAACTAGTATTAAATTTAACTTTTGAGATAAAAATTGTTAATTTTAAGTCTTTTAAAAAAGCCAAAGATTCATTTCAAAAGAAATGTTATGTAATCATACAAGGCCAAAAAATAGCGTCATATTATACAACAGATTACAACCCTGGAGAAATGCAGTTTACAGTAATATATGAGGGAAGCTCTGAAAGGAAAGCTTTTAAATTACTTTAATGGAAACTAAAACAGACAATAATATTGTTGTATAAAGCAAATTTTCAGCTGCAAAATACTATTTTTTCACTGAGTTATCACCATTGGTTATACATTTTTAACAGCAATGAATAAGAGCTTGAATGCAGTGGTCATAAGGTAGCTATGAAAGTATTGCCTTTTATTTTATTATGTTTGCCTATAATGCCAGAGGCAGATCTTGATAGTATGGCAGTGGATGTTGAAATTTCTTGCCAATAACTCATAATTATTATCATTGTTCTTTTTTTTTTGCTTTGTTACATACAGTAACAAAGCATTAGTCTGACAAAATAGTATTTGAAGATATAAATCAATGAATTACTTGATAAAGAAAAAATTGTACCCATTGAGATTCACTGAGATTTTTCAGAGACCAAACAGTGGATGTGAGCACAGTTAGGTGGTGGGTAATACATTTCAGTAGTAGCACTAGTGATGTGAGTGACAAACCATATACAATACAGCTGTCAAACCATGATATGAACTGGATTTCAAGTTCAGTACAAGGTTTGCTATCTCTGAATTTTAAAAAATGAATGTATAAAAAACCTTCAAACATAGCAGATAACTAAAGAATAATATAAGTAGAGACATACAACAAAATATTTCAGATATCTGTATTGTCGAAACATTGTCATTTAACAAAGATATTTTATAATGATTATTCTGAGAAAGTTATGACTTCCCATATAGCAATATTTGCAAAGAATTTACACTATCTGGTTATATCAACTAAGAAATCATACTAAATTCTAAGCATATCCTAGTAAATGTTTTCTAATATAAGTTAAGTAAAGTTGGCAACCTTAGTCGAGGGTGACCCAAAGGCTCCCTTTTCTATAGCTACTACACTGAGGTGTAGGGGAGGGCGCTACTCCATTCCCTGAATTGCTCCACTTTACCCTTGATCTTTACCTTATAAAGCTGAGTGTTAAGCAAGGTGGCATCAAGTACCATTTTTTGAGCCTTAGGTATGATTCAAGCTTGGATTGAACCCTGGTCTCCTGGACCATTGGCGAACACTATTCATTAGGCCAATGGCCCGGTCAATTTCTGATATCTTATTATTGCTGTCCACATGTACTCAACACTTTCAGATGTTCTGATTGTTGAAAGCCTTCCAAAATGTGGATTGCTTTCAATGGATTCTAAGCCAAGTTTTAAACATCAGTACTAAAATTTTATCTGAGTTTCACTCATTAAATCATTTCCAAAAGCTTTCTTACTCATTCAAATAGTTTCATTACGATGAATGTGTAAAACTTTGTGCATATCTAACTTTGAATATGATGATTACACAATACACAAGCTCAATGCTGTTTGAGTAACCCAATAGAAAATGTGCAGTAAGGTCCCTTCTAATTTGTTGCTAAGTTACATCAACTGGTTCTTGAGATATTTAAAATGTTTTTTTACTTTCTGATCACACATATATATATATATATATATATATATATAAGAGAGAGAGAGAGAGCAGTTACTGCTGTACAATGTACTTTGTATTGAATAATTGCTGAACCTTAGAAAAAGGTATTTGAAATAAAACCACAGAAAAAAAATTCTTACCTAAATAAGTCAATGTGTTAAGTTTCTGGAAAAACCTGTATCCACCAATTGAGAGAGTGTTCACACCTGTGTAATAAGGTTCCATTTGATTGGTTGTCAAGCTATATCAATGCTGCACAACTGATTCTTGAGATATCTAAAATGGCTTGATACTTTCTAGACTGACCTTATACATTGTCATGACATGAATATCACTCAATACCACACAGAGAATTAAGTTTAATAAATATTGGTCTTGTGGTAACATGATCATATAATGAATTGACAAAAACTATAGATTAGACATTCAAGGAAAGAGATGATGATGATGATGATATTAAGAAGAAGAAGAAGAACAAGCCTTATTGGCAGTACAAATATAATTTATTTCTTTTTATTAATCTGACAGTAAAAACTGATAAGCTAGGAGTGATGATCTGAAACAAAAATAAAAAAGAAATAACGTACAGAGAGCAATGCTCCCTCGTATATTTTACAGAAGAAATGCATAGCTCAAGTGTTTTGAGTAGAGAATCCCCTGTGGATAGTGAAAACGAATTCCCACATGGTCATAATAATACTTTGAGTGAGGAAAAAACAAAGTAGTCACAGAGAATGGATAACTTTGACCAAGGGAAGGTAAATCACTGATGTCAGGAATCTAAAGCAAAGTAACTATTCTATATTTACAGAAAATCCTTTAGACATAGCATTGGTGCTGAGCTATACAATGGTACATTGATTTCAAATGAGAATCTGTAAACTTAAAAAGACAAAGAGGATTTGTTAATAATAATCCCAATTGAAAGTCTTGCAAATTTCATCCATGCTCTTTTCTTGAGATCCCTTATTCTTGTTGCAAATCCCATGTAAACAGTTTCTTCCAAAAAACTGCTGAAATGTGGAACAAACTTCTCCATGAGATTTTTCCAATCAGCATATAATCTCTTAAAGTCCAAGGTCATTAAGTATCATATTGATCTTTAGATATCTAACTTACTGTCGATGTATTCATATCTTCATCTTAACTCATTCTATTTATCTATTATATTTCATACATTGGGAGGGGTGAGAAGCAAGTAAGTGTCAAAATTTGGTTTCTTGAACAGCGTAGTAGAATTATTAATGTTAATATTTTAACAAGACAACCATCAATTTCAAGTATATCATATAATAAAAATTCAAATACATCTAGTATTTCACAAGTAATAACTAGTCCAGGTTAAAAAATACAACAAACTTACCAGTGGTGCAGCAGATCATTTATAAGGTAAATTAGGTGCAGCTTTACATCAAAAGTTGAGTCTTTATTAGTAATCCTGCAACATAAAATAAACATTAATATTTTTTCTCTCTCACTCTTTTTTTTTTTTTTTTTTTTTTGGTAAAGGGAAAAGAGGATAAATTTTGGTGTCTTTATTAGATTTCTAAAATAAATCTAAAATTTTACTCTTAAGGTTTAGAAAAAAAATTTTAAGTTTCTATAATGGTTATAGAAATTTTGTCTTAAATCTTGATAGCCTATTCTGTATCTACTCCTTTCACAAACAAACATAAAATTATAAGCTGTAACTGTTATAATAAAATAGTACAAATCCAGACAGGTAAATTTATTGGATTTATATTATTTCATTATAACAACCACAGTTTATAATTTCATGTAGGATTGTGAAAGCTTCAAGACAATAAGAATAGAGTGAGAATAGGCTATAAAAGTCCTAAAGACTCAAAGATGAGTTATAAATTTAAGACTTTTTGAATAAGGTTATTGATTGACATGAGAAAATTGAATATCATGAATGAAAATTCTATTAGTAATAAAAAAAAAGAATATCTTAGAACAGGTAGAAAGAGCAAGCAAAAAATAGGTAAGATTAAGAAAAGAACTTCAATTCTCACACACCTCGTTTAAGTATGAACTATTAAAGTATTATTATTATTATAATAATAATAATGATGATGATGATGATGAAATATAAACCAAAGATTCTAATATGATCAACCAGTTACTTTTAATGCAAACATTCTGAAACAAATAATTCTTTTATACATACATAATTGTTTAACATTTGTATTATTCAGATTTTTCAAGTAAAATGAAAAATTTCTGGAAAAATTTAGAACTTCTATTATCATCCTTATAAACTCATACCATCAGTTCCCTGAGTTTCTCTCACCATCCACCCCTATCATACATTGCTTCTGAGAAGTTCCTTAAGCTGCATGCAGTGTCAGCAGAGAGCTAATGTATATAAGTCTTTGCTGCTCAGCTAACATGGGTGTGTCCATGTGATGGAGTCTATAAGTGAACATCGCTTAACCCAATAGCAGATCCTTTGATTATTCATGGGAACATATTTATGTATTTATCCAATCCCTCTGCCACAGGCAGGGTGTGATACAAAGTCAATTTTTCAAAGCAGAGTAAAGCTGGTTTTGAATTCAGTTTTCCTTCTCCTAGACTGGTTACCGAACCAAGGCTAAAAAACCTAGTCTATCCTAGTATTTTCATAAAGATGGAGGGAGAACAGATAGATTCATGTATTATTCAGGCATTAATGAAAAGTGAAATGCAAAGGGCCTGGTCCAGGATTTAAAACCAGGTCACTAATTTGATTTCCTATGACAGTAACCATTATGCTAAGAGTGCTTCATGGGATTATATTCGTTAGTCTGCAAAACTTTGTAAGAAGAACATGACACTTTAAACAAATTAAAATGTTTTAAGCTTGCAAAATTAACTGGCTTGATTTGTACTTCTATTTTAAACTAATGAAATGGGAAACAACACTCAAAAGAACTGAATATCCCTGATTGACACAATGAAGAAGATTCTCATTTTTATAAGGTCAGAACATTCACATTCAAGTCTTAAAAAACTAACATCAAAAAGAACATCCAACCATACTTATAGAACCATACACCCACTCCTCTGTGTGTGTGTGTGTGTGTGTGTGTGTATAAAAGAGAGAGAGAGAGAGAGCTGGAGAAGAAAAAAAGAGATAAAATCTCGGAGTAATAAAAAATGTGTGTGAAAATTAGATGATAACGATTACAGTCTTAGTTGTAGGATTACATAATGGATGCAAGTGAAATACTATTAAAAAGCTATCATGTACTTTTGGTACTACATCAAAAAAACAATAAAATAAATAATTTACCTGTTTAATAAGTAATGAGCAATCAACTCACAATGTTCTTCAGACACACAATGGGTGAAGATCCAGCTTTTCCCATTCTGAAATAATAAAAACAAAAATAAAATGATATATTCTACCAAATTTCTATCACCTAATTAACAAGTAAGATGAAAGAAAATACAGATAGCAAAATAATTCAATAATTCTTCAAATTTTTCTAGTTAATTTTCAATCATATCAGTAAAAAAACAAAAGCATTTGTCAAGGATAAAATTTCTTAAAGGTTACTTTTTATGCTCAATGACAAACACATTTTTATTTACAGAATTTGTTTTTAATGGTTTCTTTGAAGGCATATCAACCTTCATGAGTTATTTAATGCCAAAGCCATCCTTGTAGAAGAACAGCAATGATACTATTTATAGCTGGTCGGATAAAGAGTATTAATCTGAAACTGAATGTAATAGCCCAACAGGTATTTGAACTCATTATGAGGCCACAGTCCAGCACTTTAGCCATTATGCCAATGTGACCTCCCACCACCAAAATGTGATTTTTAAATATAAATATTCAGTAAAAAAAAAAACAAAAAAAAACTAAATATAAAAGATAAAGGTAATTATATATATATATATATATATATATATATATATTTATTTTTTTACATTACCAAAGATATTTCTTCAGAGGGATATTCTGGATAAGAATCAAATTCATATAATTAAAGTTGGTGACCTTAGTCGAAGGGGACCCGAAGGCTCCCTTTTCAATAGCTATTACACCAAGATGTAGGGGAGGGCGCTACTCCATTCCCTGCCATATAATTAATTATATGTAAATATAGAGATATACTCTATAAATAGTTTTTATTTCACTTGAGTAATTATAATGATTGGGGTGAGCATGAATAAGAACTCTATACTATTATTAGATAGCAAATTAGAGTAGAAATTGATTTATTCTTTAATTTAAAACATTTTGCACCAATAAAATTCTTCTATGATGTGCCAATTTTGCTATCTTATAGTAATATATAAAAACTAGATCATTATGTTTTATATTAGATACAATAACCTTCATTTTTTAGTTGAAATATTTCAATAGAATAAGAGTTAGATTTCATCCGTCTACAAATATAAGAGTGTTTAAACCTGCTTTTACTTTTAAACTATGACATCTTTAATTGATATTTCGAATAATGTTTTCCTTTTTTTAATATTTCAATTAATGTCATTAATTTTGACAACTTTCTTCTTAGATAAATATAGGAAGACTTTCAATTAATGATTTTTGCATTTTACATTCATGGATCTGAAGTAGTGGGGTTATTCATTTCATGATGTCTGCAGAGATGTGATAAGTTACTTTTTCTAACTATCAATATTAAGATGAAAAAGAATATGGGAGCCTCAGAGTCTGAAGACTCAATCACCTACCACAAAATCTTATAGTGGTAACTGTCATAAATGGAAAGTCTACAGAAATAATTGTTTAGTACTAAAGGGGACTGGAAGAGTTCTAGCAACAGAATGGTTAGGTGCCTTTTTATACACAAAGATCAAGATATATATATTCTTTTCTTAATTTAGAGCCAAAGAATACTTGATTATATAATTGTATAATAATGATGATGGCTAAATTATTTAAAATTTTCTGCATATTAACTGAAAGAATTAAGGTAGTTGCTATGACAATGATTTAGATATATTATCCCTAAGGCAGGCAATATTAGTCTGTAGAAAATAAGAGGTTAAGGGATAAAAACAACAACTTACATAATTGTTTTAACATTATACAAGGCAGGTTGGTTATCTCAGGAGCCCTCATGTTTAAAGCTTGTTACAATCATTTATCATCGGCCTAGACTACATGCTTAGTATGCCTATTGATTTAATGAAAGAAAATGGTTTCAAGCTAGCAAAAGAAAAAAGAAGAAAATACCCTGCACAAACAATTATGAACGTGGACTACGCCAATGACATAGTGCTTCTGGCAAATAAACCTGCCCAAACCGAAACCCTGCTACATAGTCTGGAACGAGCAACTGCTGGCATAGGCCTCCATGTCAACGCAGACAAGACGGAATACATGTATCAATGACTAAGATGCTATAAATACGGATCAAAACAGTTAGGATAAAACATTCTTCTTTGTCATATCTAATGAAACATATATACATCCACCCAACCTCTCCATCATGAGCAGGATGTGATACAAAGTCAATTTTTAAGTGGAGTAAAGCTAGTTTCACTTTAGAATTTTCATTCTCCTAGACTGATTGCCTTAATTAGGTTAAGGAATGCAGTCTGTTCTACTGTTTACCCATAGCTAGAGAGAGAACAGATAGACTCATGCCTTTCTAAAGGGCATTAGCATGAAGTGTGTGTGTGTATATATATATATATATATATATGTCAGGGTATACAAATACATTTGGAGATGTATGTACACATTCTGTACACAAATATGTATGTGTATACATGTGTGTACAAATACATTTACTGATCTAGTCATTCTATGCTCATTTAATGATTTATTAATAAGTTTTAAATAAATAAATAAAAAAATCGATTCTCTATAGAAACACTAAAGTAAAAGTACGATCACCAGATGGAGACACAGAATACTTCGACATTGTAGCAGGAGTACTACAAGGGGACACGCTGGCTCCGTATCTCTTTATCATTTGTCTAGACTACGTACTTAGAACATCGATTGACAAAATTAAAGAGAATGGCTTCGAACTGACGAAGAAAAGAAGCAGAAGATACCCCGCAACAACAATTACCGACGCCGACTACGCCGATGACATAGCGATACTGGCAAATACACCTGACCAAGCCGAAACACTTCTGCATAGTTTGGAACGAGCAGCAGCAAGCATAGGCCTCCATGTTAATGCACACAAAACGGAATATATGTGCTATAACCAAACGGGGGACATCTCCACTCTAAAAGGAACCCCTCTTAAACTAGTAGACAAATTCACGTACCTAGGAAGCAGCGTCGAATCAACCGAAAAGGACATCGAAACGAGGTTAACGAAAGCATGGACAGCTATCAATAGGCTATCGACTATATGGAAATCAGACCTAACCGATAAAATGAAACGCAGTTTCTTCCAGGCAGCGGTCACATCGATACTGCTATATGGATGCACTACATGGACGCTAACAAAGCGGCTGGAGAAGAAACTAGATGGCAATTACACAAGAATGCTGCGTGCAATCCTGAACAAGTCCTGGCAGCAACACCCCACAAGACACCAACTGTACGGCCACCTGCCCCCTATCACGAAAACTATTCAAGTTAGGCGAACCAGACATGCAGGACATTGCTGGAGAAGCAGAGATGAACTCATAAGAGATGTACTCTTATGGATACCCACACATGGCCGCGCAAAAGCAGGACGACCAGCACGAACGTACATTCAGCAACTATGTGAGGATACAGGTTGTTGTCCTGAAGACCTGCCTAGGGCGATGAACGATAGGGAGGAGTGGCGAGAGAGGGTCAGGGATATCCGTGCTGCCAGCACGATATGATGATGATGATGATGAAATATAAAAATATCTTTTTTAAAACAAATGCTAAAATTCTAAATACCGAAATTCCATAAAAATTGAATCATTTTTCTTGAATGTTTACAAATGAATTCTAGAAATTTTTTTAAATACAAAAACAACAAAATAAACCATTAATAATTATCTTATATTGGTCTCCTAATGATAATTTAATGTGTATTAAAAATTCTTTTTAAACAAATCTGAAATCAACCATTTTTATCATTTCTGAAGTTGCACTTCATTCAGAGAAAAGATATACATAAAAAATTGTTCTCAGACTCTACATTGTTGATCTACATGTATTTGTGAAATTGTAATATGAAGACCTGGAATAGAAAAACAGTGCTTAACTTTTAATCTCACAGACATTAAGTTTCATCTAATCAACTATGTCATTTTAATGATGCTTTCTTGGACAAATGTCTCATATTCAGCATTAATATTATCAATGTGTGTTAGCCAGCAAGCAGAAAGCTCTTTAAAATGATTTTAATAATACAAAATAAAATATTTCAATCTCATATTATGTTTGCTGTATGCATTTTCATTTTGTTTTACTTGCTAATTAAGTTAATATAAAATAATATATTTCAATCTAATCTCTGTTAAAAGGTGAATGATGAAAAAAAATATCTGCACTTGTTTCCATGTTATTGTTTAAATCTTTATAACTCAAACTGTATGTCACACACCAAAAAAAATCTATCTTCAATACATGACAATGGCTAACTCATTTCAAATAAATGAACTCTATTTCTCTAAAAACAACAATTAAACATGAAACAAAAAGAACTAATATATGTTTCTCTTATGAAAACTTATCTTTTTAAAATAATATATACAAATCACAATACAATAATAAAGAAGCTATTATTCATTGATATACATGACTTCTGTCGTTATCTTTAACAGATTGACATTATAGTCTTGAGTACATCAGTGAATAATACACAAAAACAAGAAAGAGTTTAATTGTATGAATAATTCTTGCCCAATTTGCAGGTACAAGAATATGTTCACTGTATCCCCTATAGAAGGGTCTTACTCCTCTACAGGAGAAGACAGTCATTATATCCCCTACTATATAGAGCTATAGAATCCAGGAATGGGAGCCATAAGATCTGGCAAGTAGCTGGCAAAGAAAGAACAGAATAGTTTCATTGAAGGCTTGAATGCTGTTGTCAGATGTTCCAAACTACTTTTGCGGCAGAATGTATTAGAAAACATAGAATTCATAAATAGTCATTCACATTTTTTCTGCTCATCTGGCAGAGCTTAAAATATATCAACTGTATCCGTGATAAAGGAGTAAGATTCCCCCAAAAAGGTGGGTTGTCCTGTATATAACACTAAACCGCTTCCAGTAATGAAGCTCTATTTCTGGAGTTCTGGGGAATGTGAAGTCACTCTTTTGTTGTCATTTACTCTCAGGTCTATTTTGATCTGGTAGTACCAATTAAGGTCACATCTATGGACCAAAAAGAACTGTTTAAGATAATGTTTAAAAGGATTTTGATCCGGAGTAGTAGTACCTGTTAAAGTCACATCTATGGACCAAAAAGAACTGTTTAAGATAATGTTTAAAAGGATTTTGATCTGGAGTGGTAGTACCTGTTAAAGTCACATCTATGGACCAAAAAGAACTGTTTAAGATAATGTTTAAAAGGATTTTGATCTGGAGTGGTAGTACCTGTTAAAGTCACATCAATGGACCAAAAAGAACTGTTTAAGATAATGTTAAAAAGGATTTTGATCTGGAGTGGTAGTACCTGTTAAAGTCACATCTATGGACCAAAAAGAACTGTTTAAGATAATGTTAAAAAGGATTTTGATCTGGAGTGGTAGTACCTGTTAAAGTCACATCTATGGACCAAAAAGAACTGTTTAAGATAATGTTAAAAAGGATTTTGATCTGGAGTGGTAGTACCTGTTAAAGTCACATCTATGGACCAAAAAGAACTGTTTAAGATAATGTTAAAAAGGATTTTGATCTGGAGTGGTAGTACCTGTTAAAGTCACATCTATGGACCAAAAAGAACTGTTTAAGATAATGTTTAAAAGGATTTTGATCCGGAGTAGTAGTACCTGTTGAAGTCACATCTATGGACCAAAAAGAACTATTTAAGATAATGTTTAAAAGGATTTTGAACTACATTTGCTTTTAAAACAGAGATATTGCAACTAAGCATGAAGTGTTTATAGTTTAAAATGATAGTGAAGACACATTTTTGCAACATTTATAATTGGAAACCATAATTGCTAAACTGACTTCAGCATAAAATAACCCAACAATACTCGACATGCCATAAAAACAACCAGATAATTTTTGTTTATATTTTTTGACAGTTTTATTACAGTTAGTGATGTATAAGTACTTTACTTCAGGTAAACCTTTCAAGAAAATTCAATCACATCTCTAATTGAATACATTACTTAGTGTGCAGATAAATAGTTTTGACATTTATTCTTAGCAGTTGAGCTCAAAAAAGAATAAATCAAAAAGTTTTATTACAATCAGGAACTATAGATTGTAACAAAATTGTGACAGATAAATCAATCATAGGATTGAAAATATTGATAAAATGATTTTCCAAATTTTGAAGTATTTTAAGATGTTATAAAATTTATTTCGAGCTAATCAGTTCCAAAGTGTATAGGATAAATGTCTCCAAAATACATAAGCATGTAAATAATAAATATTTGATTGACATGCATTTTGTTAATATTTAAAAGTTTTTTTCCTACATTATTGAAAGACTTTCTATGTATTACTAAAATTCCCATATGATAGTATTTGTATGTAATAGTAAACCGACAAAGACAAAACATTATCGAAAGATTTTTATAAGAGTAATGGACAATAATTACTCTTGATAAATAAAGCTATTTCCAGTCCAATTTCTAACTGAAGAATAATTTTGTAGAGGCCTGCATTCACACTGAATGTAATTTTTAGATCATCCAAATTCTCAATATAGCAGAGATAAATATGAAATGCTAACTAGAATCTTTCACTCCTTCCTAAACAGAAGCATCAATATAATTATGGACAGCTATTAACTATGACATACAAATTAGAATATTTCACTCCTTCCAAAATAGAAACATCAATACTATCATATGGGTACTATAGGAACCCAATCAGTTCCTAGATTGCATAGTAATTAATAATGTTCTGAAGATGATATGAACAAATATTGATTAACTACTGTTCCAACATTTTTGTTGGCTACAGTAGTTGAGGGCGACCAGAAGGCTCCCTTTTCAATAGCTACTACCCTGAGATGTAGGGGAGGATGCTACTCCTTTCCCTGGATTGCTCCACTTTACCCTTGATACGTACCTTATATTGTTGAGTGTTAAGCAAAGAGGTATCACATACCATTTTTAAAGTCTTTGGTATGACGCAACCTGGGATTGAACCTAGGTCTCCCGGACCATTGGCGAACACTATACACACTAGGCCAATAGATATCAAAAATTTGATTTTTCATAGTGAAGCAATAATAGCTGATTTTCTTATGACAGTTTATAATGCATTTTTGTGACTAATAAAAAAATAAATAAAACACTAAAAACATTTAAACACAGATATTATTTTCAATTATTAAAAAAATAAGAATTTCTTTCTTTCACAACCAGAAAATATTGAGGAATAAAAAAATTAGCAATGTGTTTCTTTTTAGTAAATGAAATATCCAAGACTGCAAATTGGAAAAGATGTATAGTACACTGTTTTTAATGTATTTTATATAATAAATAAAGATATTCAACATGAATTTAAAAAATCATTTTGCAAAGTAAAAAAATTCAATCAACCAATTTATAGAACAAACTACTTCAATAGTAAACAAAAAAATGTTTCAAAATCTCTTAAGAAAGCCTTTTCTCAAAATGGCCTCATGTAAAGATTGATAGAACAAATTTATTGATTAATAGCTCATTGAAAGAATATTATACATTGACAGCTAAAAAGAAAAAATATGTCTTATGAAGCATCAAAGAAAAAAGATGGAAGGGGATTATTCAGACTGGTAATAAGAAGAAGGAAGAGCATTGGGCTGCTAAATTTACTAGTTTTTGTCATATACTCATGGTTTATTTCCTGATTCAATGCAGAAGAGTTATAAGACTTGGCTAGACTGTGTTTGCTTAATAACACAGTCTAGAGAAAAAGACAGTCTTTGGCTGTGCTATTAAACTGTATGCAGTTTACAATAAGTACGATAAGTAATGTCAAGATCAAAGAACAATGTTTTGTGCACTTAATTTTAGTGCAGTGCCAACTGTCTTATTACTTACTATTTAGGACTCCTTTAAAAAAGTTGGATTCTAGTTATTACTCCAATAATACTCAGAAGTAATTACAATCTACACAATACTTGTCCTTAGGCAAAAGAAAATGTATTATAAATGATAACTATATACAAAGATTTTGTGATAATTAACAAATAAATGACAAAATTCATCTGTAAACATTGACAGCTTTAAAAAGAACTATTGGTTAATTTGTTAATATAGCACACGTGGAAGAGAGACAAGTTTAATATTTCATTTTGAATTATAAATTTGTTATCTCAAACTCCTTCAAAGAGAAAAATTGATTTTATAAGAATACAAAGATCAACACAAGGTAAAAAATAATCTATGTAAAATATAAGATGCTTGAATTAAGTTATCTACCATAAATTAGTCTCTTAGAATAATGAAAAGGTTTATTTTGAAAATTGGCATTCTAAATGCCATAAAATATAATCGATTGATTTTAACAGCATGTCAACCCAACTAGGGTGAGTTAAAACAGAATAACAAACTGATAGATAAAAATATTTTCAATTTCTTATGAAATTCATAATATTTAATAATAATAATGATAATGGAACATGAAGATGACGATTATACCAATCGTGATTGGTGCATTTGGTACAGTAACTAAAGGACTATTAAAGGGACTGGAAGACTTGGAAGTTGGAGGACGAGTGGAAACCATCCAAACTACAGTATTGTTGAGAACGGCCAGAATCCTGAGAAGAGTCCTGGAGACTTGAGGAGACTTGCTGTCACTCAAACTCCAGTGAAAGACCATCAGCTAATGCTGATGTGAAAAACGCTCAAGGAGTAAATAATAATAATAATAATAATATTGTAATTATTATTAAATATTGTGAATTTTAGATAATTCACATCTTACTAAATAAAATTCAAAATAAAATGATTCTTATTATTGTTATTTGAAAAGTATATAAGGAATCAAAATGTAAAAAATTTTTGTCTTACAACAATGTAAAAGTTAAACTTCAAATTCAACAAGAATGTTTGTTTAAACTATACTTTGCATTTTTGTTGTAGTTTTGTGTTTTGAGCAATTTACACAAATAAACCATTTTTGGACTTATTACAAAACACAGGATGAAGAAAAAAAAAGACTCAAAAGAATTCCAAATTGTTAGATAACAGTTGATTATAACAATTATGATTTCTAATTATATACAGTACAAAAACGTATCCTCACAATCATTTTAAACAGGCAAATACTTCATGATAGATCTATTTGATGGCACCTTAACAAGTACTACTACTTCAGTAGAGTGGACTTAGGAGTCATAGCAATGATGGGGTGACTCCATACTCTTCAGAACTGGAAGATCACCACCACGTGTTGTTTAAAGTGTCCAACCCAGGATATCTTTGGGTGGAGAGTGTCTTACTCCTCTGCAAGAGATCTAATCTGTATTCTAGGCTTTACTAACAGGGTAGCTAAACAAAGTGATGTGAAAATGCTCATTTCATAACACAGAATTAATTTTTGCTGAAAACTTCATCCAAAGGGTTAAATTGTTTAGCCTTATTAAAGAAATATTAATATTACTTTTCTTTTTTAATTCAGGATTGCTATTTTTTTTACATAGATCAAGTAATTTTTTTCCTCACATGCAAGCCTATGTACTTTATATATATATATATATATGAGAGAGAGAGCTGCAATAGTACCTTTTTTAAAATAAAAAGCTCACTTCATGTACAATCATTACTTCTATTCATTGTCATAACAGCTATTGTCATAACCACTCTCAAAACATAATTAAGTGCTACTATCACATCAGAGCTAATCTTATTATACACACTATTACTTTCACAATGAGTCTTTGAAAAAGCAGAAAATCTTTCAGCAATTGGAATGAAAAAACAGCTTAAGTGTTCATTACCAAAATAGCATCCTTTGTACAGGATTCAATGATAGGTTGAACTGTTTTGTCAAGCTCCTCAAGGTCAATCTCACAATTCTCAGATAATTGGTCCATTTTCTTCTTCCTTGCTTTTATTATAGCTTCTTCAATTTGAATCTGAGAAGGAAAAAAAGAATAAAAGTGAAAAGGACAAGAACAAAATTAAAAAGAAAATCACAATAATTCAATTTTAGACAAATTGTAGATCAGGGATAGCCAAAGTTATAAATATATAGACCCCATAGGGGTTGATCGTATTATCCAAGGGTGGATGAATGTCTATTTCCAATTTATCATGCTGGATTTTCCCCCTGTTCCAATAAGATTGAATATTTTCACATTGAATTTCAGAATTAGGTTCAATATCTTGTTAATTTCTCAACAACACTAAATAACTTTTACTTTTTTTGTTTACCTATATTTCATGAGTGATATTCATAGGGAAGAGGTGAAACACAACAGTCTTGCAAGGTTTGGTATACAGTTGCTCCCTCATTAATACAAATGGAAACTACATATCTACCTATTTACTTACTGTATATATTAGAGAGTATGAAGAGGTCAATGATTTAAAAAGCTCGATGAACCTGGGTGTATATATTTACTCAACTCCTCCACCATGAGCAGGGTGCAGCACAGGGTCAATTTTAATGTCTAAATTCAGAATTTTTCTTCTCCTAAATTTGTTGCCACACCAAGGTTAAAGATTCTAGTCTATCCTACTATTTACCAATAGCTGGAGGGAGAATAGTTGTTGGATGCATAGCTTTCCCAATGGTATTAACACTATGTGAAATGCAAACAGCCTCTGCCAGTACTTGAAACAGAATCACCATGTTTATTTACTACAATAATAACCATCACACTACAAGTGGCTGGAGTAGATGAACACTAAAAGGACAAAATGTTTTAAACACTGATATCATTATCTTCTATGAAAATCAACAAAAATGGGCCAATCTAAATGCTTGCAATCAATGCATAAGAAACTGATACAGATTTAGAATACATAAAACTCCTGAGCTAAATAAAATAAGCACAATAGCAGTAGATACAAACTGTTTTCATATGGATAGAAAAACCATTAAAAAAACTCCTGAGAATTCTAAACACACAGACTCAAATATAAATCAATTCTATCATGAATTCTAATTAGCCACATGTTCAAAGATCACATATAAGGCTGTCAATCAGAGAAGAAAATCTACACAGGCTTTTGAGCTTTCAAACATTATGTGGCACTTTTCATCAATAGCCCAAAATATCAAACCTTACCACATTGTTGCAATATGTAAGATCCCCTGCATATGTTAATTCTTTGTGATTGCAGAAAGTATGTATCTTTTGTACAACTATTTTGGCTTTCATTTAAATTCAAAATGCATCTGTTATAGCTGTATCTTGTCCCCAAATTTTCTTTTTTTATTTATTGAATCTTATCTCATTTATGAGTCTTTGCTTACACTCATTGGAAGAAAATGCATTTTCAAGTTGTATTAATTTAGTCTAGCAAAAGATAATCCTTATTTTCATTCTCTAATCACTATGCCAACTCATACAGTTAAAGAACAGAATAATTTATTGATTTCAAAACATCAAAGCTTGAATTCTTTTTATTAATATATTTTTATCAAATTAACACTAATTAACATACAGTTTATAAATAGAAATACTTACACTTAAAACATTTTTCTCACATCTGAATAACTTGTCTCTAATCAAAACTAATCTAAGCATTAGGTAGCCAATAATAGCATGTTTATTTGGTTATGTTATTCTCAGTGCATTCTGACTTAAAAACAAAGTTTTTTTTATAGTTAGTCTTGTTTTTGCTTTCTTAAAGGATCAAAGTATTAGATTTCTTGAAAATCTTACAAGTTTATTTTCATTTGTCCAATTGCAAAGGGAGTATTAAGGAAAACAATGGTAGTGAATAATTCATTTTGAGCAATTTAATTGTATTAGCAACATTACATTCAGCATCTCTATATTTGTCAAGTAAAGGGAGAAAATAGTATCCAGAATGTCTGTATTGACCCAACCGCTTCACCCAAGGTCAATTTCTAAGTGAAGTAAAGCAAATTTGAATTTAGAATTTTCCTTCTCTTAGAATGGTTGTTTTACCAAAGTTAAAGAATCCAGTCTGCCCTACAATTTACCCATAGCTAGGCAGGGGGAAGAAATGGACTCATGCTTTTCCCAAGAGCTGATTCCATTACCTCTGATGATAACCATTATGCTAAATGTGTCTTTGAATGTTTACTGTCATTCACAAAAAGGTTTATCAGTCTCATTCCATTTGTTTGCTATATAGGGTAAAAAAATAAGATGAAATTTCATACATTAGCTGTACAAATGAATTTTGTCCATTTTCTTGTTACCTTAGGATAGAAGTGGGGAACCTTCAGCCTTTGAAACTATCAAGTGCAATGTTCTACTGTTTTGTAGAAAGACCAATTAAAATTCTGCACTTCCACTTAAGAGCCTGGTATTATAATGCTTTCTCACAAAATGCAATCTCAAAAAGCCATTAAAAAGTTAAAGTTTTTCATTCCTTTTAAGTAGTATACACGGATTCAATTTGAACTAAGTTTTAACTAAAACTTTAAACTTAAGATTTCTGTGTAAACATAGTAAAAATTTATAGAGTACCGCTTTATTAGTAGATAAATTTCAATATGGCCTTTATATATGAAAAGGTTCTACAACTCTATTGGGCTTTCAAGTAATTTGCTTCTTTATACACATCAAGAATAAAAGTAGTCTTTTTTTTTATTGTCTTAAAATTATTTTGGGTGCAATATGAAGGATTGATTATATTTATTCATATTAGATATATTCCGAATATCAGTGTGGTACAAATGTACTAAAAACCTCAAGACCAATGAATTTTTTTATCCATGATACTAAATCAAAGGACATAAAAGTATTTTGGATATTTAGTATATGGTTATAGGCGATGAAATAACAGGTAAGTATTTTCTTATTAAAGATCACCTCATTCATTACAAGGCCAGACAATTATTTATAAGTCAATAAAGTATAGAAAAAAGATTCTGAATGAGGTAAAGGGATTAAAGTATAAGCAATCACAAAAAACAATTATAAGGAATTAATCCAAATTAATTAAAAAAAAAAAAAAAAAAAAGTCAAAGCCATGTGTGCAAATCAGGGGAAATATCAATGTTTAAACAGCTAGTTTTTGAGATTCAGAAACAAATTTTTAGTTAATTTTTAAAGACTTTACCTCATTATTTTTAATTCTTTTTTTATAATTATATAAAATCTTATTGATATATTTCATTACAGAATTTTCAATGATATATTTAATAAGATACCAACACAAGTTTGTTCTCTGAAAGTTTATTCTTTATCTAATTCCAAAGCATAATACCTAATGCCACAAGAATTGGTTGGTTGGTGTCACGTGGTCTCCCACTGAGACGATAGCAATAAGATTAATACTATTCCCCGTGTTCGAATTAACAGTGGCAAGTCATCAGAGAATGACCATTAAGGCATGATAGTAAATTAGAGCAAGCTATTTGTACTCAGTAACCTGACTTGGGTGACATCTAGCAGCCCTAAAAAAAATCGCCTGACCAGGGGGAAAGAAGAGAGAAGCCAAATGATTGGCTGGGACCCCAAAACGGAAGTGAGGACTCCTTTCCGTCAGTGGAAATAAATAATAAGAAAGTTAGTTATTGGAAAGGGCTCGTGGGAGACAGACCCATAGCCATTACTCCGGGTGAAGAAGACAAAAACATACCTCGGACACGAGGGACCCAAGTTCTTCAAGCCAATGTTAAAAATAGCATAAAGTCTATTAGCCGGTGAAAGAAGAAAGATTCTCCAGTAGAACCCCGTCGAAAAATAAGATAAGTAACTTTGGGGCTATTTCTCCTTTATACCCAAATTTTATATATCACTCTCTCTCTCTCTCAATTTGAAGGAAAACGAAAGAACAGAAAAGAAGAAAGACATTTATGTCCATGGACTGTTCAATTCATTATATATATTTGACACTTTGAAAGTGTATCTCTTTGTATAGTAAAGGATTCATGTATTTTTATGTTACCACATGGTCGAAGTTGTTCTTTGCCGTGTCTTCTAAGAATTTGTTACCTCATGCTTCCTTTTTAGCTTCTATTCGCCTTATGTTATCTTGCTTAGAATTGTCCTATTAATTCCTTAAAAATATCACACGGGAAACCGGAGTTGCTGACTACTACAATATAATATTATTACGACTAAACCTATAGGTCCATATCTTCCATTGTCTAGGGGAAGGAAGGAAAGTGACCTGGTGGGTGTGTGGATAGTGTGAAATTTGGAACCCCTTGCCAGCGGTGGTCAGTCTAGCCCTAAATTAATCCCTCACATGATATGCCAGTTCTTATATGCCTGAGAGAAAAACTCTGAACGAGGACTTATTCTAGAAGGGATCAAGTGCCAACCTGCCCCGTCTTCACATGTGCAAAAATAAAGTCCCGTTTTGGGATTTTAGTCAATTTGCCGTCACAGTTGGATTTTACACGAAGTCAACCCTTGGGTTATTTTATGCTGAAGACATTTGTGTTTCATTCCTTTCCTAATTGGGTATAGGTTGAGAGGTTGGGATTTATGCCATATCAAGCCTTGTAGGTTATCCCAACCCAAAACTTATTTATACGTATATATGTATGAAATATATGTGATTTGTAAGCATAAATAGTTTGTAAGTAACATTTTAAACAAGCCAAAGATTATTTGTTTGCACTAAAATGGTTTCAAGTATTGCTATCTAACATTAATAATTCAATTTAATATTAATCATTTATTTGCACACAGTTAAATGAGTTTAAGTAATCCTATCTAACATGAATAATTCTATTTAGAATTAATCATTTGTTTGCGCATGGTTAAACGGTTACAAGTATGGCTATTTAACAGTAATAATTCTATTCCATATTAATCATTCATTTGCACAGTTAAATGGTTTTGAGTATTGCTATGTAACACTAATAATTCAATTTAACATTTGGTTGCACACAGTTAAATGGTTAAACAGTTCTATTTAACCCATAAATGGGACCCTAAAAGATACTACCACTCCAGGTCAAAGTAGACCTGGGAATAATTACAATGAAGGAGTAATTCCTCAAAGCTCTAGGACTGGAGCCTCATCATCAGATGCAGTTTAGTGTCATATACAGAACACTCATTGGAGGGTTTTTTCCTCCCTGCAGAGATACAGTCAGTGTATTCTACAGCATCAGCTGACTGGGCTAATTGGTTAGGTGGATAAATAATTTAAACAAACACATCCTTTTTAAAAAGAAAAAAAGATTCCTAGGGAGATTAAAAAGATGATAATCATACAATGCACCTGTCAATAAGATATAAACAAAAAAGAGAGTAGATATCTAAAATGATATTTGAAACATGTTCATTCTGGCATCTTTAATGAGGCCATTTGTTTTTTTAAAGAAACTTAGAAAGTATCTAACCTGAATTGGAGAAAACAGATGGTTTTAGCACACAGAAACTGTGCAAGACAGAAATGTTGATATATCTTACCTATATAATGTTAATATTTCATTTCTTGACTCTTAATATTCTCATATTTTACGATATAAAAAATAAAGAGTTTATAAAAAAAGATCACTAATAATAAAATATGTACAAAGACATAGTACAACAAACACAATATATGGCTTTCTCAAAGTAGAACAAAACATCCTTTACTTTTAAAATTAAAATAAGTTAGTAGCATTTTTTACAGAAGTATAAACATCTATATCATGAAGACTACAGTAGAAAAACTTTCTTAATAGACAAAATCATAGTAAATAATCTAACAATACTCACAAGAGTTTCAATTATTAATAGGAAAACATTTAATATTGACTGAATTAAAAATCACTATATTTACTATATTGTTATCATTTATCACTGAGAAGCAGTTTTTCATTTGTATTTTAATTTTCATAAAGCTGTCAGTTTTTTCAGTATCCCAGCTGGAAGAAATTTCAACAATTTGACATAAAAAATTCACCATAACCTAAGCAGCTACAGCAGTCATAGTAACTAATATAGTCAATAAACACTAGAAAGTTGCCTGGTTATAGATTTAAATAAGAAAATAATCATGAGTTATAAGTAAATTAGTTCAGAGATCATACTAAAAAGTGAACAAGAATTTTACATGCTATCTGAGCAGTGGGGGGTCATCAGGCCATGCTTGGGGAAAAAAAAAAATCCTAAGCAAATCTTTTATCAGTATTAGTCCTAAAGTTTTCATGATATAAATCAATTGCAGAAGCAATTCTAAGTGCAATTCATGTAGTTTTGCCATTGTTGCGATCGACTTGTGACACACTGCATTGTTTTGGTGAAAGAGCACTTTTTTCTTCATCATTTGTGGACGTTTTGTGATGATTTCTTCCTTCAAATGCAAGAATAAAGCTATATAATATTCACTATTGATGGGTTTTTTTTTTGTCACAGTAATTGAGAAATAAAATACCTTGTGCATCCCAAAATACGGAGCCCAAAACCTTGCCATCTGATAATTGCATGTTTGGTCACTTTGGACAGCTTTCACCTGCTGCTGTCCACTCAACTAACTGCCAATTTAACTCTGGAGTGAAGTGGTGGATCCATGTTTCATCCATTGTCACATATTTATGCAAAAAACTCCTTTTTGTTGCATTGAAACAGTTGCAAACAATGCCCTGAACTGTCGACACAGTGTTGTTTTAGATTGACTGAGAGCAAATGTGGCATCCACTTCGAACACAACTTTCTCATGCAAAATGGTAAATACATTACCTTCTGATATCTTCAACTCTTTTGCTATCTCGTGTAACTTCAATTTACGATCGGCCAAAACGTATTTGTGGAGTTTTTTAGTGTTTTCTGGGACAACTGCCAAATTTGGGTGACCGGAGCATTCAGCATTATTTGCATCTGTATGACTGCATATAAAGTCAGCATACCACCTCTTAACTGTTGTTTCAATTGGAGCAGAGTCCGACTAACACTTATCAAGCCATTTGAAGGTTAGTACTTTATAAAAATCATATGGATTTTTTATTAGTACCATCATCTATATGTCAGGCCCAGGACTTATTGAATAATGTGTTGTGAGATTTTGTAAGGGATTTTTGTCCCCCAAAATGTTTGTTAGGATCCCAGCACTGATAATACCAAAATTTTTATATTTGTTTCAAATCTAAATACCAGTCTGATCTGAAACCAAATAGAAATACAGCATATCAGGATCTGTTGGTCCTTCCTAAAAGTCAAGATTAAATTTGTACCAACAATCTAAAAAGAGTTATTAAAAATACTAAGATGAATCAAAAGTTTTGCAATATTTTGGTAATGTAAGGCACAATTTGGCAGCTGAGGATGCTTTTTCCAAGGTTGTCAAGGTGACAAACCATACTTAACTGTGAGATGCCAAGCTTGCATGATAATATATAAGTGCTACTTACTGAATTTGCTTCTATAGCTTAAAGCATTGCCTTGGAATCCATGGTTTTAAGTTTATCTGACCTTTGCCTTATCATTGAAGTTCTTGCGGTCCAAACAAAGTTTTTCTTTATCATCTGGTTACTGTGCTGTAATCAACTGCATCTTTACCTTTTGTACAAATGTTTTTGATTGATTCTGCAGTGTTATGACCCAGTTCAAACTTGTAAAGAATAAGTTCCTAAATTAGACTATGTTGCTTCTTCATCTGTGTGGTTTTCAAATCACACATGGTGTGATGCAATGCACAATAGGTCAGCATACCAACTACCACAACCAATCACAGATTATACCTTCCACAGCTTGAACTGTTTTAGTCACACGTCACAAATTAGCATGTACTAAAACATTGCAAAACTTTGGACTTATCCATATCAAGGAATGCTTATGAATTTGTAAGCTGGAATAAAATACAAAAACAGATAAGTATCAACCTAGCAAATGGTTTACTGGTGAAATCAAACTCACCCGCTGCTGTTGAATGAGACTCTGATATTGAGCGTTAAGGTTCTGCTCACTCTGTTTTATTTGTTCTTGCATTTGTGCCAGTTGCTGTTGAAGTTGCTGCTGCAGTGATGTGAGTGGAGTCTGCGGAGCTCCTGCTGGTGGACCCTGGGGCAGTGGAGCCATAGGACCTCCAGCAGGAGGTGGTGTTGCCTGCCATGGAGCATTCGGAGGAATGACCTGCTGAGACATTGCATGTTGCACTAATGCTTGTTGTTGCTTGAGAGCATCTGGTGGCTTGTCTTGTCTTGGAACTGCAATGAATGAATTAAAAATAAATAAATTTTTTTAAAGGCATATTTACATATATATAAGCTATTTAGCACAAAATATAATCCTTTTTGATCTATCAATAGAATCAATAAAGCTTCTTTAATGCTGCGCAATATATAGTTACAATTAATAGTTTTTCTTTCACCCATTGTACCGATCCTATAAAATTAATTAAGACTAGTTCTCAAAGTTCCAGGTTACATCCTTCCCTTGTAATCTTAGGACGTGAATTCTTCCTTGATTTTGAATTGTCATCTAGTCTTTTTTTTTTACCTCTCTCTCTCTCTTTCTCTCTCTCTATATATATATAGAGAGAGAGGTGAAAAAAAAAGCATAGATGACAATTCAAAATCAAGGAAGAATTATATATGAATTTTTGTTGTAGGTCCAAAGAGAGAATTAAAACATTTTAAAATAGGTAGGTCTATAAAGAGATTTGTATTTTTTTGTAATTCATTTATTTATTTATTTTGTTCTTAAATATGTGTATGTTTCCAGCTTGTTGCTGTTGTCAGATATGATATCAAATATCAAAGAGGAGTTTATATAGAGGTCTTCCTCTTTTTTCCTTACCCCTCTTTGATATCAAATATCAAAAAAGAGTAAAGCAGACTAAGGAAAACACATTCTAAGAAAAAGAGAGGAAAACCTTTATATAAACCATAAGGAACTGAAAATCATTCAAACTGCAAACACAAGTGAGTTCAAGTCTTATTGAGTACCCCATTAATAAGACCTTGTGCCATATATGTTCACTGATGAAAGCAACAAGCAGAAAACATACACATATGTAAGAACAAAATAAATGAATAAATAAATTCAAAAGATACAAATCTCTTTGTGGACCTATATATATATATATATATATATAAGCAAATTTCTTCTTCATCTGAGAATCACTGATTCAGATATTATTGAATTAAATTTAAAATAGAATCAGAGAGACTTGATATGGTTGCACTGAACTCATATAACAGGATATTTGCAGTACAACATTTTTCAGTGGCAATATGTGCATAGGATCTCTTCTGAAATCAATAAATATCAAAACTTTTACTAGATTTACTATCAAAAACATGATCAGATCTGATATTTTAATAAAGACAGGTCAGTATATTCAAGTAAATGTACTGAGCAAAAATTATCAATAATAATAGTAATAATGAAGGGGAACAAAAGAAAAGAACATCAAATATACTGCAATTCTGCAAATTCCTTTTCCAAAATATCTATTCTTTTCTTTTTCTAAATAAATGAGCAAAGATAGATGATATAATAAAACGAGGGTCAATAAACAATAATTTTGTTTTGAAAATACCTTATATAAACGTAAAAGACTACAATACAAATCTACACTTTTACCTGACAAATGCAATCTTCAATCGATAACATGAATTGTTCCTATAAGTAAAATCATTTTTGTCAATCATTAAAAATCAGCCTTATAAGAGCAATGTTCTCTAATTTCTTAAAAGTATATACAACCTACTCAGTAGGACTTTTCTCTGCTCTCTTCAACCTACCCTCTGAAATGTTATTCTTGAAGGTTAATATAACCACATAAAATCACTAGAAGATATAATCGTCACCTATTTTGAATATAATTCTTTATGAGCAAAAACTGAAGCTTAAAAAAACTTGCAACATAAAAAATAAAAAATAAGTTTAGAATCAGTCTTAACAGTGGAGTAATTAAAAAAAGTACTAAGTCACTGAGTGCTTAGAACAGTGGCCAGGAAAGACTTTTTGTCATTACCATAACACAACTATTCAAGAATGCCATTACTCAGGAGCTTTGGGAAGCATTTTACCTGGGAGCAAAAGAAACAAATAAAATTTAGGAATATTTTGTTTTACAAAGCAAATAAAGAAGATAAAGTTGGAAAGAAAGATTCAAATTTAAACACAGGGTCTAGAAGAGTATGTATGTATGTATAAATTCATGGCAGATTTTTTTTTAATATAGAGTAAGCAGACATATAGAGAAAAGCTTAACAAGAAAATATTGATAGATTGAAACTGATAAGTATATTTAAATGAATTGAGAAAGGTATATATGAGGTACCTTCAATAAGTTTCCAGACTTTTTTTGTACAGGCATTTAGAATAGTCATAGACTCTTGAACATTCAGTATGTTAGTGCTATACATCTTATGAGATGACTGACCAATTCTTATGATTTCAGGTTCAAATGAACAGCTACAGCAGCAATTGGAATACACCTTACTAAAGCCTGATTGCCACAGATGGTGAATTTCAAAAATGCAATCTGGATGTGAGGACACTTTAGAAGAACGATATGCAATAAAATTCTGTTTTAAACTTGGAAAAAATGCCACAGAAACGTATGGAATGCTTCAGACTACTTTTCGACCATCTTGCATGAATTGAGCATCAGTTTTTGAGTGGCATAAGAGATCCAAGGAAGGCAGGGAGTCTGTGAGGGATGATGAGATGTGTGGGAGGAGTAAGGAAGTCAGAACACCAGAGTTGATTAGCCAAATAAAGAATTTCATGGATAAGGACCATCGTGTGTCTATAGAGACAATAAGTGCACAGTTTAATGTCAGTGTGGGAAGTGTACACACAATTATTCGCGAGGAACTGAAGATGCGGAAGATTTGCGCATAGTTTGTCCGAAGGGTGCTCAGAGATGATCAGAAAGAAAGACGTTGTCATGACAGCAAGAAGATGGTTGAGCTGATCAATTCAGATCCCACAGTTCTTGATGCTCTGGTGACCTGTGATGAAAGCTGGATCTACTGCTATGACCCAGAGACAGAGTTCCCAGTGGAAGCATGTTGGCTCTCCCAGACCCAAGAAGGCCAGACAGAGCAAATCCACCCACAAACTTTTGATTATCCTTTTTTTTTTTTTTGACAGTACTGGCGTGATCTACATGCACTGGGTTCCCACTGGACAGACAGTCAACAAGGAATACTATGTTGAGGTTTTAAGGGAGTTCAGGAAGAGATTCCGTCGGAAGAGGCCAGCACTCTTCAAATCGGGTCAGTGGCATTTCCACCAGGACAATGCACCAGTCCACAACTCCATCCTTGTCACAGACTATTTGACCAAGATGGGCATCAATACAGTTCCTCACCGTCCCTATAGTCCAGATCTTGCTCCCTCTAACTTTTGGTTATTTCCTAAGCTCAGAGGCTGTTGTTATGAGACAATTGAGGAGATGAAAGAGGCTGTGACGAAGGTCATTGACACGCTCACACCAGAGGACTTCGATAGGGCCTTCCAGAAGTTGTTGGAACGGTGCATTGCCACTGGAGGAGATTAATTTGAAGGGGACTAGAGTTTCATGTGTGTACTATCAATAAAAGTGCCCATACAAAAAAGTCTGGAAACTTATTTAATGAGCCTTGTATATATAATACACTGAGAATAATCTACAGAAAAGTTTGACAGATAAAATAATAATTGTTAATTTAAATGCTTCACTTTATTTATGACTATTATTAATGAAAAACATTATTCTTTCAAATATTTTCAGGCAAGTTACTATTGACTTATGAGACAAACTCCCTCTAACTATGATGAAATCTCAGCAAATCCTGAGGAGGAGAGAAAAAAGCTTTGAAAAATGAAAATTACCATCAACTAGCTCATAGAAGGTATGATTTTGTAAGGTACTTAAGGGCTAAAGTTTAAAAAGTTAAAAAGCTGATCCACTTGACAAGTCCAATGAAAAGAAATGCTTTAACAAAATGAGAGCAATTAATATATAAAGATATTTCATTAGTTGGTTTTTATGGCATATCTAACTTTGTAGGTTATCTAATGCTAAATCCTGTTTATACATATATATTGAATATATGATTAGTGAATGAAGAATTGTTAGGTGACGTTTCAAACAAGCCAGAACTCATTTGTTTGCACACAATTAAATGGTTTCAAGTATTATATCAAATATGAACAATTTTATTTAGTTGTTTCAAGCATTGCTATCTAATACTAATAGTTCTATTTGAATAGTTAAATGGTTTCAAGCACTGCTATGTAACACTAACAATTCAATCTAATATCAGTCAATTGTTTGCACACAGTTAAATGGTTAAACAGTTCTAAGTGACCCTAGTAGGTACTACCACTCCTTGAAACCTATGTATGACACGAGACCTTGGTGTCTAGTTCAAGCCATAACCCGGCATACGTGCCCAGACCCACATTTGGGTTCGTGAAACTACTTGCCTCATCAGGCTCACATTGAGCCGATGAGCAGCATAGACCAGCAGGGTGCGAGTCTCAGCTCGTTCCCGACCTTCCCCTCCCCTTTATCCCCACTTTAATCGGCCTTCGGGCTTTTGACCATGTGTCAAGTCATGTCTGGTGGGAGGCAGCGACAAATAAACAGAGTTGTTTGGTTTGGTTTTATGACATATCAATCCATGTAGGTTATTTAATACCAAATCCTATATATATATATATATATATATATTAAATATATGATTTGAAAACAAAAAGTTTATAGGTAACATTTGAGCAAGAGCTCATTTGTTTGCACACAGTTAAATGGTTTCAAGTATTGCTATTTAACACAAACAATTCTATTTCAACATCAGTAATTTGTTTGTATGCACTTAAATGATTAAATAGTTCTATTTAACCAATAGATGGAATCCTAACGAATATAACCACTATGGCTCAGAGTGAACCTGGAAGTAATGGCAATGAAAAGGTAATCTACATTCTCCAAACGTACAAAACTTGAGCCTCATCATCAGATGGTTTAGTGTCATATCCTGGGTACTCATTGAGGGAAAAGGGTCTTAATCCTTTGTAGAAGTGCAGTCAGCATATTCTATAGTACTAACCGACTGGGCTGAAGCTATTTCAATTTTGTTTTTTAAAGCTAACAGTACAGTGAATAACAATACTTCTCCCACCCCAAAGAAGAAAAATGATTTGTTAAGAGCATCTCTAATTAATGGTATAAAAAAAGTTTACAATAAAGGATATTTTTAGTATAAAAAATGTATTATCCAAATTTCTTGAATAAAAGCTTTCAAAATGGTTATATAGAATATTCAAAGAATAAAGCAAAAAAAAAAAACGAAAAATTATCAATTATCATAACACTTGAGATTTTTAATTTTGTAATAAGATATTCCAAGATATTTTACTTTAATAGAAAGTCACTTTTAACTTTATTTTCAAAAAGTGATCTTTTCTAAACTCAAAGTAAACTTGGATGATGTACTACAAACTTTAATTGAATTGATTTGTCATCTAAGAGAAAAACTTCTTAACTATCATAACCTTGTTTATTTCTGTACCTGTTGTTCCAACATGTCTCTACATAAAGACATTCTATTTTCTAATTTTTGTACTAGGTTATTTTTATGCTGTAAATATCTTGTTATAAATCAATACCTGACTTTTAACAGCCAACAGCTGATTATTTTATATTTGAATTAAGGTCTCTATAATTGATATGAAACAAAATAGTCACATTATTTTCTGGAATTCATCATTAGCCAAATACATATTATTCAACAATCATATAACATATAATGTGATTATCATTTTTCATTATCACCAGTTTCTCTCTCCAATTCTCAGAATAAAGATATTAAAAGCACAGCATTATAAAATATTAAAAATGACACTGTTTTTCAAGTAGAGATGTTATTTACATTTAGGATCATTAAACTTGACAATTGTCTTGGCTATTTTGATCTGGATTCACAGATAATATTTTATAACAAAGTCCCATAATTGTCAACTAGCTATAAACAGATGCAAAGCAGAAACTGCTGCAAGAGAGGAGAGCACTTGCCTTAAAATAGGGAGTAATCATTTACACAAATTTGACTAATTTTAGTAAAGATTAAAAGATATAAGGTAGGTTAGAAAAAATTGTCTGAACAAAATATCTAAGCAAATGTGTAACCATTTTTCACTATGTTTTTTTTTTCCCAGCAGAGCAGTTAATAAAATAGAAGATAAGTCTACTAAAAAGTCAACCATATATATATATATATATATATATATATATATATATATATACACACACACACACACACAAACTAGAGAAAATACTTTCTTTTGAGCCCTGTGTAAAACCTCTGATTTCAGAACCTTAAAAATTAACTAATAAAAAACATTTCTTTTTAAATCCCATTTCTATACAGATAATTTTGAACTTGTAGAGTCAGAAACAGAAAGGAAAAAATACCAGAAAATTATATATATGAAATGCATTGGTAAATTGAAGCACATTGCTACCTTTGAAATATAGTTTTGGGAATATTAGAAAATTAATACTGCTACTATTTTAAAAGAAGGCATGAGCAAGTTGATAGACCAGTTAATTTCATATTAAATGTATATTGCAGTACTAGAAAGATCATTTAAGTTTATATATATATATATATATATATATATTAGTCAATCTATTAACTAATGAAACTGTGTAAAAAATGTTAAAATCAACTTATCAATTATAAACCAACATTATTTTCTTCAAAATAATTCCTTTGTAAGTAATACATTGACCAAGACATGCTTCTCGCTCCCTGAAAAAGTGCTGAAGTCTTTAATTGACATTTTGTTTCAGTTGGTTCATCACAACCATTTGCATGTTCTTAACAGTTCCCAAATAGTGACCAGAGAACTGGGTTTTGTTTTTGTGTAACAGGAAATAATCATAAGAACTCAGATTAGAGAAGTAAGTAGGGTGTGGTACAATTGGGATATTCCTTTTAGTTAAAAATTCATTCAAAGAGTATATTCTAGAAAATAAGGACACATTTTTTTCTGTTAATTTTTAGTTTGACAAGTTTGATTGAAAATCAGCTGATCAATGTTAATTCCTCACCAATTATTTTTACTATCAAATGTCAATTAGATCTGATAAGATTCATCACTTTTGTCACATTTTCCTAAGTATGTAAAATGACCAGAATTTGTGAACTGACCTGAACAGAGTTCAATTTCCATGGTTTCAAAAAATGCCTTATGCTACCTAAAAACCTGGGGCCGGAATAGAATTTTACCTCCATAAGCCTGCGTTATTTGTTTGTATTTATCCAACCTCTCAACCACATCAACGTTTATGTGGTGTACAGCTGTCAAATTCAGAGTTTTCCTTCTCCTACATTCGTTGCCTTAACAAGGCTAAAGAACCCTCCCCCTCCTTTTTTTAAATACATTTGAACAGATGCACTTGTAATAATCTAAGATTACTCAACTGAACATGAATTCTGAGAGGCAAACATGAATTGAATGATTTCACATGTATTCAACTTCAGGACTGATCAACTGATTGTCAGTTATGGTTACAAACCTAAAAAATTTTTTAAAAAAACAACAGTTTCATTAATTTCTAGATCTACTTCATATATTTGTTTGTTGAGAGTCTGCATGCCTTGAGGAAGAAGAACAGCCTTGTTAGCATATGACCTAAATCACATAAATCAAGTGTATTAGCACCTAGCCAGCCTAATTAGAGATAAAACAGAAACTAAGTAAATGTCTTTATTTTTGTCATAATTGTTTTTCTAGTTGCTCCAAAATGTAAACCAAGGACTTGGGAAATAAGAATTTCACAAACAAATGAACCTTGCATCTGAATAAGAAATAGTGTGTGTGTGTGTGTGTGTGTGTGTGTGTGTGTGTGTGTGTGTGTGTGTGTGTGTGTGTGTGTGTAAATATTATGAAAAAGAAAGAGAGGAGGTCTATAACAATCTTTAGAAATTTATCCTTGATGATTTTTATTCATAAGTATTTTTGTTTTGCTTGAAGAAAAGCTCAATGAAATAGAACAGAGAAAAGAATACAGCTGCATTAATGAAATTAAAGAATATAATTACATATAAGAAAAGAAAAGTATGTAATAATGCATACAAATGAAGATTATTCTAATAACTATCTGGGAAAGTAACAATTTGTACGTTATTGTATTTTACATCCCTACTGAAACATAAAACAAAGGCTTGTGTGGGTGTGTGCGTGTGTGCACATGTAGAAATTTTTTGTTTTTTCTATAAACCTTTGTTTGCTTGTTTTTTACAATTAATTCAAAATAACATAACTAATTAGGTGATTCATCTACTCTCACTCATTTATTTGTCATTTTCTCTTTTTAAATAATTAAATAATTATAATTACTCTTATAAATGGTAACTCTTTGAACAACTCTTGATTACTCTTTATTGATTATATATATATGAAACCCAGTCTCTGTTGCTTTATAATACACAAAGCATGTCCCACTACATTTTTGTTCAAAATCTAAGAATATAAACCAGATACACCTTCCATATTTTCCTTACGCGAAATGAATAGCATTTAATGAAAGTAATTTTTACATGCTTTAAGTAGATTTTAGATAGTTTTATAGTTCTTGTACTTGAAGTGGGGGATCAGTCTTATATTGCAAGTATAAAAAATTTTAAAAATTATCACAACATTTTTATAAGGATACTAAAATGTATTGCAATGATCTAAATATCTTCTTTGAAGTTTTAATTTTAGTTTTATTTGTAAGAAAATAGCATGATGATGTTCATAAAAAAATAAACATGATTTTTATATTTCAAACAGGATTTAGACATGAGATCTGTTCAACTCTCTTTTAACATTTACTATAATCTTCATAAAAGGTATATTATAATAATCATTTTCCTTTTTTACATTTTAATGGCATGTAAACCTGTCTAGGGTTATTTTGTGCATGAAGATTCAAGAATCACATTCATTATATGTTCATATTTTAGTTGTTTCTTTTTTTGTTTTTTTTACATGGTTTATCAAATACAAATAACTTTTAAATAGATGTATTTGATCCATAGATGAGACCTCTCTGGGTCAAAGTAGATCTGTGAGCAATGATAATGGAGGGGTACTCCCCAGATCTCCAGAACTGGAGTTAATATTATTTACAAAAAAATAGTCATAAAATAATGGTAGTGGAGGAAGAGATCCAAGCAATAATTTTAAGCAGTTTATTCAATATTGTCCATATGAAAAAAGATAAAGGAAACTCATTTCATAACCTTTTTCATAATTATTATCACTTGTCTACCTAAAATTGTTGAGTGATACTTGCCTTCTGGCCTCTTAAGCTACTGGGGTTTTTGCATTATTTTTTAATGCTGGGATTTTTTCATGGCTTAATATAGTTTGCGCAATTACAAAAAAAAAGTTAGGATATACTTAGAGATTAGCAGACAATGAAAATTACGTAAGTAATTCTTATTTTTTTTCCTTCTACATTAGATTGAATCTATGTTGTTATCTAGATCATGAGAAAGAGAGTATAAGATGAGAAATATTAAATCAAGAGTACCTGCACACTCAAAAGTTTTTAGATAGTTAAAAAAAAAAAATTTTGCTTAAAGTCACTTGTCCATGTGTCAGTCTGTTTTTCTTTTTAAGTTAACAGCTTTTCTTCCTCAACATTCCAGTAATTAAGAAAAATTAGATTTTAAAATAAACTATATTCAGAACATTTACAGTGTATGTGTGGAGGGTGGGCACCACAACTAACCTCTCCTTCAATATTACACTTGTTACTTACTATATACTTTGTAAAAGAACTGCAAGAAGGTCCCTATCCTCTTCTGAATTAATGTTGCCAACATATCTTGACCTTTTTATTTTTACAAGTTTGGTGGAGTGGGGAAAAATAAGATTATAGAAAAGTAGTGCTTTACAAAGGATAAGAGCATGGAGGAATATATATATATATATATATATATGTGTGTGTGTGTGTGTATTCCTCAGACAAATTGGATTTTGCCAGATCAAGAAATATTATACTTACTGTTGTAGAGCAGTAGAATTTTGTTAATCTTCTTATTTCTATTATTATAATTACAATAACTGTGATGGTAATAAAACTAACCACTGCAATATCAAATATCATTATTATTCTGTTGTATTAGTGTTGCTGATATAAGAACAGGATTTCATCAAATATTCAGCTTTCATAGAAAACAAAAGTGTGAAAGTTTTCAAATAACATAAGAAACAATAACTATTTCTCTAGAATTATTTAATCAAAATTCATGCAACAAATTTCCTTAGTGCTGCAATGAATCTCCTCAAAGAATCTTTGCTTTGTTGCACACTACTATGATTTGAAATATCATTATTCAAATATCAATCATTTTCTTCTGCTATTTCTGATATTAGGTTGCTCATTATAAAATTGTTGATTTTATCCCTCCCTCCAACATTTTTATTGACAGTTTATTTTTAAATAATGTTACTGATTTTTCAACTAAATTTCCTTTTATCCTATTAAGACTTAGGCAAATATAGAAATTTGAATTTATGATTTTTACAAGAATTCAAGCTGTAACATACTGCAATGAAAGCAGTAAGGCAACAATCAGGAAATAAGGGTCAATTATCCTGGATTAAAAATTATTCTTTACAATTTCATCCTCTTTGATTTTATTGAAAGACAAAATGATTCTAATTTCATTATTTTGGGGGGGGTCTCAAGCTAACATACTTTTCAAGACTTCTAAGTAATAAAAGTAAGTAAAGTTAGCGACCTGAAGGCTCCTTTTTCAATAGCTACTATACTGAGTTGTAGAGGAGGGCACTACTCTTTTCCCTGGACTGCTCCACTTTACCCTTGATATGTACCTTATAATTCTGAGTGTTGAGCAAAGAGGTATCGAGTACCATTTTTAAAGTCTTTCGTATGACCCAATCTGGGAGTGTTCGCCAATGTCCTAGGAGACCTGGGTTCAATCCCTGGTTGAGTCATACCAAAGACTCAAAAAATGGTACTTGATACCTCCTTGCTTAACACTTTAATATAAGTATAGTTTTTTTGTTTACACACAGTTAGATATCAAAACAGTTCCATTTCAAACAATTCAGTTTAGCATAAGTACACCATTTTAATGTAAAAAACAGTTCTATTTCAAACAATTCAGTTTAGCATAAGTATACAGCTTAGTTCTATTTGACCCATAGATACGACTATCAGATTCTACCACTTTGGGCCAGAGTGGACCCGGGAGCAATGGCAATGAAGCGGTACTCTGCATTCCCCAAAGCTCCCGCATTACTGGAACATCACCATCAGATTGTTTAGTGTCATATCCAGGACTTTGGGGGTGGGGGGGTATCACCCATCTGCAGAGTAGCAGTCGGTGTATTCTACAGTCTCAGCAGACTGGGCAAGGAATTTTTAAGGCACATAAACTTAAATGTTCTCACATCACTATAAATTACTATTAAGAATGATTTTTTTACTAGTGCTCATATTATGATTTTTTTTTTAAAATCTAACTTTTTTGATTATTGGTTCCCATATTGTATTAATTTCTATACTTGGTCTACTCAACAGGTCACTGTGACCCAACATATGCGCTGATTCTTAGTGACATAAAAAACATTGAAGTTTATAAGTCCCAAAAATTCACTCTGAACTGCCAAGGAGGACATATAGTGTAATGGGTTATAGACGTTGGTTCAATTCTGAATACTTAACATGTGCTGATTCTTAGTGATGAAAGAACATTAAAGTTTATAAGTCCCAAAAATGGAATCAGAGCAAGTGGGTCCTGTGGATTAAATAAAGGATGTAATTCAAAGTTCCGTGTTGGCTCTCAAGTTCGACAAGAAACAATTGAAGAAGGCCAGAGGACATATCAGACCAAAATGTGAATTAATTTGCTTTATTCTAGTTTGACAGACCAATCAAAATTAGTCACATCTCCTTTAGAATCTGATATCCCAATACTTTTTCACAAAAAGCAATGTCAAAAAAGTCATTAAAAAGTTGAAGTTTTTCTTTTTTTTTAAAGTAGTTTATATTAATCAAATTTGGTCTAAGTTATTGACTAAAAGTCTAAACTTTAGATTTTATTGTAAACATACAAAAAAATTATTGAATGCAGACTTATTAGTAGACAATAAATATCATTGCATCCTTTAAACAGGAAAAGTTTCCCCACTCCTAACTTAGTTCTATCCATTAACTATTAAAACAGTGAGGGATAGAAAGTGAAAATGTTGGAAAAAATAAAATCAAGGGAAGTTAAGAAAATGAAAACAAGAAGGAAATTAAGTCCAGTGAGAAAGAGAAATGGTGATGATGAAGAAAAAAAAAGGAAAGAAACAGAAGATAGTGAAACGAAAAAACAAAGAGAGAGAGAGAGAGAGAGAGAATAAAGAAAATACATCAAAAAGAGAGAGAAGAAAAAAACAAAAAGCTAAGGAGGGTGACCAACAGAAAATGCCTACATAAAATTATCATGTTCATGTTGGAGCAGGTGCATATTAGTTTACCGACATTCCCACCAAGAGAAATAATCCCCACCTTCACCAAGAAAGATAAGTAGGGTCGAGACACAAGAGTAAAACATATTCTTAAACAGTTAAGCAGCTTAGTCTCTAGTCTTAGGAAGGGTAGGTAAATAGAGGAGAGCAGAGTATAAGATGATACATTTGATTGCACCTGTTTTGTAAGATGCAGAAATAAGGATAGAGGTCAGAGGCAGAGAGGCATAAATGGGAGAATAAAAAAACAAAAATAAGCTAAGGGAGGCAGGAGCTGACAAAGACAAGTGACAGTTTACAAGGCCAACCAAGTTTTGCTACTGGCATGTTTGCACAGCTAAATAAAAGGGCACACAATAAGGCCTGGTATTATTGTTCTTGCTTTGTAATACCGACACTGAAAATTACTTACATATGTATTAATAAATATATGATAAAAAATCTTTCTTTATTGTCCTTTTCTGTACCAAACCTTCTCACTATATAAAAGGGTCTACTGCAATTCAATAAATACTTATATATAAGGCAAAAAAGCTTTTCAAAGCTTACAAGATACACCCAACAGTTAAACAATTCAGAAACAAGCAAAACCTGTCAAGTGAGTTTTCATTCACATATCCATTTTAATAATCTGTTATACTAAAAATCTAAAGTTGCGATGTTGTAAGGTTGGCTCGGTGATAGAGTAAAGGACATGTGACTTTATTGGTAGGATTCATATAAAGTAAACTTTGTAGTTAGTGCCAGGAATTAGTCAATGACATTCCCAAGATTCTATCCTTTTGTTAATCTGATCAGGCTTGTAACAAAACAGATAACAAATAGAAATCAGCACTATGTAAGATAAATTTTGCTTCTGGATAGTATGTTATTTCTTAATTACTTATGTTCTGAAAGTAAAGAAAATGATGATTATTCCTTGGAAATTTTGCTTATATAAAAATAGGCAAATTTGAACATTTTCATTTATGAATCAAAATTTACATGAATTTATATTAAAGTTGAACAAAAATGTTTAGAAGGGAGCTTTTTTCTTTTTTTAAAAAAGATTTGCAATTGTAATCTAAATTACTTTTATATATCAGCCTCCAAATAAGTCTGTCATCATATTTTCATTACATACTACTTGGTAACAGCATTCAAAGTCCAGTATATCTTGTGGAAGCATTCATCTTGTAACTCTGAATATACTCCTAACACATCACTCAATAAATCCTGGGCCTGACATATAGATGGTGCCACTAATAAAAAATCCATATGATTTTTATAAAGTACTAACCTTCAAATGGCACATGTCAAGATTTGAGCCCAATCAGATTATTAGTTTACAAATTACAGTTATTTAAGCGAAGCTATTGTTGCAAATTTTCGAAACATTGGAAAATCTGAATTTTATGTGTTGATAAAGCATTGCTTCTTGATGGGAAAAAATACTGTTCAAGCAAACCAATGGCTTGATAAGTGTAAGTCAGACTCTACTCCATTGGAAACAATGGTTAAGAGGCGGTATGCTGACATTAAATGCAGCTGTACAGACACAAATGATGCTGAATGCTCAGGTTGCTCAAATTCAGCAGTTGTCCCGGAAAATACCAAAGAACTCCAAACTTGTTTTGGCCAATCATAAATTGAAGTTGGATGAGATAGCAGAGGAGTTGAAGATATCAGAAAGCAGTGTATTCACCATTTTGCATGAAGCTTTTTCAATGAGAAAGCTGTGTTCAAAGTGGATGCCGCATTTGCTCACAGTGGATAAAAACGAGTTGACGATTCAGGGTGTTATTCGCAACTGTTTAAATGCAACAAAAAGGAGTTTTTTGCATAAATATGTGACAATGGATGAAACATGGATCCACCATTTCACTCCAGAGTCAAATTGGCAGTGAACTGAGTGGACAGCAGCAGGTGAAAGCTGCCCAAAGTGACCAAAAATGCAAACATCAACAGGCATGGTTATGGTTTCCGTATTTTGGGATACACAAGGTATTTTGTTCCTCAATTACCTTGACAAAGGAAAAAACCATCAATAGCAAATATCATATAACATTATTCTTGCATTTGAAGGAAGAAATCATCAAAAAACAGCCACAAATGAAGAAAAGAATGCTCTTTTACCAAGACTGTGTCACAAGCCAATCACAACAATGGCAAAATACATGAATTGCACTTAGAATTGCTTCTGTACCCACCCTATTCTCTAGATCTGGCCCCCAGCAACTAGTGGCTGTTTGCAGACCTCAAAAGAATGTTCGAGGGAAAGAGATTTGGCTCCAATGAAGAAGTGATATTGGAAACTGAGGCATATTTTGAGGCCAAAGACAAATTGTTCTATAAAAAAGGCATTGAATTGTTAGAGAAGCATTGGAAACAGTGTATCACCCTAGAAGGAGACTATGTTGATGAATAAAGTCAAATTTTGCATAAAAGTAGTTGTTTTAGTTAGGCCTGGGATTTATTGAGTGATTTGTTATGTTTTCAATTTATCAAAAGGAACATCAATAATATGAACTTTGAGAGACATTCCTGTCACCCATTTTATTATAGTTCTTCAGAGTTTAAACTAATTCCATGTGATTGCCCATGAGATTCTGAACCACTGCAACAAAGCTGTTCCAAGCTTCTTTTTTCCTTTCTACTGGGCTTCTTGGAGAATTCTGTGCACTACAGGATTTTCTTTATTTGTAGTCCAATAAAGGCACCAACTTTGACCTTAGCCTCAGATAGCTTAGGAACGACATTTCAAAGGTACTTGTAGGCTGCAAACTCCTTATCAAAAGCTGTGATAAATTCTACAAAACTCCATCAGCACTGAATCTATCTGAAATGTTCTTGAAAGTGTGTATATTTGAAAATTTTATTACTCAGATCACAAAAGCAACTGATTGTCTCCTAAAATAGGACAAAATGTTCTGTTTTGAAATTAGAATTTTCTTTTCCATTTATTTTAGAGATAAGCAATTGGGAAATAACACTTTCTCTCCAGGAGCAAGAAAAAGCAAGTTTTGTTACAGAATGTAATTGCAGGCTATAAATTCCTTATCAAGTGTAATGGAGGTGTGCTTAGTGTAATGCTTATTGTCATAGGAAATGAAATCAGTGACCCAAATCCAAATGTAGAACAGAGTGACTTGTGTTTCACTTTGTGCTAATGCCACTAGAAAAAGTATAAATCTATTCATTCTCCTAGAGATATAGGCAAATAGTAGAGCAGACTGCATTCTTTAGCCTTGTTTTGGCAGCTAATCTAGAAGGAAAATTCTGAATTCAAACCTGCCTTACTCTGCTTAATATTTAACTTTGTGTCACACCCTGCTCATGGTGGAGGAGTTGGGTAACTATATACAATGCTCTTGATAAGCTATCTAGACAGCATCTAGAGCTGATGAATGTATATTTTTGCTGGTCAGCTAACACTGGTGTGTCCATGTGTAGGAGTCCATAAGAGAATGTTGATTATAAGTTCATCTTTACTTCTTCAGCAGTGTCCAGCATGCTGTGTTCATCTTACTTGGATGGTTTGTAAGATGAAAGGTAAGTGGCTATAGGGCAGTTGTTTTGAAGAGTGTTGCTTTGAGGATTGTTTGAAACAGTATGAAGCATCCTTCCATAGTTCCCATCAAGCTTTTTCTCAAGACATTTCATTAAAGTCTAAGTGGTGCAAACCAAAGAAAGTATAAGCAGAAAGTATTACTCATAAACATTTTAACTTATTTTTTAAGATTACAGAGGTCATTAAGAATTTTGAATAAGACAAAAGATCCAAATTAGTAGTTTAAAAACTCTTCCAAATAACATTGTGTTTGCCTTTTTCAATCTATTTGATTGATTCTGAACAAGATTTTAGAAAGAAGAAAAATTTACCAATTCAATTCTATAAAAAGTTTTTCAGAAATTCCACAGTCACAAAACATAACTAAATACCTTGTTACATTGGTTGCAATAAAAAGTAGTTCTTCTTGCATCCTGATACTGTTTATAATTCTCAAAATCAAGCTGTTCAGAATAAATTATTTAAATGTCCAAATTTCTTATAAGAACTGTGTATATATGGGTGTTCATCATATTAAAAGAAGATAAAACAAGCAAATTCTTCCAGGCAACAAATTTACAAGTACATACATTTACATGTACTGTCATAACTCAGACTGTGTGCATGCACACATGAAATGAAAAACTTTAAAACTCTAATTTTACAGAGATATTTTTAATAAAATACTTTTTCATAAAAGAATCCATCTTTTTTGGTAGAAATAGTTGTAACTGTAGAAGAAGTAATGGTCATGCCTTGGAGAAAAGCATGAATCCATCTCTTCTCCCTCCCCCGAACTATGAGTAAAATAGTAAGGTAGGCTGATTTCTTTAGGTTTTGGTTGAACAACCAGTCTAGGAGAAGGAAAAATGAATTCAAACCAGCTTTATGCTGCTTAAAAAATGACCTTGAGTCATATCCTGCTCATACATGTTGGTTTGGTTCCTTTGTTTTATGGCATATCTACCTTCATGGTTTATTTAAAGCTAAAGCCATCCTTGTAATAAAAAAATTAAAGTAGTGTTTAACTTCCAGTTTGGGAGGTGAGGGGATAATAAAGTTCATACTTTTCCCAGGAGTATGCAGAAGGGTTGGTAGATACGTACATAACAAGAAGTTAAACAGTTACATATAAACTTATTGCCAAAAAAAACTAATCAGATGAAGATTTCAAATGCTCTCAGAAAAAGAAAAATTAATTTTGAACAAGACAATTAACTCTTAAGTGATTAGTTGAATAGTAATAAAGTCATCACTGCCCATCACAATGTTAATCACCATCATAATATCTATTCTCCAGGCTTCATTCAATGATGTAAACAAATAACTAAGTTGCTTGAGGTTCCATCCCAAGTGTCAGATAAAAAAAAACATGAAAATAAGATCCACAATACTTATATGCTATCTAAACCTCAATTACTTTCAAGTTAGAGAGCAGAAAAACTAAGTAAATAAAGAAAACAAACAATGGGATTCAAATGAGTAATCAAGTGAAACACAGTCTTTAACCAGTGTTCCTTCAGTAATGTCTTCCAGACAGGTCAGATCTAGGATCAGCCTCTTATCCACCTCCCACAAACAATACAATCATGACTCACTGTTTATTACAAACAGCTGAATGATTGACTCCCCAAGGAAGTACAGCAAGGAACAATTATTTTTGTCTCCCTGTTATCTTAATGATAAAGGAGCAACTACAATACAATAAATAAACTTGGAACTGCTCATTAACAACAAATGTTAGCAATTGGGAACTTATTTCTTCTACTCATTCCTCTCTTTTTCCCTGGACTTTTTTTTTGCCCTACCTGATATGCAGGTATATATTGATACTTCAGAGATTTCTCCCTCTCCACTTAGTATAATACATGCCAGAATGATTATCATTCAATAATCTGGAAACTTATAATCAATGTAAAAATAAGAATTTTCAGTAACATTTTGACAATTATAAAATCAGTGAAAAGATATGTTATCAAATTTATTGCTTCCAAGTATTGTTTAATAATTACTAATCCCGAAGTCAATATTATTATATATACAGTAAATAATAAATAAATATTAAATTCTATTAAGTAAAAGTGCTTTAAGCATTTGAAAAGTCACCAACATAATATAAAATAGATATAACCAAATTCACGTGGAAATTTTCAGGTGGAAAAACATTTCAATTTTAAAACCAAAAATCTACTAACAACTTGTCTTTAATAACATTTTCAGAATTTATTTAATCAAGAACAATAACTTTTTCAATATTTATTTGATAAAGAAAGTTTTAACAAGTTTCCAGTAAAAATTTTGTCAACACTTTTTCTCTTTAAATAAGTTGATGCTTTGATTGATGTTTATACATTTAAAATATAATTCCCTGATGAAATAAATTACTTTTAGCTTTTTTTAAAACAAAGGAAAGTCTGGCTCTATATGAAGGCCCTACATTAGAAATTAAACCCTGGAAAATGAAATATTGCTTTTCTTGACAACTATCTAATTTCATTTGTCCACTTTAAAATGTTAGTGACAAAATTTGAACTGAGAACTTCACTTAATAAAACCTTCATTCTTTAATAAATAAGTACAGAAAATTTTATTACAATCAACTAATTAGTTGATTTTTGGTAGATTTTAAAATCTGAATGTTTTTCCCCAAAAAAGATTTAATTTGGTCATACCTAGTATAAAATATTGTTGTTTATTATGGTATTGTAATTGTTTCAGAAGGTAGCCTTAGAAACTCATTACTATTGAATTAATTATGTTGAGTATTCTTTAATATGTTAAATTTGTAAAATGTTTATATAGTAATTAATAATAATGTCCTGGGAAATGCTAATTACTTTAAATTACTATTATAATGTCTTAATAACACAATAATATTGAATCTATAAGAATTGCATAATGATTTTTATAAGAAAATATTTTAAATCATAGTGTGCCAAGTAAAATCAGCTTTTTAATACCAGCATTAAACAATACTTTTACTCAATAGCACAATGTAGGTTGGTTACTTTAGATGTATCCTAATAGTTTTTTCATACTAAACAAAATCAATGGGAACTACATTTGAATCAATATTTCATATGTAATTTTAATGATGTTGCATTAATAATGTTGGTACTGTAAAGGATTTTAAAACTTCAATATGATTTGCTTTAAAAGTAAAAACATTACACAATATTCAATGATATTGATAGAATCTTTTTTTCACAATTTGAAGTAAAAAAAATTAACATTATATGCAAAATAGAGACCAATAGATATGTGTACTGAAATTGGACTTATGCCCAAACTAATTTAAGGTCATTAAAAAAAAATCAATCTAGCCACTGTCACAAACAGTCTTATTCTAATTTTTATTCTTTTATAATTCAATGAGAAAATGTTATATAACAAAAACAACATTCCATGTTTTGGATACTTGATCATGGTATAAGGGTTAGGAAGTTAGTCTCATAGAGAGTAGTGAGTTTGATCCTCCCTAGATACCTCATACTTATAGCTAAGTGATAAGTTTAAGGTATGCTTAATTTATTTTTAGGGCACCTCATAATAGTCCAGTCTTAACAAACTAGTCAAAAAGACCAATTACAACTAAAAAGTGAGTCACTAGGTGACCATACCTGTAGCTTTGTAACAAACCTAAGCTATGCTTAGTTTTTTTTTTGTAGACTTACAGTGAAATCAAGCAAAAGTACTAATCCTTTCTAATCACCAAAGTTAAGCAGTAATAGGTCTGCTCAAAACTTAAATAGGTGACCACTAAACAAAAGTAAGCTATCTGAAGCCTTGTTGTATATTGACCACCAACCCAGCCAAACTAAACAAAGCTTAGTAAATTCTAATACCTCTATATATTATTTTTATCTTTTTTAAAGTGATATTTCAAATTATAAGAACACATCTTTATCATAAATATGAAAATTCTTTTGGGAGTGCCTTTAGTATAATGGTTATCATCATAGGAAATGGAACCAATGACCAGAGTTCAAATCTTGGACTGAAGCAGTTTTTTTTTGTTTTGTTTTGTTTTTTAAATTCTACTTTATACTAATGCCCTTGGGAAAGACATGAATCCATCTGTTCTCTTCCAAACTACAGGTAAATAGTAGAACAAACTAGGTTCTTTAGCCATAAGGCAACCAATCTAAGAGAAGGAAAACTGAATTGAAACCAGCTGTACATTACTTAAAAATTTACCTAGTGTCACATTCTGCTTTTGGCAGAATGGTTGGATATATAAATACATATAGATTCTCATAGTTGTTACATTGATTGTGAATATTTACTAACAATCATTCTATATCATGATCTTTGACAATGGTTATTAAAATTCAGAGTAGTAATAATGTTAAAAGCTAAACAAGCAAATCAGTGAAACTGACTCTAAATTATTATATTATTTAAGACCCTTAATTTCAACAGCTAATCTATAAATGACATAAGTAGATAAAGCATTGTTTAAATCCTGATCAATTATCAACATGCATCCATGATTCCTTCAGTGAAATAAAATCATGTTTTTATGATTGTTAAACCATTATAAATTCTTCATTACATGATTTTTCTGTCTTTTTAAAATCTTTGTTAGTTTATTGTTTTTATGATTTTTGTCTTTTGTGCAGTAGCCAAAGGTTTCAAAAGACTAAAGTATTGGGTACTATTATGACCTTGGCAGAAGTGGAAAATGACTCTAGAGTACAAAAGATAAGAACCAATTCTATTTTAACATGGACTGGCATAACATATTATCTGAAGACAGACTAAAAACCAACCAAAGAGAATTGAAGCATTAAAAAAGAAAAAAAATAGGAAAAGAGATTTTTTTTAATAGGATAGTACTGAACAGTCAGTCAGTGACCTACTCCAAACTTCACTTCATTAACCCTTGTCTCAATCAGAGAGAGCAGCAAAACAAAGAAAGCAGTTATGGTTTCAGAGGGAAAACAGCACTGGGATGGGGAGCAAGGAAGTTTAGTCAAGGTGGTAATAGAAGTTATAGTGGAAATGAGGCTAGTGAAAAAAAGGAGAAGTGTCTTTTATGGAGTGACAGTAGCAAATATTAAAGTTGATGAAGTTGTTGGTTAAGAGAGTAGTAGTAGTAGTAGTTTTGTAGTTGTGGTAGTGGTGGCCTTATTTGTAAATAAATTAATTCACTCTGTGATGCAGGCAAGACAGAGTCCATGCATGATTCAAGGGACATTATTGGTTGATGCATTTGCATTTAGTACAGGAAATTCAATTTTATTTGCCATTTCCACAAATCAAATGAAGACTTCAAAGTTAGAGGTTATATTTTTTTTAAATCCTCATTTAAATGAATTGGAAAAAGAAAATTTCACAATAATATCATAAATATGAAATTGACATCTGACATAATTTGTATACTAATTGAATGGAGAGATGAAAGCTTATTTTTAATTCAGTTATCCAAAAAGACTAGATTAATGTTAATATAAGATCTATGCTGTTCTCTTTACTGAATAAAGGGTCTATGAAATAACATCTAAAAAAATACAACATAATTTTTCTTTTTCCTACAGATGCAACACTATTATGAGTTAATTGTAGGCTTTTTTCCTTTCTAGATAAGTTTTTCCTAAATAAATGTGACTAATTCTACACTGAAGAGTGTGCTGTATATCTTCTGAGACCTTCACCCAAGAAACCATTTTTTTTTTTAAATTGAAATAAAGGTATACTTAAGGAGAGTACTTTGAAAGGTATACTTAAGGAGAGTACTTTGAAAAATCTAGGCCACTAGGTTTTGGCTTCCTTACTACTAATTCTTTTTTAGTTTCAAGACTTTGAAAGGAACAGAAAAGAATTTGGTTGACCATTCTCATCTTTGTTTTTTACAGTAATACAAATCTATTTTTTCAGAATCATTTAACATTAGAATAAAAGGGCTTTTTCATGATCAAAGGATATATAAGTAGAACTCAGAAAGCATATTGCCCTACAAAAAATAATCAACTGAATGAGCCTAAATGTAAAAATAGGTAATGTAAGTCTTTTTTAGTATCACCTGCGTAAAGAAGAACAAGAACAACTAATGTATTTGTATTTGATATTATCTAGTGCAGAACATTTGATATTTGGAGCAATACAGCATGAAAAACCACTAAGAATGAACTTTTAAGCAAAGTTTCATATCAAAAATATATATTTAGCTTGATGTGAATACACATTAATTCTTAACATTATTTGTGTAGGTTTGTTTTCATGTATATAAAAAAATCTATGCAACATTTCCAAAAACTAAATGCAGTAAATTGAATATAATTATTTAAAAACAATATAAGAAGCTAGGTAAATTTGGATACAGGGGCCTGAAAGACAATTAGTATATTTTACAAGTTTTGTATAAAGTTAATAAATCTTTATAATTTGTTTGCATGTAAATTATTTAGGCATATATTGTAAGTAAAATTAAATTATATAAAAATATTTTCCAAGTCTAAAAAAAGATAACGATAAAAACTCACAACTCAGAGTTTCAGATTGTTGATCTTCAGATGAACTAAATGTGTTGAATACAAACTCATTAAGTTGACATGAAACTCTTAGTCATGAATTTTTATCCTGTTTTTTATTATCTTATTTTATACTTGAAAAATATTCAAATACTGCTCTGCATTTTCATACATAGAATACTGTAAATATTTTATGGATTAACAATGCTTTTAGTACTGAATTTTATATATTACTTGTATACAAAATTAAAGAAATTTCAAAAATTACCATTAATTTCTACAGAAAGATTTTTTGGTATAAATTCTTATCTAATATTTATAGTGTTTGGATCTAAAAATTGAAATTTACTTGAATTTTTTTTCCTCCAACAGTTCCAAAGTGATTTTGATATACAGTTTGATCAGTTCTATGTTCTAAACAAATCTTATATACAAGTAAATACAAGGTCTGTCTAGGAAGTAATTAGACTAATTTCTTGAAGAGGGAGGATACATTTTTCAGGTAGATAACCTTAATTAAAAATCAACTGACCCATGTTGATCTTGAACTTAGGTGAAAATATTTACTTGATAATCGTCCTCTCAGAATAATCCTGGATTAATATAACTGTGCTCGGTTAAGGAAAAAATACAAGACTTTCAAGCAGCATTGTGCAATCAATCAAAAAGAACAGTCATGTGCTACTAAAACCCACTTACACAAATTATGCCAGTCCTTGTAACAGTTTCCTTCCCCCCAAAATCAAAACCCAGTTCTGTGGTCACCATTTGGAAACTTTTATGATGATACAACTCATTGAAAGCAGTGTCAGTTGAAAACTTCCACCATAGTTTCCAAGAGCAAATAAAATCCTCATCAGTGTGCAACTTCCCAAGGAAACTACTTTTAAGGAAATAATGTTGACAATTTTTTTTTACACAATCAATCTCATCGCTTTCTAGATAGACATTGTATATTATTTTTTGTTATGTGTAGCCATGTACTTATAAAAAGACAAAAAGTAATGATACAAATAATATGTAAATAGAAATTGAGCTAAGACTGATAAAAACAAGTTTGTTGAAGTTAATTACATATTAAAATAAAATTATAATCAAAAGTGCACAGTTCAAATATGCTTCAGAGGACATATTTATTGTACAAATAATTAAACACTTATCTCTAATTGCAACAAGGCCATGAGAATATTTCAAGCTTGCAAAAAAATAAAAAAAATAAAGCACATAAACATGAGAAATGCCATGAAGAAGATTATTTCCCCACTTTGGTGATTTTTTACAATTCACTTATGCAGTGATATGTACACAAAATGAAGGCAGACAGCCAATTCATATGAAAGAGAAAAAGAGAATTTTGACAAATTGCCTTTTTTTCACAAAATCTGACAAATACAAATTCATTGTTTGTTCTATTCAGACATTGTCTGCACTCCAAAATAATCAGAAAATTATTTTTAACCTGTAAAAGAAATTTTTTATTTGAATATTTTCTTTTTTAGTTGGCTGTAACACAGTAAATTCAATAACATCATCATCAGCGGGACTTAAACCTACCCCAAGGTCTGTTAGATATATGGAGTAATGCAAGTAGAAGTTTGAATTCACTGTTGTCCTAGACTAATTACTCTCACCAAAACATGAGACCCTTATCTGTCCTACTATCTTATCCATAGTATTGGAGAGAAGAGAAGGAGTTATGCCTTTCCCAAAGGCATTAGTGTGAAGTGAATGCAAACAAACAACTTTGACTGAAATTTGAACCAGGTTTGCCAGATTCATTTTCCATACAAATAACTGCTACACCACAACAATGTAAATTATTTGATAAGAAAATAAAATCTCAATAACAAATTTTAAGTCTTGTTTGGTTTTTGCAGAAATCCTCTGCAGTTATCTTCCAACAGAGATTTCCTACTTAGAAAATGTAAAATTCTCAAATTTTATAAATAAGAAAAACTTCTGCTTAGTTTTCACAATAACATTCTTTTGATATATTTATTTAAAGAACAAAAACATTTTTACAAGGGGTGAATTTTAAATTCTGTAATTGTCCAGTAGGGTCATAAAGAGGTGGACAATTATTAATACACTGGTCTTGTAGACCAATTTATTAGGAAAGACACTGAGTGCTCCATGACTGTTGCTTTGTGCCATATTAAGTTAAAATTAGTAAATAACTGAATTATCAAGTATATTATGTACTATTTATTACTATTTTGTTAACTCTTTGAATCCTGAACTTCTCACCCTGACCTCCTGGCTTGAAAAATAGCTGAAAATCTAAAATGTTGTAATCCGTTATTTAACTGGTTTATAGCCATTTAAATAACAAGTTACAACATTCTGTAGACAATTTTACATATATTGAAAAATAATAGAATTACACATAAAATATAAAACTGCAACATTTTATTGGCAATAGCAATGGAGAAGTGGGGAATCCATAGCCAAAATTATGGCTGCCTGGGTTTATGTATTTTTAGTTAGTTGCCCAAATACTGACCACTGAGGATCAAAGGGTTAATTGATAAAAGAATAACTAATCAAAAAATAAAATTAATTAAAAAGTCATAAAATATATTCTTAATAAAAATCATAATGAATTTGCTTTTTGATTATTAGTAGACAACTAGTAAACCTATTGAGTTTCTGTTGTACCAGGGCTCTCTGATGATACTGATGCTTCTATTGAGGAAGGAATATTCAAATGAAAAAACAAATGATGTTCAGCATAAATATAGACCTTACAATATTATTATTCAGTTGAGATTTAGACGGGAAATTGCCTTATCCTGTAAGTTAGAGAATTTTAAGAGTATTATACTAATAAAAATCTTGCTATGATGCTATAAGTTACAGTTATATCCATACATATACACAAACATATGAATTTGAAGAATATAGAGATAGATGCATGCAAGTAGCATAATTTTTTAAAAAATTGGTTGCAAAACTGCTTCTGACATTAAAGTATAGTTAAAATAGTAAAATAATAGAATGGATTGGACAAAGTCTATTTTTAAGGACATATTTATTGTAATCTGTGTGACATAAAACTACATGTCAACAACAACAATACCTGCATCTGGACAATGGGAAAACAAAGAAAATGAGGGAGATGGATACCAGCAGATCTAGATGATGACTGTGAGTAAAGGATGTTAAGAAAATGAAAAAGTGAAGGAAAGAAAGAGATGTGACAGTCCTAATAATCTTCAGAGACATAAACACAATGATTCATGGATGTTTGTTTGTGAGTCAGAATTTTGATTTCCAATCAGAGTACAGAATGGAGGAAAAAAACAAATGAAGCAAAAAAGGAGGAATAAAAGAAAAAGTTTAAAGAAGAAAAGGAGCATATTGTTATTTGTTATTGTTAAAATGAAAATTGTAATATTGTTCACTGTTCTCAAAATCTGCACTAAGTGCCAAAAGTAATCTTTTCTTTAAGAGAAAAGTAAAAACAAGATTGAGACAGACAGAAAAAGTTAAATCAGCAGAAAATAATCTGGCTATTAAGAGCTTGTCTTTTTTATTTATTTTTTATTATCTATAGGGTATTGTTTTCTTAATAATTAATCATTCCAATAAGGTGGAAATTAGAATAATGACAGAAATAGCTTTATAGAAAGCACTGATTAAAAACTGATATTTTAATAAAATGACAAAATATCTACCAAATCTAAATGTAGTGAATAGAATTAAAAAATAAACAAGTAAAGTACGTGATTTAAAGAAAGAATAACTTATGAAATAGGAAGAGATAAATGATGATTGATAGACATAAGATTCATTAAAAGAGACAAGTTAGCAAACTATTGGGGAATAAGAAAAGTTTTGATGAACAGAACAATGATACTTACATTGGAAAAATAAAGTCTAAAAGTTGGACTTCATGTTAGTAATACTGGGCTTTTAACCTGGACTAAATTTACTACAAAACTAGAAAAAACATATCTAAAATTTAGACTTAAAAATATAATTCCAAATAGCAGTCAATCTAGTGCACCTAAAATCTGTCAATTAAATAAAATATACTTCCTTCTAAAATTCAACAAAAAGGCTTAACAACTATTAACAATATAATTAAGTTTCTTTGTTAAACTTAACAAACCCATCAGTAAAAAATAAAATATATTTTTGTGTGAACACTTTGGATTCATACAAACTCAGGTTAATGACCACTAGGCTAATGTTTAGTAATTGTGTCTAGCCTAATTCCATGAATGTAAATAGGGGTGGGTCTTTAGTCTAAATCCGATTAGTACTACAATTATTTATAGATTTATATATACATATGACCATTACTTCAACTACATGAATTAGTATTAGGACAATGATCTCTAAAAACACTTCTGTAAATTTCTGGTGCTTCTTACACTAAATAGGCCATAGCCAATTACAATAGGTACAAAAAAACAAAGTTGAAACCTTGGAATTATAACACAGAATAAGATATTTTTTATTTTATTTTATTTATTCATTTATTTAATTTTTTTTTTTTTTTTTGCATATTTGAGTAATTTAAAAATTTCATCTTCTTAGATGTATAAAAATCAGCATAAAACATGTAGGATCTGGTGATTATAGCCATATAAAGAATGGGATTAGCAAGAAGATGAAGAATTATTGAGCTAAGGAAGCAAAGGTAAATTTTTGTTCCAAGAGAAAATTGTCATCCGCATTCACAATCAACATGAATTCTGGCCAGTTTCCTTTCATTTACAGTGTAAATGCACGTAAGAAAAATGTAGAAACAACAACTATTTGAATCAAGAAAAGAAATTTAGATAGACAACCATGCAGTGAACATGCATAAAACATTGAGTGTTATGAAAGATATTGCTTCAAACTATTATTAAATTAATTATCAGTTAAACAGTATGAATTTAATCAACCCCTCTGCCATAGGCAGCATATGACACAAGATTAATTTTTAAGAAGGGTAAAGCAGGTATGAATCCAGAGTTTTCATTCTCTAAGATTGGTTGCTTAACTAAAGCTAAAGAACCCACTCTACTATCTACATAAAACAAAACAAAACCAAACAAAAGACATTTTTATGAACACTTTGGTTGGTTTAGTTGGTTTGGTTTCATAACATGTCAACCCTTATGAGTTATTCAATGCCAAATTTTGTTTATATATATATATATATATATATATATATATATATATATTTGATATACAGGATTTGTAAACAAATAGTATGTTGTTAACATTTTTAAACGAGTCAAAGCTCATTTGGTTGCGCAGTTAAAAGGTTTCAAGTATTACAATGTAACAGTAACAATTTAATTCAACATTAGACATTTGTTTGCACACATTTAAATGGTTATATATAAGATTTGTAAGTGAATAGCTGGTAGGTAATTTCATTTTTAAATGAGTTAGAGCTAATTTGTTTGCCCAAAAATATTGCTATTGTTTGCACACTGTTAAATTGCTATTCAACAGCAACAATTCCATTCAATACTAATCATTCATTAGCACACAGTTAAATGGTTTCAAAAATTGTTATGTAATACCAATTATTCAATTTTTGCACACAGTTACATGGTTTCAAGTATTCCTATCTAACATTAATAATCCTATTTAGTATTAATTATTAGTTTGCACACACTTAAATGGCTTCAAATATTGCATTCTAACACCAATAGAATTATTAGTGTTGAATAGCAATACTTGAAACCACTTAACAGGGTACAAATAAAACTATTGGTGTAAGATTGCAATCTAAAAGTGATGAATTTATTATGAAGAAAAGTCAACATGAAAACATTTTGGTTTTAATGAAACTTCATCAGAACTTTAAGATGGTGAAACAAGTGTTGTTCTATCAACACAGTTAAGTGGTCAAACAGTTCTATTTGACCCATAGATGAGACCTTATCGGCTACTACCACTCCGAGTCAAAGTGAACCTGGGAGAAATGGCAATGAAGGGGTACTTCACATTCCCCATAAGTCCAGGACTGGAGCCTTACCATCAAACAGCTTAGTGACATATCCAAGACATTCAGAGGGGTTTCAAGTATTGCTAATTAATATTAATAATTTTATTTAATATCAACCATTTGTTTGTACAGTCAAAATGGTTCCAAGTATTGGTATGTAATACCAATAATTCAATTGTTGCACCAACTTAAAGAGTTTAAAGAATTCCTCTCTAACACAAATAATTCTATCTAGTATTAATCATTTGTTACCTCACACTTAAGATGTTTTCAAGTATTGCTATCTAATACTAATAGTTTTATTTGTACACAGTTAAATGATTTCAAGTATTGCTATGTAGTACTAACAATTCAATTTAAATCAGTCATTTTTTTGCACAGTCAAATGGTCAAACTAATTTTTTTGCAGACAGTGAAGTAGTGTTCTCACAAATAGTTTTATTTATACACAGTTAAATGGTCTGAAGAATTGCTGTGTAACGCTAACAAATTCTATTTAAACATCAGTCATATGTTTGAATACAGTTAAATGGTCAAACAGTTCTATTTGACCCATAAATAGGACCCTAACAGGTACTACCACTCCAGGTCAGAGTGTACCTGGGAATGATGGCAATGAAGAGGTGTTCCACATTCCCCAAAGATCTCAGACTAGAGCCTCATCATCAGATGTTTTGGTGTAATATCCAGGACATTTGTGGAGGAGGGTCTTACCTCTCTGGAGAGATGCAATCAACTGAAAATTTTGGGTTAATACAAATCAGGTTAATGACCACCAGGTTAATGTTTAGTACTTGTACTTAACCTAATTCCATAAACGTAAGTAAGAGTGGGTTTTTAGTCTAAATCAGATTAGTACGACAGTTTTATATATATATATATGGAGAAAATTGAAAAACAAAGTAATCCAAAAGTGATGAAGTCATTATGAAGGAAAGTCAATGTTAAAATATTTCAGTTTTAATGAAACTTCATCAGGACTTTAAGATGGTGAAACAAGTGTTGTTCTATCAAGTCCTGATGCAGTTGATTTTCCTTTGTAATAAATTCATCATTTTTAGATTACTTAGTTTTTCAATTTTCTTCACACTGTCAAATGTTATATAATTGAGGTAATGATTTTTTTATATTAATCATTTTTTGGTAATCATTTTATTATTTAGTCTGGTAAGGCTTTGAACTACTTGGGTCTCTTAGTCCAGGTGCATAGTCAGATGGTGCAGTCTTACACCTGCACAGAAATAATATGACAATCATCATCTGTCATAATAAACCCCAGACAGGAAATGGGGCTTGAGTGAGGATGACGTCATGCCCAGAAGAGATGGCCCAGAGAATTTGAGGATTTTGAAAAGACAGTAGTTGAGTATTCAACCGTTGAAGGTGCAATTGAGGTTTCTACCGTTGAGGCATGCAGTTGAGTTTTTCAGATCTCAACTGGCAGAGATTAATTGAGTTCTTAAACACCACAAGATACACCGCGCGTTGGAGTGGGGTCAGCACAGTATGGTTAGCATAGGCTTTTAAGAATTGTGTCTCTCTCCTCCTGTCACCAAGGACCAAAGCCAGAAATTGAAAACCTGTTCGTATCTGAAACGACAGAGTCCACATGTATTTGTATATGTATTTGTATTACTGTTGTTACTGATATCATTATGGCTCTACAACACAATCCTTTGCATTATTTACTATATATATATATATATATATATATATATATATATATACACACACACACACACACACACACACACACACACTCTATAAGAAATAAATGCTTTACCTACAACTACTATCGGAAGAACAGATGGATTCATGCTTTTCCCAAGACTATTAGCACAAAGTGATACACAGCAGCTTCAACCAGGATTTAAACTTGGTGTTACATATTCCTTTTAAGGCTTATGCTATATTTCTATTACTATCTTACTTGTCCATCTTTTTTTCACTTTGTACCTTTGTTATTGCTTCTCATCAACATGTCTGTTCTGTCATCCACCATTTTTGTTCTTGTTTCTATCTAATTTCTATACTTTCTCAGATCATGTGGTCATGTGACGATCTTGCATCCAATGAAAGCCAAGCTTTTATTTCATGTTAGGGTCACCACACATCAATCAAATCCAATGTTTTAAACTAACCTACACTTCATTCTAAACAATAGATACACCAATCTATTATTTAACTCTCAGGTTACAGATTCCATTTCTTATAATCCTAAGCATGCCTCCACTGATCAGTTAAAGAGTATGTTTATAACTTTCTTCTACTTAGAGAAAATCTGGTGAAATTTGATAAATTTTTCAAAAGTTATCAGAATATACTAACAATCAACTAATCAAATGAAAAAATTCTAAAGAAGAGATTAAACTCAAGGAATAAGTATCAAATAAATCCTTGTAAATTTGGGATTCTTTCTCTTTACCATCTCATTCATTGGAAAAAATAGAGCACTTCTAAAATTGAAAATCAAAATATTTTGATTGACAAATTTACGAATTTTAGTAAACAGCAGAAAATTTAGTTAACATATAAACAATAAACTTACAACTGTATCACATAATTACAAAGTATAATGTTTAAAGAGTCGAAAACTTTGGGAATAAGTGAAACTTCAAATAAAGAATAGTCACAGTTTGAACATTTTGAAACAACTTATACCAAATTTTACTAAAAGAATCTGTGACTACGATGCAGTTGTACATCTTCATCTATATGAATTACACAATGTAATGTTTATCAAGTTAGGCTATCATCAAAGCAGTGTGAGTTCAATTCTAACTGGTACTTCATATATCTGCTCTTGCACCAAACTCAGTTATCCTGTAAATAATATAACTCAACAAACAGAAAAAGAGATTTTTTCCCCTTGGTTTTATTCCTTCTCAGAAACCTATAAACTAAACCGAATACAGTAGTACAGTTTTCTTCTGTTCTGAATCAAGTAAAAATAAGCAGCATTTATTTCTTATTGACAAAAAAAAAAGTATAAATGATTTGCAGTGTTTCCAAATTTGTTTTCCGTCATACAAACAGGTAAAAAATATTAATATTTGTTAGATACATTTTTGAACTTCAATCATTTTACAGCCATTAATTAATTAATGAAGCTATCTACAATGATAACATATTTGGTATATACCAACTAGTATAGCTTAGTGATGATCAATGTTTCTTTTTCAAATATTCTATTAAAATGATTTGAAATAAAACATTAATCTTCAAATGTTTTCCTTTTCAAATATAGGCAATTTGGCTTTGGTCTGAAATAGCATCTTCATGATTTCATATTAATAATATATACAAAACTAATTTAAAGTCTTTTACTTTGGGAAGCAAATATATAGCTCAAAGAGAACATGAAATACCACCTTAAATCACAAAACATTTATCAGAGACCAGCAAAACTCTATGAAACATCAAAGATGAACTGAAAGCAAAGAGAATAGCAGAATTTACCAATTTAAACAAGATCATTACAAAGGCTTGTAGGAGATTCCAAAGTTGTCTAGAAGCTGTGGTTGAAATCAATGGCAATTTGATTGAATAAATCTAATCTGTAACATTTCAAGATATTTTCATGTAATTCTAGTCCATATATCTTATAAAATGAGACATCAGTGTTATTTTCATTTTTTGCATAATATAGATGACAAATGACCCATTGCATCCTGTGTACAGGTTTCAAAATAGGGTGTGTATAAACAGTAGTCAGACCCCATATGAATACACTGTATATTCTTTTTACATGTAAGAGAGGCCTATCATCTCAAATGCATATGATATGGTGCACTGGTATAAGTGTTACATTATAATTGAGGACTTGAATTTTTATCACATCTACTATCCCATAACATACACAAAACTGACACTTTCCTTCAGGGTGTTACAATTTTATTTTCTATCATTATAGTTGCAGAAAACTATAAGATAGTAGAAAGTCAGTTGAGTAACCAGCTCTCCAAATATTCCATAAATAGATCAATTTATATGTTGTCAGGATTTTTTTAACTGCTAATATGTACAAACATTTATACATATGTGTATGTATTTGTAAATGTTTATTATAATAAAAGTTAAATAACTGGACACCACATCACATACAGAAAGAAAGAGGTATATATTTCAGATATACAAATTTGAAAAAAAAAAACATGTTAGATCATTGCTCCATTTAAAATGATATTGCTGTTGAATCTTATGCAACAAATCATTATCAAGGTTACATAATGAAAATCAATATAACAGAGTTATGCAATTGAAAGCATTAATCATTTTCAAGGTATTTAATTCACATGGATTATCCATAAACTTCACATGCTTGAATGGAGGAGATTACTCTTTGGTCTTTGTCATTCATTCATTTGTATCCCAATCAAACACAAATCAACCAACCACCTAATGAATCATTTAACATCTAAGTTAATATGTACTTCAATTAGAAATAACTTTAAAAGAAACTTCAAATAAATCTGAAGTTATCAATTGACAGTTTACTTTATCTATAATCCTTTCCTTTAGGGGAATACTCAAGGGACACAAGAATATCAATTTTTGTTTTAAATGAACTGACCAGTAATCTTTTTGTCTGGATATGAAATAAAGTAGATGACCTGTGAAGCCATTAGATTCCTGTTGTAGCAGTAGTCCATAATGATATCAATGCATCTATTTAGAAATGAGTGAATGATTCTAATTAGCATTTCATAGTTACTTTCATTATATCTAAACTTTGAATGATTAAAAAATTAAATTCAGCACAAATATAGATCCCTATAGAATTGTTATTCAATCGCAAATTGAACTGGAAATTGCCTTGTTCCTTAAGTTCATAAATTTTAAGTGTTTAACTCTAATAAAAATCTCAATATGGCTACATACAAACATAATTGGAATTTTAGTAATATGTAAATAATCATTTAAATATCAATCGTACAGCTTTACTTTCCTCTACGCCCAATAAAATAAATTTGATTGAAAGTCATAGCAAGAACAACTTTTCTTTTAATGAATTATTACATAATTCCCAATATTTACAAAAAAAAATATATAATTTTCAAAGAACCATACTATCTAGATTAATATCTTATCTAATACAAATAATCAATCTATTTGACCCATAGATGGAACCCTAACAAGTACTACCACTCCAGGTCAGAGTGAACCTGAGAGTAATGGCAATGTAGAGGTACTCCACACTCCCCAGATCTCCAGAAGTTTAGCATCATACACAGAGCATTCCTCTTTAGAGGGATACAGTCAGTATTTGAAATCCTACTAACAGGACATTAGGAAAGTTGGGCATTCAATCATGTCTAAAAGTATAAAAAGTAAAGTTGACGACTGTAGTCAAGGTCAACCAGAAGGCTCCCTTTTCAATAGCTACTACACCGAGGTGTAGGGGAGGGCACTACTCCTTTCCCTGAATTGCTCCACTTTACCCTTGATACATACCTTATATTGATGAGTGTTAAGCAAGGAGATATTAAGTACCATTTTTAAAGTCTTTGTTATGACGCAACCTGGAATTGAACCCAGGTCTCCCGGACCATTGGTGAACTCTACCCACTAGGCCAATTAAGATTTAAGACAAAAATTTATCTTCTTTTCAAGTAAAAAACATTGATTATATCCCACTATAGATCTTATCAGCAAATTTCTTATTCACTCAACTTTCCTGTATTTTTTCCCAAATTTCAACATTGCAAAGAGCAATTTCTAACTTTCCTCAGATGGTGTTATTTCAATTTTTTTCCTATGTATAGTTATAGATAATAAAGAATGAAATTAGAGAAAGAAATTTTTCACTATTAGCTAGTTTTAGGGTTTAATGTTTAATTTCATATTGTTTTAAAAAAATTGGTGAAAATAAGTTCCAAGATTATTTAAATATGTACACATAAAGTGATGCCTATGTTCATCTTGTACACAACTCAGTTTTAAGAAGTTGGAAAGCATATGAAAGGAAAGTTTTTAATATAGAAATTTTCCAGTCTATCAACACCTTAATATATTCAGTAATATAGTCTGATCACAGAAAGTTATAGTAGTGTTATATGTGGTTAAATGAAGGCAAAGCATGTAATCTAATCTCATGACTTGAGTATATCAAAAGATAATATGGCTTTGACCATAAAAATGTATAAAAATTGACCAGTAAATATCAAAAGGAAATTGATTGGGACTTGCTATAGTATGTTTCTATGAAGTCAAGTGTAATCAGACAATTTTGAATAAGGAAACCTGATCCTTAACCTCTTATTCTTTTTTCATCCTACATCAGAATAAAGTGAGAACACACAGCCACAACAGAAAAATTAGAAGTAATCCCATGACTTGATTTGCTACATAACAATTAAGAACACGTCTAATTTTGTTTTTTGCTGTTTTTTTTTGTTTTTTTTCCATTTTGTTTATAATTAAGAGATGAACTTCCAGGGATTCACTCATAATTTGTTGGGGTATATTTGATACATCAGGTTTTTTTAAATATCAATTTTTATAACTTATATGAATTCTTATAAAGTGCAAAAGTCTAAAGGTATACAAAAAATATTGTTAGGTTGTGCAAAAGTTCCAAGTATTTTCTTTGTAAGAAAAAAAAAAGGTGTTTCAAAAAAGAGGGCATCAAAAACTTTTGCATAAATTTAATATACTAGAATGAGTCAAAGGTTTTGCAATATTTTAGTAACGTGAGGCACAATTTGGCAGCTCCTGATGCTTTTGCCTCTGAGGTCGTGAAGGTGAGGAACCACACTTGACTGTGAGATGCCAAGCTCACCTGATACTCTTCAAGTGCTTGAACTGCTTCTGTCACAAGATACACATGCCACAAACTAACACATAGCAAAATATTGAAAAGCTTTTGACTAACCCAAGCATTTTGCAAAGGAATGAACTGAAATTGTTCAAAAGCAACAAGTTTCAGGCAATATTTTAGATTTTCATTAATCACAAATAGAAACTTCTTTAAAATAGATAAATGACTCATAAACTGATTGGGTTTCCATTGTCACCACAGTCCATGATGATATTAATACTTTTGTTCAAGAGGGAGTGAATGATTTGGATTACTATTTCATCATTATCTGTGTTATATGGAGAATTTGAATTTTTAAAAAGATGACATTCACCACAAACACAACCCCACACAATTATCATTCAGTTGCAATTTGAACAGTAAATTGCTTTATACTCTAAATACACTTTAAGTGTTATGCTCTAATAAATATCTAGTCATGATCTGCCATTTTTGCTTGGTTATATATATATATATATATATATATATATATATATATATATATATATATATATACACACACACACACACAAATTAGTAAGAAAGTACAAAAAATACCAAGGGAATATTAAGAAATATATAATGCAAATCTAAATGTTTAATCAGAAATTGCATTATTACTCCTTATATTAAATACTATATAAGAATGTGAGAGTGGTAGAGAGACAGGAAGATATACTCCAGGCAATTTTGACATGATTTAACAACCAGTTGGTTGGTTGGGTTGGGTTTGGGTTTGGGTTTTATGGCATATCAACCCTTGTAGGTTATTTAAAGCTAAATCCTGTTTACATACTATTATGAATTTGGACCCTGAGGATAGTCAAATTCATATTATACACATAAATATAGACTCTCACTCTCTGTGTCTCTGTCTCTCTCTCTTTGTTTCCCTAGCAAACCAGTAGAAGTAAATGAGAAGTCTGAAGACTCTAATTCAGGTCAAGGGTGCTTGCTGACCGACTGATGGTCAAGTTTCCCTAATATGGGTGTATGAACTGGCAAGCAGCCCCTAGCAACAAGTGACCTATTTGAAGGCTGAATGCCAATTGGTCAAGAAGCATATGTGATATGAAGTAGTGGAAAGGTCAAATCTGCAAAGAGGAAAAATCAGACAAGTCAGTTGGCTGAGAGATCCCCTAACAGGCAGACGTGTCTGTGATGCAAAGAATAAATGCCCTTCCCCAGGTCAGCTCATATGGGAAGATTAAAATGCCGCCAGAAAAAGGATAAGAACTGAGTGACTATTTTGTTCATTGACTGATCATGAGAAGAGCCAAAGAACAAGATTTGAAGATGTACCCAGAAAGAAAGAATGAGAAATTAACGACATCAGAAGAAGAAAAAAGAAAGAAAAATTAATGGTCGTTGAAATGTGACACCAGAAAAAAAGAAAGAGAGAAACATATATGTATAAAAAAAGATAAAAGAAAACAAGAGAGAGAAGTAAGATAAGCTTTCATTTTAATGTTGTTTTACTTTTTGCTTACCCCATTCCTACCGTATGCAATTTTTTGCACACATTATTACAAGAAAATTTCTAGGTGAATTGTCCCCAAATTAAACTATAAACATTTTTATTTTTGTCGCTAAAGCTATTTTACTTCACATACATGCCTTTATTTTTTGGGGTTGATAATAAAATAATTTGTATTCTAGATTGCAAATTTTGTGTTGTCTTCATTTTTGGCTTATTCGAAAATCTCTGTCATAGTTTTCCCGGTTTGCTTGTAGTTGAATGACATCCAAAATAAAAATATTGTCTGACCTAATACCAGCAATATGCTTGGCGTTGACCAGGCGATAGGCATAGGTAAAAGGGTTGAGACTAAAAGCTTGTCACCTTCGTGGACAGTAAACCAGTAGGAGAAGTTTCATGACAATACTTACCAACACACACTCTCATAGTAATTTATGAAGCTTTTTTTTGCTTCAATGTGGCACAAGGTCAAATGAATGGGGCACTCAATGAAACTCAAACTCACTCATGAAGGTTTACTAGTCTAGCTTGTTAAATGGTTTCAAGCATTGCTATGTAATACTATTAGTTCAATTTGTTTGCACACAGTTAAATGGTTTTAAGTCTAGTAAATGATTAAATAATTCTATTTAACCCATAGATAGGAACCTAACAGGTACTAACACTCTAGGTCAGAGTGAACTTAGGAGTAATGGCAATGAAGTAGTTCTCTACATTCCCCAACACTCCAAGACTAGAACATCACCATCAGATTGTTTAGTGTCATATCAGGACACTCATTGGAAGAGAATATCTTACTCATCTACAGAGATACTTTTAGTGTATTCTACAACCCCAGCTGATTGGGATTTGTCAACCTCATATTACTGATTGCTGTTTATTCATGAAAAGATTAACATGGATTAACCATATATATAGTCACTTTTACATCAGTAGATAGGAATTCCCAATTTCATCATTATCATAAATAAACTGAATTACAATGAAAACAAAAGACAGAGAAAACATGAGAACTGTGTATATACAAAAAATGGCATGTTAACCAAAGTTTGTATCAGTCAACACACTGGTAATACACAATTACATAGTTATTTATATTATATAAATAGATATTATATATCATGCAACATTGTACTGGTTTGATATTAAAATAGTTTGGTTGTTTTTATAGCATATAAACCCTTGTGTATTATTTAATGCCAAAATCCTGTTTATACATATATATTATATCTATGATTTATAAGCATATAATTTGAAGATGACTGTAACCAAATGAGTCTCTCCCTGCAGGTCCAACACTGAAAGGCCAGAACACTTTTTTGAGCCTCAACATTAGATGGTTTAGTGTCACTTCCAGAACACTTGTTGGAGGGTGGGGTCTTATCCCTCCACAGAGATGCAGTCAGTGTATTCTACAACCCTAGACAAATGGGCTGGATATTAAAATGGAAATTTCTTGAAAATACAAAATTTATATAATTATGGTAATATCCATTTCTGATTCTATCATAAATAATGCAATGAACTTTAAGGTTCAGTAGATGACCAGAGAACTAATTAGGTTCCTGTTCTAATAACAGTTCTTAATGATAGTGATGCTTCTTTTTAGAAAGGAGTGAATGATTCTAATTAGTATTTCATAGTTATCTTCATTATATTGAAAATTTCAATGATTAAAAAAAAATGAGATTCTGCACAAAGGCAGATACCACAAAACAATTATTCAGTTGAAAATTGGATTGGAAATTACTTTATTCTCTAAGAGTACTTAAAGCATTTGGACTGGAAATATTCTATAAGGTAGAACACTTTAAGTGTATAGCTTTAATAAAAATTTTGATATGATATGTTGAGTAATTACATATAAACAATGAAATTTCCCGATGATTTACTGAGTGAATATTCTATACAACCAATTAGAATTTTAGTGATATATAAATAATCTATCAAGAGGTGAACAATAAATAATAATGAATTCTTTGTCTTAGACTTGAAAAGTATCAATGAAAATCAAGAATTTTGAATTATTACAATTATCAATATCATCATTATCAAGGTATACTAAACAGCATAGATTCTATTGACTCTCTTTAGCATTTGTCTTTATTTGTCATCACTCTTGGTAAGTCCTTTAGACGGCACCTAGTATCCACATAGAGCCAGTGAATGTAAGCTTTTGCTGGTTGGTTTACACTGGTGTATTCATGCGTAGGAGTTCATAGAACATTGCAAACATGTGTCCTTATTTCTCCAGCAGTACCCAGCATGTATTGCTTGACTTACTTGGATGATTTGTAAGATGAGAGATAAGTAGGCATACTGCTATTGACAGATTAACAACCATATGGAAATCTGATCTCTCTGATAAAATAAAATGGGAATTCTTCCAAGTTGTAGTCGTGTCAGTACTATTGTATGGTTTCACCATTTGAACTTTAACATAATGTCTGGAAAAAAGGCTAGATGAGAACTACACAAGGGAGCCACATGCTGTTTTGAACAACTGCTGTACCATTAATATACAAACATGAAACTTACAAGTCTAACTCAAGTAACAAAGGAAAAAACTGAAAACTAAGTTTAAATTCAAGCAGTGAAAGTACATTACAAATAATAAAAAGAAAGAATCTCTGATTTCAAACAAGCATAAAAATGTTTTTTTCAACCATTAAATCTTGAGAAATCTATTCTACTATCTCAAGCAATTGTTAAAGATAACCCAAAAAGCAAGCTTGACATACATTTTACTAAGTTAAAACAGTCAATGAAATGATATCCTAACATTCCTGCACACAAAAAGATTTCTTTTAAAATTAAAGCAGACACAACTTTAAAATGACCTTCGTTAAAAAAAACAAAAAATGCAAATGTTTAGTCTGCCCTGCTTGTTACCTACTGACCTATTGGCTTTCTTCACTAAATAAAATTTGCTTAAAGCAACATAAAAATACCCAGAATCTGAATGTCTCTCTATACTTGTCTGCCAGCCAGCACACCTGTGCAATTAACCCCTTCTCAAATTGAAATTTAAAATAGATCCTAAATACAAGATGTCAAGACAGAATCAGAATAGAAGGAGAAACATAATACAATACATGATAACTAATCTATAGAGTAGTATTTTCTGAGTGTGTATGTATAAGACATAACGCTTAAAAAATACTTATGACTTTTACTGAAATTTCACATAGAGAGTTAATACCAATTAGTCATTTTAAGTGATAAAATAAATCTTGGAATTTTCAAAAAACAAACATAACAAAAATCACTAAATTTTTACATTCATATGTCCTTTTCTATTTTCAAATTCAATAATGAAGAAATGTCTTCTGTAATTTTTTCATGGCTTTCAAGGAATCAAAAAGCTTGTGAGTATGTGAAGTTATAAGTTGTTGGTGATCATAGTCGAAGGTGACTCGAAGGCTCCCTTTTCAAAAGCTACAACACCGAGGTGTAGGGGAAGGCACTACTTCTTTCCCTGGATTACTCCACTTTACTCTTGATACATTCCTTATAATGTTGAGTGTTAAGCAAGGAGGCATCAAGTACTATTTTTTGAGTCTTTGGTATGACTTGACCTGGGATTGGACGCTGATCTCCTTGCCCATTCGCGAACACTCTACCAACAAGGCCAATGGGCCAGTAAGTGAAAATATAAAGTAGGAAAAAATATCATTTTTGTGATGATCATTGAATATTTTCTCTAAAGTTTATAAAACAAAGATTAGAGCATGAGGATTGTTAGTTCAGCTAAGTAGTTTCATTATTGAATTTTTTTCCTTTATTTGAAACATCAAAATTCATAGAGAATTATAATTTTACGATAATCTTTTTCTTGTGCATGGCTGCATAGCCTTGAAATTTAGAGGGAAGAACAATGGTCATCAGTAAAAAGGAAGTCATGCTACAATCGAAAATAAAGACTCAAAGAAATGTATTCTTCTGTACATTCTTTAATCTTTTGTTTTAATTCTAGATTTAATTCCATTGGAATAAGACAAAATTAGTTAATAAATCTAAATAATTTTGGAAGCTATTCAACATTATTTTTAGTCTCTCAAGTTTTGTAATAAACTCTAAACTCATGTCTATAACAAAAGTTTGACAAGTGGTAGGATTAAATTCAATAAATTCTCAGGGAATCCTGAGTATCAATATCAATATGAGCATACAAAATGGACTAATTCCTAAACAAAGGCAGATATCATTTCAAATCATCAGATAATGAATTTGAGAAATGAATTGGGAAATTGATTCTTTTTTCATGTACCTTGGTACAAGTACAAATATTGAAAAATAGGAATCTCTTATGATGACATTTATTCATATTCAATCGATGATTGATTTTAATGGCATGTCGATCTGTCAAGCATTACTTTCTGCTCAGAGATTAGGAAATCAAGTTCATTGTATGTTCATGTTTACATTTTTTGTGTAGTTGTGTCTTAAGAGTATTTGGGAGGATTTTTTTGCACGTGGTCTGACTGAACATAATTCTTAAGCAATCCTATTTGACCTTTTGTGGGGACCCTAACAGGTACTACCACTTCAAGTCAGAGTGGACTTGGGAATAATGGCAATGAAGGGGTGCTTGCATTCAAGACACATATTAAGATATACTGCCACATAAAAGAAAGAACTGTACCAATTTAAATTTTATTAGATTGCTTTATTGGAATTTTTTATTATTTAAAAAAAATGATAAAGCTTTCGACCACCATCTTAAGTACTTGCAAAAAAGTTAAAAACTCAAAAACATTCATAGAAATATAATGAATTTAAAACAGTTCAAAAAATATTTACAAGTCTATGAGAGTAAAAGAATCTGTGCAGTTACATATAAATCAGCTCAAAATGAATTCACTAATGGGTGTGGACAGAAGTTTCTCATAACCTACAAGGTCATCAGAGTGGTAAGCTAAGTTATTTTATTAATAATGATTCAAGAATCTAACTGACCTGGATAGATTTGAGCTTTTCTTAAAGGAAGAGGATCATGAGGAACTAGTTGAAAAACTGAACTATGTTAATTATACAGGGAATTATGTAAATTTTAATTGCTTATTCTTTATAAATTGGCTACATTTTCATTACTGATATTTTGATTCAAATTTCAACGAATGCAAATGAAAAATAATTGATGTCTCAATATGTACCTTTCAAAAAGAAAATACACTAACTGAAAGGATGGCATTTTTATTCACAATTAAACAGAAATAAAAACAATAATCAGTTGTTGCTTTTCTTTTTTTCAAGTTTTACATATATACAGATTTTTTTATCATTACAATTATTATATCATACTCCTAAGCTGTCTTATATCTATATGTGTGTGTGTGTGTGTGTGTGTGTGTGTGTGTGTGGGTAATATAGCTGAATTACAGTAAATAATCATATATACAGATCTTCTAACTGTACAGATTCTAAAATAAAGTATGTATCAGCAGTACTGAGAACCCATATTAATACACTGTATATCTCCTTTGTTAACACAAGCCTGTACTTGTGAATGAATATCCAGTTAGAGCACTGATATGATAGTTACTATGCCATATGATGGCCAAAGACTTTGAAAATGTTATCAGAATATCTATTACTTCTATTCAGGTCAAAATCATCAGTCATTCAGAGTGTTACAAATTTATACTTCACTTTGATAAGTAGAATTTTTCTTATAAAAGTCAAGAAACGAAATTTTCAATCAACTCTATCACATTATCAATCAAATTTTTTTTCTCTAAAACATAGTTAGCATTTAATAATTTATTTAAATAAATTCAAATGATTTTTTTCATTATTTATAAACCATCACATTACAGTATGTAATTACCCAACTTCTTTGCCATGGGCAAGACATAACTCAAGGACAAGTTTTAAGCAAAGTTATAGCTAGCTTTGATTCAGTTTTCCTTCTCTAAGACTGGTTTCCTAATAAAGGCTAAAGAAACCAGTCTGCCATACTATTTTCCCATAGCTTAGGGGAAAACAGATTCATGCCTTTCCCAAAATCATTAGTGAAAAGTGAAACACAGTCTCATTGAGGATTTAAACTCCAGACCCCAATTCCAATTCCTGTGATGCTAAGTTTATGACAGCGAGAGACCAGGTAACTCAACCAAGAAAATAAATCAGATAAATCTTACTTATCAGATTTGGTGAATGAGGGAGACAACTACTTGTAATGCAGATATCAATCTTACTTAGAATTCAATGGAAAAATATTTACAACTAAAAAGATCTAAGGTAAAAACATACCATTAGATCATGACCTTTGTGCCTTTTTTCTCCTTTTCTACTTCCCCGTCAATGTCATCCTGCAATTTATACAAATTTCTTAAATTCAGATAGGCTAAATGTCATCCCAGACAATTAAATTCTGGGCTAACCTATTTGTTGCCTTTCTAACCTTTTCTGTTGCCAGTCACATATTTTTCATGATTGGAATATCCTTATTCCTTCCAACAGTAGGTTATTATATATTTTTTATAACCCTTTATGCATCAGGCTGTCAAAGTAGATGTTTATATCACCTGAATAGACTTTTGGTTTGGTTAATTTAACTCCTTATTTAATACCAAAATTTGTTTCATTTGTAAATGTTTGATTACAATCATAACCATTTATAATTTCAACATTACATAGCAATCATTTTTTTTAATCTCACCATTTTATTTGTATATAATAATCAATTGTTTGTACACTTATATCATATCAAGTGTTCCTATCTAATATTAATAATTTATACACAATTATATAGTTTCAAGTAACTATTCCTATTTAATAAAAATAATTTGTTTGCACACGGTTACACGGTTTCAAGTATTCCTATCCAATACTAATAATTTCCAAACAGGTCTATTTCCCCCATATATGGAACTTTAACATGCATCATCATTCCTGGTCAGAGTTGATCTGGGAGTAATGGTAATGAAGGAGTACTCCACACTCTCCAGAGCTCCTGAATTGGAGCCTCACCAATGGATGCAGTTTAGTGGCATACCCAGGTCACAAGTAGACTTGACTTTTTGAAGATAAAAGGGATATAACAGTTACCAGCATGGAAAATGGAATCATCTACTGAATTGAATTTAAACTTTGGCTTCTTACACTTTGCACTGATGTCTTTAGGAAAGGCTTGGATCCATCTCTCTCTGTGTTCTGCCCCATCATCAAATCATGTCTCATTTCTGACATGCTACAAGAGAAGAGACAGCAGGTAAGGAGGTACTTGGCCTAACCTGTCTCTCAAAACTATTCTACCCACACACTCGGCAGTAACAGTAAAAAGCTGTTACCTTCATAATCAACTCCAACAAGAGCCAATGAGAAGTCTTTACACTCAGGACTTTGTTCTTGTAAATGAATTTATATTAAAAGGCATCTTCGAGGCACAACTAGATAAAACTTTATATTAAGATGAAACATTTTACCATTTTTTAGATCTATACACATCTTACCATTAAAATCAATTTCTTTATTTCTTTTTTTAAACAGGAAAGAGAGAAGGATAAGATAGATTTCTGTGCAATGAAATTCTTAACTTGGTACTTTCTAAATATTCATAAAAAATATGAACTTGTTATCTGGTTGATAAATACAGGCTCAAAAAAGCCTGAGACAAAAAGAGATCAAAATTGATGAAAAAAGAAGAAATCAAATAAAATCAAATAACTTTTTAAAAACTTGAAATCTTTTTTAATTCTAAAAATATTTTTAAAAATTAGGATTTTTGAAAATTTTCATAGATGAAACATTTTATTTTCTAAATTATTATTGATAATGAAGATTTTAACATGCATTTTCATTGTTGAATTTTAGGTGCTCAAGTTGTTAACCAAGTGAAAGGGAATGTGATTTCAAGTCCCATCAGGGGCTTATCCTTCATTATTTATTTCTGATACATGCTGTTCCTTATCATTGTAAAAATAACTCAAGTGGGTTATGATTAAAAAAAAAAAAACAACTAAAATTAAAAGATAAAAGAAAATTCCAGTCAAAATAAATGATGATTATTTTTATAGAATAAACAAGATGACAATCTATGAATAGTTATCTGTCTTTCCATTTAGCTTTCTTTATTTTTAAACTCTCTTATTAGAGTGGTTGATAGATATATAATTCTTAAACAATGATTATTAAATAATTTGCTTAATAAAGTAAAGCTAATAACTTTATACTGTTTACCACAGTACATGGAAAAAGTTATCAGTGTTGGGAGTGCAATTTAAAAAAATAAATTTCCTACATATAGTTAGAGAGACAACTTAAAGCAATTTGAATTTATGTAAGTTTGGCTTGGTTTCTTTAATTGTATATCAGCTTTCAAGTGTTATTTAAAGCTAAAGCCAACCTTGTAGAAAAACACCAGCGACACTATTTAACCTATAAATGGTGGGGGAATATGGGGTCCATACTTTTCCCAAGGGTATTAGTCTAAAAGTGAATGTAATAGCATAACTGGAGTTATAACTTGCTTACCATGATGTTAGCCACTACACCATACTACTCTCATTTATGTAGGATATGGTACATTCCCATTCCAAAAACTTTGAATGGGTGTCATGCTGATTGAGATTAAATATATAAAAGTGTGTACAGTTAAGTCCAATTGTTGATATTCCTTAATAGAAAATTATTCAAAAAATATCTCCCAGTTTTTAAAATGCTGCATAAAAATAAGAAAAAAAAGTTTTGTTTCTTTGTTAGTCTAGGTTAAAAGCACAGTACTGTATGTAATATTAAACAATATATTAGAACTTGAATAATATATAATTTTATCCTATAGCAATTGTTGTCCAGGATTTGTGTGTATATGCACTTGTCTAAAGTTTTTTAATCTGAAAAGGAATTTAATCAAAGGTCTTGTGTGTATGCTATATTCTTAGGTTCATTCTTCATTGGTTTTTTTATGGATAAAAATTTAAAAAAAAAAAAATGTTTCAAGAAATCATTACATATGCATAAGAGAAAAAAAAATCTTAAAATATATGAACAATTATAGAGATATATTATCTATGCTTATCTTATTTTTGCCCCTCTTAATCTTTGTGTGTATATATAAAGGTCATTCAATAAATGAATTTTACTAACAGAGTAGGCAATAGGAAGCACTGTTTACAGTTGAACCTTTTTCAAGGAAATAAATAAAGAAAGGTCCTTTCATGTCCCAGAACACTGTCAAGCATAACCTTCTTTACAGACCACTGTGCCTAGAACTTTTTCTTTACCAGACGGACTGTCTTTTCAACTCAGTTTCGAAGTGGCAAACCCAAGTTTGATTCATTTGTAAAAATTTATTTAGACTAAAACATGTTTCTCTATACACATCATACATTCTTCTGTAAATTTCACATGGTTTGCACTTCTCAGCCACTAAATATTTGATGACAGATCTCTGTTCAAGCCTGGAGCACTCTGTTTGATTTGCTGCCATTTTGAATAGCCTCAAAACAAATATTTTTGCTTGATTCAAATAATTTTTTTACAATAAATTAATTCCGAACAATGCAGAGTTTACATTTATGGAAAAAAACTATGAAAAAAAATTTATTTTGCTTTTATTTTAAAAAAACAATTCACCTTATTTATCGAATAGCCTTCATATATATTAACATTGTAGGTTATTATATTTATAAATAAAGAGTGCTCAATATTGATGATAGATTATATGTAGATCTAAGTTAGAAGAATGTAAACACAGTCACCAAGTGCTTTACTGTGCATCTATGCTAACTTGTGTGTGTGTGTGTGTGTGTGCACACAGATACTCAATTTAGAAAAAGTGAAATACATTCCACAAATAAGAAAAAGAGTCATCCAAACTTTTACAAACATTTAAGCAGCTTTGTGAATGCTTATGCAATGCAGTTGCTAAATCTAACAAATTAGTAATTTATTTTTTGTAAAAGCTTCTAAATATTTTTAAATTTTATCCATTTTCAAAATTAAAGGCAAGTTGTTGAATTGCAACACTGTATAGATGAAGCTAACTCCTTTTTATAGACATCATTTCTTGGCTCAATTTACAATTTTCTTAACTCTTAAATTCCTTATACACTGCTGTATTAATTTCTTTTAATTCCTTTGGATAGTTACTATTATTTTCACTTGAATTGCTTTACAAGAGTTAAAATTACATGAGTATATATATATATATATATATATATATATATATATATTATACACACAGTTAAGCAATCCATCAAGTACCATTTTTTGAGTCTTTGGTATGACTTGACCTGGGATTAAACCTTGGTCTCCTGGGCCATTGGTAAACACTCTAACCATTGTGATGTCAGCACTATTAGGTATGGATCAAGGATAAGTGGAGCGATTCAAGGAAAAGAGTAGAGCCCTCCTCTACACCTCGGTGCAGTAACTATTGGTCGACTTCAGCAATGGTCAACCAACTTACTTGCGTGTGTGTGAGTGTTTGCATATATATATGTATAAGCACACATATTTAAGATTAAAAACAAACAGTTCAATAATTATCATTTTTATCTATAGAGGATAGATGCACTCAGCAACTATAAAACTATTTTATGGATGATTGTGGGAAAATTTCCAAAATATAAAATCAACTGATTTTGATTGTTGGGTAAGCAGTTATAAGTAATATACTCATTGACACTTCATCAAAAATAAATAAACAGCTAAAACAGTGAAAAAAAAAATAAAATAAAATAAAAAATGATAAAAAATGACTTGGCTTTCTCGTTGCCTTTTGTGTTTAGACTAAAATAGCAAATGCTGACATTTGATAATAAAGATTATAAGCTACTTAATGGATTGCATCATTGTGTCTTGTCAATGTTTCTTTTTAACTATGATATCAGAAAAGGTATTGGGGGGGGTTAACAGAAATTGTGTTTTTTTATTAAGCACCCTGCTCAAAAAGAAAAAACCTTGGCTGACCTATACCATCCATTCTAAGCAGCTGTAATAAGAATCTTAACCTATTTCTTTTTTATTAAGCTTTAAACCAAAAAATACTTGGCTAACCTATACCCTTCATTCTAAGCAGCAGTAATGAGAATCTTAACCTATTTTGTCAGCAATTACACAAAATTTTCTCTAAGCTTTATAAGTAAGTTTTGGAAGTTTGTCAATTGTTTTATGTAGGCATTTTAAAACTTAATCCTTTCCTATACCACAATATTTTACTTTAGCACCCAAATGTCAAAATACAATTTATTAACACTAATATTACAACTTTGTATCAGCTATATAGAAACTCCAAATGAAAATCTCAGCAAAATGATTTCAATAAATGAATTAGCATTTGTGTGAGTCTGTCTGTATGTTTTTACCCAACCTCTTTGCTATGGGCAGGATGCAACACAAGGTCAATTTTTAAGCAGAGTAAAGCTGCTTCAAATTCAGTTTTCCTTCTCCTAGACTGGTCGCCTTACCAAAGCTAAAATATTCAGTCTACTCTGCTATTTACCCACAGATGGAGGGAGATAAATGCATGTCTTTCCCAAGGGCATTAGTATGAAGTGAAATACAATCAACTTCATGTAGGATTTGAACTCTGGTCACTAATCCCATTTCCTATGATGATAACCATATTTACCAACCCCTCCGCTCGGGCGGGATATGACACAAGGTCAATTTTTAAGCGGAGTTTAACAGGTTTGAATTCAGAGTTTTTCTTCTCCTAGACTAGTTGCCTCACCAAGGCTGAAGAACCTAGTCTGCCCTACTATCTACCCATAGCTGGAGGGAGAATAATTGGATTCCTACCTTTCCCAAGGGTATTAGTGCTATGTGAAATGCAATCAGTCTCGTCCAGGATTTGAACTTGTGTCGCCGTGTCCATTTCCTACGACGATAACCATTACACCA
>OY757913.1:114258582-114413447 GCA_963585895.1 Sepioteuthis lessoniana | reverse complement strand
CCAAGGCTGAAGAACCTAGTCTGCCCTACTATCTACCCATAGCTGGAGGGAGAATAATTGGATTCCTACCTTTCCCAAGGGTATTAGTGCTATGTGAAATGCAATCAGTCTCGTCCAGGATTTGAACTTGTGTCGCCGTGTCCATTTCCTACGACGATAACCATTACACCACGGGCACCTCCGCATTTCCTATGATGATAACCATTACATTAAGTGTATTTCCAGTCTTTATGCATAGATTTCTCTGAATTCTAGAAAGCCAGTCCTCACAATGAACTCACTTTACTTCTACCTATTCACATACTGAATAAAAAAATGTCCTATTAATTCCTATATTTGCTTGAATTGAACCTCTCTAATCAAAGCCAAATCAATACTGAGATTTAGAACTCAATACCAAAATCACCAGCTGAGAAGCAAGAATACAATACCAAAGAAAGATAGTCTTTTTCCAATAAGAAGGAACAAAAGTAATGTTTGGTATTTATATCAAAACAATCCAGATAAATACTGTTTAACAATTTTTTCATCTTAGAAAAATCTTCTTCAGCAAATAACTTTGTTTGTGTACCAACAGAATATGGAATGATTACTGTATTTGCTAGTATGCAAGAATTACAATGGTATTTGGAAATGTAGCATCCACTAATACTGCCCATCTTTTAACTTCAAAAGGCAGTTCCCTAATGAAAAAATAAATATATAAAAATCAACAATTCTGTACATGAACCAATATATTTTTAATTGTTTGACTTAATTTAAATCACAAATATTAACTTATTTAAAAAAAAATTATTTTTTTAAATGGATGATTTCTTTTTTTTTCTTGTTTTTAATTCATCTTTTAATCAAAATTGATATAATCTACTGAAACATATCTCTTATTAAATGCTTCAACCTTCATTAAATCAATCAACTATGTAAGAGTGAGTAAACTTATTTTAGTTTAAATAAATACTTATGAAATTTACTTGAAATAAGCATAAAAAATATGATTGGCATATTGTGTGTGAGAGAGAGAGAGACTAGTTCAAAAAGTTCTAAGCCTCACCTAGATTTTAGATTTGTCACACACCTTTCACCTTTGTATGGGTCTTCCCCACATAGAAATTAAGACAGAAATCGGAATCAGTTTTTCTAATTTTATCAGAAATGGTAGTGTGCTGCCACAACAAAAATTTTCAGCTATGGCTCTTCTTTCTGAGCAAGGCTTATAACTTTTTTTTCACAACCCTTGAGTAATACACGCATACAGGTCAGCTGAAAAATTCATAGACTGACCAAGATACTCTCATAGAATGTGACCAAATGAGGTTTAATTTTCAGCATAGTCACCATTATGGTCCACACATTCCTTTTATACATGTTGCAGTGCTTGGATCCAATTGGTTAAAAAAGTCATCAACAGCAGAGAGATGTCAGCCTATGAACTTTTCAGCCTACCCTCATGCATGTATATGTGTGTGTGTGTGTGCGTGCATGTATCATAAATAAAGATATTGTCAAACATATATTTTTTTAATCCACCATGCACACTGATGAAATTTAACACAAAAATTAGAATCCCCAAACTTAGAACAAAGCTCACTGATAAATACAACAATAAAAATATACGGAAGCAGGAAGGTGTCGCCAGTAACAGAAAAAGCAAGTAATCTGCAACATTAGTTGATTTAGAGTTCAAAGTTCAGTCTCTTATGGCTTTCAAGTTAATAAGCAAAACTAATGTTAGTGATAAAATTAATTTCAAAATATTATTTTTTTACTGCAAATAAGACTGTACTTTTATCAAATCTTCAGACTAAACAGAGGAAAGTATTCTTTTCTAAAAGAAAAATAAAGCTGAATTTCTGAAAAGAAGACATAATAAATAGACGATAATTCCCTGCCCAGTTTTTTGGCCAATATTTCTTTAGTAAACTATAAAAGCAAAAACTATATGGAAGAGGTTCTGTGATGTCATAGTTGAATGTACATATATATCAATGATCATTTTTCATCTAAAGAAGTATAAGAGTTTATCTAATCGAAGCTTTCAAAATAATTAATGGAATTTCTAATTATGGTAGACAGTTTTTAAATATTTCTCCTCAAATTGGAAATTTACTGTCAAGGTAGATAGCAAAAACCAATTTAACCAACAGAATTTTTTTGCTTAAAGAGTAATAAATTTTTGGGACTAATTGCCTAATCAGATCAAAAACAGTAAGTTTAAACAATTTTAAGATTGAATTGGATGATTTCAGAAATAATGACAAGAAAAAGAAATTAAGAGGGCATTTGGGGGAACTTTCAGATGAATTACTTAACTGAATTTTATCTGTATATAGATATTGTGTTAATAGTGTATATTTTTTATGCAGAGATTATTTTCTTTTAAAGGTTGCTGTGAGAAGATAGTAAAAAGAAAAGATGCCCAAGGGAATCAAACAAACAAATAATAATATATTGTTAAAATTCTTGCTATGCCTGCATATAACCTTAATTCAGCAAAAATTATACATTATAGGGAGATTTTTATCAAAATAATAGAGAGGTCTACATTCATGGTGAATATAATTTCTTAATCATCCAAATTCTCAATATAAAGAAAATAACTATAAAATGAAAAATTAGGATCTTTCACTCCTTCCTAAACAGAAGCATCAATATCATTATGAACCACTGTTACAACCAAAGCCAGACTGCTTAACAGATCATCTTGTATTTATTAAAAATTATTACAAAAAGACAATTCCAGATAAATTCCCATGATTTGAAGGAGCTTATTTTGGATAATATTTTGATAGCTTAAAAGATCTTGTTTTTATCTTGGTTGGACACCAGTCACAACCAACAACAGCTATACTGACTTCAAAATACAAAAACTGTGACTCCTCCAGTGAAGTGATAAAATGTTGGTCTTATCCTTTACCCACTGACCTGTCTAGCTTGGTTGAATCTACCCAGAACCTGTTCTTGCTATGGAGAGCTCTCTCAATCAGTGGGCACAAATTTCCTAACCACAAGATAAATGATCAAGGATTTATTCTTTTTTTTTTAGGTTTCAAATTTTTTTTTTTTTAGAAGACATTATGCTTAAAAAAAAAAAAATCATAAAAGTATCATCTATTTAATATGGTTTTAGATTTCAAATCACCCTCTTGAAAGAATTCAATATCAAATGACCATATAGGTGTAAATTAAGCTGGTCAGCAAAAATGAGATATAAAGGCTTTACAGGAGGTTAATGTCTCGATGTAACCAGGGTACAGCAGTTTATATGACATCAATGTATTGAAGTATACAGGGTATTATGAATACTTATCAAAGTTCCGATTGTTATTTACTATTTTGTCCCCCAACTATCAGTATCATAAAACTTTCAGTGTGATTAATTTATACTTCTCTTCAACATTTTTTTTTTTAAATTATGAAATCATGAAAATGATGATATGAAAACATGCGGTAATTTTCTGGAGTTGGCATTACAGATTTAAATAGCAATTTTGCTTTCAGTAAACAGAGAAAGAAGCTCTAAAGAATGATAGTTTGACATGAAAGATTACTCTAAACCATGCTGACATTAAATGAATTGGATCAATCAACTTCTTTTTTTTTATGTTTGCAAATTTGGGAATGATTTATATATACAAATATAGAAAAGCTTCTGTACAACATGGAAACTTATGAACACAGTGCACACTGGTCATAGCGATGGGATGTTAGTTTAAATAGACAGACAAGTAACATGCTGGCATTAATTTGAAATTAGGTATATCAGTTTTTATCTTTAAAAGATTTGAATTTTGGGTTTGAAAATATTAAGACAATAAAATACTTACAATAAACCTCGGCAACTACAAATAAAACATTTCACAATTTAAATTAGTTGAATATGAAAATATCATGTTCATCAATTTGGAACAGTTTTCAAATACATTATTTAAATGAAAACTTCTTTTTTTTTTTTAAACAGCCAGAAAATACTTTATTTGAAAAATTTTGTGGAGCAATTCCCCTCTTCCAATATTCATCAGAGTGAAACCCCTTTTCATCAATTGAAATTATTAATGGAAAATTAGCAACAAAAGTTTTTAAAAAGTTTACTTAATCATGTCATGATTAGCATTAGAAATGTCTAGATTCTTTGTCAATAAGACCAAAAGTACATGTAAAATAAAACTTTAAACTCACCAGTAAGTTTTTTTTTATTTATTGTCTGATTGTGAATAATAAAAAATAAATCAATGTGATTATATGGAGTATCAAAACTAAAATGAAAAGAAAAACAACTTAGTGCAAAAATATTTTTAATAATAAATTTTATCACAGTTTTATCATGAATATGATACAGCTGATTTTATTCCTGGCATCAGTTTTGAACATATTCAAAATGCCCATCCGATATAAATGATAATGATATCAAGTCCAGAAATACAAAAAAATATTTAACCTTCCATTCAAGAAATGAAGTCTTTATAGATTTCTATTGTGAAATATCACATTTAATATGGCAATAATGCCTTATAAATGTAATCATTTAGACACAAAAATAAAATGAGTGAAAAAAAAAAAAAAAAAAAATTAAAATATAAATGCAGGTTAACAATACTAATAGCTGTAAAAAGTTATGCGAAAAGAAAAAATCATTAGGTAGGAACAAGATCATTCAAATTTACGGCATAAGAGATTTGTGACGATTATAATTAGTTTTGATTAGTATTTTCCTTGATCTTTTTAAGAATTTCACTTGTTTTTCATAACAACCCATTCAGGTTGCTATATTTCTAAAATAGCAAGGAATAACACACATCAGAAAAAATGAAGCTCTCTTTAAGATTCACTTGTGTTTTAGCTTAGATAAGCTTAGTTATCAATAGCAGCTGTTTTACTAACTAATCTATAAAAGTAATTGGTATCACAGAAACAAAAATCCCACCTTTGATGTGTTGGTATCATATGTTATTATTTTTACATACTAGTCAGATTAATATTATGTTCTATTTTAATCTTTTTAATGAAACACTAACAATCACTGTTTTACTTCTAGTGAGTTTTTCACAATAGTTAATTGTTGGTTTTTCACTGAAGTTTGAGTGACAGCAAATCTCTCTAAGTCTATTCCGAGTATTCAAACTGATCTTAAGTGCTGTGGTCTATTTAGTCTTGATTATTCTTCTGATCTCCAATTCTATCAGTCTCTTTTCCAGGTCTCTTGGGACTATTCCAACTGCTTATTAGCATCTTCATCAATTTTGACAAGTATTTTCTTTGATTTTTAAAAATCTAAGTTGCTTTTTATCACTAAGAGATAAAAAGGGACATAAGTTCAAGCCTCACCAGGAAAATATCCTTTATTGTTGGTTCTAATGTACACTGTTGTAGAAATAATGACCCAAGTGAATTATGATAAAAATAAATAAAACTTGAGACTGGAAATTTTAATTAAAAAAAAACAAAAAACAGTATTAATGGTGACAATCTGGAAAGAGAGTGTTGGACTGAAAGCAGAAAATTTAAGCTTTAGTATCAATCAGATGAGGATAATAACTATCTATACCCCCCCCACGCCAAAAAAAAAACAAACAAAAAAACAACACCTTTTTAGTCACTAATCTTACACAAGGAAGAAACTATGATAACCAAGCAATATAGATAATAATACATCCTGTTTCTTCCCTTAACCTTATCAGTTATCAATTTTTAAGGATTATCCTAAAGAAAACTGACAACATTTAAAAAAAAGAAAAAACACATCAAATTTGAACTAAAAGAAAACACACCTTACACAGGATGTGTCAATATCAAAACAAAAAACAAAATGAAGCAGGTGATATTATGAAAGTACTGAATTATTTTTTTCCATGATAGGGAAAAACAAAAAGAAGCATATTGTATGAATATTTCTCATTTATCAGATAAACTTAAATTCTAACTTTTAAACAGTATAAACATTTTTAAAATAGAAAGTGATCTCAGATTTTATCCAATAGAAGTTGAAAATATTTTTAAAAAATCTCATAAGAATCTATTTCTTTGAAAATTTTATTTCATTAATTTTTCAAGAAGGTCAAACTGAAATAGAATAAGGGTCAACTGGTTATACTCCATCTAAAACTGACACTTTACTGTAATACAGTTTTTTTTTATGGGAGTGGGGATACTTTTATAAAAAACAACAATTTTTAAAGATTTTTTAATACTTGGTACTTTTTTAAAATGATATTTGCAAAATATCTACCATACCATTTTGTATACAGTTCTCCAAAGGAATTGTATTTGTATTAAAAGAGTTAAATATTAAGTTATTAGGCAAAAGTAATAAAAAAGTAGGGGAAGAAGAATAATAATCATTCAAAAGATGTAGCATGAAAATTCTTGCTAAATCATTAACTATAATAGATTTTGAAGAGTTTAATATTAACAAATCAAAATTTATGTATCCATTAGCAATATCATAAAACCTTGTGATTATAAATTCAAGTTTGGTTTGACAGCTGGTTGAGTTATTCTCTACTGAAGTCAGTTTTAAAATGATAGTCTCCAATTATCATTTTAAATATGTAAACCTTTAATACTTGATTGCAATATTTATGTTTTAAGAGCAATGTAAATCAAAATCTTTTTAAAAACATTATCTCAAACCAATCTATTTGACCCAAAGATAGGACTCTAACAGTTACTACTATTGATTGGACCTAGAGATGATGGCAATAAAGGGTTGAATTCAGTCTCCAGAGTTCCAGAATAGGAGACTCACCACTGGATGCAGTTTAATGTTATACCCAGGGCAACATATATTCAAGTCATACTAGAAAATTTAACAATTTTAGTAAATATTATTAAGAATAGCTTTTTGAAATTGTTTATATAAATATTAGAACATGACAGAGGATTGTATTCTAACTAGAAATACAGGCTTTCTCAAAACTCATGCAAAGACATGAAAAGATTTAAGTAAAGTCAACCATCTTGTACTAAAATATAAAAACAATTTACAAATGAAAATAAAGATATGAAAAGTATGCAAAACGTTTCATGGAATTTAGCTGCTTAAATCAAAACCAGTTAATTTTGTCTTAATCAAGATTTTCAAGTGGAGAAAAAAACAATTGAAAACAATCCATGTTTCATAGCAATTTTGAATGTGTGTGTGTGTGTGTGTGTGTTATTGCAAGTAAATACAAAGGAGAAAATATAAAAAGGCAATTTTCATACATCAGTATGTATTTTTTGAAAAAACTTAATGAATATGTTGTAAATAAATATCCATGTAAATTTCCACAAACTTGACAAAAGAAACTTTATTTTTCTAAAACTTTTCTATGTACAGTAACAGACAAAAAAAATTTTTTTTTTTTAAAGATAACCAAAAAACTGAACCATTTCCTTATTATTGCCACAAATTTTAATGAAACTTTAAGACACACATAGGATTATTTCCCTTGAGTATTGTCAGTGTTCCCTTAATTGTAACAAAATGGGCACCTCTGGTGGTGTTACGGTTAGTAAGCTAGACTAGCAAACCTACACAAGTGAGTTCGAGTCTCATTGGGCGCCCCATTCATTCGGCCTTGTGCTACATCGAAGCAAAGAGCTTTGTAAATTACTTAATTGTAGCAAAAAGTCAAAATTTTATTTTCCTTGATTCAATATCTTGATTTGTGATTCATCCTTTACTAATGGATAACTATCAAACATTAAGTGGTCATAAGTTGCCCTAACTTGTCATAAACTACATCAATTGTCTTAATAAATTGTTTTTGTGTCAGCTGTCTGGGACATAAAGGTTCAATACTGTACATCTAGAAAACTATTTAAATTTTCACATCTTTGTTGACAGTTCATTTATTGATTGTACACTTGTGATATCAATCCTTTGATGACCATATAAAGAAAGACAAGAGAGAAAAATAAGATGTTAAATATAACAAAAATACCCACAAATTCAACTTTCTTACAGTTTTGACCTGGAATATTATTTTTACTCCCCCTTTTCATGGATTGAGTACAAGCTTGAAAGCAATTGCAACATATGGTTTATTTCCAGTATTAGTTTGTTTCTGTATATGTAGGTAAAGTAAATAAGTATACATGAAACCTTTTAATATAAAATGCACATATAAACTATATACATACAAACATATAGTTTTATTTATATCTCATTCAAATAAAGATACACATCAATACACAAATTAAGAAATCTTTGCATGTTACTACTGCTAACTTATATTTGAATTTGAGCGACTTGGTTTGCTTAGTTAATTTCATGCTCCACATTCAAACAAATGAGTGGTGTAATGGATACATTTGCCTGCCTATCTCAAGGTTAGACATTCAAATTACAGTACCATTTCTTCAAATTTTTATACTTGATTACTTTAGTGTGTTTAAAAATAAGGCTTATGCTGAAACCTGGTGAGGTCATGGGGGCACTACTAATGCGGCAGAGCCTATCCCTTTCCAGGTTTGGTTTGAATTCATTTTAATTTTCAGCCGGTTGCCATATTAATGTTAGAGTACAGTCTGCCCTACTATCTACTTATAACTGGAAGGAGAATGGTATTAGCATTATGTGAAATGCAAACAACCTCATTCCCAATTTGAACTCAGGTAGCTGAGTCCAATTCATATGACGAAAACTGTTATACCATGTGCACCTCCATAGTATGAATAAACCAACAAACAAAAAGTGACACCTTTATATTATAAGATAATGATATATCCTTCAGAATTTAGCTTATAATAAATTAAGTACATATTTCTTTTAATACAATGTTACATGTGAATATTTTTGCCATCAAAAAGCACTCTTTGCCATTCCCTTTCGACAATCAGTCCCTTGTGGTTATTTGGACTGCTTATCCTGTTAAAAGGCACATATGACTTTCAAGACAGGTTCTGAGAGAAATACTCCTATCTTGTTGAAAGACCGGCCTTGTGACATATTTATGGTCATAGATAAAGCTGGTAATGCCAGAAATTGTCTTCTTTTAAAGATAAAGGGAATGATTGTTTAATTCAGAAAAATCACACAACCTGATCTCACTATAGAGTAATGAAAAATTTCATTGTTATAACAACAGGAGGCATTTCTTAATGTTATATTCACTTCAAGTTACCACAGCAATGCAAAGCATTACAACGTCGTGGTAACTTAAGGTGAGAATAACAATGGAATTTTGGTTGGTTGTTTTTTATGGCATATCAACTCTTGTAAGTTATTTAATGCCAAATCCTGTTTAATACATTTATAAAGGAATAACTTGTAGATAACATTATTTTTAAATGAGTAAGAGTTAATTTGTTTGGACACACTTAAATGGTTTCATTTATTGCTATCTAACATGAATAGTTTTATTTGCACACAGTTAAATCCTTTCAGGTACTGCTATTTAATACTTAGTCAAGTAAATGATTAAACAGTTCTATTTGACCCATAGATGGGGCCCAAACAGTTACTACTACTCCAGGTCAGAGTGAACCTGGGAGTAATGGCAATGAAGGGATACTCTACATTCCCCAAAGCTACTGGACTGGAGCCTCACCACTAAATGATTTAGTGTCATATCTAGGACACATGTTGTAGTGTGGATCTTACCCCTCTACAAAGATGCAGTCAGTGTATTCTACAGCCTCAGCTGACTGGGCAGCTCTGTAAAGAAACCAGGTTGTGGGATATATAATTCACCAAATGTCTTTTTTTGACCACCAATCTATATTTATATAACTCAAGAATGGCAGAGTTTTGGTCACTAAATTTTCTTTGTTTGGAGGAAACTGGAGCTTGTTTTAGTATATTAGTTTTTCAAAATTTCAAAAAAAATCTTTTATTTTAGCAAGGATTTTGATATACCATGTAAGTATAATGCTAAACTAGACTCTTACATTGTATCCATCAAATTACCTTATCAAATCTTCATCTTTTTGCTTAAGTGTATGAAGGAGAGATCTAGTTGGAAATCAAAGATATGATATATCAATGACTTTTCCAGTCACAAGAAAACTCAATCTTAAAAAAATCATGTTATATTTACATGTATAGTGTGAACAATGACTAATTAACAGGACACAAATGTTATCCTCTCAATGATGTTTATCAACTTAAGATAATTCCTCACAAAAATATAGTTTAGAGTTTAATGATATTAGTTTGAAATCCCACCCTACAAGTGGGTTTTCAGCTAGTATATATAAAGTCATATAGTATGTTTGAAAATAAATTTCAGATGAGTAATTATAACACCAAACTGAAGATAGTTTAACAAAAAAAAATATTAAAGATTGACATATTGTATAAAAATAAATACATTCTCTGAATATTTAGTGTGTGTGTGTTTGTCTCTCTCTCTCTCTCTATATATATATATATATATATATATATATATATATATATATATATATATATATATATATATAAAGTCAGTTGGTAACCTGAAGGCTCCCTTTTCAATAGCTACCACACCAAAGTGTAGGAGAGGGCGCTACTCCATTCCCAGGATTGCTCCACTACCCTTGATTCATATCTTATAATGCTGAGTGTTAAGCAAGGCGACATCAAGTACCATTTTTTGAGTCTTTGGTATAACTTGAGCTGGGATTGAACTCCCGCACCATTGGCGAACACTCTACCCATTTGGCCAATGGCCCAGTTATATATATATATATATATATGTGAATAAATGTATTTCTATTTTAGGTTAATCCTCAACTTTAACTCTGGCAGAGTGAACAAAACCCAAATGATCTAACTTGTGAATAAACAAATACACAAATTGATATTTGGGGAAAAAATCCCATAAAAAAGAAAGAAAAAACTAAAAACATATACATATATATATATATATATATATATATATATATATATATATATATATATATATAGTCATCCACAGACAGACTCTTTCATTGTATCACAACTCTTCATTTTGTGTGTCTAGACAAGTGAGATTCTTGAAGCTGGGATTGAAATTTGGCTGATTCATACATCAACTCAAGATTCTACCTCACAGCCACAAGGAAACTAGCATAAGTGAAGGAATTTTAAACACTTATGTATCACATTTGTTTTGTTTACATATATCCGCTTAACAGCTACAGAGAGCTCAATTCATTTGAAGAGCCTTGCCTTACACGAGTGGCAACCATTACTTCCTTCGCTAGAACTCAATCCCACAGGAGTAGAGCAGCATATATTGTCATCCACAGACATATATATATATATATATATATAGTAGATTTTCTAATTTGTTCTTTATTAGCAACAAAAAAGAAAAACTGAAGAGCTACAACACAAGAGTACATCAATAAGTTTTTAGCCTAATGACCAATGCTTTTTAAAATAATTTTTTTTTCTTATCAATTCACTTAATTCAATGGTGTTATATTCACCATTGAATTAAGTTAATTGATAAGCAAAAAAAAATTATATTTTGCTTTTTTGTACAGATTACTAAATTCTATTATCATTGAGCATATATGACAACAAAATAGTCAGTGTTAGTGTCTTATTTAAAGCCCTTTTTTCTTTTTTTCTTATTTTTAAATTGTGAACAATTCTTAGTTTCCCCTCTTTGATGTGAATTGAATGAGAAAATAGAAAAATAATTCCTGCATGATCAGCAAATATAAAAATCTACCTTGTTTCAGAGGATTTGTCATCATTTGTACAACTGGAGAAAATGAACCAATTTACATGAATATGTTGGGAAATAAGAAATTTTTTACACCTCAAAGATTTATTCCAAACTAATTTTAATAGTTTAAGATAAAACTAAATTAAAAGATTAATTATTAAAATCCTTAAACAGATCTCTCATATTCTTTTTTACACACACACACACACACACACACACACACACATATATATATATAAACAGAAATACTATCATAAAAATTGTCTTTTCACAAAAATATTATGAAAGTTATAGAAGTTTGAATTTAGTCTAGTCTGTAGAGAACAAACCAAAAAATTTATAATTGGGAAAATTTTTCTTAAAAAACACACCTTTATAGAGCTCTATTTCTACAAAACAAGATAAATAGAATGATCACTGCAAAACTTTCAAATTTATACTTTCTGAAATATTCAATTGGATTATTGATCTATAGATTGATGAGACACCTGAAATACATGTATAAACTAGCATTTTATGAAATCCAAATCTAAAACAAGTGATAGCCTTTTAATAAAATTTAGATAAATGCTATTATATAATTATTATGGTTTGAAGTGAATCATGGTTGGACAATTCAAATCCATTTGGAATAACTGCAAGTGATTTATAAAATGCTAGGATTGACTACTACATCTAACCTCCATAAAGAAACCAGAGCACAGTGTACTGACAGTTGATCACAAATAAGATTAACACCTAATTTAAACTAACACTGATTTTATACCATTAGACATACTTTACAAAATACATTTCTACCTCTGGTTAGTTCAGCTTTGGCTGAAGTTGTGTCAGCTCACCTGATCTTAAGCCAATCAGAATTGCCACAGATGGACCAAGTGAATTACTTTATTAATCAGGTGATAGTGGAACTATGTAAGTAAGAATGACAGGTGAAGAAAAACAGGAAGCAGAATAACAATAACAATAAAAAGATAAAGATGAATTTTTGTTAGTCAGAATTTGGCTGTTTTAACAGACATGTTCTCACGCACAGAGAAACTAAAACGAAAGTCAACAGTGAATCTTAAATCTACAAACCAAACAATGTTTTTTTTTTTTGTTGTTTTTCTAAATCATTAATCATTGACCATACTGACATGTCTGACTAAAATCACTAAATTTAGCAAACTAAAACTACGCACTGTAATTAAAAGACTATTCAGTTATATAAAATATAATATAAAACAGAATCAGAAAGGATGAGAAACATCAAAATCAAAAACCGTTTTTTTTAAAGCACATTAGATTCAAGAATTTTTCAAAACTTTTAGACAATTTTATGGTTAAAGTTTTTTTTTTTTTTTCAATTTTATCAAAAATTTCAAGTTATTTACACACAAAAGAGCATTATAATTGATCAGTACTTACATACTATATATTTAATATCACTTTGATTTAATGATATTCACTCTTATACATACTGAAAATAGTATTTGAGTTCAAGTTACAAATCCAAAAGTTACAAATAGATTCAGCAAATATTTTGTCAGAGATTCTCAAACTTTTTACATGATGAACCCCTTGTAACCAAATTTACTTTCTATTCACCCACAAATAAAATGTATACAAAATACAGAAAAGTTTTTATAAATGGAATATTAAATCATATATCATTCACACCAACAAATACCTGGCAATACTGAAATTAGCTTAACAAGAGTAGAATATTTCATTAATAACTTAATTTTAATTTCATTAATTAAAAATCTGTTACCATGAATAAAAATTAAAATTTCAGGCATTGTAGTTTAATTTTACTTTTTCAGTATTTTTCTTTCTTTTTTAAAATCTATACTTCTATTCTTTTTATTAGATAATTTTCTTTTTTTTTTTTTTTTTTTTTTTTTGCTAAAGACATCTCATAACCTGTTATAAAAAGAGATATTTCAGAATTCAGTATTTTTATAAAATAATTGATTTAGAATATAATTGTTTTAAATGATTCATTTAGTGAAAATATGATTATATACATCGCTAACATAGCTGAAAAGATCTCAATTTTTTCGGTCAGTCAGATCATTCGTTCATTTAAATGACCCATATGTTTTAAAAGAGTCATATGTGAATGACACATCACAAATAGTTATCACACCCAATCAGATATTTTGCTAGTCGTACGATATCTGACAACCAGTCTACATGATCTAGTAATTTTTGTTTACCTGTTATAAAGGGGTTCACAAATGCAAATTAGTAAATTCATCCCCTGTGGACCCCTATACTTTTATTCACTCTACCAAAATACTATTCACAACCAGAAGTTTATATGGATCATTTTGAGAAGCTCTACTTCATGTAAACAGCTCAGCCAACTACTAGCCACAAAGAAAGAAAATAACAAGAATTATATTCTTTGTTACATTGTTGGATTCTGTTACCCAAGTTCAAATCCTGGTCAAACCTGTTTGCATTTCACGTGGCACTAATACCACTGGGAAAGATATGAATCTAACTATTCTCACTTCACCTATGGGCAAATAGTAGTGTAAACTGGGTTCCTTAACCTTGGTGTAGCAACCAACCTAGGAGAATTCAAACCAGACCTGGAGAGGGATAGGTTTCACAAGACAATTCCTGGCCAAGAAACACTACATGAGTAGCACCACCACCCAATTACAAAATTAATCATGAGATAAGTCTTAATCAATGCATTAATTTGTAGTTAGGAATTTTTCTAATTTGAATGCACATAGAAATATTTATAAGCAGGATATTGTGTAAGGAACAACTGTAAAAATATCTCATTGATAATCTAAGAATAATGATAAAATATGACAAGCATAAAATATACTGGTCTTAAATGCCAATATATATATATAAAATGTCTGAGGATTCAATGTAAAGGCTTGTCTACAACCCCTGGCAAAATTTATAAAATTATCATACTAAGAGTAAATTCACCTAACTTATTTTTTTTACACTTTACAGCAAATTAACAAATCAGAAATATGATACAAAACAATTTTTCTTTAACAGCCAAACATTTTTGCTTCATTAAATAAATCTCAAATAAATTAGATTAAATTATCTAAATATAATGGGGGTCTACGCATAAATCATATCAAAATACACAATATATAAGAAGTAACTTTGGAGTACCAAATAAAATCACTGAAATAATCAAGGAGAAAAATTGAAGCGGTTTAAAAAATCTTGGAGGGAGAGAAGATATTCAGTCATTGCCCACTCAACAAGGACCAATATTAGCATTGTACGGGAAAATATGGATGAGGAACCTTTGCAATTTTATCTAAATGATGATGATGAAAATAATTTTTTTAAATTAATCAATGAAATATAGAGGAAAAAATTATGGAATCACCCTGTAATTCATATTTTTATAACAAATACCAACACCACAAGTTAATACAAATGTCTGCAATTAAAAGAGAATGCTTGCATACCTTAACAAGCTATTTTATTAGGTTAATTGAAAAGAAACATGGCTCCAACAAGAGAACTATCAATTGAAATGAAGGATTATAAAACTTCTTAGAGAAGAAAACTCAAAGAATGTGACAAAAGGTAGTGGTTGTTGTCAGCTGTATCTAAAATTTGATCCAAGTATAAACAAAATAGGAAGGTCATAAAAGGAAAACACATGAGATGACAACAGAAGATGATAATACATCAGGATAGAAAACTAAAGGCAATATATCTTGAAAATAGAAGTGTACAAAACAAATGAAAAACAAATAGACAAAGAGAAAAATCAATGTCTGCAACAGAATTAAAAGAAATTAGCTGAATAAAACAGTATTTATATATGAAACTAGCATTAACATCTAAACACAAAAAATAGTTAAAGTTGATTACAAGGAAACACTCATGGAGTATGAATGAAGATGATATTCAATGATAAGTCATGAATTTGCATTGGTGGAGGCCATGATATTGGAAGTTTTGTTGGGTACCATTCCAGTGAAATATAAAATAAAGATGACTGCTTGAAGGAAATAAACAAATTTCTTTAGTAATTTATGAAACAAGAGTACATGTCAGGTAAAGAATTGATGGAAAAGACAGTCATTAACCCAACAGTAAATGTGGACATTAAAATTTTGGACACTTTTTTCTTATTCCATCAATAGAAAAAAGGTTTGGTGATGACAATTTTTTTTTCCTTCAAGATAATAGTGAATTTTGCCATGGAGCAAAGAATATTAAAGCTTTTTTGCTCCCAGAAAGGTATGTCAATTCAAATGACATGGCCAGCAAATAGTACAAATATCCATCCAATTGGAAAATTATGATGGAAATTTAAAAAATGGTCCATAACAAGGTTTCATCCTGTAGAGCTAAACTGTCAACCAACTTAACAGAGAACACTATTTTTCATTAGTGAATTCTATGCCTCAAAGAATTTAGACTATCATATAAAACTAAGAAGGAGCAACAAAGAACTAATTATTTTTTCTGTTTAATAATTCCATAATTTTTCTACTCTATTTGATCAGGAAAAAAATATCCTATTAGTTAAAACAATTATATTTAGTTTCTTTGAGATATATTCCTACAAGCTAGGTGAGCATTCTATAATGTGGCAATCTTATAATTTGTGCCAGGGATAGTAATCAACAACCTTATATCTATTAATGACATGGTATAAATCAAATATATTAGGCTTGCTAATGGAAAACATTTTTATCTAATGAACCATCAAAAATTTAATGGATGTGTGCTAATTCTGTTTTGAAACTAATAAATCTAACAATATGTGAATGTTTAGTAGGGTACATACTTTTTTTAAAACATTTTATATCAATATCAATTAAAAATTATAAAGAATTTCAAGTTATTTACAAAAAAAAGGGTATCTAAAGATAATTGAACAAAAATTTCTTTCAGATTTAGATTAATCCAAATAAAACTGGATATAAAGTAATTACACAAGGAATGCACCCATTCTGCATCAGATTTATGATATCTGTATCCAGAAAGGCTTTTAAATATTATTGTAAAATATACATAAATTAAAATCCAATGATAAAAATGAAAATCTAAGTTGAAACAATTCTCTTTATAACAATGTCTCATCCACAAAATACTGAGATATAAAAAAATAGCATGATTATTGTTTAGGTTTAAATCATACTGAAAAGTCTATCCAGTGAAGATTTGGAAATCTACAAATTTATGTTATTAATGAGCTGTTCATTTAAATAACAGGTATGCATTTTTAGAATTTTATTATAATTCACCGAATGTCTATCCATCCATACATTTTTGGTCCAATTTTAACCAAATTTCAAGCATTGTTAGGGTCATGCTTGAAAAGGCTTTTAAATCACTTTGACCAGGATTATTTGATTTTTTTACTCACCAAAATGAAACTACTTATAATGCCAATAAAACTAAGTAATCGCAAGGTGGCCATGATATGCAAGGGAGATAAGTAAGATGCTTGGCATTCAGGAAAAATGGATGTCATCTTCAAAGCTCTAAGAAAGCAACTATTTCACATGTATAGTAGTAAAGTGACAATTTATTTATTTATCTATTATATTAATTTTTTTCATATTAATTGGTATAAATTATTTTATCATAAAAATACATAACTTAAAATGAACTTTTTTTACACTACATTTACATAATTTATTCATACATTTCGATTACTTTTATACACCACTAAATGTCAACCTTTAGGATTCCCTCTTTTGAACAAGTAAAGAACTGGAAATATCTTATTTGAAGATTTTATGCATTGACGCAACATAAGATTTTAATTTTGTGTAAATCTTATGACATTTTGAACAAAGAAACTTTCATAGCATTTAGAATAAATTTTAACCACATTTTTAAAAGAAAGTGTCAAAAAATTTTCAAATTCCACATTCATAAACTAAAGACATTTTTTTCTTTTCATCTAAAACAATAATGAATGCTATGTAATTATTTTACATCTGCTTGAAGACCTATAAAACAAACGAGTAATATTTAATTAAATGTGAGTAATAATTTAATCCATTACTTTTTTCTTAAGAAGTTTCATGCTTTTCATCAATTAAAAATTTACACTGTATCTATTATTACAAATGTTAACTGTTATAAAAGAACCATATAAAAATAAATGACATCTTTTATATCATAAATACCTTTAATTTTCTTCTATGAAAAATTTCTGAGGAATTTTGGTAAGAAATATCTTTTTATCTGAGCAAAACTTTATAAGATTTATGTTTATATTGTTGTTTTTGTCCAGATTGTTCATCCTAAATTATATTATCAAGCTTATGAACTTCAGTGACCATTTTAATAGCCACATGTAGTACAGGTAAGTATTAAAAGTTTATTATAATCAAGCAACATTTTTAACATTCAACTGTTGCCTACATTTCTTATCATAAGCCAAAGTAGACTGCATTTTATGAAATGCAGTCTACTTTGGCTTATGATAAGTTTTAAAATACTAATACAGCAGTCATTAACTCTGAAAGGCATACATTTGCTTGTTACTATGTCAACTCTTGATATAGATAACAATCATTTGATATGAATTATAAAGTTATATTTATAGTTTATAATTATAATTGAAAAAGATTTTGAATGTTGAAGTTGTATTATTGTTAAAGTTCTAAGAAAGGAACAATTTTCAGCAGTTATAATCAGAGAAAAAGAATGATCCATCTTTTCTCTCCCACCCCAGCTATAAGAAAATAGTAGGACAGACTAGTATTTCTAGCCTAATCTAGAAGGATGACAGCCTGAATTCAGGCAGTCTAACATGTCTTCAACTTCATTCAAGCAACTCTTGCAATGACACTGGACAAAAGTAATACTATAAAAAAGGAGATTTGCTGTTTGGGTAACTACTAGTTTTCTATATAACTTTGCCCTAGCCTGGATACAGATCTATGGTCGGTCTCTCGCTCTCTCAATGCACACACTGTATTTAGAACATACAAATATTTAGAAACTTAAACTACTAGGAGTGACTACCCCTAAATATTTTTATAGTGAGTCAAATAAAATTTGCAATCAATTTATGTCTTGAATTAAACAAAATATAATTTCTATTTCATTTTTTAAGGTTTCTCATTATTTGAGGGAAGCAACAAAAAGCACAACTCTAATCTAAGATCTATACGAATAATCACAGTAAACATTTTATTTTCAAATGTTTACAGTGATTATTCACTTGGAAATTTGACAGCATAATGGGACTGAGGTGGAGGGTAAAAATATGATTCCTTGAAAGTCTAGACATATCAAAAGCAACAGCAGTACTCTGATGAAGATAACAGAATGTGCCACATAGACAAGATTTAAAATGCAGTAAGGGTAACCTAAAGCTAAACTTTTTTAGACTTTATTTTACTGATGCAGAGATCTTTTCAAGTCCTTTAATGATACCCACATCAGTCTAAAAAAAGGATAGCTTCAGGTTACCTTTACTGCACTTTTAACCAGGACTAACACACATGTTTTTGATTTCTATTTTAATTGTTTATAAAAAGATTTTTTATTCATTTCATTAATAATTGTAATGTCTATGTAAATTTATTTTTCTTTTTTTTAATCTTTCAGAAACTATAAATTTTTATACCTGATTAATATATAAAAGAAAAGAAACAAACATTAGCACTATGTCTACAATTGTTTAATAGTATCATACATTTCAAAAATGAAATAGCTAATTATAAACAATGATGGTTAAATTATGATATATTTGTCATACAAAACATAAATCATATATAGTTTCAGAAAATTCTGAACATATTCTGGTCGTTGAACAAAGAGTGAATGAATCAGAGCCCCAAATCCTATTTGTATTACTATATAAGTACAATAAAAATTGGTACCATGATTGATTTATTAAGAAAATCTTTTTATTTGGTCACCTATACCATAACTTCTACAAACATTAGCTTTTATGAATAAGAATTCAAGCTTTGGGCAAATGTCTCTCAATTCATGCTCACTAGTCTATTTTTGAGACCTACAATTGCTCAAAAAATGTAAAATCTCTACAACAGATGTGGTAACATGGCTTATCTGGTGAAGTCATACTAACTACCTATTAATTTAGTTTTAACAATTTAGTTCAGATCTTAAGCAGATTTCTCTCATGTTATTCATATATCACTAAAATTCTTATTATGTTTGTATATATGCATGTAACCATAACACAACAAAAATGGTACATCATAGAGAGAATTTTATAAGAGCAATATACTTAAACTTAGAAAATAAAGAAATTTTCAACTGAATAATAATTTTGAAGGGTCTGCATTTGAGCTGAGCATCATTTTTTCAATCATCCAAATTTTCAATATAACAGAGATAACTATGAAATCCTGATTAGAATCCTACACACATTACTAAATAGCAGTCTTAATATTACTGTTAAATGGAAATTGTTTATTAGGTCAGCTAGTAATTCTATTGTTTTTGATGCGTGTGTGTATTTATAAGCTCTACACTAGCTGCCTAAAGACTTAGAAGAAATAACATTAGGCACAATTAGCAATCTTATATAATAAACTCAATTCTTCACCAAAATTAGTCTTATCAGCTAGAAGTGTTTCATTTATTCTTAATTTTCTAACTGCAGTAATAAGACAGTACTTTCATTTTCAAGTGAACATGTGACCCCAGCTGTGAGTCAATTTGTTTACACCAAATTGTAAATGTCTAAAAGTATATAAGTGACATATTAGATAGCTTTGTATTTTAAAAATAAGTCACTTGATCGAATGTTTTCAATATAAACATCATATTTAATAACAAACCCTCTTAGTTATCTCTTATTAGAAATATATCTTGGGTTTATATTTTAAATTCTTTTTTTTACCATCTTCCTAATTTTTTTAATGAGTTTATTTAGTAAATTATTTCTTAAATTATTCAATAAACTTAGCTAAACTAAATTTCCAGTACAAATGAGAAATTAGTCAAAAAGCTATAACTAGGTAATTTGATAGATAAATACTAGAAGCAATATATCACTATGAAGTTTAAAAGTTAAATTTTTCAATGAAACTACAGTATCCCAGAGAAAGAATATATTCTAATATCAAATTTATATACATTAATTATGGAACATTGACTATATCTATAATTGCAACTTTCCAGGGTCTATTATAATGTCAAAAGATGCAAAACAAGAAAAATCACAGATAAACCTTTTTTTTTTTCAGTTACAAGTTGCAATAACTGTATTAAACTGACAGAAAGAATTCCACTGAAAACTAAATCCAAAATTTTGATTTTTAAACATGCCATGAAATATAAGTATGCTTTATTTAAAACTGATAACAGTATTAATAGTTTTTTGATGGTTTAGAAAACTAATATAAAAAATCTGACACAAATATAATAATAATGTGTAGAGGTTTATTAACATTATCAGTGCATTTAGCTTTATATTGTGAAAAAGAAATTCAGTCTCAATTATTTCAAATAATTATAATGTAATATGACTAACTTAGAATTCTTATAAAAGACAAGTAGATTTCCTATCATTTTCTAAAATAGTCAAAATTGCCTACGTAGCAAGTTTTTATAAATATTGATGGAAAATAAAATTGCAACAACCCGAAGGACAAAGCCTGATTTTAACATACAATATGTGCATGCTGGGAGAGAAGGGTTAGATATTCTAATAAAGTTTCCAAATTCTTTGGCCAAGTAACATTTATACAACTGCATTATATCATAAGTACATGAGAATAAAGGGCTATGTTAATACTCAAGAAGTGATTAATTTTAATAGAATATCAACTCGTCTAGGGTTATTTTATGCTTAAAGGTTAGGCAAATATATTTATTGTACATTCACATTGACATTTTTTTATATAGCTATGTAAGAATGCTTTCTTTGGGGGGAGTGGGGCACTAAGTCCTATCAAATATGAATCTTTTAAAAAATCTACTTGACCAATAGATGGGAGCCTAATATATACTACCACTCTGAGAGTAGACCTGGGAGTAATGGCAACGAAGAAGTACCCCACATGACCTAGATCTCCAGAACTAGAGCCTCATCATCAGATGCAGTTTAAGACAGGACACATCAGAGGAGGTGGGGGAGGCAATTACTCCTCTGTAAGGGATACAGTATATTCTAAGCCATCTAACAGAGTGTAATACTCAAAGAGAATATACAGTATACTAATATGGTGTTTGAGTATTGTTGATACACTCTTTATTTTGGAACTTATGCACATGCTGATCTATATTTTTAATTCAGCTATATTACCAGCATGTTTAATCTTAAGTAGATTAAAACGCATATCCAGGATGCTGCAATTTTATTTTCTGTGAATAAATTTTTTTTCAGTGACTGAAAAGTATATTTTTTAAAGACTATATTCTCATGCAAATATGAAACCTGTTCACTTTTCCACTGATAAATCTACAAGCTTCATAAGGAAATGCAAAAAGTACTAACTGCAGTATAAATAAAAAAGTTCTTGATTACATTTATTTTTCAGATACAATATTTTTGTCAGCTAACCTGTTATAAACATAAATTTCATACTTCGATAAACATACAAACCAAATGAAATTATCTTTCAGTTCAATACTTATAATCATCCCATGAACATTACCAGAAACATCAGTAATATAGTTGAAAATTTTAAATAAGGTATATATGGATGTAGGGTATGGTAAAAAGAAGTTAACTTTTTAACATACCAATTACAAAAATGAAATAACATTCAAAGATGTGAATTCATGATCCCAAGAAGAGGAAAGAAATAAGAGAGAAGTTGTCAAAACAACAGTAGAAGTCAGTATAAAAGTAGTAGCATTATACTTTAGTAGTATGGAATGAGACAAAACAGACGTTACCATTGACGAGACAGCCATTGGCTTGATAATGGAAATTTGGACCAGCATCAGGAAGAATGTGAGTACTTTGTAGGAGTCCTTCAACAAAAATAAATAAAGGGAAAAATTAGGTAATGTCAAAAACAAAAGTTGAAAAAAGGTAATTCCAAATAAACTGTGATGCTTGTCCCAAAAATGAATAGTAAAAAAACAAAAAATAATAATGACAAATCAATTCAATAACAAGAAAATAAAAATAAAAGAAAAGGTAATGAAACTATAGAAGGTGTGTGTGTGTGTGTGTGTGTGTGTGTGTGTGTGTGTGTGTGTGTGTGTGTGTGTGTGTGTGTGAAAGAGAGAGAGAGAGCAAGAGAAAGTGTTAATAATAGATATTTTGGTATAATTCTTTCTTCAAGAAAAACAAAAAAAAAATAGTATAATAAAAAGACTAAAATGAACACAACATATCCAATACAAACATAAAAGATAGCTAATTATATTGGTTCATTAGGAGGAGATTTACAATAAAAGAAATCATAAAACTGAGGGTTAAAAAATCATTATGCTTAACATATATATTTTCATTGTGTTTGTGTATATGTATGTACCTATGATCCAGCAAAAATGCCAAAGGGAGATTTTTATTAGAGTAATACACATAATATGCAAGACTTTGAAAATAAAGCAATTTCCAGTCTAATTTACAACTAAATAATAATTTCATGAAGCCTGTTTGCATGCTGAACATCATTTTGTAACCATCCAAATTCTTGATATAACAGGGATAACTACGAAAAGCTTAACTCACACTTAAATAGAACCATCAATATCATCATGAACTGGTATTATATCAGGAAGTCAACAAGTTCATTAAATCATCTTTAAAGAAAGAAAACAAACTATGAGTTGGTGATGCTAAACTTTCTAATAGTTGTACTTATTCCAAAGATGAAAATTTCTCACAAGCAGAACTATATCAAATTTTTTTTCTATCTTCTGAAATATCACGATACAATTTTTTTTTTTAGAATGAACATTTGATGAAATTACTAGCAGATAGTAAAAATATGAAATACTGGCTATTACTTGAATCAGTATAGTAGTACTTGTGAACTTTCAAACCATCAAATGTAGGCTGCTTTATTGAAAGACCAATGACAATAGCACACCTCCACTCTAGAATCTGATATACCAAAGTTTTCTTAAGAAAGAAAGAAAAAAAAAAAGGAATCTCTAAAAAGTCATTAAAAGATTAATAAAGTTTTTGATTTCTTTTAAGTAATATACATTAATTAAATTTTGATTAAGATATTAACTAAAAGTTTAAACTTTAGATTTTGTTGTAAGGATACTAAGAATTTATTGAGTGCAGCCGAAATAAATTTTAACGTGACCTTTAAATATGAAAAAGTTTCCCATCCCTGACTTAAATCTTATGAGAAAATACTTTTTGACAGTATTCTAAAAAAATCAAATAATTAGAGAAATAAAAAATAACCAAATTTGCAGCCAAAATTTACTGATCAATTTTGCATAGAAAAATGAAGTACCATATATACTCACAAGTTATCTAATGCCAAATCTTATATATATATATATATGGTTAGTAGGCAAATAGTTTGTAGGTAACTTTATTTTTGAATGAGTCAGAGCTCATTTGTTTGCACACAGTTTGGTTGTATTTTATGGCATATTAACCCTTGTGGGTTATTTAATGCCAGATCCTGTTTATACATATATATACGATTTGTAAGGGAATAGTTTGTAGGTAACATTTTTAAATGAGCCAGATTTCATTTGTTTGTACACAGTTAAATGGTTTCAAGTATTGCTAATTATTGTTTGCACACAGTTAAAGGGTTTCAGTTATTGCTATCCAACACTAAGATACAGTTTAGTGTCAATCCGAAGGACACTAGTTCTATTTGATCCATAGATGGGGCCCTAACAGGGTCAGAGTGGACCTAAGAGTAATGTCAATGAAAAGATACTCTACATTGTCCAAAGCTACAGAACTAGAGCCTCCCCATCAGATGATTTTGTGTCATATACAGAACACTTGTTGGAGGAGGGAGAGCATACTCCTCTGCAGAGGTACATTCAGCATATTCTACAGTTCTAGCCAACAGAGTGATCTTTTATTTGAAATCAACACTATTTAAAATAGATGTATCAATAAAAAATGTCCAATAAGTATTATTCACATTGCACAAGTCTCTGTCATTTAAATCAAATTTGTTAAAGATCCAAGCAGAAACAGCAGTCAGAGCAACTAAATTTATCTTTGATTTATTAAGGACATAAAAAAATTTTCCTATAGATCCACTAATTTTAAGATATCACTGACAACATAACTGTCATTGTATATTCTTTACCCAAAATCAAATAAATATTAGTTTATGCAATATATAATTAACAGAAATAATGTTTACATTTCAAACACATCTTATCTCAAAAATAAATCATAAGAATTGCAATTATTATCTAAAAAAGCAACCAGTAATGTTTATAGGTATTCAATTTAAGCTTTTTGAATACTTAGGAATTAACTGGTCACCATTTAAATGCCCAGAAAGAACTGATATTACTTTGTATAACAAGAATTTTGTAGTCAGGCATTTTTTTTCTTAGAGATTTTAATGAGAAGAATATTATGTACTTATTTTTTCAATAAGTACATCAAATACAGTTAATCTTTCTGAAATATCATTCATATACAGATATTTCATTTAACATGAAGTATCATTTTCAACAATGAATTAGCTTTGACAATACTATTGTATGGTTGCACTACTTGGACTAATAAAATACTTGGAGAAAATTCCAAATGGGAACAACAGAAGAATTGTGTATGCTGTTTTGAATAAATCCTTTAAAGCAGTACTCCACAAAACAGCACTTACCTCCTATCTCACAAACCATTCAAGTAAGACAAGCAAGACATGATGAGCACTGCTGGAGAAATAAGGACAAACACATAAGCGACATTCTCCTATTGATTCCTACACATGGACATACCAGTGCTGTCTGACCAGCAAACATGTTCATCAGCTCAGTGCTTGATACCGTCTAGAGGACTTGCCAAGAGCGATGATAGATAGGGACAGACAGCAAGAGAGAGAGAGAATCAAAGGAAACCATGTTGTTGGTACATGATGATGATGATTTTATAAATTACATATAAATGTTTTACATGAATTCACTTTTTTCAATAACAAAATGTTAGCTTTCCAAATAGAATTATTTCATTAGAAAAATATAAAATCACTCAGTTATTATCCAAACAAACTAGCTTTCAATTATTAAATGTAAAAATAAAACTTAATGGTTTATAAACAAAAAATATATATTTAGTAAATATAAGTAAGTAAAGTTGGCGACCATAGTCGAGGGTAACCCGAAGGCTCCCTTTTCGATAGCTACTACACCAAGGTGTAGGGGAGGGCGCTACTCCTTCCCTGGATTGCCCTACTTTACCCTTGATCCGTACCTTATAATGCTGAGTGTTAAGCAAGGAGGCATCAAGTACCATTTTTTGAGTCTTTGGTATGACTCGACCTGGGATTGAACCCAGATCTCCCGGGCCATTGGCGAACATTCATACTTATTTCTACTTTTTCAAGGCAGCTGATTGTATTATGAAGAAAAAATCCTTTGAAGATCTTTTCCACAAATAGACTAAGAATATAACACATTTTTGGTGGGAGAGTAAATACCATAATAATTATTGATTAAAATTAGTTAAAAATAAAAAGTTTACTAATGATTCAAACATAAGGATAGTTGATGTTTGATGACAGGAATATAGAAACACAGTAGTTGTTATTGTTAATAATGATAATGCTGAAATTGGCTAGAATACTAAGAAGAATCCTGGAGATTTGAGGAGACTTACTCAGATTCCAGTGGAAAACCAACAACAAATGCTGGTGTGGAAAACTCTCAAATGAGTAAAATAATGATAATGATAAAAATAGGAATACATAGGTGATTCTTTTCAACTGACAAACTTCATCACTCACTATTATTTTTTAAATATAATAGTTATGAAGACTATCAACCAACTACAATATTCGATCTTTTTGTCATCAGTTCTGCTTAGTCTCATTCTCTTTTACACACACACAAAGAATACATATACACTGAATCTTTAATTGCAAACTGATATTATTCAAATGTCCAATGTGGGTCAAAGCCACTACTCGTGGCTTGCAAGTCAATTACACTTGCCAGTACTGAATCTATTTTATCTTTAATCTTCTAAATAGTATTTAAAATACATACTAAAATCTTTTTTCAACCATTTGAATCCTTCATTATTTTTTGAGCAATTTTTCATCCATCATATTTCTTAATTTTGTTACTTTTAATCAAAACACTCATACCATTTTATATTCTATAAATCATAAAGCAATTAGAATAGATTAGAAATATTTCTTAATAAAAAAAAAATCAGTCAAAAAATTCATAATGACAATGCCTCATTAAAGATATTCTAATAACATCCAAATACTTTCATGGATAATGCACTAAAAGTTATTCATACCATAAGAAATATTTGAATAGAATATTGAATGATTAATACATAACAGAATATAATAATAATTTTAAAAATCAGAATTTTAGATACAGATCTTAAACCTGTCATTGAGTAGACCACTTTAATGCTAATCATTGTGTGGAGATCTTTATCAGAAATAGTTGATTATAAACAAAAAAAAAATCAAGTTACAAAAAGCAATCAGTGATTCTTGATTTCATTATACTAAGTTAGGTTTGTTTGGTTGAGTTTTATGGCAAATCAACCATTGTTTAATACCAAATCCTGTTTTTACATATATTAAATATATGATTTGTAAACACATTTTGTACATGCACACAGTAAAATGATCAAATAGTTCTATTTCTAACAAATCAATTTAGCATAAGTCAACAAAGTTAAATGGTTCCAAATATTGCTATGAATCACTAACAACTCATTTCAACATAAATCATTTGTTTAGACAGTTAAATATTTCAAACAGTTCTATTCCAAACAAGTCAATTTAGCATGTCATTTGTTTGCACTCAGTTTAAATGTCAAACAGTTCTATTTGACCTATAGATAGGACCCTATCAGGAGCTACCACTCTGGGCCAGAGTGGACTTGGGAGCAATGGCAATGAAGGGGTATTCCACATTTCCCAAAGCTCCAGCATTACTGAAGCCTCACCATCACATTGCTTAATGTCATAACCAAGTTAGGTAAGTAGCCAACAAAGAATTTAGTTAATTTAATCCAATTACAACAATTACACAAACATTTCTCTTTCCATTATTTTGCTGTATGTAACTTACTTTCTGATCTAATTACAACACAACATATTAAGCTGATCTTAGAGGGATTAGGAAATTTAATATTTCTATCAAATGGTCAATCTGAAATATCTGGTATCTCACAAATATTAAATAAGAAAAGCTATTTATCTAATCATTTAAAATTTTCAAATATTTAACTAGTTATTATTGAAAAGAGTTCTTTATACAATTTTGTTTAAAGAGGTAACATGCTCAACAAACCTGAAACTAGTTTTCTTCTATATTATGCAAGTTTTTATCTGGCCTAATGGGTAGAGTGTTCGCCAATGGTCCGGGAGACCTGGGTTCAATCCCAGGTCATGTCATACCAAAGACTTTAAAATGGTACTTGATACCTCCTGGCTTAACACTCAGCAATATAAGGTACATATTAAGGGTAAAGTGGAGCAATCCAGGGAAAAGAGTAGCACCCTCCCCTACACCTCAGTTTAGTAGCTATTGAAAAGGGAACCTTCTGGTTGCCCTCGACTACAGTTGCCAACTTTACTTACTACTTATCTGCTAAATAATCAACCCTAACAAAAGAGGATATGCCTACTTCAATTTGGATAAGCTGGTTCATCTGGGCTAAATACTGTTATTGAGGGATACGATTATGAAATATCAGATTAAAAAATCCTTCCGAGTCTAAAAATGATAAAATGTTTACTATGCATTAATTCTCTAAGATGAATTCTTTATACTGGTAGATGCTAAATTTAAGACCAGAGTAATCAATCTCTGAATCAAAGTGACTGGTGTGTGTGTGTGTGTGTGTGTGTGTGTGTGTGTGTGTGTGTGTGTGTGTGTGTGTGTGTGTGTGTGTGTGTACATTAGCCAACATTCACACATTCTTCAGAATTAAAGAAAAACTATGATACCTAAATAAGATCAAGGATTCATTTGTTGGAAGCAAAACTATAAGAAAAACAAAATGAGGATTTAAGAGTAAACAAAGAATGACTTCTTAAATTCTGTCAACCAAATCTTTTATCATGTGGCAAGTGACTTGATGAAGACTTCAGTCACCACAGACAAAGGAATTTCAATTCACCAAAACCTTTTCATCTTGACATATTTGTCACTTGATATGCAATGTACATATAGTCACCAGTTTGGATACAAACAAGAACATTTTTTCTAGGCCATACATATTTCCAACACAGAACCTTCAATAAGTATTTAACTCTTTCTTAGTACAAGAACTGTTCAACTTGAAACATAGCAGTTCTTTTCATTTCTTTAAATCTATCTTCAACTTAAAAGTTTTCACCAACAATTAATGCCACTCAGATATAGAAAAATAAATAACATTTACAACTAAAAAATTTTTAACAGTTTTTTTCGAAAGAATGTTTCTATATTTCACAATTCCACTGAATAACAATAATTTCATTCATGAAAAGAAATTCAAACTGTGAAAATATAATTTATTCATGCAAAAATTATACAAACACTTCCCATTAATCTCTTGTAAAACCAGTCATTGTAATAACACACAAATTTGTTGTTATATCTACACAAGATGAGACTGAGATTAATTTACAGCAAAAGCACAGGAAAACTTCAGTATTTAAAATAAATAAATAAATAAATAAGTAAATAAATAAATAAAATCAGTAATCTCTTAAAATAATGTTAACCAAAGTAACACAGAAACCTGCAAAGAAATTCAAAAGGAAAACCTTATCAATCAATAAGCTTGAATAATTAAGATGTAACAGATGTAAACAGAAGTACATTAATTTCCAACTATAACATCATCATCATCATGTTGCACAGCCAGCGTGGATCTCTTTGACCCTCTCCCACCACCCTTCTCTATCGACAATCACTCCCAGTAGGTCTTCAAGGTTACATCCCATATCGGCACAGATCTGTTGTATGTAGGTTTAGAGAAAAAGAAAAAAAAAGGGGGGGAATGAATAACTGAATGACCCTTCCCCCCGTCAAGTACTAGAAATACGTATATCTGTATAAAAGAAGAACTGTATTAAACATACTATGAAAATACAAAGCATATCCACTCCAAATCTGGCAGAGTTCAAATAATGGTCAGTATTTTATTGTCTTTTACTGTATTGTCATTTTAAAAATGCATGAATGATTTTATCTTTCATTTCTAAAATCACTGCTGTATATTATCTGTGCTTTAAATGCAAAGACAAATACTGTAACAATTGAACCTGGTCAAGAGAAGCTAATAATATTGGACTTTATTAGAAACTGAAAACCTCAGTTAGCATAAAATAGAATGCCTATAAGGATGCAAAGGACCATAAATAAGGACCTCGAAGAAATTTAAGTAATTGTGGACTTTAACTAAGTTAAAACTTAATATTGACAGAAGGGGAAAAAAAGAGGGAAAAAAATTATTTTCTTATTTTTTCGAAAGCCATGGGAAGCAGCATGGTGGACATAAAGGTAAGCGGATAGACCCTGAGACTGTTCAACGCCATGCCTACCCAGGCCCTGGGTGTATGAATCCTACAGTTCAACGGCCTGGATCAAGTAGTTCGATCGGGGAACTACTGCTGCTCATCTATAAGGGTGGTTTCTATAGATGAGAATAAAAAAAGCCATCGAAAGATCACCATGACTCACACTCAAACCTAAAATATAACATAGGATCTTCTAGACTGTAAAAGAACATTAAAAAGTAATTTTTGTCTCAACTTTTAATGTTTCTTTATTAATAGACTTTGTATAAAATCCTCTGTAAGACAAATTCAATTCTTATTCAGTAAGTCTATTGTATTAGAAATATTTCTGCCTTTCTCTTCTGGTGTCTTCTAACAACCAATAAGACTTGTTGATTTATTTATTTTATCATTTACTTGAGTTTTATAACTTCTTTCCCCTTTTGACCCTAAACTTCTCCGCTCTTTACTGCAAGTTCATTCCTACCAACAAGCTTGGTATGGCAACTGTTCTAAAAGAAGGAAAACTGAATTCCAAACCAGTCCTGTAGAGGGATGAGCTCTACTAGAATATTCCTACTCATGAAACACTACATGAGTAATACTTCCACAACCAAACCAGTTTACAGGATAAGTATATTCTCTTGTATCAGATGAAAGATTCTCAAACTGATCAATATACTAAAGTATAGTATTTCCTACTGTCATAAAATTTAACAACTGGACATTTACGCTCAAAAATGAGTTTCTATCAACAAAAATGGTAACACTTTGATAGAAGATGATAGTTAAGCTTTAGTCCCAGCAACATGGGATTATGAAAAGTAATTATTATATATTACAAAATTGGAGTGTGTAAAATCATTGGTTCTTTAAAAACTGTTTGAAGCCTAAGATTAGCACCAGAGACAAATCTCTTATTTTTAATGTTTACTGTGCTTAATGTATTCATAAAACTGAAAATGTTCCAACAGTGGAGATTTCTTACTGAAATACACCATAAATGTATTTACCAAACATCTCTGCAACTGGCAGGATGTGACAAGTTAGATTTTTTTTTTTTAAAGCAGAGTAAAGCAAGTTTGAATTCCACATTTCCCTTCTTCTGGACTGGTTGCTTAAACAAGGTTAAAGAACCCAGTCTGCTTTACTATTTACACATAACTGTGGAGAGAATAGATGGATTGATGCCTTTCCCCAACAGCATTATCACAAAGTGAAATGCAATCAGTTTTGTCAAGGATATGAACTTGAGTCACCAATTTCAATTCCTACAATGATAATTATTATTCTAAGAGCACCCAAGTAGGCGTTTGTTTTAACAAAGAAATACTGACTAGATATAAGTCTCTTTATTCAAGAAAACAAAGCCTTTTAAATCAATAATTAAAAGAGAAAAAAATTACACTTGATTCTGTTTCATCAAAAGCATATCAATTTGTCTACTTTACTAATTATAATTATGGCTATAAAATATTAAACATGCTTCTTCATTGTTTAAGAGCTGTTAATTTCAAGTATGGAGACACTTGTGGCATAATTGTTATAGTTGAAAGAAATGGACTCAGCTACCAGAGTTCAAATTCAAAACAAGGCTGTTTACATTTCACATAGCACTAATAAACCTCCAGCTATAGATAAATAGTAGGGCAGGCTTCATTTAGCAACTGTTCTAAGAGAAGGAAAACTGAATTCCAAACCAGTCCTGTAGAGGGATGAGCTCTGCTAGAATATTCCTACTCATGAAACACTACATGAGAAATACTTCCACAACCAAACCAGTTTACAGGATAAGTATATTCTCTCATATCAGATGAAAGATCTTCAAATTGGTCACTATCAATAATAAATCATCCACACAACAATTTGTTTAATTTTTGTAAAAGCCCTCTTTTTAAAAATTATTTTATGTAAGATTATTTTGTTTTGTTTTTTTATAAATAAAAATACTCTGCAATTCTTTTTTTATTAATAAAAACCAGGAATCAACACTAATAGTTTATAAAAGCATTGAATAATATATTAAAGAAGCTTATAATTTAAATTTAACTTTCAAGGTTACATTAAAACACGTCTATCTTAGGTATGATTACCACTTTTCTAGTAAGATACTAATTGATTAATATCATTGAGCTTTTTATATGCAATGCATATCAATGAAAAAGTTTTTTACAGGATTTACAACAAAAAGTCATTACAAATTAACAGAATTAAACAGATAATTTTTTTTTTCTGGGAGGTTTTAAACATACATAATGTCAAATACTAAAACTATGAGTAAAAATTAATAAATGCTAATATCTTAATTAGTTGTTGTTTTTTTCTATAATTTTCATCTTTTTATAATTATCTTCTTTTTTTTTATCAGTTGTAATTTTTATTGAAGAGAGATGAAGCATTATTTTGAAAATGTGTTCTGATAAAGAAACTGAAGAGAAATTCCTCAAAATGAAAAATGCTTGAAAAATCAGTCACCAAATGATATCAGTTGATGGCAACAAAAACGCCACATTTATTGTAAATCTATGACAGTCAGCTAAATTTGAAACAGCTGTATTTATGTTTCACCATGTTACTGAATCCATTAGTGATCTATAACTAATCTCTCTCTCTCTCTCTTTTTTTTAATGATTTTATTTAACTGTTTTAGCTTGGAGTTATATCTTTCATAAACTATTACATAATTTTGTCTAATTCTGCCAAGCGGAACCCAAAGAAAATGTGTTTAATTAATTTCAGTAGAAAAAGAAAGATTAAATTATTCATAGATATTAACTATCTGGATGGTTAATTTGAAAATACATAATAGGAATTTTAATCTATGATCAATAAAACAAAGTTGAACTTTTTGTTTCCTGATTTTATATGTTAAAAACATCACATATAAAATCAGTTTTATCAAATATACTTAAAATATTAAATGTAATTATGGTCGCTCACAATGATTATTTCAGTTGCAATTAGACATTGTTCTAAGAGATTACATTAATGTTTCTGGGAATCAAAAGCAGAGCATACTCTTTTATTCTTTCAAAAATAATCAATGATTAAAAAGAGTTATTAAACAAAACAAATTTTACCCATAAATAGTTTTAAGTGCAAAATTTGTTTGAAAGAAATTTTATATAATCATCAAAGTTGTCATAATAATAGTTCCAAACTAGTCAGTATCAAAAGAGACACATGAGTATCTCACATGCTGTAAATTAATGTCAGTATCTCAATGGAATCTGAGTCTTCTTTGAATACTGTTGGCTACAAGACTAGTTTAAAAATAGAAGCTGAGATTACAATTCTGTGCATAAAAATAAATCTGCTGCATATTACAGGGTGTTATTTCTATAACTGATTTCTATAACATACCTATAAATAACTGGTAAATTTTCAGAGCATGTGCGTGTATATAAAATGTAGTTTCCTATATTTATCAATAAAAGTGATCAATATTGGTGATAGAGCATATATAGTTCTAAGTTAAAATAGCATAGATACAGAGTTAGCAATACCAAGTGACAGTCAGTTTCTCAACAATATTGATCATTAAACTAAGACCTTGGTCTGATACTCACTTAGGCAAGAAACTGACAAGTACAGTTGAAGCTGTGGCTACACTATTCCAACTTTATATATATATATATATATATATATATATGTGTGTGTGTGTGTGTGAATTTTTTTTTTTTTTTTTTTTTAATTACCAACCTTTTTAAGAGAATTTCATATCTTCAAAATTTACAGAAAGAAATTTCTTTTTATATCTAAACATTTAAAAAGTGAAATCAAAAATGAATATCTATAAATTAATAAAATCAACATTTGTGAGTATGTGTGCGTGTGTATATAACTGTAACCAAGCAAAATGGCACATCATAGCAAGATTTTTATTAGAGAAATACACTTTAAAATGCTCTAAGAGAATAAAGTAATTCCCACTTTAATTTGCAAATAAATGATAATTTTGTGGGGTTTTTACTTGCTTTTCTCAAAAGCTCAGGTTGATTACTTTTAAGTAATATCTTTATAAACAAATACACACACACATACAGCAAAGGAGGAGGAGAAAGTTCAAAGGTTAGATACCCAATTGAAGATAAAAAGACCTGTGGCTCAGATTAATCAATATATGCTTATAAATATATACACAATATAAGCAACTTCAAATTTGTAACATATTAAAGTTTTCTTGAATGTTAGTCTTGTATCCAAAAATAAATTCTGAATACATCAAGATTAGTTATGAATTAATGAAAGAGATGTTTAATTTTACTATTCTTGAAATAAAAAAGGAATGGTAAGGAAATATTCCTTATCCCATCAGCCTTTTTCTCAGTCCACAACTAGACTCAAGCTTTCCTCAATGACTGTAATACATAGGTAATAATGAGTCTTACTTTGCCATTTGGTCTCATGATTTGTTGGTAAATTTGAGAGAGCCCAGTCCGCCTTAGTATTTCATCTCTGGACAAAGGAGAGACAAGATAGATTCATGCCCTCCACAAGAGAATTAATGTAAAGGAACAGGCTCAGTTTGAATTTGAATTCATCTTTCAGATAACCATTAAGCTTACCACACACATCCAAAAATACAATCTCAAAAGATTACATTTGCAACAAAAAAATGAAATAAATGAAGGTTTTTTAAAGAACTCAGAGGGAAACCCAACCCTGTCATCAATGCATGAGTAAATATACAAGAAGTAATTTTTTAATGAAATTCCACTTAATAAAATCAGTTATGATATAATGTTGTAATCTACAGATTATTTTTTTGCCATAATTTTGGTTTTATATCAAGAAAAGTGAAAAAAAAAAGTTGTTGCATGAATTTCTTTATTATTAAATGACACATCATTGAAACTCATCAATTTGACTAATGTAATATCCATTTTAAATTATTTTTTTAAGTGAGAACATTCATGTTGATGATTGTTCAAAAATAAAACAAAAATGTTTTTGAAGTTTAACCAAATTACTGAAAAGATTTATATAATGCAACATCTAAAAACAACCTGACTAAATCATTTTTATTCTTAAGTTACTACATTTAAGAAACTGTGATTAATAAAAACTTTTACTTTCGACTTTTTTAAAAAATCTAATCTAAAAATTTAAATCTGATCAAAAGTTTAACATAAGTACTCAAAAGACACCCAGTAACCAATATATTCATAAAATTATCTCCTTTTTAACAATTAGCAACAGAAAATTTTTGCTATTTTCATTTAGAATAAAAGTCTTGAACTGAAATGTTCAAAAGATGAATCATCTTAATGGAGTCTTTAATTTCTATATAAGAGAAAAAAAATGAACATATTTGTCAAATGATTTTAAGACTCATAAAAAGTTCATAGCACATAATTTGGAACAGAATTCACATTACTGAGAGCTATTAAGATGCAGCTATAAAAATACCAAAAGTATAAATGTGGATTTAACTTGGTAAATTCTTTTAAAAATTGAATTAGTGCCTTATTTTGTCAATTCTATCTTTTCATTTAAAATTGATTTTAAACAGTCAGGGAACAATCTGCATGAAATAAAAGATCCTCATTCACTGTCCTCAACTTTCAATTGTAAGCAGAATCACCTTTTTTTAAATACCCCCATTTAGAAAGGGGGTACAATATTCCTAATTTTTAAAAGCTACAAGTATAAAATCTATTTCTCTGATGTATCTGAAACTTTCAAAAACTAAATAATTTGTATTCTCCAATTTGATCAAAATTAACAAATGCACACTGACTAGAAATGATTAGAAATCATGACTTTGAGTTATAAACCCCATATGATTGATACAGGTTTATGTTTCACTTCCAATATTAAATAAGTCATGATAAAACAAAGAGATTCTTTTTAAAATAAAATGATTCTTTGCCACCCGCTCAGTACCAGCCTTGTTTTCATAAAATAACTGATAGTCCAATCTAAGTTAAATACATTAAATTATCACTAAGGAGTTTTTCTTCATACTAGTCAGTCATATATTAATAAAAATCTGTCCTGACCAGGTGACTTAACTCTTTGAACCTTTAATCCCTAGAGCCTCAAATACACTGTACCTAAGCTCATAAAACTCACAAAATTAATTGAGTACAAAACTGACTCAAATTTGGTTTTAAAATGCAGATACCCATCATATCCTTAAAATAAAAGCTGTGAGAGGTCATTATATTCAGCTTTTTATTAATAGTATATGAGACGATCCGCTTGTGCCTAAAATATTGGGCTTATACTATATAGTAAAATAACATAATGCTTGACATATTGGGCTAACTGATTCAAAAGGTTAAATATCAATTGATCTAAGAGAGAGGAAAAATTAATTTAGACACTGGCAAGATACGTTAATGGTTAATATTTTACCAACAATTTAAAAAACAAAAAACTCAGACATCTAAGAAAGCTGTTGCTTATGATTTAAAATAAACATAAGATGTGATAAAATATAGATAATGAATTATATACAAATCTCTTCATTATTATCCTTGTGTTACCCTGATAACATGGATTATCTTGCTATCTGTCCCTATTAGCCATTGCTCTTGGCAGGTCCTCTATACAGCATCTAGTGTTCAACAAGAACTGATGAATGTAAGCTCTTAAATTTTTAAATTAATAACTTAAAAAAAAAAAACATCCAAAAAAAGTCATGTCATTATTTAAGAGAATTTGCTCAGTTAGCTGGAATATAGATATTATTATTATAGTCTTGTATACCCTTTTCTTTCTTTTTAATTACTAAATATTCAAAGAGATGGACATAACTAACAATCAGCATAGTAAACTCCCCAAATTGATACAGATGAATAAAGTATAGTTTAGGAATTCTAAGTGAAGATTGTTTGTATCTGAACTGAAGTTATATTTACTGTTTTTGGTAGAAATAGTAAATCTATGAAGCCCATTTCCATGTGATGTTTAAAACAAAACAAAAAACAATCTTTCAAATAGGAGGTACCTATATGCAAGCTAAAATCTACTATGCAAATAGTCCAACAAAATCAAAAAGTGTATCAGTTCCTTAGAATTATTTTGAATCATGTTACATTTTTGCACCCCATATTTTTTAAAAATCTTTCTGTTTGGCACATATTTGTGAAATACAACACATGAAAAATCTAATCAAATAAATATATGAGTGAATTGAAATATCAATAGTAGTCAATCAGAATATGAGTGTACAGGGCATAGTGGATAAGAATTCAAATAGATACTGGTGTAATAAACTAATAAAAGATTATGTTCTGTATCTGTATTTTCTCACTGTTGGATAATCTGTTCTTAATTACAGTTGAGTACCTGCCTTAACTTATATAGCATCTATTGCCATAGCAACACATCCAGATATTTAAATTCTCTCTCTTTTCAAACTAACATGCAGTGAAAAAGGACACTATTCAGGGAATCATATGCACACACCTAATAATTCAACATGCTGTAAAGAAGAGAATTTATATTTTACTTGTTTGCTAAGATATACAATCTTACTTGAGAATTCTTTTTCTACCAATGACACATTATTTCTACTATTGACTATGGTTATGAACTCTTGATTTATTTTGCTTTTATATACACATCTCATTCTTGTACACACACACACACGCACACCTTTCTTTTGCTATGATGTCTTTGTTCTATTATTCGTTAGACATAATAAAATTTGTTATGCTGTAAAAGCAGTTTTGAAGATCTTCACAGCCTTCTGCCAATAGAGCAAGAAGCAAAGTCATGTATTTCGTATTTTTTCTTTCATGTTAGCTGTAGATTGCCAGTGTATAGTCTACATATGTTTTTCTTGGAATATTCTTACTTAAGCCAACAGTATAACTTGTTCTATTCCCAACACGATATGAACTGATAGTGGAAAAATTATATTCTAATTGTTGATTAAGTGTAAAGTCAGTATACAGAAAACTGAAAATTGGAATGATAAATGAAAAGTTTTTTTTGCAAATCAGAGAAATTTCTTTTAATTACTTGCTTAGAGGCAACTACTAATTAGTATGAGAAACCAAGTGATATAGCAACTCATCTAAAAAAATTCTGAAAAGCCAAGCATTAATGTATACAAACATGAAAATGATAGACAAAGAGATTGCCAAATGAAAAGCCAATTTTAAATATGAGGTTTACCCCAAAAGTAATGTCTCTTATTTTAATTGTTAATCCATGACATGTTGGTGGTATGGCATAGAGATTAAACCTTCCACTAATAACCCATCATTTTTTTTTTGCTTTGCATTAGATAGCAACTGACTAGGTATCTCACTAAATGGACACCCATATGCAAATCTGTCAGTACCTGCTGAAACCCTATGAAGCTGAAGGTAACAGTTTCCTAGAAAACATGATTACAAATAATTCTGCTAGCACATTGCTGGCAGGATTTTTTTTAAAAGTCCATGTGAATATGTGAATTCTTTATGAAAGAAAAAGTTCAAAATACAGGCAAAGTGATGGGTACTGTCTTTTGATTAGTAACAGTGAACCCTTCTGCATGTGTTGGAACCCAGACCAATCATCAACTCTGACTTTTATACTGTGAGACTAAGATGAAAGTCAGAATTTCCAGAGTCAGACTAGAGAAGAGAAAAACTTTTTTGTTTACTAAGTGATAACATTAAGCCCTGCACCAGTTTGAAGATCAGGTATCATTTTGCAAATTTTAGTTTATTACCCAACTGCACACAGTATAAAATTTGAATTTAGTGCCTTCTGATTTCCTTTACTGGTATAGATTTTTAAGAGAGCAACATTCAGGTTCTTATTTATCACTGACAAAAATGCATAGCCAATGGTGGTGACTATGAATAAAATACTGCTTTGGAGCTGAAAAGATACTCAGTCCAACAGTATTATCATTCTATATCTGTTGAAGTTTCCATGGAAATAAATAGGAGGCATTGCTCTCAAAGTGAACCTCATATAATTGCATTCTCATTAACATGTTTAGTAAATTAGGAAATTATTTAATAACCAATTCTACACATTCCATAAAAGCCGCTGGTATTTATTTTTTATCTTTGAATGACACAAAATTTATTTATTTGCCTAGTCAATATTAATATAGGTCCATGTGTTGCAAGGTAACTTGAAAAAAAATTAAAGCAAGGGGATTTGACAAGGACAGAAGTGTCAGACAGACTTCAAGTACAAAGTTAGAGTCATATATGATTAAGAATTTAATTCCTTTCCATAGAATTCATTCTGGCAATGTTCAAAACTGATACAAATCACCTTTGATGCAAAAACAGTTTTAACATTAAAAAAAAAAAAAAAAAAAAAAAAATGTAATTGCATGTGATTTCTGTTTATAAAACAATCATTCTTTAAGATTTCTCATTGCTACCAGACAATATTCAGTCACACTTGTCTCGAGACAGAGAAACCTAAAAAGAAAAGTTACAAGAAACTACACAAGTACTTGATGACCAATTCAAGGTTGCTTATATGAATGTTAAGCTGGAGAAGTTCCCAGTGGTGGAGAGGAGTTTGGGAGGATATATAGACATCAAGTACAATTTTGCTAATCTTTTCTTTCTTTTCTTTTTCTATTCATTCATGCAATATTGTTTTCAATAACAATCTCTTTTTCTCTTATACATTGTGTGATCAAAAAGTATCAAAAGTGAAGCTTAAAAATTCTTTTAATTTAAAATTTAATATTTGAATGAAGACTTGTGCACACCCGAGCAACTTAAATAATAACTCGATTCTACTAAGACTTTGTCTAGATGAATTAGTGCCAACTTGAAGAAAAAAATTTATGAAACAAATCTTAATACATTTCATCAGCAGTTTTGGCGAAACACAGGATTGTGCAAGTGCAGCACCTTCCATACTCACCAGACCTAGTTCCTTGCAACTTTTTCTTGTTTCTTAAACTGAAAATTCATTTCCAGAGGAAGATTTGAGGATGTGGAAGATGTTAAAAGAAATATGACAGCACAATTTTACATCATATCAAAAGAAAATATTAGAGGTGCTTTGATCAATGGAAAACTTACTGGAATAAGTGTATTGAATGCCAAGAGGACTATTTCAAAGAAAATTAATGTTTCATTTTTCATTTCTGTCTTGGTAAAAACATCTTCAGTGTCAATATTTTACTTTGTGAATATATTTCATATACATATTTTGATTGCAAATCTTCTTTTATAAATACAACTTAAATACATGATTTCATTTTGGCAAGGGTATTTTTTCAGTTTCATAAATATTCTAACATTTACTTCATAGTTTAGATTTCATATTTCTTTTCTTCACTTTGGATGTAATTAAACCATCATTAGAACTTTATTTCATTAGGGCTGACATTGTTTGCCTTCTGATAGATTTATAGATGATCTATATTTTAAGTCTTTTAAATTGCATAAGGAAGAGAAGCAATTACAGTGAAAGATACAAAGATATGTTCTGATACATTACCAGCTGGACACGCTATATTATTGCTTAGTGTAATGTCAAAGAAACAAAAAGAAATGCCTTTTTAGTGCTACTTTTAATCTTACAAAATTAAAGAAAAGATGTATTCTTCCCATATTTCTTCAGTCTAAGAGCAGTTAGTAAACATTTAATATATTGCAATGTTAGTCATCCATAATCATTGTTTACTTAAAGATATTAACAATTTCATGGATAGTAACATGAAATCTTAAGAAAACAAGTTTATCATTTTACTACTGATATTATTTCATCGATAAATTTTTTTTTTTTTTGTTCAATAATCAATTGGGAGTTATTTGAGAGTTCTGATGTATAAAGGCATTACTGATTTTAGGAAAACAAAGTCATTCCCATTTTAAATACAAATATTCTGTAAAAAATATCTTTATAAAATTTAAATCATAAAAACATGCAACAGAAATTGTTACACACATTTTGCATGCGTGTCAAATGATAACTAAATATCATCTTGTTAGTAATTAGGATTAATTCAAAATATCACTCATGATAATTTTGATATTTTGTCCAAACTGCAATCACAAACATTAGATTGATGCAAAAGTGTCCAGCATGTTTTTGATGAAATCTTTTATTCATATATGAGAGTCATTCAATATATAGGGGGAATTTAGGGGGGGGGAAGCAAAATAATTTATCTGTTTTAAAATCTTTTCCATAAATGTAAAGTCTGCATTGTTTAGGATTGATTTAGAACAAAAATTATTTTAATATCTCAAAAGCATTTATTTTGAGACTAAAGAAAAAGTTCTGGATGCAGTGGTCATTAAAGAAGATCATGCTGACAGTCTTCTGGGACACGATAGGACCCATCACGATTAATTTCTTTGAAAAAAAGTGCAATTATAAACAGTTTCCTCCTATTGCCAACTCCTTAAGCAAAATTCACCTAATTTATTGAATGACCCTCATACAGTCATGGATCTTTTATTCAGTTATAAAAGTATTTTCTCTATTTTCTATAACTTTATACCAAATTTCAGGTAAATTATATATATACCATCATAAAAAAATGATGTTGGTTGTGATTTGATGCGGTCTTCAAGGAAACTTTTGATATCATGTAATTATTGGAATCACTGACCAAAAAGTATGGTATAGAACGAAACAAGTGAGATTTGAAGAATGTGTTACATGGAGAAAAATTTCCTATCCTAGCTCAATGATTGCTTGCTGCAAAATCATTTGTTGATTTCTTTTCTCCTTATGCATTCATCATATTAGAAAATTATTCACTATAGGATTGCATAGTCACTGGTAGATCAAATTACAGAAAATTCTAATGAAATAATCCTATATCAATTCCACCAAATATTAAAAACTTTTCTTTTCCCCCAAATAGATTTTGTTTAAGATTCAAAGGCTGTGTAGAATCTAACAATGATTTTCTTTGTTCTGCATTCTATTAAAAAAAAAAATCATTTTTCATCATTAATGATCTTGTTCCAAAAAACTTTTTTTCCTATGCTAATCAAAAAGAGAAACACAAATTTCAACTGAAACACAAATTTCACTTCAAATTTTTCTGCAAAAATTACTACATTACTTTTTAAGTTTTATTTTAATAAGAGGTGTGTTTAGCATAAAGGTTATCATGATCGAAAATAAAATCAGCAACCCAAGTTCAAATCCTGGATGTGTATTTCATTTATCACTAATGCCCTTAGGAAAGGCATGAATTCATCTCTTCTCCCTACAACTATGGAGACTCACAGTTAGACTGGTTGCTTTAGCAAAGCTATGTAAGAGAAAGAAAACTGAATTCAAACTAGATGTACTCTGTTTAAAAATTAACCTTGTGTTAGAGAAGCTGGGTAAATACAGAGATTAATTTTCAAGTTCTGAAGTCATTCCAAACACTCTTTGACCTTGAGTATAAAATCTCCTTAAACTTCACAAATTATTCCTATGCTTGCACCTACTGCATCACTCTCATGAATTTCAGGAATCCACAACCAAGCTTCTGCTGCATTTTTCACTGATTAAACATGAAAAATAAAGTACTAAATGTGCATTTTCCAGTAAGCCATGATTTTTCATATATAATCAAATTATTGCTTTTTACAAACAAGTATGCACACATAAGCCATCTACAGTTCAGTAAATATGAGATACTTTTAAGACTCCTTTGATATGTAAGAGAGTCCTGGGAATTTTTGCATCAATGATACAATTTTTTTTTCACTTAAGCTAAATAGAATCTTTAATAAACAGATGTTTTGAGAATATTTTCTTTATATGAATATGTTCAAAATACTTCACAATGTTTATACCAGGGTTAAAGATTATTTTTATATCATCATCCAAATGAAAAATATAACACTTTTTAATTGATATCATTTTTTAATTTCATGAATGAGTTCACTAAAGAATACACTTTACATTAATTCAAAGCTACATCACTTAATGAGGTCCTCAGGTTTATTATCTTTAGAATTAATGTGAAAATAATCAAGGTAGCTTTATTGCTTGAATAAAAACTTTAAAATTCTTGTGTAAAAGGCAAATGAGCAAACAGCTGTTTGAAATTACCATATTTGATAGTAAAATAATCCTACCCTTCCCCAAAAATTAGCTCAAAAATATCTCCCAGGTTTGAAGCTGAGGTAACTGGTAGACTGTTTACTCAAAAACTATACATAACTAGTTCTTGTACCTAATACTGTAATACTATATATAAAGAGTGATAATCTCAAATGCCATCAAATATAGTATGTTCATGTTTTAACATAACAAACTCTTAAAAATATTAAAAGTTGAAAGATGTTGGATAATATAACAGCAAAAAAAAATTAGCAGTTTTATGTAAACAGTTCTACTATTTGTGAGGTTTATGTGAATCCATCAGGTTAAAAACAAGGAAAAAATAATTAAAGTAAATAGTTTTGCCAGCCCTAATAAATGGTTAATAGGTGTTTTTTATAGCATATCAACCCTTATGGCTTATTTAATGCCAAATCCTGTTTATATATATGATTTGCAAATGAATAGTTTATTTTTAAAAAAGTTGTTAGAGCTCATTTGTTTGTACACAGTTAAATCATTCCAAGTATTGCCATCTAACGCTAATAATTTTATTTAATATTAATCATTTGTTTGCGCATGGGCAAATGGTTTAAGTATTCCTATTTAACACTAATAATTCTATTTAATATCAATTATTTGTTTGCACACAATTAAATGGTTTCAAGTATTGCTATTTAACATTAGTAATTCAATTTATTGTGTTCCTATGTAATAAAATTTGCACACAGCTGTATGGTTTCAAATACCTAATAATAATCCTTAATAAACGATTGAACAGTTCTATTTGACCCATAGGTACAACCAATCCAAGTCAAAGTGGAACTGAGAGTAATGGTGAGGAAGTGGTACTCTACATTCCCCAAAGTTCCTGCACTGCAGCCTCACCATCAGATGCAGTTTAGTGTCATACCCAGGACATTTGTTGGGAGTGGGGGCTCTTACCCCTTTCCAGAAGTGCAGTTGGCATATTTTACAGCCCAGTTAACAAAATGGCCTAATAAATTGGTGTTTTAACATCATTTGTATCTTATAAGTACTAAATTATCAATAGCAAAGACTTTTTACTAATAATACATTGGCTGAATCTAGTGAAAACAAAAACAAAAACAAAATAATCTTTGTGGAAATCAAGACCAAGTTATATACTCAATAAAATTTTATAGTTAAATTTTAGAAATACTGATATTGTTATATAATAAATTAAAAAAATAGCAATCTGAAAGTATCTCACCAGGATGGGCAGCAGGTACTTCTTGGAAAAGAGGATTCTTACCTAAAGGAAAAAAAAAAAAAAAAAAAAAAAAAAAAGAGGTTAAATCCATGTTTTAAATAAAGTGCATGTGTGTGTGTGTGTATATATATATATATATATATATATATATATATATATATATATATATATATATATATATATATATATATATACATAAAAACACACACACACAGACATGCATATACACAAAATTTCAAAATTGTAAAATATAATAAAAAAAATTTAAAAAAAAGTAAAAATCAATAAACCAAAATAGATCCCTTCCTAAGATTTAAAATACTGATGAGCAAAGACTATAGTTTTCAACCAAATACCTTAAATATACATAGTCTTTTAATATTTAAAAATGATTTTTTGCATAGATACAGTGCATAAAATTCAAAATAAAAAGAAAAAAATATCTGAAAAAAACAAATAGACTGCAAGCCAAGGTAAAATGTCATTGCTCAAAATGGTTTCATATGGATAAAATACAAATTATCACATTTTTATAAATAGTAAAACAGGAAATAATTTTTATTACAAAATGTGTCCTTTTTAGAACAAATATATCAAAATTAGCTTAGTTTCTTAAAGCTCATAATTATGTCCGAATTTCATTAAAAGCTTTTAATTTTCTGAAGAATGTTTACTAATAAATATATGAAAAACATGAAAAATAGTTAATTAAGAAATCAAGAAAAACTATTATATGTATTCATGTAAAATGTGAGAAATTTTGTATCAGAATCAAAAGTTCAAACGGAGGTCTATATTATACATAAATGTGATATTTCAATTTTTTTCTTTTACTTGTATCAATGACAGGCAGATATATTTTTTCAATAATAAATTTCATTTTTCTCCTTTTTAAGTGGCTAAAGATTTCCAAATCAGAGGTTTACAATAAAAACCATCTTTATAATCAGTTATTATATCATGAATACAGAAAACTGTTCCTTTTATTATGTATAGTAAAATAAGGATCAAATTATAGAAGAAAATATTTTATTCATGCATTTTAAATGGAAAAATAGTTAATTGTATTTCATACAATGATAAGTCATTATACAAGGGTGGGCTGAAAATTCATATGATGATGCCATATCTGTTGTGGATGACTTTTTTGACCAATGGGATCCCAGCACTGCAACACCAACGTGTACATTGCAAAGGAGGCTAAATTGAAAAATTAACTTCATTTGGTCATATTCAATGAAAGTATCTCGGTCAGCCTATGAACTTTTCAGTTGATGCATACAACTTACAAACTAAAAGTTGATGAAAATAAACTTTAAAAAAAATCTTAATTAAATGTCAAGATTAGCACAATTTTCTTCTTTTTTTTAATTAACATTTCAGATTCACCACCAGCTAATATAGGATTTTTCCTAATCTAAATACAAGATTCTAAGACTAAGATTTATATGTATAAAAAAAGTAAGAGGTTAAGATGCAAAGTAGTCATTCTTTTCACAGTTAACACAGATATATACATATATTATAAATCAAGCCATGGCTTTTGGGAATCCCAATAATATAGGTAACTTTGTAGGTAAGTAGGTAGCATGGAGGTGGTGGTGCAGACTAAATTTAAAGCAACCACTAATTGTTCTGGGATTTCCCACTCCTGCTAATCTGATTGGTAATTTCATAGCTAATCAATCTGTATGTGCTTCAATGGTCTGATGCCATTTATGGTATGAATAAAAAATTCCATTGAAGCTACCCATTTCTATTAATGAAGATCAAATTATCATATATATATATATATATATATATATATATATATATATATATATAAGAGAGAGAAAGAGCAAGATGAACAAAAATGATAAAACAAATGGCAATATTTCTATGTAGATATTTATTTTTTGATTTTTCTCAAGTAGTTTCAACCTGAGTTCATTGTCAAGAGAACAGGCTTTGTGAAGAAAAGTTTTTTTTAGAAAGTTTTTAAAAGAGTTGATATGTTATTAAAAAAAAAATAAAAGTGACAAAAAATAAACTGGAATAGTAGCATATCCATTCATTGAATGAAAAAATGAAAACATACACACATTAATGAAATTTTAGCTATCAGTTTGATGTTGATAAAATTCTCAAAATATTTATGGCATAAACATCAACTGTATTCTGATTTTACTATGTCAAGAAAGGATTTGCACAGCATAATTAATGAAAATGAAAAGAGTTTATGCTTCTTGAATTACCATATATATTCTGTAATTAATGATTGTTTGAAAGATTAATATAAGTTTGATTTCATATTAATTTTATCTAAATAATTAGAATCGTTTTTGCTACTACATAAAACAGTTTAAAAATATATTTCATTTTAATAAAATTTTAGTAGCCACATTATCAGATTCACTTGGAAAAGAAAATTATTATAACCAAATAACAAAATATATGCCTATCAATTTTATACTAATAAAATCCATTATACAGACATGGTATAAACATTTATTAAAACTATTAAAATAAGGTACAATATATATGCATATCATAAAACAAAAATATTTCCCCAAGAAACTTTATATTCATTCATATTTGGTGTTACAAGTACCATTTTTTTCTGTAGAATAGTTAAACATCCCCAAACAATCTCAAACTATACTGGCTTACATAATTAAGAAATGAAAATACCAAAGTCGACAAGTAAACTTATATCCACTCAGGTGTTGTATGCAACACACATGGTCATTTTAATGAGGGTGTTCATGTGATTATGAATTAACAAGCCCAAAAGTAGCCCCAGTCCATGCAACCAGCATCACATAGATGTCAGACTACTCTGACCTTCCCACTTTAATGCAATGGGGGAGATACTGCCATAAGGTGTGAATGTCTAGGATCAGATTCACCTTGCTTTTTTTTTCTTTTTTCATACATCCTACCTGAAAACAAGAACACAAATGGGGCAGATAATCAGACACTGAAAGGGGATTGTCTATTTAGAATGTACATTTGTCTCACAAACAAAAATCCAGATTTAGGTACTTTCAAGATTTGTCATCTGTTAACTAAGGAAGATGATCAGTTTTGATTAACAATGAAGTTTCTATTTAAATAAAGATCATAAAAGATAGAGATCCACCTGATAATGTCATATAAACTAATAATAAACCAAAAAAGATTAGAAAGAATCAGAGTTGGATTATTCCATAAGTAATTGCTACATTGTGTGTGAATTTCTGATGAAGAAGAATTATTATAACATGGATTTATTTGAATTTTTGTCCTCATTTTGGTTGTTATATTGTCACATTTCAGTTGTTGTACTCTCTGGCTTTCTTCAAGTGCCTGTCATAGTTGGTAACATTCTCAGAATTTTGTTCCAGATTTTTAATTCAATCCATGAGGGTAGATTTTTCTTATTCATTTAGGATAGGCGTTTGCAGCCCAAGAATCATATGAGGCCCTCAAGATCAATCAGTGTAGCTAGACACCTAAGTTTTTAAAATTTTCTCTATGCCTTTTGATCTTAACTTTGAAAAAGTACTATTACAACTGCACTATTCAAAAGATTTAAAATTCAAGTTTCTTGCATGGCACACCCTTGATTTCTATAAGAACCACATGCTTCCACCTGGACAATTCTCCAAACTTATCACCCACACCCAGGCTCAATAGTGAGCATGTTGGGTACTATATACTGCTGTGTACAGTTATTCTCAAAAATGAAGCATACTAAGAGTATGCTGCATTCGCAACAGTACAAATATGATGTGCTCTTTCAGTAAACCTATTCACCCTGATATTACCTATTTTTATGATTGCAACCACCATCAAATGTCTTATTAATAAATTATGATTACCTTGTGAATTTATTTGTTGTTTTTTTTTTTTTTGTCCTTTTTAGATCACACACACACAGAGTTTGTAAGTGAATAGTTTGTAGGTAACTTCACTTCTAAATGAAATAGAAGTCATTTGCTGTACACAGTTAAATGGTTTTAAGTATTATTATTTAATACTATTAACTTTATTTAATAGTAATCAATTGTTTGCCCACAGTTTAAATGGTTTCAAGCATTGCATCCACAATGCAATTGACTCTCAGCTACTGCCTTCAAGCACCTTTAAGATAAAAAGGGTTGGGTGTTTGTTTTCCACAAAAGCAATTTGAAGAATACATTCAGAACAATCATATAGGTCCCAGGGCTTGATATGACCAGTCCAATGATAGGATTCAGCCTCTCTAACAGCCCATCTAACCCAGAAAGGGCCAAAGTAGAGTGTTGCCAGATCATGGAATGCTCAGCCACTAGGATCCTATCCTCAAATATTACCAGTTGCCATCTACAATCAACAGGTAGTTTTGTTGGTGGGGGAGGGGGTCTTCTCTCTTTGAAGAAGTGCAGTCAGCATATTCTATAGTCACAGCTGACAGAGCAGGGACACTCCTGAGTTTAGTGACTCTCAAGTTGAAAAAGCTGGAGACCCTTAATCTAGAAAATATCTTGTATTAGTTAATTCTATTATTATCGAGCTAATTTGTACTTATGATGCCATTCCTGCCACTAAACCAGAACATATGGATTCTACTGCCTGACCCAGTGATTGAACTCATAATTACCAACTGCAACACTTAAATCATGTATTTACAGAAGTATTAAGTTGTTGCATTGTATCATTCCTTATAATAAAAAATATGGTGAAAAAGAATTTTGTGTAATCATTAAATCTCCACAATGGCTAGAAACATCAATCAAAACTACACTTTCTTAGGTTATGGTGAGCATTTGGCAGAACAAGAAGAGCATAATATAACAAAGCTTCCTTTACTATATGGACCAGCTACAAATAGTGCATTCAAAACCTAAACAGCACCCAGGTGAATAAAAATGTATCATTTGGCTGCATAATAAAACTTGTAAAAAATTTTACAAAAATAATGTTACTAAAATTAAATCAGTTAAAAGGTGGAAACTTTATAACATCCTGCTCATTCAGCTGATTATTAACCTATGGATTTTTTTTCAATTGTCTAGACTACTTCCTTATCTATATATTTTTAAAATCCTCATCTTCTTTGTATATATGCATATCACCATAACCCAGCAAAAATAGCACATCATACCAAGACTTTTATTAGAAGAATACACATAAAATGCTCTTAAAAGATAAAGCCATTCAAGTTAAATTTGCAATTGAATGATAATTTTGTGGGATCTGTATTCATGCTGAACATCATCTTTTCTATCATCTAAATTCTTAGCATGAAAATGATAACAATGAAATGCTAATTAGAATTTGTCACTCCTTAAATAGAAGCATCAATATCATCATGGACTACTGTTACAATGAGAACCCAATGGCTTCATAGGTCATTTACTTTGAAATAATAATTATAATCTATTCATTTATACTCTGTACAAGTTATATACAAGTAAAAATTGTAATGATAATGCCTATTATTTTGTTATCACATTTTTAAATGAAAGTCAACTTAAATTGCAGAAATTTTGCTCTATGGAAAGAAAAAAGATGAAAATTTGATTCATTTATAAATGATTATAATCATAACTTCAAATTTTCAATGTTCCATTACAATAATTTCTTTTAAAATTCCGTCTTTTTATTTCTCTATAATAATTGTTTGGTTACACGCAGTTACATGGTATCAAGTATTCCTATCTAATACTAATAATTCAAACACAATTATATGGTTTCAACTATTCCTATTTAATAATAATAATAATCATCATTTGTTTTCATAATGTTATATGGTTTTAAGCATTCCTATCAAAGTCTAATAATTTTCAAATAGATCTATTTGACCCATAGATGGGAACCTAACAAGTTCTACCATGCTGAATCAAAGTGGGCCTGGGAGTAATGGCAATGAAGGGCTGACTCCACACTCTCCAAAGCTCCAAAACTGAACCTTCACCAGTGGATGCAGTTTTGTCATATGCAGGACACAAAATAAGATGGTTTAGTTTGGTTTCTTTGTTTAATGGCATTCACTTATTATGGGTTATTTAATGTCAAAGCCATCCATGTAGAAGAAAAGTAATGGTACTATTTAACCCATAGCTCGAGGGATAAGAAGGTTCATAACTTTTCTAAGAGTATTAGTCTGAAAGTAAATGCACAGCCCCATGAGGACTCCTCCTAAGTAAGATGTTTATAAGCCAGAATTACCTCATAGGTTCAAAAAACAGTAAACTTAGTCAATGGAGAAAAATGTTGATTAATTAACCTGTTCACATTAACAGGTATTTAGATTATAAGCAAGTTCATCTCATGTTAAGTGTAGACTAGAGTTGTTGTACTTAATATAAGTACATACATAAAGAACATAAATCTAAATAATTTTCGGCATTTTGACTTATATAGATTAAACAGTGGGATATATATATATATATATATATATATATATACTTTCACAATGAGCATGAATTCTAACATTCATTAAACATATATTAATTGTAATATTTTTTAAATCAGTATAATCACGACAGTTACTTACTGCAAACTATATATCAGAGAGAGAGAGAGAAAGTACAACAGAAATGAAAAATAAAATTTTAAAAAACATTCAGATTTATGAAGACTATATAAAATCTATATAAAAATATCGAAAAGGCACTTTATATTTGAAGATACATCTACATTGATCTTTGTTTTAGCAGGCTCACTTATCCTGAACATTTTAATAAAAGTAATTTTTTCTATTTTCATTAAGTGATCATTATTATCAACTAGAGAGCCAGGTTTTGAAATTTCAAAATTCTCTTTCATAAGATATTGTTAACAAGTACAACTGAATCGTAAATATCAGTTTTCACACTAATGTTTTTAAACTACTATGATTCAAATGCTATGCTGAATTAGATCCAAAGATTTTATTTAAAGTCAGAAAATATATAAGAATGTTGCTACACACAACAAGAGTAACCATTATATAGAGCTTCTGAAATTTAAACACTGACAATTAGTGCTAAGTAAAAGAAATATATACATCTATTAATTGAACATTTAAACTAATTAATACTTTCTAAAAAATCTATCTTTATAAGTCTTTTTGATTTTAAAAGTAAATATATAAACAGACCAACATTAAGTCTGAAATTTTTACTCAGACATTATTTATGGAATTAACTATTTTTGTTTATCCAAATTCTTAACAAAAATACAATCAATGTTGTTAAACAAAAAAACAAACAAAAATAATAAAACCAAAAATAAAGAAAATTTATTTGAAAGAATGTTCCATCAACAATAGGCTAAATTTCTACCTAAATTTTTGCCTTAGTATTTAATATTCCCATTCTAATCCAAAAAAAAAAAAAAAAAAAAAAAGCTTGTAAAAAAAAGCTTAAGGACATGCAAATTAAGAGGCAACTTTTTTGATATAACATTTAAACAGTAACTTTCTTTTTGTCTTTTTATGATAAATGTTGCAATGTGATTACATTTTAATACTAACTGCATTCTTTATTAAAAAAAAAAAAAAACATTGATAGTTCTATGTTAGATAACATTGTCCATATATAGCATGGAAACAACATTTGCAAATCAATGCAATATTGCACATCTAAATTGATGTCAATCACATAAATTAAGTAAAGAGGAAATGTGTGAGAGGAGCAGTAATGTCCCAATAGCTCCAATCCTTGATAGATAACAACATCTGATACATTAACATGTGAGCAATGATGCAGCTGACTTGTGAGTCATGCCTTTGCTGCTACCACAACAAAAAGTAAGCAAATGAGCAAGTGAAAGAGAGGAGAAGGCTTCAATTATACATTTTCTTATGTCAGCTTACCTCCAGAAATCAGCCAATCACAAAGCTTAGCTTACCACTGCAGTAAAATAAATACTGCTGCTACTGCTATTGCAGGAATAGCATGAGAAACCAACTAAGAACAACGGTGGTATAAGTGGTATTATTGCTTGAAATTATTAACCATGATGAGAGAACCTTACTGGTTGGCTGCCACTTTAGTGGTATCCCCCCCTCTACCTTTTACCATTATCCTCACAGGAGTCAAGACAGACAAACAATCAGAGGACAAAAATGGTGGTGGCAGCAGCATCAATAGCATAAATTGAATTTGACAGTACAGAGTGAAGAGCTATGGTAGCAACAGCAATGACAGTGGCAGTGGTGAGGGCAAGAATATCTCGGCCAAATATTGATCAAGCAGAACTGTTCCTGCTGACCGGTACAGCACTACACATATACAACAGAAAAATCTATATGATTGTGGCACCTGTTTACCATTTTGTGAATCTAAAAACCAAATTAATCGCCTAAAATACTGATAGAAGCTTTATTTTTTTTACCATTGAATTGAATATGCTTCAAGAAAGTCAAAACATCAATATTAGATGTACACAAACATTTACATAAATGCATCTCTACAGAAGATAGTTGCAGCTATCTTATCAAAGAGGTTGCTTCTTTAAATAGTCATGTTGGTGTAAATTTGAACCTATGAATGAACACTCAACCTTGAGCACTATGCCAGATGAAGAAAAAATATTTTAAAAGTGTCTATGATACTATAATCAATATGCTACAAGAATTCTGATTATATTTGCATGTAAACATAATCCTTAAAAATGATTATAGCAAGATTCTTGTAAGAGCAATATACTTAAATGGGTATAACATATATTATAATGCAGTGTCTCATTTGTGACTGAATGATAAATTTTTCTATATTTGTGCTGAATGCCATTTTTTATCATTGAAATGTTGAATATAATAGAGATAACTATAAAATGCTAATTAAAATCTTTCACTCTATACTAAATAAAAGCATCAATATCATCAACAACACTCATGACAACACAAATCCAACAGGTTCACAGATAGTCTAGTATATATTTTAATAACATAGTGTGTGTGTGTGTGTGTGTGTGTGTGTGTGTGTGCGTGCGTGTGTGTGTATATATATATATATATATATATATATATATATATATCAGTTAAATCTTCCTTCTTTAACAAATCAGCAATACTGGAGTAAATTTATAAGTATACTGACCACAAAGTCTTTAAATAACTTGTGCACTGACCTGGTCAGAGGTTAAAACTCCATCAAGGAACAATTTTGGTACTTCTCAATATATTCTTTGATAGCACTAATTGGTATTATTTCGAAAGTACAGAAATTGATATAGTTGAAGAATAGGCAATGTTGAAAGCAAAATTTCTGGAATCAAGACTAAAAAAAGAAAACACTTTATTAATGCTTGGCTTAAAACCATGATTGTATATATGTGTGTTTGGGGGTCATAAACAAAGGAAGCTACCAAAGTACTATATAAAAGCAATGCTAATATAGTGCTAAGAGCAGTGGTTACCAACTGATTTTATACCATGCCCCATTTTGATATTTCTAAAATTCTGATGCACTGATGTAATATTTAATTCTTACATATTTACATTAACTTGGTCTTAAAACAATCTCCACTAAAATATTATCGCACTCTACATTGGGAATTACTGGCTTAGAGAATTATTTAATGGAAGTGACATTTCAGTATGGAAGCTTGATGATATCCTTTGCTTACTATCTAAAAACACAATACAATCTTTAGCAGAAACAAACAATTCTCTATTTATTGCTAGCCACTAACTGTCACACTTGTGCAGATACCACCCATAATGGAAACCATTTATTTACGCAACAGAGTTGCATATGACAGGCTATCGCACAAAGCACTACATTTATCATATCTTTATTATATTACAAACATTTTTATGCCTTTTCAATTATTTCCCAAATACCAGATATAAATTCTAGCTGAATATATGAAGACAATGACACTGCAAAATCAAACCAACAAAATGGGTTATTCTTGATTGTATACATTACCAATGATAAATGATACAGAATTAGTAAATTGCTCCAAGAAACATTCTACAAAGACTTTTTACATTCTCAAATTATCATTTATAATTTTATTTTAAAATTATTCTAAGTACAACTATATGTCTTCATAATACGAATTTCTAGTAAGAAATTATTGATGCCACATATATTTTATGCAGATATATTGTAACTAGTAAAGTTGGCGACCGTTGTCATGGGTGACCCTAGGGCTTCTTTTTTGATAGCTACTACACAAAGGTGTAGGGGGGGTGCTACTCCTTTCCCAGGATTGACGCACTTTACCCTTGATCTGTACCTTATAATGCTGAGTGTTAATCAAGGAGGCATTAAGTACCATTTTTGAGTCTTTGGTATGACTCGACCTGGGATTGAACCCAGGTCTCCCTGGCCATTGGCAAACACTCTAACCAATATGCCAATAAAGTAAACTGAGAGATACCTCACAATGTTTTGTTACAATATGCAAACTCTCATTTAAGGAAGGTCAATCATTACAATGAAAAAAAAAAAACTAACTTAACTGTTACCATGTTAACAAATAAAATTAGAACTGATTAAGGACACAGAATCAAGGGAAAATTCTGTTTCTTACATGGTCAACAAAAGATGAACAAAACTGACTTAAGAATGAATAATCTGAGATATACTGCAATGTGACACAGACCCCAAACATATTTCATATATTGAAATTGAGAATAAATTAGGCTTTTGCCTACTTTCAATTACTTCTGCCATTTGTACAAAATTCAACCAAATCTAGAAATACTGGCAAATGCTTCTGTTTAAGAAAGGGTCAACAGTAGCAGATATTTATAAAGAGTTTCAAAAAATTTACAAAAGTTATCAACAACTTTTAAAAAATCCAACACTAATATATGGAAAAATTCCCATTTTTCAAGATCAGGGTTTCTTTCAGACAACTCAGTAAGTAAAGTTGGCAACCATAGTCAAGGGTGACCCAAAGGCTCCTTTTTTGATAGCTACAACACCAAGGTGTTGGGGAGGGCGCTACTCCTTTTCCTGGATTGCTCCACTTTACCCTTGATCTGTACCTTATAATGTTGAGTGTTAAGCAAGGAGGCATCAGGTACCATTTTTTTTTAGTCTTTGGTATGACTCGACCTGGGATTGAACCCAGGTCTCCCAGGCCATTGACGAACACTCTAACCATCATGCCAATACAAGTAATTCTACTTGTATGCTACTCTTAGTGATTAATAATAGTACCAAAGAAATGTTTGGTTTCTTGGATTCAAACAGGTTGGTGATCAGATAAAAACTGACAGTACTGGGAAGAACACATGGTGGAAGTCCCCAAATACCAAAAACTGGTGGAACAGTGTAGAAGCCAAGGTTAGTGGGTTCATAGTAAACTAAGTGAAATAAGCTATCATGACTTTGCAGAGTGTTTGCTTTGCAAGGATCTTACTGGGCTTGGTATAACATGAGCAGAAAAGAGAGACGGGTATATGTACCATCACTGAAGCCACAGAAAATATGTTTGGGTAAAAAGAATTAGCTCATTGATTGTTGCTACTGGGATGCAAGCCAAGACATGAACAATTCTGGCAGGATCACTTAGATGAAAGGGTCAGATGTTGAAAGACTTAACACTTCAAAAAATTCCAGGAACATCACTGATGATGCATCCCAGTGCATTTATGAGAAGTGTTTTAAAACTGAAGATTATTATACATTGCTCAAAATTAGTAAATAAATAATTTGTATATAACATTTTAAACAAGCCAGAGCTAATGTGTTTGCACATAGTTAAATGGTTTTAAGTATTCCTATCAAACACAAATAATTCCATTGAGTATTAATCATTTGTTTGTAAACAGTTAAATGGTTTCTAGTATTGCTATGTAATACTAACAATTCAATTTTACATCAGTCATTTGTTTGTGCTCAGTTAAATGGTTAAACAGTTCTATTTGATCCATAGATGAGACCCTAACAAGTACTAGTACTCTGAGTCAGAGTGGACCTGAGAGTAATGGTAATGAAGGGTACTCTACTCCAGGACTGGGTCCTCACTATCAAGTAGTTTAGGGTTATATCTGAGACATCCATTGGAGGGGAGGGGGGTCTCTAACCCTTCTGCAAAGATAGTCAGCATATTCTACAGCCCCAGCCAACTAGGCTAATATTAGGGAGCCACACCATATGCGAGATAAAAACTACGCCTAGCCTTGATCAACTATTTACACACACAAAGTTTGTACCCCAAGTATTAGGCTAAAATTTATATCTCTCATGATATGCGAATGCACATAGTACAGCAACAGGAACAATAGTTGCATATGACAATGAAAGAAATAAACTATAAAAAAAAGAATATGGTAGGTAAAAGCCCTTATTCAATACTTTTATCAATCTACTGTGAATTCATACTTGCCAGGAAATTTCAATCAAATCAGACATTCATTTTGGGAAAAAAAACTATAAAAGAGGATCTCAGCTTTTAGTTTGTAGCAAAAAGGTTGTGACCTTATCAACTGTTTGATTAACAAATATATAATAGATTAATCACTAATTGAGATAAAATCTCCTAAGACAAAAGTGTTCACCGACAAAATCTTTCTGAAACTTAGCTTATAAAATGAGACAAAAACAAATAAGCATACAAATTAATTCCTTTAATAAGATTTGCTTTACAGCAATACAAGTCTGTTCATGTAATATTTCAATGCTTAAGAAATACATACACACATACAAATATGAAGGTATGTATGACTTAACCTATATGTATTCATATACCATAATTATTTGTGAATACCATGGACGCCTACTTTTGGACTACAAAATTTCAAAAAATAATTCTTGTGTCGAATATGCATTGAATTTTTAGAATGTATAGTAGTTAAAATTCAAGCTAAATTTAGCATTTATTTAACTTTTTATTGGTTCATACTGATTAAAAATAAGAATTTATATTGTTTACATTATGTCTTAAAACACAAAATTTACACAGTATTTAGAGCAAATACTCAGACATATTCACCCAAAAATACAACAAACTTGCTGTGAAAATAAATTCACATTAGGAGAAACAAAATTATAAACAAACACAAATTCCAGTGGATATTTATCTGTAACAGCATAAAGCATAAGTTTAGACTAGAGATATAACTTATTTTTGACCATTCTATGCCAAATATGGTGAGACGTGATCAGAAAAAAAGTTGATTGTATAGTTCTCATTGATAATACACACCCCTAACTTTTGGGCTGAAAAATTTGGAAAAATAGTGCATCTTATACACAAATAATTACATCATTTCTATACGTTCCAATATAAAAATAATTGTTAATGTTTATATTAAGACATGTATAGGCATTGACTGTAAACATTACAATAGCTACATACAGATATACACAGCTACATCAAACTGGCCACTATCCAATCTTAACCTTCAAATTTAGAAGTAAGATTCAAATCTTTCCATTACTTGTTGACAACAACATAAGAATCAACTGACAAAGAATTGCATCAGTTAAACCAGTTTATTATATTTCATCTTTTTACTGTAGTTAACATAATTCTTATCATTGCTGGTGGTGGGCAACACTTAGAATTTGAAGAATATCTTAGAGATTTGCACAGAGATCAATATTTCTAATTAATTTTACAACTAATGTTGTACTTAAGGGAGATCTAGTAGTGACTACTGCTGTTTTTAAGTTTCATCAGTCAATCCTGTTTGACTAGACCAGAGGCATGGAGATGATGAAATAGGAAAACATTTATTGAGAAGAGATTTCATTTCTATATTAATACAATAGATGAAAATAAAAGATGAAGATGAGACAACTATTCAATGTGTGAATAGTTGGCCAAAACTAGGCCTAGGCCAACTGGTATGCCTACAATTTCTATCTGTAAAAGTCAACAAAAAAACCTACATAGTATTGGATGATACTCAAGTATACACAGTACATTTTTCTTTCATCTTTGAAATAGACATAATAAATTGATCAAATACAGACAAGGTTAAAAAAAAAGGCAGAAAAGAAATTTGTGTTGCACTATTAAAATAATGGATACAAACAGACTAATTTTTTATTGTATTTACTTATCCTTTTCAATTCTATAATTGACAGTTGTATTGAACATATATCAGTCACTAGAACTTAATGATGGTTTTGTAAGCTATTTATCTCATACAAAAATCAAGCTACCTTGTTAATATCTCTTTTTTTTATCTATTTTTGGATAAGAAATTTTGTTGTTTCTAATTACATCTGTGTTAAGAAACATAGAAAGCATTAACTATCATTAAATAGTTATACTAATACAACTGCTAGTAGTATTTCAAAAAGCAGTGTTAATAAGTAATTGTAATTAGTCAGAATAGCAATTAAACTGAGTCCACACATTATCAGAAGTAGATCTAAGTACAGATGCAAGTATAAGATCAATAAACTCATAAAGAAGAGCAAGTGGAGAGAAATAAATTGTGTGTTTCATTCTATGCTGGAGACAAATATTTGACAGTATTAAGTTGCTTAAGTCACCTGTTAATAATTCTTCTATGGTTCAAGCAATCACCAAGAAAGGAAAAAGCAAAGTAGTATTATAAAAGAAGACAAGATTTAAATTCATATTCAGCCATTATGATATCATTTTTACTTTTATAACAACAAGTGCACAAATGTGTAAACCAGCTCATGTCAATATCGTTTATGAACACAACAGAAAGTCTATTTTGTTTTGTTTTGTCATTTTTTCTTCTTTATTTCTGCTAATCATAGTAAATAAAGAAAAAAGAAAAGTGAGGTCAGTTGACTGGGTTCAGTACAGATAGTAACTTTCTTCTTTTTTCTCAGTCTTCAAGTTTGTAATCAATCAATATTGTTTTTTTTTAATAAACATTCATCTCCTTGTTTTAAATTGAACATGGAATGCAATTACATTCTTCAGTACAATTGGCCAATATCACCCAGACCTGCACTTGTCTCACCATAAATTATACTCCATTCAGAAATTAGCTTTTGCTAGTCAACTAGAAAAAACTGAATCATTGACTGAAATCACCTAAAAAGCAGCAAGAAAGTACAAGATTGCTTCCTCTTGTATATAATAGTAGCCATGCCTTTTGTCTGCTGAGATAACAGCAATGCAAATTGTAGTTTGAATATGATTAGAACATCAAATCTAACAGTATAACTAAAAAGGATTCCAAGATCTGTAAATAAACATTGGAATTCTTTTTAACATTAACCATTTATTCAGGTGTAAAAATGTTATTCTCCTAACAACCAAAAAATAAAATTCCCTTTGAAAGATCACCACATTTTAAGAACAAATTACCAGAAGCATTTACTTCAATATTCATGTTATAATCAATTAGTCCATTATCATTACAAAAGAAAAGTTATTATGTGGACATAAGCCATGCTTCAAGATTTATATGAATGTATTTGGAAAATTATTTTGGTCCTTTTCTTTGAAAAAAAAAAAATTTAAATCTTTTAATGATTTGGTCAATCATGGTTCTGCAACAACTCTTCTAGAGAGAGATAGTAATTTCCTGTTGTTTTCTCCATCATTTGAATTAAAAGTCATTCTTTTACACTGGTTACCTCCAATGATGGCTATTTTACCCAAAACTAGAGTAAAAAGTAGATTCCTGCCTTCTCTAAGGGCATTAAAATGAAGTGAATGCAAACAACCTCAGTGAAATTTAGACTCAACCCACAAATTTCATTTTCCACACCAATAACTATTATGCCACCCATTCATGTCCTCCTTGAGAGGGATAAAATGGATAAGTCTGAAATAGAAAAGAATCTTGACTTTAAATTTAATGTCAAAAATGTACTATTAAAAAATAAGCCTTTACCAGCAATTATAAAAATCAAAGGAACCAAAGAAAAGAAGTGACCGACTATCTTTTTAATCTGCATTAACAAAATTTGCAGATATAACTGAGAGAAAAAAATCCAGATGTATGTGAGCTAGGAAGGTTTGAGTTATGATGGAAGTGATAATATACATATGTTGGAAAAGTACAAGAAAATATTCAACATTCTATACCTGGTACTTGTTAACTTCAACTATTTTCAAAATGAGCATTTCACGTGGAGCAATCTATTTTGTGTTAGTAAAACCAACAATACCCATATGATATATGCCTATAAAAGACAGATTCAATTACTCAAAGTTAATTCCTGTCTAAACAAACATACAAATATAGAATACCTATATAGAATTGACCAGTGGATTGTGCATTAAATTAGGCACTGAAAGTTTGATAACCAAACGCATCTTACCTACAAGATAAATCTTACAATGACTCATACAAACAAAAGAAATTTCTATTTTCAACCAGTATAAGTGAGACTTATATATTTTCATAATACTTAGAAATAAAGACTGAAAAAATTCCAAAATAACAAGCTCACATGTCAGTGAAGATACCATCAAATTAGAATTTGGTTATAAAAGGATTGCAAGGACACATCTTATAATATACAGCCAAATATCATTGCCAAATGCATGGCAATGCCCCAGTAACCTACTGTATCCAGATACAATATAAGCACTAAGATCTACTTAATATAAAATGCAAATATATCTTTTAGCTTTCCATACATTCAAAGTAGAACATGAACATAGTAGTAAAAATCAATCAGAATAAACACACACACAAATAAAAAAAAATGTCACATGTTTACTCTTTTTATACTTCATTTCTACTTAGTGTCTATCAATTTAGATTTCAAAAATTCAAGTAATGAAGACATGGAGAAGTAATGATTCCATGTGCTAATATAAAATACCTTACATATCTAATGTGGAGATGTAGGTCAGCATCAAGAAAAATTGAATCAGCAAAGTTCAATTTCTGCTGGTGCCATTTGCATTTCAGTTCAAACTAATACTCTTCAGAAAGGCATAAATCCACTTCTTTACCTATGTGTGGATAAATAGTAGAATAGATTGGGCTCTTCAGGCGAGAAGGAAAACTTTGAATTCAAACCGTCTTCCAATATATGGATCAGTGTAATAGGGTAAGGTCTATTACTCCCATATTTTACAGACCATGGAAAAGAAATATGTTTTGCAGGGGACTGAGAAATAGACTGATAGGATGGCTCATCTAGTCATGACTATAAAAGCAAATAGCATACATATAAGCTTGCATTTATATTTTAAACATAAGTAAATTTTATGGCAAACTCCACAAACATAAATATATCAAATCTGATATGATTGAAAAGAGTATTATGATTTGCTTAACAAAAAAATAAACATTCTTTACCAAACTGGCTCAGATGTGTATCTGATTGGATGTCTAAATCTCTGGAAAAAATTACTTTTTGTAAATAATTATTAGAACTGATCCAAAGGGGAATATTTCATAAATCACCCACTCAAGATGATTTTCTTTATTATTATTTATCTAAATGTCTGCCAATCAAACCACCTGAATCTTCACTCCTAAAGTCAAGTATTGTCAAACCTAAATTTTTATAATCCAGAATATACACTGATATAAAGAGTTGATATATGAGCAGATAATATCAAATCATATTTTATACAGATACAAGCTTCAATCTAAAAACTTTAACATCCATGACAATTATCTACACTTGACTTGAAAGTAAAAAAATTAATCCAAAATTCAATTAACATTTTTCATTCTGCTTCTATTTTATTCAGATGACCAATTTCTATCTAAGATTGCCAGTAGTACATATATCGTTATTGTGTATTTGGATAAAAATCCTTTTTTGATGCATGTTTCACTAAAGATGATTGACAAAGAGTATCTCAAAAGTTATATATATATATATATATATATATATATATATATAAAGTAAAATATTTTTGGGACAAAGTGTATGAAGAAATTATCCAAAAGATTACTCATTCCAAGTGCTTTCTGCTAACCTTAAAAAAAGTGTTGCAAGAAATTGTCATATCAACATGTTTGTTGTAATGGATTTTTTATGATGTTTATATGTAGGAAGTATGCTTTTGACAGAAATTATAAAGAAATTATGTGATTTCATGTCACTCTGGTCTGTGAGGTGACAGGCCAGTTTTATATATGTATCAGAACAACAGAAATTAAGGATGGTAAAATCGGTTGGTTGGGTTTTATGGCATATCAACCACTGTAGGTTATTTAATGCCAAACTTTGTGTACATATATATATATGTGTGTGTGTGTGTGTGTGTGTGTGTGTGTGTGTGTGTGTGTGTGTGTGTGTGTGATTTGTAAACAAAGTTTAACAAGCCAGAGCTCATTTGTTTGATCACTGTGGATGGTTTCAAGTATTTCCATCCAACACTATCAATTCTATTAAGTATCAATCATTTGTTTGCATACAGTTGAATGGTTTCAAGTAGTGCTCGGTAACACTAACAATTTATTTCAATATCATTTGCTTGCACATAGTTAAATGGTTATATATATATACACATGATTTGTAAGTGAATAGTTTGCAGGTAATTTTATTTTCAAAGGAGTTAAGACAAATTTGCTCACCATTAAGGATTCCAATTTTTTGCACAGTTAAATGCTTTCAAGTATTGCTATCTAATACCAATGATTCTATGATTCTACTTAATATTAATTATTTGTTTGCACACAGTGGTTTCCATTATTGCTCATACTAATAGTTTTATTTGCACACAGTTAAAGGGTTTCAAGTTTTGCTATTCAACACTAATAATTCTATTTAATATTACTCATTCGTTTGTACACAGGTAAAATGGATCCAAGTATTGATATGTAACATTAACAATTCAATTTAACATTAGCTGTTTGTTTGTACACCGTTAAATGACCCAGAGATAGAGGCCTAACAGGTACTACCACTCCAGATCAGGATGGACCAAGGAGCAATGACAATAAAGGGGTACTCCACATTCCCCAGAGCTCCAGGACTGGAGCCTCACCATCAGATAGTTTACTGTCATATCCAGGACACTTGTTAGGATGTCTTACTCCTCTGCAGAGATGCAGTCAGCATATTCTAAAGCCTCCAGCCAACTGGACTGCTAGAATCAGTTATTATTCATACTGTCAGAATAAACTTGAGAGAAATATCAGGTATTTTGCATAGTATTTGTATAAGAAAAATCAGATTGCCACATACTCATGGTAAGATGTTACCATGATACAGAAAAATACTTTCTATATTTTTCTGTTTTATTCAATACTTCAATAGTCATATTCTCCAGCCATTATAAGAGATCACCCACAATAAACACATCTCACTATTAGAAATTCATACCTGTTTTAGTGATCACTGCTTTGCACATAAATTTTCATTATTCACTATTTACACCCCAACACAGATTGTTTATTTTCTACATCATTATTGGAAGTGGGAGTTAAGTAACATTTCTGAATGCACATTTGTTTTGAATTTTACTTCCTGCTACTCACTAAAATATTTTATTGATAATTTTACATTTTAGTATTAAAATGATTAAAGAGAACCCATGAAAATGACAAAAAAATAAATATACATTTATTGTAATTTATCTATTGAGAATGAGTGAATATATATGTCTTTTAAAGAATTCTCTGTTTAGGAGAAAAATGTGCCAGAGAAACAATCACCAAAAACAAAATGGAAAAGTCTGTGGAAATACCTAATAAAGACATTGTCTTTAAATTCAGAAAAGAAAATTGACAAAATTTTGTTAGCTACATATGCATATAAGAAGGGCAACCAAGAAGATATAAGAATCAACATCCATTATTCATACATTTGTATAATTTCTTCTAAGCAATTCATCAAATTACATACAACTGCTCTAATACTTTTAATGCTCAAAAGTAATATTAGAAGTCTTACACTGTGACATCAAATACAGAATCTACTGAATGTTTCAATCAACTCTTATACATGCATCATGATGCTTACAGTATAATCTAGTATATAATCAAAAGATAGTTCTTTGAAATTAACAGCATTACCAGAAGATTTATACAAAAGAACTGTTTGCAGACAGTTAAATAAGGCAGAACTTCTTGAAAAGACTAGACTGATTAATAGAATAATCAGTAATTGAATACTTTGGGGAATAGTAGAGAAGCACATGAAAGCATAATGCACAGACATTTTAAAAAACAGATTTTTTTTTCTTTCATTCATCACTAAATCTTTACTAGCCATTTTTACAGGTGCAAATGTACTAAGAGAAAAGATTAACATTTGTATTTTATCTAATTAGAGATAAGAGTTAGAATCAATATATTACTAAAATTCTCATTAGATTTGTACATATGAATATTCACATAATTCAGCAAAAATGGCACATCATAGTAAGATTTTTATTAGAGCATGACATTTAGAATGCTCTTAGAATAAAGCAATTTCCAGTCCAATTTGCAACTGAATGATAATCAGGAGTGGGGTCAGGATTCACACGGAACATAATATTTTAATTATCCAAATTCTTAATGTAATAGAAAAAAATTATGAAATACAAATTATAATCTTGCACTATTTCCTAAATAGAAATATCAATATTATCACAGACCATTGTTACAATGGGAACCCAAGAAGCTCATGTGTCCTCTAATAATTAAAATTTTTTTTTTTTTTTGCTAAAGATAATAAACTCAATATACAAAACTTTTTAGAATCTTAATTTTTCATGCAACTTGTTGTGGAATACTTTTTCTCACTGGGGAAAAAAAGATTGTGGCACTATCTATAACTTAGGGGTTGTTATCTGAATGTACAAAGAGAAAAGCCAAAAAGACATTATTTGATGTTCAATTCAAACTCCTAGATGTTGGATTAAAATTCATCTTACATAATAAAATGATTTTCATTCTTCTGAAATATTAGAATAAAAGATAACCAATATCAAATTTGATCTAATTTTTTACAATTTTTAAATTTCAAAAATTTCTTTTATGAAGTTCAAATTATTAAACATGAATGAATTTACATCTTATTTAAATCTTTTTAAAATCTCTAACTTCACTGTGTGAGACTGATTAGTGTCAGAACATTGTGGGATTGGTTTTTTGTTTTGTTTTTTCCAACATCTTTCTCTTCTGCTATATATCATTTTAAAGCTCTGCATTTCCTTTTTTCAGGCATCATTTGAATTATTTGATTTTTTTTATTATTGATTATAGGATATCGAAGCAAAATCAATAAACATAATTTTCTTATGCTCCACAAGCTCAAATTCAGCCAACATTCTGCAAAAGTCACTTGCAACAACAACAAGTGCTTGGAAGGTGAAATCAATTTCAGAATGGACTGAGTATCATTGGTTCAAAAAATTTGTTTCTGGTGATTTGGAACTCTAAGATGAGCCTGGTTGACATCACAAGTCATCACTTGACAATGAAGCTGGCAATAGAAGCTCATCCAAAAACAAATATTTGACATGAAAACAAAGTTAAAAGGTAGCCAACATAAGTCAGCAAAATAAAGAAAATATATAGATATGTATTTACCCTCTGCTATGAGCCGGATGTGACACGAGGTCAATTTTAAAATAGAGTACAGCTGATTTAAATTCACGGTTTTCATTATCCTAGATTGGTTGCCTAACCAAGGTTAAACAACCTAGTTTACCCTACTATTTACCCATACCTGCAGGGAGAACAAATGGATTCATGCCTTTTCCAAGGGTATTAGCATAAAGTGAAATGCAAACAGCCTCATCCAGAATTTGAACTCAGATCACCAATTTCATTTCCTACAACAATAACAATTATGCTAAGAGCTCCATTAGAAAACGCAGAAGTAGATACCTCATGATTTAACTAATGATCAAGTAGCTTGCACAGTTTGACACTTGCTGCAATTTGCAATACAATTTCAGAAATGACACTTGGTTGTTTCCTTACTGTTAATAAAAAGTGATTTCTGTATAACTCTTTTGATGGAAAAACTGGCTCCTCAAACCAAATCTTTAAATCAAAAAGATCCTCCTGGCTGTTTGGTGGTGCTGTAAAGAAGTAATCCATTATAGCTTCCTGTTACAAGATCAGACCATCAAGACTAGGTTATAACATCCTGATTTGGAACTTGTAAATATTTTAACCAGCAGTGGAGAATAAAAACAAGCTAATCTTACTCTAGATTAACACAAGACTTCATACTTCACAAACCACCCTGCAAAAACTGATAGTTAGGCATCAAGGTCCCGCTCTACCCTCCTTATTCACCAAACCTGTCTTCTACTGATTATCAGTTTCTCTAAATCTTAGAGGTTTATACATACCAGCAGGTGTACATCAATGTAGATTATGTTGAAAATTCATCCCAGTAGTTTATCAATTCTCATGACACCAGGTTTTATTTTGATGGAATAAATTCACTGCCAGATTATTGGCAAAATTGTATCAATTCTAATGGTGCTTTCTTTGACTAATAAAGTTGTTTGAGTTGAATTTTCATGTTTCTCAAGTTTGTGGTTCAAAATGGCTATTTATTTTACCCCAAACTGTAAGTTGGTAGGGCTCACCCGGCATTCATGTACTGTATTGTATTGTTCACCTGGTCCCAGAAGGCTTTCCTCATAGCCAACCAACATTTATATTAATGTTGAGTGAAAATAATTACATAAACTTTTACAAACAAAAGTGTAAGATCCTTTGAACTGCTTTTGAAAAGAATGAAAGCTAAGGACAAGTAAAATATTTTCAAACTGTAAATTTAAAACAAAAACTTTCTAGAATTACTGTAATGTAATTGAAATGGTATCTACTTGGTGTTAAAATCAATGTCAAACTAGGATTTGATAGTTTGTTTCACTAAATCAAATAAAGTTATTTTTTCTGTACTAAAATGAATTGGAGTGTTGCTCAGAGTAAATCAACATAGTCAGAACTATTATAGTTAAACAAATTCCATCATCATCATAGAAAATGATAGTTTTTCACAACAAACTTTAGGTATTGTTTTTAGAGGTAGCCAGTACCAAATAAAATATTGTGACTCTCATTCTTCAAAGGAAAAGGATAATATATAGGAACATGTTAACATTTGGATTGTGTGTGTAAGTGATATACACAAAACATTGTGATTCAAAAGGATTATCTAATTCATAGAAATTTGTCATTTCCTTTTTCACAATTCAAACAACTAAATTGTTGGCAGTTCAACTATTTGAGTAATATATGTATTTAGCATTCGTACATAAAAAAGCAATTTAGATAAGCATTTGACACTAGAAGTTTTGCAAGAAAAAGAAATCCAAATAAAAAGAAGTATTTGTTGCTAAATATTTAAATAGTTATAATCATAACATTAGCTTTAAGTACCCAGAGACTCCTACCTGGTCACATGGCAAAACCATGAGGATATGACATCTATTCATCAAGTGAGAGTTTCACCAACAGTGTGAAGGTTGAGTGTTTCTATCTTCCATCAACTGATAGAACAAAGTACAGTGTTTGTTGTCATATCTTATCAGTTTGAACCAAAGACTATCATATATATTTTGTTGTCAAACATCTATAGAATGATGCCACTTCAGAGAAATCTAATCAACATCACTTTTTTTTTTTTACTATCAGCTTTCAAAGATACAAACAAAACAGAATAACAAAATAATTTCTAAGTAAGCAATACAAAAGGAAAGATATGAGATTAAAAAAAAATGAAAATAAAAGCTTTTATCTAACATTTAATAAATTCAGATTTAATCAAGTACTATGTAATTCAATCATAACAAAACAAATAGACATTTTTTTTAACTAATTCGTTTTCTTATTAAGTAGACAGTCAATGAACCCATTGGATTCCCATTGTAATGGCTGCCTATGACAATGATAATGCTTCTATTTTAAGGAGTGAAGGTTTCTAAATTAACATTTCATAGTTATGTTATACCAAGAATTTGGATAGTTAAAAAAATGACATCAGGACAATAATGGTTTAATATTAAAAACTGAAATGTTTGACATTGGTAGATTATTCAACAATAAACTCATCCCCTGAATACTCTCTCTCTCTCTCTCTCTCTCTCTATATATATATATACACACACACACACACACACAGAGAGTATGATGAGTAAATTATCACCATTTTGAAGTATTAATTTTGTGCATGTGCTTTGTTTGTTTCAGGTCTTGTCTACTGTGCAGCAAACTAGAGTCAGCTGGGCACTGTCTGTGAGGAAAGCAGAACCATGATGCAATTCACTCCTCCAGAAATTTGAAAACAGCATCTTATGCTGTTGGCATTTATAATGAAAACTCTAATACAAAGATTTTAGAGTGTTTGGGTATCAAACTAAGGATAGCTTCATATTCATATTGATGAAAACCAAACACCCAGTCCACATCATCATGTTTGGGGTGGTCACTAGCAATGGTGACATTATGTCTCCATTCATCTTCCCACATGGCCTCAAACTCAATACAGAGGCCTACTTCAAGGAGTAGTGCTGTCCTGGATCAAGAGGATGACTGCTAGAACACTCTACATCTGACAAGACTCAGGAAAACCCAGTCTTAGGAGAGAAAAATTTTTGCAACCCCATCACCCCTAACATCTAGCTGCCGAACTCCTCAGATTGCAATCACTTTGATTATTATGTGAAGGATGCAGTTGAGCAAAAGAATAACAAAACTCTGTGTGATCCTATTTACCAACCCCTCCGCTCGGGCAGGATATGACACAAGGTCAATTTTTAAGCGGAGTTTGACAGGTTTTAATTCAGAGTTTTCCTTCTCCTAGACTTGTTGCCTCACCAAGGCTGAAGAACCTAGTCTGTCCTACTATTTACCCATAGCTGGAGGGAGAATAATTGGATTCATACCTTTCCCAAGGGTATTAGTGCTATGTGAAATGCAATCAGTCTCGTCCAGGATTTGAACTCGAGTCGCCGTGTCCATTTCCTACGACGATAACAATTACACCACGGGCACCTCTGTGTGATGGCAAAGATAACAGCAGCATTTACTAATTCAAATAAGAAAACCATTAGAAAGCCTTGCAGAAGATGCTGAAGTTGTCTGGAAGCTATGGTAGAAGTCAAAATTGATTTTTCTGAATGAATTTAATCTATAGTATTTCAAGATAGTTTCATATAATTTTCATTAATATATCTGAAAAGTGAGATGTCATTGTTATTTTCATTTTTGTGTAATCTAAATGACAACTGACCCATTGCACTTGTGTGTGTGTGTGTGTGTGTGTGTGTGTGTGTGTGTGTGTGTGTGTGTGTGTGTGTGTGTGTGTATGACAAACAAGAGATGCTAGGCACTGCAGGTGAAGCAAGGACAAACTCATAAGCAATGTTCTCCTACACATGGACTCACCAGTGTTGGCCAACTAGTGAGGACTTACTAACAACAACTGTGTGGACACCAGATGCAGTTTAGAGGACCAGATCAAAGTGATGTACAATAGGAATGGAAAGAAGGTCAAGGGAGTTCATACTATCAGCATGACTAGATAAGATGAATGATATATACGTAAATAGATGTTCAGCTTTGGTATAAAATAATCATTCTGAATTCTTTACAATACAGATTATCTTTATATTCAGGTGAAAAAGAAAAATCATTGGAGATATAATTCAATAAAAATTTTTTCCTCAAAGAAATGAAAGTTTTGAATAATATCCTATAAATCAATTTTAAGGTGAACAAATGAATATCAAGAAATCAATCCTAAAATTGAAAAAATAAACTGTTCTGAGAACTGATTTTGAACAATTAAAAACAAATATCAAAATATACGACATTTGAAATAATCTAAAGATAAATTAAAACTAAATTTTGTGCCTTTTGATTAAAATGAAAAATATGTACCGGGACAAATTTCAGAATTTTTCAATTAAAAAAAGTTTCTAGCCTTATTTAAACAAATCAAGAGCAATATGATGTCATCAAATTTGTCATCTGTAAAGAAATATTGCAACAAACACTATAAAATATATACTGATGAAAAGTTTTAAAAAGTAACAACAATAATATTGAGATACCAGATTATTCTGAGCTACAAAAAAATTAAGAATGTTTGACATTAAGTTACATCATTAAACATCCATCAGGCTGATTGATTTAGTTTGGCTGGCATATCAACCATTGTTGGTTATTTAATCTCAAATTCTGTTTTTGCATATATATTAAATATTCATTTGTGGAGATATATCTAGGCTCATTATTTTATACACAGTTAAATAGTTTCAAGTATCTATATCTAACAAATATTTCTATTTACTATTAATCATTTGTTTCCACACAGTTAAATGGTTTCAAGTATTGCTATGTAACAGTAACAATTCAATTAAACATCAGTCATTTGTTTACACACAGTTAAATGATCAAACAAATTCTATTTGTAACAATTCAATTTAGCATTAGTTATTTGTTTGCACACAATTCAAATAGTCAGACAGCTCTATTTGACCCACAGGATCGACCCTTTTAGGTACTACCACTCCAAGTCAGAGTGGACCTGGGAGCAATGGCAATGAAAGGGTAATCCACATTTCCCAAATCTCTGAGGCTGGAGCAGCCCCAGATGACTGGGCAACAGCTGAGATATATCACTTAATAAAATTAAATGATTTTGCTATAAATCTTTAGTCTGTAATGTTAAACTTAAATAAACACAGATAAGTGTTGTATTAAAAAGAAGGGTACCAAACAAGTCATTTTTCTGTCATGGATCATCCCAACCATTTTAATATGCTGATTCTTTTGCTATCTTTTTAATCTTTTGCCAAATTCACAATCATATATATAGAAAATCATGTATAATACACACACATAAAATAAAATATTGTGATTCAAATCATGTATAATATATATAAGCTCAAATGTAAAACTAAAGTAAACAAATTCAAAACAAAGGTAAATCAATAGAAAATTATTAACTTTCATTTTAAAAAGTTCATATATTTACATAAAATGGTAAGTATTAAAAGAGTTTAGAATTATAAGGCTTAGTCTTAAATCTTGCTTGTATTTGTTAAACATTAACAGTAAAAGGATGACCTGTGTGATTTGCAATAAAAAAAGCAACTAAAAATCAAGATCAAACAAATTTTAAAAAATATTAATGGTTGACAATGCTTCATGGAAGAATAAAAATAAAAGATGCTACTTATATTGTTATATAAATCTTTTGAACATTATTATTTGATTATTTAAAAAATATTTTGCAATGAATTACAAAATTAAAAAATGTCTACATACACTAACAAAAAAAAAATCTAGCTCCGCCTTTATTTTGTATGGTTAAATCAAATAGTTTTATCAAACAAAAAATATTTTCTGTGATGCAGTACAGTTCTAAAAAAAAAAATGATAATAATAATAGATATTGCACAACAACAATGACTGTGAAACACTTAAGAAAGAACAAACCTTCATCAGATGCCATCCTATATATAAACCTACCAATTTTAAATGTGATATCAGATTCATAAAATTCACAAGATGTCAAAAGATGTACTTCACACCAGCAGACACAGCTCTTTTACACACATTGTCTAGATTGCATAATAATCTGAAAGTTACATAACTCTTGTTAAGCAATATAAATCATTTTCAAGAACAAAGTTCTTAGTTTATGCTATATGAATAAAGAAATGCTGATTAGAAATACATCCATATAATATAATGTGTTTAACAGGAACAGTACCAGACACATCCTAGTTGTTATTATGTAATAGATAATTACAGAATAAATCTAGCTTTTGGACATAACCAGAGAGGTAATAAAATCCTTAAAGTAAATTGGTTTTAGAAATAATAATACAAAAGAATAATAGAATGTATTTCCTGGCTAAAAAAAACATTCTTTAAATAAATAAGGATGATATTTGCAGATAAATTTGGTTTCAATAAAGAATTCAAGAATAAATGAAACTAGTGCTTTATAAAAGAGATAAGTAGAAAACCAATTTTTCTTTTAATATGGCTTTTATTATTAGTGAAAATAGTTGTTTTAATGTGCAAACAAATACAACATTGTCAAGTTTGTGTGTGAGAGAGTGCATATATGTTTGCATCCTAATGATGAAAAAAGCAATTAGTGTATACAAGAAATATCTATTTTTTTCAATATAATCTTCTCCCTTATTATTCTCTTTAATTTAGTGATGAATATCAATCATATAGATTGAACATTCATTTTTTATCAAATTTCAGCTAAAAAATACATGTTAGACTACAAACCTATTGATCCAAACATAAATATATCTCATTAGTGTTTAATGATTGAAATATCTACAACAGAGAATACTTGATATTTGGGATACATATATAGTTGTAATAAATAGAGCATATATATGACTTCAATTTTTTTTATTTATACTCTGTGTGTGTGTGTGTGTGTGTGTGTGTGTGTGTGTGTGTGTGTGTGTGTGTGTGTGTGTGTGTGTGTAAAAAATTAAGTTGTCAGTATGTATACATGAATTGAATTAATGTCGACGAAGATAACCAGATGAGAAAGTGAAAAATGGAAAGCAGAAACCATTTAATAATATTGATATTGCTATATAAATCTTTTAGTTCAAGAAAATTAACAGCTGGTCTAATAAGAATTAGATTTTTTTCTTAACAAATTTTCATCTTTATTCAATAATAGCAAAAAGGTATCAAAACAAGAGATAAACAAACTGATCATTGATTTAAAAAAAATATAAAGTCGTTATCACAAGTACACATATAAGACAATGCATAATTCCATTTAGCCAATTTGGCTGACTGCATCTCTGCAGAAGAGTAAGGCCTCTCTAATAAGTGTCCTGAATATGACACTAAACCATCTGATAGTGAGGCTTTAGTCCTGGAGCTTTCAGGAGTATAGAGTACCCTTTCACTGCCATTATTCCAATTCGATACAGGTGTTAGTACCTGTTAGAGTCCAATCAATAAATCAAATAGAACTATTCAATCATTTACTATTCCTGAAACCATTTAACTATGTGCAAACAAATGATTAATATCAAATAGAATAATTAATGTTGGATAACAATACCTGAAACCATTTAACTGAATGCAAAAAAAAAATGATTAACATTAAATCAGATAGGAATACTTGATAAATAGAATTATTAATGTAAAATAGCAATACTTTAAGCCATTTAACTGTGTACAAATAATTGAGCCCTAACTTGTTTTTAAAAAAAAAAGTTACAACAAACTATTCACTTTCAAATCATATATATAAACAGAATTTGGCATTAAAAAATAATCAAGGGTTAATATGCCATTAAACCAAACCTAATTATCAAGGCATAAATAGCCTTTTAATACAACCCCTCAACTAAATTTTAACCTTATTTGACTTGGTAATGCATCACAATAAATTTAGCAAATATCAGAATATATTTGTATATGTTGGAATTTGATGATGCCTAAACACCTTTGCACATGTGCAAAGATTGCAGGTCTTGAGCACATCCTCCAATGGCAGATAGAACTATTAGTGTTAGATAGCAATACTTGGAAGCATTTAACTGTGTGCTAACAATAAATAGCAATTCTTGAGACCATTTGGTTATGCACTAACAAATAAGCTCTGGCTCATTTAAAAAAAAAATAATGTTACCTATAAACTCTTCACTTAAAAATCATATATGTATGAACAGGATTTGGCATTAAATTTGGCATCAAGGGTTGATATGCCATTAAACCAAATAACCTAACCAAATTCCACAATAATTCAACAGCACTTTCTGGGAGGGATGTTATAATGGCAATATATAACCACACTGCCCAAAACAAGTTTTATCCTTTTAAGGCTGGGGACTTGTACCTTGAAATAAAATCTAAAAATGAACATCCCACTCAGAGAAGCTTAGAAGACACCAACTGTATCCCCTGAAGAGGTGTATGGTCCCTCACCAAAAGGGGTGTTCCAGTTATGATACTAAAATGCATCAGGTACTGAGGCTCCAGTTCTGGAACTTTGAGGAGTGTGGAGTCACCTTTTTCAGTGCTATTGCTCCCAAATTCACCCTGATCCAGAATGGTAGTACCTATTAGGGTCCCCATCTATGGGTCAAATCGTTTGCAAGTTATTAGTATCATCAGATAAGAATATCTAAAACCATATAACTATGTGCAGATTATTTGTATTAGCAATAGTTACTTGAAGCTATGTTTTACAAATGATTATTATCATTAATTGCTTGGAAAAAAAGGACTGATTTTAGCATTAATAACTCAGCAATGCTGTAAAACCAGACAAAAGTGAATGACCCATCACCATAATATATCAGTTTCAAAAGGAGACATAACTCAATCAGCTTAAATGTAACATTAAACAGAGAGACAGACAGACAGAGAGAAAGGGGTGCATGAAATAATGCTATTTCTGAGTGTAATCCAAGGTGCCAATGTCCTTTGCATCAACATATACATTGCAAAAAACCAAGGATTTATGATTAGTTCTGATTTATAGACCTCTGTGTTATGAGCCCAGCATATTTTCACTATACAACACTATGAATACTTGTGATACGGCCCAACAGTATTAAGCAACATATTAATGAATATCTTATAAGTCTTATCTACTGTTAACAAGAAATATTATTGATAAACTTTTTTTTATCTATTTTTCCTTTGGTTCAATTTTATTACTAATACTGAAACTTTAAACAAATATCAACAAAAAGAATAGAATAAAGACACAAGAAAATAGATTTTAATAAGCTGGAGAAGATTGGGCTCCACTAGTTTGTTTGAGTTTATGGCATATCAGCCTTTGTAGGTTATTTAATGCCAAATCCATTTTTATACAAATAAACAGTTCTATTTCAAACAATTCAAGTTAGCATAAGGATACAGTTTAATTGTCAAAAACATTTCTATTTCAAGCTATCTAGTTATGTCAAGCAGTTCTAATTCAAACAATTCTGTTTAGCATAAGTATGCAGTTTAAATGTCAAAACAATCCTATTTCAAGCAAATCAGTTTAGCATAAGTATACAGTTTAGTTCTATCTAACCCATAGATAGGACCCTATCAGGTGCTACTACTCCAGGTCAGAGTGGACCGAGGGGCGATGGCAATGAAGGGGTATTCCACATTCCCCAAAGTTCCAGCATTACTGGAACCTCACTATCAGATTGCTTAGTGTTATATCTAGGACACTTGTTGGGTGAGAAGCAGTTGGCGTATTCTATAGCCCCAGCCAACTGGGCAAGGGCTCCACTTGGCCATTCTTGCCCAAGAAACTACAGGAGTAGCACTCCTATGAACAAATCAGGTTACAGGACCAGTAATACAAAAAAAAATCTATCTAAAAAACATAGAAAAATTCTAGCCCTTTTAACTAATATATTTACAATAACAATAAATCAATTTTACGTATTTCATTATAATAAAAAATACACAACACTCCTTTCATTATAGTAATTGCACACAAGGATGACAAGAAGGATAATTTAGATATTGTTTAGCATTCAATACGTAATAAATATAAAATGGCAATGTGTCAAAAAAATCAGTTTTCTTTTGAAAGGAAAAAATGTCCATTAGATTTCGTTCAACTTTACATTTCTAGATAATCAAAACACTATTACTATTTAATAGTAATGTTTCAGAAGAGTCTATATTGAATCATAATAAATAATTTTCAAATAGTAAAGAATTTTATTAAAAATAAATGAAAATAAATATTTTTAAATTTCTTTTCAGTAGATATATTTTTCACAACCTAAAAGTCCATGGTTTAATTTAAAAAATAAAAATAAAAAAGTAATTATAACTGTTCTAAACAAAACAATATCTTAATTTTATTAAAGTTTTCATTGGGTAGATATTTTACATACCATATTGAAGTTTCAAATAAAACTTCAACTGATTTAATTTGACTGAGGATTTATCTTGATAAAAATTTTAATCTTCAAATGACAAAGATTTCATAAAATCAAATAAAGGGGAGGGGTTGATTAACATAAAAATATTTCCACAGATTTTTCTTCCAAAATACCATATGCTCATAAATCAGATCCCTATCAGCTTAGAATATGCAGACTACAGAAGAATAAGAACCCCACCAAAAAGGATGTCCTTGGTATAACACTATCCTGCACCCAGTTGTGAGGTTCCAGTTCTCATACTCGAAGAAGTGTAGAGTATCTCTTCATTGCTATTACTCCTAGGTCCACTCAGACTTGGAATGACAATATCTGTTAGGGTTCCATCATTATTAGTATTAGATAGGAATACTTGAAACCATATAACCGTGTGCAAATTATTTGTTTTAAGAATAGTTACTTGATGTTACACTGATTTGTAAAGGATTATAATTAGTCACTTGAAACCATATGATTGTGCAAATTATCAGTTGCTATGTTAGTGGGGCTTAGAATATGGTAACTGCATCATCTGCAGAAGTGTAAGAATCCACCAAAAAGAGGTAGCTTAGATATGACACTAAACTGCATCTGATGGTGAGGCTTGAGCTCTGGAAAGTGTGGAGTCACTTACATGTCTTCTCTGACCCAGAGAGGTAGGACCTGTTAAGGTTCTATCTATGAGTCAAATAGATCTGTTTGAAAATTATCAACATTAGATAGGAATACTTGATATCATAAAACTGTGGAGGTGCCTGTTGGGTGATGGTTATCATCATAGGAAATGGACACGACGACACGAGTTCAAAATCCTGGATGAGGCTGATTGCATTTCACATAGCACTAATACCCTTCAGAAAGCTATGAGTAAATATTAGGTTAGACTGGGTTCTTTAGCCATGGTTAGGCAAACAATCTAGGAGAAAGAAAACTCTGAATTCAAACCTGTTAAACTCCACTTAAAATCTGATATTGTACAGTTTTTTGTTTAGACACAGTTAAACAATCAAACAGTTTTTTTTTCAAACAATTCAGTTTAGCATGTCAACAAAGTTAAATGGTTCCAAGTATTGCTGTGTATTACTAACATTTTGATTAAACATCAGTCATTTATTGACACACTTAAATGTAAAAATAGTTCTAGTTCAACTATTTCAAACAATTCAGTTTAGCATAAATACACAATTTAAATGTCATACAGTTCTATTTGACCCATAGATAGGACCCTATTAGGTGCTACCACTCCAGGCCAGAGTGGACCTGAAGTGATGACAATGAAAGGGTATCCACATTCCCCAAAGCTCCAGCATTACTGGAGCCTCACCAAAAGATTGTTTAGAGTCATATCCAGGACACTCATTGGGATGGTGATCTTACCCACTGCAGAGATGCAGTCAGTGTATTCTGCACCCCCATCTGACTTGAGAAAGGTATGAATTCATCTGTTTTCCCCTTTAGCTATGGATAAATAGTAGGGCAGACTAAGTTCCTTAGCCTTGGTTAAGGAACTGGTCTAAGAAAAGGGAAATTTTGAATTCAAAATAGCTTTATTGTGCGTAAAAACTGACCTTGTGTCACATACTGCTAGTGACAAAGGGATTGGATAAATACACTCTCCTTAAGTTTATATAGAAAATATATTGTGGCAAAAACCTTATCTGATTAAGGATTTTCTTTCTTTATATTTCACTCAATCAAAAATTATGATAGAAAATTAATTGAAATATAATTAACATGCAATGAAGAAATATCATCTTTGATGATTAATCAAGTCAATGATTTTGTCTGTGTAAATACTAATTCTACTCTAAATATAAATCCAGCTTTAGTTCCCAAAACATGCCAAATTTTAATAAAAATAAAACCTTAAGTTATCATCCAGATAGATGTGCACCAAAATCTATAGGTCAAATCCCAATCTGACCAATCTGTGCAGCTGAGAAAAATATGGAAATATACGAGTTCTCATTAAGTAACAACCACTTCACATGCTTAGCTATTAATAAAAGCTTCATTTATAGTCTGGACATTTATTTTAATGAGGATAATAATAAAGAAAAACAAAAATTCTCATTGACCTCTGAATAAGCCACATAAGGTAAAGTAAGTAAAGTTGGCGACCTAGTCAAGGGTGACCCAAAGGCTCCCTTTCCAATAGCTACTACACCAAGATGGAGGGGAGGGCGCTACTCCATTCCCTGGATTGCTCCACTTTACCCTTGATCCTTACCTTATAATGATGAGTGTTAAGAAAGGTGGTATCAAGTACCATTTTTTGAGTCTTTGTTATGACTCGACCTGGGATTGAACCCCAGTCTCCCAGACCATTGGCGAACACTCTACTCATTAGCCCAATGGCCAGGTGTAAAGGTAAAACAACTGAAATTATTAGAACCAAATAGTTATAAGTTGATTTACATACAAACATCATCATTAACTCTTTCACAGACAGATAATTTTTTTAAATCTTTGTAGAGTAAACGAATTATTTTCAGAAAATATGAAAAATAGAAGGTATGTTCAAACAAGTCAATTAATCATATATGGGGGGAGAAGATGATAATTTAATCAGCAATTGCATCATAGTACAATAGCATGAAAACAATAAAACACTTTTTTAAAATTATATTTTGAAAAACAACCTTTACACATTCCTAAAACATAGTCTTTGCACCAGGTGGTTATGTGAATTTCCTGGAGATGTTTTTATACATTAACACAGAATTGGTCAATGAGCAGCCAATAGGAAAATGCATTTAACAAGCAAGCAAAAAACAGCAAAAATGTTGTTTTGCCTGCAAAAGGGTTAACAGCATGGTTTTCAACATATAGGTGCTCATGGTGTAATGGTTATCGCCATAGGAAATGGGCACAGCGACATGAGTTCAAATCTTGGATGAGGCCGATTGCATTTCACATAGCCCTAATACCCTTGGGAAAGGTATGAATCCAATTATTCTCCATCCAGCTATGGGTAAATAGTAGGGCAGACTGGGTTCTTGCCTTGGTATAGCAACTAGTCTAGGAGAAAGAAAACTCTGAATTCAAACCTGTTAAACTCCGCTTAAAAATTGACCTGCCCAAGCGGAGGGGTTGGTAGATATGAACATAGAGTGTGTCGATTAAATTTGTCTACAAGTTCTAAACTAATTATCAGAAAATGGAATTCTTTGCATCAAATATGAGTTTTTCTTCGATTTTAATGTATGGGTTTACAACAAGGCTGATCTACAACAAACCAATTTGAGATGTTGCAAAACTAAGTATTAACAATTCAACAGTTGTTTGACATTTGCATCAAAGTAGAAAATAAGAAATATTCAACAAATGAGTGCTGCATGAACTGGATGAGAATTTTTTAAATTACCATTATTAAGTCTTCCTTGCATAACAAAATTTCTAGATCAGATTGTGATATGATGACAAATGGATTATATACAATAATTGTAAGGACTGAAATAAAGCAACAAAACACTTAAACCAAAACAATATCAAAAGAAAGTTATTGCCACTGTTTTATGGTCAGCAAGTGGAATCATTCATTACAACTTCTTGAATACAGACGAAATCATCACAGCAGAGAAGAATTGCCAGAAAACCAACAAAATACACCAAGAACTATAATATTTATGTTTAATATTGATCAACTGTAAAAGACTAATTCTTTTCCTTGAAAAGTTGATGGTTAAAAACAACAAATATCTTTGCACTAACCTAATACAAATATAAAAATCTTCACAAAGGCACAAAAGATCTTTTACACTTTAAACTAAAAGAAAGAAGACAACTCATATCCCAAAATGGACAGTTCCAATTTTTGCATGTATGAGATATTAGCATATGCAGCCCTTACAACATTGATTATCATCCCTTAGAGCCAGTAATAGGATTTGTACATAACTGCAAGCCATATATATTAGGTTTAATCAAAAAAAAAAAAAAAGAAAGAAAATCCATCACTGACACTTTTTGAATTACTTATCCATTAAAGGATCCAACAAATCCCCTTTTATGTGAAGGGAAAGAAAGAGATAGTAATCTATTTTGATGATGCAAATATATAGCAATATATATATATATATATATATATATATATATATATATATATATATATAGTATATGGAGGAACTTATGGTGTAATGGTTACTGTCATAGGAAATGAACATACCAACCAAACTTCAAATCCTGGATGAAGCTATTTGCATTCCACAGTCCTTGGAAATGGTATGAATTCAACTATTCTCCCTCCAGCTGTAAGTAAATAGTAGACCAAACTGGGCTCTTTAACCCTGGTATGGCAACCAGTCTAAAAGGAAAACTTTTAATTCAAACTAGTTAAACTGCATTTAAAAATTGACCTTGCGTCTCATCCTGATTGGATAAATATACATAGTATATGATACCAACGTGTAGCAATAGTAAACATTTACATAATCTGACTCAATTATGATTATATATATATATATATATATATATATATATATAATGATTGAAAAAATGCAAATAATCAAAGCTTTTCTATCAAAAGAGTGCTCAAAACTTATGACAGAGTAGGTATAAAACTGTCTGGAGATTGTGTAAAACACATGAATCTTAAAGTAATGGACTTACAGTATTATAATTTTAATATTCTATAGGTTATATAAAGATGAACAAAAGTGATAAGACAAATAGGAATATTTAAGTTATTTTTTTTTATTGTTTATGACAAATTTTGACCGGAGGTCATCATCTGAAGAAAAGTTTTTTTAATAGTTTTTAAAAGAGTTGATATACTATAAGAAAAGTAACAAGAAATGAACTGGTGACAAAGCATATTCAATCACTGAATGGAAATTATTTTCTGGTTGATTGGTTTTATGGCATATCAACCATTGTAGGTTATTTAATGCCAAATCCTGTTTATACATATATATTAAATATATATATGATTTGTAAACACATTTCATAGATAACATTCTTAAATGAGCCTGAACTCTTTTTTGAACACAGTTAAATGCTTTCAAATATTGCTATATAACAGTCACAATTTAAAATCAGTCATTTGTTTGCACATAATTTGTTCTATTTCTCTTAGATAGGACCCTATCAGGTGCTACAACTCCAGGTCAATGCCAATGAACGGGTTCTCGACATGCCCCAAATCTCCAAGGCTGGAGCTTGGCCATCATATTGTTTAGTGTCATATCTAGGACATTCATTGGGTGGGGTCTTACTCCTCTACAGAGAAGCAATCGGTATATTCTACAGCCCAAGCCGACTGGGCTTACTTTCTAGTAAACAAGTGTCTTCCACATACCTTTAGAATGTATGTGTATGTTATATACATGACAATTTTTTAAAGGATTATATTATCTTTTTCAAATTTTTATGTGAATAATGGTCCGAGAATAAACTTTTAAACTTTATTTTCAGAAGAATTCTAAGATACTTTAAAAATGTTTACTTTAGATTCTGGAGGCAGTATACTATACAGAGTTATTGTATGCTTTAGTCAAAATGCATGAAAAAAAAAAAACGGATACTAAGTTTTTTCCTCAATACAGGTTTGTATTTATAATAAACTCATTTAAAGAAAAACTTTAAATTCATAATGCCACAATGTACACTAAACAGTCATACAACTGTAATCTTTATGATAATTGAGTTACATGAGAATTCACCTGGACACACTTAGGTGAGCAGACAAGCAAAGCATAAACATTTTCTCACCTGATTATATAAGTAAAATACAGTCCTATGTGTGAATACAGTACAAATAAAGTGCATGTCACCTGATGGTGATAAGGAATTCAGATAAACATTTACAAGTAAACATTAAGTTAACAGGCACTTAAATACTCTGTTTTGCACAAATCTGATAACGAATGTTCATAGATAAATCAAATGCATGAATAATTTTGTTATTTACATTATTTTTACAAATACAACAATAACAAAAAAATATAGGATAAGTTTTTTGTTTACCTAAGTCTTTCACAGATTTCCTTTATAAAAACAAATGGTTGGTTGGCTGGTTTTACATCATGTCAACTTTTGTTGGGTTATTTAATACCAAAGTAATTTTTTTTCCAAGTAATCATATAGTTTCAAGTAACTAATGATATTCATTTGTAAACAATTATAGTATCAAGTTTCTATTCTTAATACTAATAATTTGCACACAATTATACAGCTTCAAGTATTCCAATTTAATACTAATAATTTACATAGTTATATGGTTTCAAGTATTCCAATCAAACACAAATAATGTGTATACAAGTATATGGTTTCCATTATTTCAAGCAATAATTTGATTTCAAGAAACTAATAATCCATAGTAAACAATTATAGCTTCAAGTAACTATTCTTGATATAAATAATTCAAGCACAACTATTTAGTTTCAATTAACTATTCCTATTTAATAATAACAATCATTTGTTTTGCACACACTTTCATAGTTTCAAATATTTCTATTTAATATTCATAACTTGTACACACTCATATGGTTTCAAGTAATTACATGGTTTAAAGTAACTGATAATAATAATAATAATAATAATAATAATAATAATAATAATAATAATAATTTGTAAGCAGTTATAGCTTCAAATAAATATTCTCAATACTCAATAATGTGAACAGTTATATGGTTTCAAGTATTCCTATCTAATACTAATAATTTTCAAACATATTGATTTGAAACTATAGATGGGATGCTAACAAATATGACCACACAAAGTCAGAGTAGACTTGGGAGTAATGGGAATAAAGGGATGACTTCAGACTCACCAGAGCTCCAAAACCGAAGCATCACCACTAGATTCGGTTTAGTCTCATACACAGGGAGGGGGGTAGTTTTACTTCTCTCCAGAAGATGACATATCCTCAAGCACCACTGACAGGGCTCAACAATTGTTGTTAATAGGACATAAATACAAAGCATTAAATTTCAGAACACTTTATTCAATCATTAGGCTTTTTTAAAAAATCAGATTTCTGTCTGAAGTTGTAATGTATGATTCTTTGATATTTGATTTTTTGTGTGTATGTTGCAAGGTGGGGGAGGTACAATTATTGCTTGGTTGGTTGCGATTTAATGGCATATCAACGCTTGTGGGTAATCTAATGCCAAATCCTGTTTTTATTGCAAATATATATGATTTGTAGGCAAATAATTTGTCAGTAACGAAATAAAAAAAAGTAGGAGACAAATTTTGCTTCACAGGCATATGCTTTGTAGATGGTCTTGCTTCGTAGACATATCTTATATTTTTTATATATCTACTAATTTGAGGCTTGCATTTATGCTGTCACAATTTCCATAATTTCTACATTTGGATCTATTCAGGGTCCTAGTTTTATTGTGCTTTTATCTTTGAGAGTTACATTGTTTTGTTTATTTGTATAGTCTAGTTTAATATTAGGCTTCTCAGATTTTTTTTTTTTGTGATTTTGTTCTCTACATTGAGATGATGAGGGATTTGATGTTATCAGTCATTTTTATTTAATTGTAGATTGAGCACAATTTATTTTGGATTGAGAAGGTTCAAGTTTGACTAGAGTAATTAGGATGTACTCTACTTCAGTGTTTGGTTCTGGATTTATTTTAGTAATTGGTATATGGATCTGCAATCTCAGGGATTTTTCTTTTGGAGTATTAATTTTTGTGGAAGCTTTAGGGTTATCTCCAGTTATTATTTCTGTAATAGCATTGGTGTTTGTGGTAAGCAATTTTCATTTAGTTTGTGGTTTTGTTTGATAGATTTTGGCAGAGTGTAGTTTTTTTTTAGTTGCTCCTGAAGCTTTGGCCAATCATTTAGCCCAAATATAACTAATTTCTTGAGAGCTCTGTAATTGTCTGGTTGATTGTTATTGCTGATTGGGTTCACCCTCTGTGCTACAGTGGCGTAAATGTTCACCTTCATGTAGGACTTCCCTATTTTCCTAGCTTCAAAAAATGTTGTTTCCTTCATATTTGATTTTCATTATATCCCTCTCTTTTTTGTATATGTCACAAAACCTTGAAAATTGGGATGGTTTTATAGGCAGTTTGGGAATTAGGTTTGGCTGGGACAAGCTTCCTCCATGTGGTCTGAATCTTTTTAGCCACATCTTGTATATGTCAGATGTCCTTTGCAGCTCTCCTCGTAGTGTCCAGAATTATGACATTTAAAGCACCTCAAGAGCATGGGGATGTACTCTTCTACCCAAGGCAATATCCAATTTTTACTTCTTTGGAAATTATTGATTTATCAAATGTCAGAATGTATGTGCCTGTATTTCTTCACCATCCCTTTTAACAGTTATTCCTTTGTAGTGTGCTTTCCTTGGGCTGTTTTTATTTTGTCAGGTATAGCTAAGGATAACTCCCTGTTTCTTATAACACCTTTAGAGTTGTTCAGTCTTTCATGCAGGCAGACTTAGCACTTCAAATTGTGGAAAGTTCTCATTTAAATTAAGTTTTTAGCATGTTTTTTTTTTTTTGTTATCTACTTCTACAAATAGACTGCCATTTTTAATTGTTTTTCATAGTTCATTGGGTCATTTTGCAGGAGATCACTCTTTCAATCAAGAAAGGTGTTAGTTTGGTCAAAGGAGTTTCCTTCAATGATCTAATTACAATAAATCTTAAGAATTTTGTTATTTCATTGTTCAAAGAGATTTTGTGTTGCTTTTTTGTCTTTATTTGCCATATGTATTGTTTGTTTTTTTTCACTAGTCTTGTGCCCCACCACTCACTACAGAGTCTAACTTTTGTTAGGAATTTACCAACAAAAGAGGAGGATACCGATTCACCTTGGTTGATTCCAGGCTTTCAATAATGAAAACATAGTGTCTTAAACATAGTTAAACAGTGATCAAAGTTTTGTTTTTCTCAACATGACTGACCATCAGCTACCACTTTCTAGCACCTTTAAAATGAAATAAGATTGGGTACTTGTTTGCCACAATTCTTCTTTGAAGAATATGGTCAAAACAATCATATAGGTGCTAAGGCTTGACATGACCAGCAGAATGATTGGATCAGACTTCTCTGTCCATCCATCCAATAAGGGCTAAAATGGAGTGTTGACCAGTTTGGCATCCAGGTCATGAACTGCTTGGCCACTAGGATCCCATTCTCAACCATTACAGGAGATTACCCACAGCCACTAGGTAGCCTCATTGAGGAGTGGTCTTACCTCTCTGCAGAGGTGCAGATGGCATATTCTACAGTACCAGCCAATAGGGCAGACTATTTTGCATATATAATCCACAAGTTGCTTAACTGAACCAGTGTAAAGAAACCAAAGTTACATTTTTGTTGATTACTACTAAGTCACTCAGGCTGTATGTACTATGTATTTTTCATGGGTACTCTTTGACACAATCATACAAAGTTACCTTAATAAGTCAAAACTAATACTCAAAGAAAAACAAAAACATTATTTTTAAACATGATTTCTTTCCTTATCAAAGCACTTATCTTAATTCCTCACTATTAATCACATAAATAAAACATTATACAGTGAAAATAACTATGTCAGGCTACCACCCTTGTATATGCTATTTAGTGCATGTAAAATTCTAAGCTTCTAAAAATATTTTATCAAAAATGCTATTGTGGAACAAATCACTTTCTAACACAAGTAAATAAAAATAAGCACTAAGACTTTCTACAACTACTTTGTTGATTGTAATTTTGAATATTCTGAAAATTAGATCATTTTGGAGATACAATGTTTTCAAAACCAACAAAAAATTTCCATGTATCAATAACTAACTCTAGTATCATAATGAAAATATCAGAAGACCAAGATGATGAAAATGATACACAAGTGGCTAACCAAGATCCAATGAAACAAAGACAGATTGAGACATTATTTTCATGCAAGAGATGAAGTCCATCATCTTTACCAGATACCAGCACTGATTGTGTTCACATGCATTCACTAAAGTGATTGACAGAATACAAATTCTTCATAAGTCCATGCGCAGTAAGGATTACAGTGGTTTAGTATGATATGAAATCTATGTGAAAAAAATTAAGATTTTTTTGCCTAAAATACTACTGAAATAGTGTCAATTTTTTTTTTGAACTGATTAGACAATAAAAATTGTTTCTTTTATCTTCTCTACTCTACCTTACTTTATACAAAAATTGAAAACGTATGCATTTAAACAGTTCACATTATCACACTTTACTGCCTAATTGTACCAAATCACTTTATTTCTATCGTGTTCCAATTAATTAGAATCTCTGTATAGGCTATAATCAAACGCATTATGGTCTTGAAACTCTACAAATTCATACAATGATAATATATATGTGTGTGTGTGTGTGTGTGTGTGTGTGTGTGTGTATGTGTTAATGACGTTTGTCTTTTGATGAAAAATGAACAGAAAACCTTTTCTAGTCAAGCTAAATGTTGATAGAAGTAAACAGAAAATTGAGAAAATCAAGAATATACCCCAAGAGCCAGCTTACACTAAATGAGAAAGAAAATGACTTTAAATAAAAACTTGTATTTGTAGCAATTATAAAATCAGTGATAACCATGTGGTGAAAATAAAAAACAAAGTAGTATGGAAAAGCTCAAATTTTATAGCTTGAAAATGAACTACTAACATAGATTTTAAATAGATTTACAGAGGAAACAACATGTATCCTGGTAAACAAAGATAAAATATTTCATAAATATACACACTTAATGCTTTTAAAAACACTCCTTTTAAAATAACAGTTATAAAATATTGGCATAAAAATCTGCTAAAAATCCATCATAATCTTAGAAAACCAATCCTACTGAATTTCATAACATTAATTTAATTATACTTTAAATTTTTTTTATGATGAGAGACTTAGGAACCAACTTGGAAAAAAATTAAATTACATTAATTACATAAAGAGTTATGCAAGTTTAAATTTGTTTATAATTCAAATTCAGTTTGCATTTTAACCTACTATTCATGTCTCACCTTTTCTTTTACTCATTGAAAGTGCACATCTATGTGTGGAGTATGTTAAGGATATCTACTACTAACTATCCCTCTTGTTATTTTGTCACTTTCTCTATGTCTCTTTACCAGATCTTTTCATCTCTTGTTTGTTAACCGTTATCAAATTCAGAGCACTAATGTGAAAATAAAAGGTAATAAGGCAAAGGTTTAGAAGTTTTGCATAATGAGTGGCCATCCTTTGTCATTTGGAATCTCAAATCAGAAGCCATTATATTTTAATGTTGGAGATTTATTCATTATGCTCAAAACAAGTTATTTTGTGTTAACCTGTCCTTAATAGCATAAAAAGATAAAACTCAAAAGAAAGCTGTACACTTGTCATAAAGAAAATACTTTTATTCTGCTCGAGAGGAATATTCAGCGGAACAGACTTATTCAAAGAGATATTAAATAAAATTCTACAGATATATAAGGCTGTTTGCATTTCACTTCATGTAAATGTCTTTGGGAAAGGTATGAATCCATATGTTGTTCTCCCAATTATGGCTAAATAGTAGGACAAACTGGGTTCTTTAACCTTGGTTAGGCAACCATTCCAGGAGATGAAAATCTGTGAATTCAAAGCAGCTTTACTCTGCTTAAGAATTGACTTTGTTGTGTCACATTATGCCAGTGAATAAATATTTTTACTTCTTACAAGTGTGTGAAGTATGTTAAGGATATTCTTTTTTTTATTGACAAACACATTAGTGGATTAGAGTTGTTTAATCATTTGCTTAAATCTTAGGATATCTGGAGTTTTCTCAATCGAGGAACTCTGACACTTGATGAATGGCCAGCTTTCCAATCATTATCTTACTTCTCAGAAAACGCAAAGAGTCCTCTCTATATGTCATAATACTGTAAAGATAAATAGCATTATGACATCTCTGACTTAAATAGTGTTCTTTCATAATTCTATTGGGAAATGTTTAGAATATCAACTAAGTCGGCACAACTTTGTCTGAGACCTAGGCTTCTAAGATGCTTATTTAATCTACCTCTACAGCTGGAGAAAAAGTAATTTCTCTCAAATTGACTTTTTCAGATCTCAGCATAATTCTGTAAAAAATAACTTTCAGAAACACACATTGCTTGCATTTCATTTCAGAGCCACCCATCATCTAAAAAAAATTCCCAAAAGATTATATTACTATCCACTTCATGGTTGTGTTCAATATGTATTTTCCAAGTTACTGAATGCTTCAGTGAGTATTAACAATCTCCTGCTGTTATTATACTCATGCAATCTAGATGTCAATGTATGAACTCAGCAACTGGAGATGTGACTGCCTTTTTACACTGAATAAGTAACCCACTTAGCTACCAGCACTAGTTCAATGGTGTTTTCCAAAACACTGACCACTTTATTGAATATCAACAATCACCTGTTGTTATCACACTCACGTATGTAGGTGTCAAAATATGAACTTGGCAACTTTCACGCCAACCTTCCATCAGGAGGTAGTTTTTTTTTAACTAGACTTTAGTCATGTTATCATTTGAATATCTACAATACTTTCCTTACAAGCTAAGATATAAATACTATGAAAGTCTTGGGAATACAGTTTTAGAAAAAAATTGTGATAAAGTAAAACAAAGCATCTGTCTAAATTTCCAAAATGAGGAATTGTTATTATTTACATTATTTCAGGCAATTGTCCTTATCTTGGTTGTAAGAATCACAACATTTCAGTCATTCTACTCTATAGTCTTCTTCTGGTATCTTTTGTGTAATTAGCTTCAGATTCCTGTATCTCTAAAGGAATATCAAATGGTCTGACAGATACTATCCACTCTATGGATTTAATATGATACATCAATGGAGACAGAAAAACACCATCAAACATTGGCACTAATGTCAAACTATTTGACATTTCTATAAAGATGCAGAAATCTGAAATTAATTCCACAAAAGATACCTGAAGATGACAAAACAGCCAAAACATGGTGATTATAACCAATTGAGGACAATAGTTTAAAATAATGTAAATAGAACAAAGTAGGTATGAAAAGATGAAAACTCCAAACTATCAACTACTTCAGTAATCAGATTGTATAAAAAAAGTAGTATATATAATCCAAGCTCCAAAGATAAGACAATCAACTTTAGACTAATTTCTTTAATGATTCTTATAGCACAATATGAAAAGAGATTTACCCCTCAAAAGAATCTAAATACCAAGAAATTGATACAAACATATACTGCATAAATAAGCTGCAGAAACAAAATTAAGTTGTATGAAAATTATTTTCTCTTATTCAAAGTATAGTCATTGCCTCCTTATAATTCATAAGTTACCAGCGAGACAACTGCAAATGAAAAGAAGAACAATACAATTGCACTTCAAAATCTTAGATGACTAAAAGTATGGAAATAAGGTTTTCAAAAGCTGGAAACACTTGAGAGAAAGAAAGTCAAAGAGTGTCACATGATTTCTTGAAAATCTACTTTTCAATTAATTTCTAAAATTATGTAGTTTGGTTTGGTTTCTTTGTTTAATGGTTTTTCAACCTTTATGGATTATTTATTTCAGCCTTGGTGAGGCAACTAGTCTAGGAGAAGGACAACTCTGAATTCAAACCTGTTAAACTCCGCTTAAAAAATTGACCTTGTGTCATATCCTGCCCGAGCGGAGGGGTTGGTAAATAGCATGCCAAAGCCATTCTAGTAGAAGAACAGTAGAGGAACTATTCAACCCATAGCTGAGGAGATAAAGAGGATCATACAGTATCTAGTTGAGGATATAATTGAAATCTTCTACAACTACAACCCAGTAAAGAAACTTACAAGAAAATGATGAACACAAAAGTATATGCATATGCATTTAAACATGCAGACAACCAGTCAGCAATCAATGAGATACAGCTTTTTACTCCAAAACTTGGCATGAGAGTGAACAAGCAGAAAACGAAGCTGTTGACTGCAGGATTCCTATCAGCTGACAAAGGAACTGATCGTCCTCAACTAAGAATTTCTTGAAGAAATTGATTTCAAGTAGGTAAGATTTGTAGCTACGGCAAAAAGCCAATGTGAGGAAGATATAAATGGTCACATCAGTAATACTTGACTCACCTTCTGTCATGTACAGTCTCAGGTATGGTCTAGACAAGAAATCAAACTGGTCACTAAAATTCAGATATACCAAGCCCTTGTCCAATCCATCCTCCTTTAGAATTACAAAACATGGCCAATGAGAGCAGGAGACTTATGTAGATTCAACATTTTTGATTATCATTGTTTATACCACATCGTTCATGTTCCCTGGCAACAATTCATATTGAACTCAGCAGTCTGAGCACAATGCAAAATCTCCTCCCTCCAGTGGGATCTTCTCATGAAACGTCTTTATTGGCTTGGCCATGCTCTGTGACAATGATTGGGTGACTTCATCTGAGAATCTATTGATCCAATCCTCCGATGGAGCTGGAGGAAGTGTTGTGATGGCCAACTGAAAACAAGGCTCGGGACAGTAAAGCAAAATGCAAAATTGATCTAGGGTCTGCACCTGTATGGAGTTCACCATTAGAACGACAGGTGGCTAGCACTCATCGGTAGCCTCAGATTGTCATGTTTGACCAGCTTTCATTCAGGACGTGGTGAATTCATTGGACAGAGCCATCTCAACCAATCCCGAGTAAATGTAGCCAGGCAAACACATTTAAACATGCACAGTAAATTTTATAAACTAGCTATAATCTGATATGTATCACTCATTGACATTGCTCAAGAAATGAATCTTTAACTTTCTCTCCCCATCTTTTATCAACTACTTTTTGCAACTCCAATTGTTACCTTCTATAGACAGACATTGGTTTTATATGTACAAAATGTTGCTTTCATATACCAAATTAGGAGTGAGGACCTTTTTATTTCAAAGGCTACATTGAAATTTACTGTCTATTAATAAGGCTACACTCAATAAATATTTAGTATGTTTACAACAAAATATGAACTTTAATAAATATAACTGGGCCCAAATTTAATTGATATATATGACTTAAAAGAAATGTAAAACTTTACTAACCTTTTAACAGCTTTTTGAGATTGCTTTTTACAAGAAAACATTGGGATATCATGTTCTAAAGAGGAGGTGAACAATTCTAATTGGTCTTACAAGCCAGTCAAAAGCTATATTTGATAGGTTTCCCATCTCTACACATACAAAGAATGAAGAAACAGGCCAAAGTTTTGATATACGAGACCGCATCTTTGGAAAGCACAAAAAAATAGATACAAAGCTTTGCAAAGAGCACCTGTTGAAAACCAGTAGTCAGTTTTCTAATCTCACAAGCCATTGTTAATGAATTCTTCACTAGATGATACATGAAAATGACATTATCCAATATATAGCCACATGAGCTTGAAAAATCCTACAGGTAAATGCTTGACAAAATGAACTGTCTATGACATTACTATGAAGTATATGTGTGTGGGGGGGTTCAGACTTCTACTTTTCTCTTTGTCATAGCAGAGTGACTGCAAGATGCAAAAATCACAGTCTTCAAGTTTTTCTCCTTTCATTATTACAACTAGTTGACTCATTTCAAGACATACTCTCACAAACTTTTTCCATAAGAGTTGTACTTAATAGCTAAGTGTAAACACCATTAGTTTCAAGGCCATGAATTCTAAGTTAACTACTGGGTGTGGTTAATTAATTACCACTCAATTAAGAAAATGAAATCTGATTGAGAAAAATGAGGGGTCTTAGTATTCTGTTTAGTCTTTTTACAAATAATGGGTTATTTTCTTTGATCCAGTTTCCACAGTCAATATTAAAATATAATTACTATAGTTCAGATATGAAAAGGCTTAATGTTATTATTTCTATTGCTACAACACTTAAAATATTTGGCAATAGATTCCAATATAAGTAACCAAAAAATTAAACATCTATTAAATTACAAAGTTTCAAAACTAATATGAGCCATCAAGCACCAAACCATCACATTCTTTGTTTGGTGCCATATGGTCAATTAACAGGACCCTTGAACCTGAACTTCTTGACTTTTAGTTAACAGAATAAAAAACATCAAAAGAAGATGAAAAGACGATTACTTTATAGTATGAGCTGTTCACAATATTAGATCACTTGAACCCTCAAGGTCTCCAATAAAATGAACAAAAAAATGACATTAATAAATCAAAGAAACAATGACATTTTTGTAAACATTCTTTTTAAGAAACCTTTTGGAAATTGCAAACTAAAACACTCAGTTCCTTTTCATGTGACAAATATATAGTAGACATTATTATTTTGTTCTTTTTTCTTGCAAGCCAATAAATAATGTGACAATTTCTATTAATCCTTCAAAAAAGTACTAGATTTATAATTCATTGAATAAAACTTTAATTCTCAAAGAATATTAACATTTATTTTTCTATTGATTGATTTTAATGGCATGTCAACCTGTGTAGGATTATTTGATTCCCAGAGGTTAGGGAATGGTATTCATTGTACATTTATACTTACATTTTTTGTGTAATAGTTACTTAAGAGGTTTCTTTTGCACATGGTCCAATTGAATACGAATAATTTTTGAACAGACATATTTGACTTATAGAATCCTAACACCATTCAGGGTCAGAGAGAATTTGGGAGTAATGGCAATGAAGGGTCCTCCACATTCCCCAGAACTAGAGCCTCACCATTAGATACAGTTTAGTATCATACTTGGGATTCATTTTTTTTTATGATGGGAGGGTCTTACTCATCTACAGGAGATACAATCAGTATATATTAAGCCCCACCAACTGGGCACTTATTTCTTTCTTGTATTATTTGATCAAATTAAAGCCTAATAATTAACATAGTTTATGATATATCAATTAAAAGATTATTAGTATCGAAAACATTATATATAAAAATGTCAACAACAACCTACAAAATGAAACCTCACAATTTCAAATCAAAAAAAAATATTTTTAGTTAACACTTATTTTACCTTGATGACGTAAACTGCAGTCAAGAGCTGATAAGACAAGAACAAACAAAAATGCATTGCAAAACAAATTCATAACAAATAAAGTACAAATATTTTTCATTGTTTTCTTTTTATATAGATAAAGTTCAATTAGAACTTCAAATACAGATTTTCAAGGCAAGCAGTCCTTCTTCACTTAGATATTTGGTGTTAAGGACTCTTCCAAGTCCAACATTCCTCTATTTGGCCTTATACACTACTAAATTACATGACCTACTGCCATAATGAGTTTTACCCTCAGCAAGTGTCTCACACTCATGACTTGGTGCTAAACTAAGTTTAAATATCTGTAAAGCTAGCATAATGGAAACTTCAAAATAAGGATAGATTCATGATAGTATGTAATTTCAAATCACTTATAAAATCTCTATATTAAAGATACAGAGTAAATATTTGACTAGATATGAAACAAAGTTAAATATAAATTACACTTGAAAGAGCTCAAAGAAGGGGATTCTTAAGCAAAGAATAACATTAAGCGACTAAGCATTTCCAATACTCTGATAGAACAATAAAGGTCTTTCAAACTAATACACTGGTTGGCAACTGACATCGATTTTCTTCTATTTTTCAGGGCAAATGAGAAGAGAATCTGCAGGACTAAATAATCTGCTTTGGTTAAACCACTGAGCCAGTATGTATAAGGTTAGGGGTTCAATCAAAAACAAAAATTCCAAATAACATTTTCTTTGAATTCTTATTACATATTAACAACAGTTCTTTAAAAAAGTTTTAAATCTGTCACTGCTTTGATGTTTTTAGTAATCACTGTGATTATTATTGATATATTAATTTCATGAAAGAAAAATAGAAATCAAATACAATATTTTTTCCAAGGTCTGGTTTAGTTTATTTAATGGCATATCAATCCTTTAAGGTTTATTTGATGCCAAAATTTGATTCATTTGTAAATTTTCTATCCTGACTATTTATATTTTCAATGCTCCATTGCAATCATTTTTATCACACTTTTATTTATCTATTATTATTATTATTATTATAATAATAATAAAAGTAAAGTAAAGTTAGCGACCATAGTCGAGGGAGACCCGAAGGCTCCCTTTTCGATAGCTACTACACCAAGGTGTAGGGGAGGGCGCTACTCCATTCCCTGGATTGCTCCACTTTACCCTTGAACCGTACCTTATAATGTTGAGTGTTAAGCAAGGTGGTATCAAGTTCCATTTTTAAAGTCTTTGGTATGACTCGACCTGGGATTGAACCCAGGTCTCCCGGGCCATTGGCGAACACTCTAACCGCTGGGCCAAATAATAATAATAATAATAATAATTTGTTTGCACAAAGTTATATGACTTCAAGTATTCCTATCCAATTCTAATCATTTTCAAATAGACCTATTTGACCCATAGATATGACATGAACAGATACTATCACTCCTGGTCATAGTGGACCTGGAGGTAATAGCAATGAAGAGGTATTCCCCACTCCTTAAAACTCCAGAACTAGAGCCTCACCATCAGATGTAGTTTAGTGCTATACTCAGAAAAGTCTTTTTGGTGTGGGAGGAGGACCTTACCACTCTGTTCTGACAAAAAAAAATCAAATTGCAAATATTCAATTATATTAATCTACTTTTTTTATTAAATAATTTATTGTTCAATTCAAACAAATTTTTAGAGAATTAAAAAAAAAAAATTCTAAGTTCTTCTTCACTCTGAGCCTGCACATTTATTTTTTGATTTCAGAGTAAGAGGGTGAGGAATTTATTGTTTGATTTACTTTCAAAATAAGTTTGCCAATTAAATTTTTTTTTAATAATTCAAATCTTATAAAAAATGAACTTTCTCAAATAGAAAGAAGATATTTTCTAATAATTTTATGATTCAAATTTTGTACAGAATTTTGCTTTTTAAAATTAGTACATTGATTTAAGCTCTTTTGAATACTAAATAATTCAAATTCATGATATGAAATTTCTTTGAGAATAAAAGACATTTTATCCATATAACAAATACATATGAAAATGATACTAATTTGTTTTTGTTTTTTTTTAAGGTATTAGTCTTGTTATCAAATGTCTATACTACAATTTTTTAATAAAATTTTCTTTTCTTTTTTCAAATAATATTGTAATATATTCTAAAAGTGTCAACACTACTTTTTCAACTAAATGTAAAATTTTCTAATTTTTTTTTCTTTTTGCATTTTAGTTGGACAGCTGGTAGTTTAATTTCCTTAATAATGTTATTACATTTTAACAAGAGAGTCAATTGATTGAATTTGTCTCTAAGAAAAAGAGCAGATAAAAAAAAAAACAAGATATTATAATTCAGATTTTTAAAATATTTTAAAGATAATCACAAATGAAAGAGACAAAAATTAAAGTATTCAAACCAAAGACTGATAAAAGTTTGTTTTTGGATGGCAAATTTTCAACAATAATCACAGGGATATGTCTTAAAAATTAAGTCAAGTGCTACCTAGCATATTAGAAAACCCAACCAATAAAATAATTTCAAATAATTGACAATCAGTATCTTTCCAAAAAAAAAAAAAAGTACACTTCTAAATTTCATTGTCAATCATATTGATCCCAAAAACTGGACAGCAGAAGAAGAGACAAAAAAAGTGTTGGTTTATAATCCTTTTTTATTGATACTACCCAAGACAAAACTTATGGAATTAGCACACTTAGAAAGCATTCACCAAGGGTTTTTATTTAGCAGTAAATAAGCTAATAAGATAAGATACAAAACATTTTTTATTTAATAGCTAAAACAGTCTGGCTTTATAAAACATACTTTAAACAAATTAGAATTAATTATTAGTATAATTTTTTCCAAGCTATGCAGAGGAAAATATTATGAATTAACTCAAAATTGAGAAAAAATAATAGAATTCATTGACATTAAAATAAAAATTAATACTTAGTTGCCCTTCCTGGAGCTTTTATGACAGTCTTATTTTTTTCAGGCATGGATTTTACTAATTTAAAATAATATTCTTGATTAAAGTTTATCCTTTAAGAGTGCTAATTTCATAATTTTTGGCAGTGGGTAGTGTCAAATAAAGTTATATTGAACTTACATGAAAAATGTTAAGCACATAAATACAATATATAAATCAACAACCTTCACAATAATTACTAAGTAAAATCTACAAAATGGCTGCTATATCTTTTGTTGACAAGCAGAGGCTATATCATATTCACTTTACATAAAAAAATTGTGAAACAAACAAATATATAATAATATATGAATTAACAATCCTTTAAATAATTACTATTCAAGAAAAATCTGCAAAATGGCTGCTGCATAATTTATTGATAATGACAAACAGGAAGCTATGTTGTGAATAACCATGACCAAAAAATCTGACAAAAACTTACGCACAACATATGGAAACACTGGACAGCTGTTTCGACCTTATTAGGTCTCATCAGCAGTGTATTACCATGATCTCCACCACTTGTGATTGAACCAGCGACCACAAATTGCAGAGTCAAAACTCTACAACTGAGCCAACAGTTCATATCGCACACAAGTGAAGCCAAATTAACTAGTCATGGTAATTGCACGGCCAATTAACCTGAATGTGTCTTGTAAGTTACGTCTGTACTCTTTACAGAGGACACGATCACCTCGAAGGCCACATCTTCCCAAGAGGATTAGAAATACGCATCCGCATAATTATTATGACCCCAAGGGAAAGGATATAGATGCATATTTTTCTTTTTTAAGTAGAGGAATTATTTCGTGAATTGAATTTTCTGGTCATGGTAATTCAATTCACAATAGAATTCCTCTACTTAAAAAAGAAAAATATACAGGAAGCTATGTCATATTTTTGCTTTTGAGTAGTATATTACCAAATTTCTTCCTGATTGAGCATTGTGGTAACAACAGAAAAGGGAGGAGATTTGCTTAAAATTAGGGGAAATTTTAAATGAACAATACTGATGTTAAACTAAAAGTGTTGATCTATGCCCCCAAAATATTCCAAAAATTATAAAATCAATACTACTCACATGGTATAAACAATTGAAACTAATTTTTTGTAAAGGTTCAGTTTCTTTGTTTAATGGTATATCAATCTTTGTGAGTTATTAAATGCCAAAGCCATCCTTGTAGAAAAACAGTAGTGGTACTATTTAACATGATATCTTGACTGGAGTTCAAATTCACTATGATGTCACAGTCTCATACAAAACTACAACCTCCCTGTTTTTTGTAGTTGGTTGGTTGTTTGGGTTTTATGGCATATCAAGCTTTGTAGGTTATTTAATGCCAAATCCATTTTTATACAAATAATTGGTTCTATTTCAAATAATTCAGTTTAGCATGAGGACACAGTTTAATTGTCAAAAACATTATTTCAAGGTATTGAGTTTATTCAAACAGTTCTAATTCAGTTTTGTATAAGTATAGATTTTATTTATACACAGTTAAATGTCAAAACAGTTCTATATTAAACAATTCAGTTTAGCATAAGTTCAGTTTCAATGTCAAAAACAGTTCAATTTCAAACAGTTTAGCATAAGTACAGTTTAATTGCCAAAAACATTTCTATTTCAAGCTATTCAGTTTAGTCAAACAGTTCTAATTCAAACAATTCAGTTTAGCATAAGTATGCAGTTTAGTTCTATTTAACCCATAGATAGGGCCTTATCAGGTGCACCCATTCCAGCCCAGAGTAGATCTGGAAGCAATGGTAATGAAGGGGTGCTCCACATTCCTCAAAGCCCCAACATCACTGGAACCTCACCATCAGATTGTTTAAAGTCATATCCAGAACATTCAGCGAGGGGCTTACCCCACTGCAGAGGTACAATCAGTGTAGTCTACAGCCCCCGCCCCCAGACAACTGGGCAATCTTTTTGGTAGAGTTTGGTTTGGTTTCTTTGTTTAATGGCATATCAACCTTTGCAGGTTATTTAATGCCAAAGCCATCCTCCTAGAAGAAAAGTAGTGGTACTATTTAACCCATAGCTGGGAGGATAAGGGGGTCCATACTTTTCCCAAGGGTATTTGGCCGAAAGTGAACGTAATAGCGCGATTGGAGTACGAACTTGCGTACTATGATTCCGCAGTCTTTTTTGTAGAGGGGTGGGATGTCATTACACAGTTTGCTATTAACTAAAGATTGGGGGATAGTAAAAACAAAACAAAAAATTGGAAATCACAAATCAATGACTCAATGATACTTCTATCAAATAAAACAATCTTTCCAATCAGTGACATTTACTTACCTGATCTTTCAGCATTCACTTTATATTGATAATATTGGTAATATTCACCACCAAACAGAAAACTGAACTTAGCATTGTCCTTTTGTTTCTGTTTAGTCATCTGTTCAAATTCTGGCCCATTTCTGGCAACAAAATTGGCCAATTTATCAATTATGTTTTTTTGTTCAAGATCTGAAAAAGTAAAAAAAAAAAAAAAAAAAAAAAATTAATGATGTAACTCATTCCTGAAAAAAAATTTTTTTTAATTTCATTTTTACAACTAAATTGTTTACAGATTCAATTTTTCTGCAGCTACCTTTGGAGAAAAAAAAGAGGACATTTTAGGATAACCAATATAAAACTTTAATTATTTTCCATTTTTTAATAATTATTCTCAAATTAAAACGAACTCATTTGACTATCACTATCTGTGTCAGTATAATTATAGTCTAAATCATTGTCTATTTCACTAAATCTATATAATACTAAAATCTTCATAAGGTTTATATGTAACCCAGCAAAAACAGCACATCATAGCAAGATTTACATTAGAGCAATATACTTAAAATACTCTAGAATGCTCGAACTTGAAGAATAAAGCAATTTACAACCAATTTACAACTGAATAATAATTCTGTGGCATCTAATAAAAATATTCCTTTGCTGAGTTATGGTAATATGGTTATTATTTTATCTTCTTTTGATTATATATATATATATATATATATATTAAAAGAAGATAAAATACAAATAAGGAAAGTGCATAGAAAGTGCTCAATACTACTATGGCAAAGCAGGTCTAAAACCTAAAACATCCAAAAAGTCTATTACTTGAGATTTCATAAGGACTAGACTATCATCAGATGAAAACATAGCTGATGGAGATGGATGGTGAGAGAGCCCATGGTATCCATGCAATCAGCACAACATGAAGATGATATTTAAAAATAAAGAGTGTTCAATATTGGATAGTGCATGTATATCTAAGTTAGCTTAGCATAGACATAAAGTCAAAGTTAATGGTGTTTGGTATCCAAAATTTGTTTTGATGATCACATATGTGAGTAATTGATAGTTACCAAGTGCCACTGACTCTATATATATATCAGGGGCGGAGATGGGACTAGTGCTACTCGTGCCCGGCACGACCAATAACTCAGTCAATGTTATTCAAAATGGATTAAAAATCATCTATTAATTTCAAGCAAACATACTTAGTCTGATCTCAATTAAATTACGTATCTATTCAGGTTTCGATAACTAAGTAGCCAAAAGTTCATAAATATATCTGGGAATAACACAACGATGCTGTTTTGAACGGATGGTCTTTGTCTGGTCACCGTCAGATCCATTGAACATCCCATAAAATCGGCTATAATGTTGAACACGCGTAATCCGTGCCAAGCACAAGACCCTTATAATAACAGTAATGTTAGAGAAATCTCGCTTTTGGCTGTAGCCAATGGCAAAAGCAAGTCAATATACCGTGCTCAAAAAAATTAGCACAATGTGACTGCTGTCTTGGGAAGAGGGAGAGAGAGAGAGGGGGGGATAGCAGATTATAGCCGTCGCCGACGTCATCATCATCACTATGGTAAATGTTGGTTAAACGGCATGTTTTAATTCGTTTTTTCACTAACAGATATCTATTTCTTTTTATGAATGTTGCATATATTACATTCTGTAACTAAAATTTGTTTATTTGAATACATTTTCAACAAATAATCTTTATTTTAAGCGAAATTGAAACTACTAGCTGTGTTACATACAGAATCTTTATGAAAAAAAATTACAAAAGTATTTACGTACTACTACGGAATTCTACGAAGGTTCCGAGGTTTGAGGGTTTTTCTTACTATTAATATAAAATGACATAGAACCCGTATTTTTCGTAGATTTCTATGATTTAAAATTCACGAATAAACCATTCCTTAATAAAAAAAACGATTGTGAAGTGCTAATAAAAAATCAATCATTTAATTATTCTATAATTCCATGAGACAAATGACCTGGAGAGTTGTGAACTTAATTGCTAACCTGGTTAGTTGTCATTGTCATCAAATTCTTTATTCTAATAAGCATATTTTTCTCATCATAGTAATGAACATCTTCTCTTTTCTTCTATACTTTTGAAAGGAAGAAAAATTATCTTATCAACTGTATTAACAAGACTACAAATTATATAGTATCTTGATTGTTTACAAAAAACCACTATGCAAGGTACATTAGTCAATCTGTGCTATACAATGGAGAATCCCGCAATAGCAACTATGATGACTTACTTTGTGTCCACGGACCACGGGTTGGGAACTGAAGTTGACAGAGGGGGGGCACGAGTAACAAAAATAGGCTAGAGTTGCCACTGAGATATATATATATATATATATATATATACATACACACAACAACACACACACAATTAGAATTTAATAACCTATAGGCTGGTTGGTTTTTATGGCATATCAACCCTTGTTATTTAATGCCAAAACTTGTTTATATATATATATATATATATATATATATATATATATATATACACTAAATATATGATTTGTAAACAAATAGTTTGTAGGCATTGTTTTAATTAAGCCAGGGCTCATTTGTTTGCACACAGTTAAATGGTTAAACAGTTCTATTTGACCTATAGATGAGACCCTAACAAGTACTACCACTCCAAGTCAGAGTGGACCAAGGAGTAATGATAAAGAGAGGGTACTCCACATTCCCCACAACTCCAGGACTAGAGTTTTACCATCAGATGGTTTGGTGTTATATCCAGGACATTCGTTGGAGAGGTCTTACCTCTCTGCAGAGATGCAGTTAGCATATTTTACAGCCCCACCTAACTGGGCAGCTAACATATAGATTATATGTATACAACATGTAAAAAAGTGCATGGAATAAAAATAATCAAATGCCACCAAGCATAAAATCCTTTGTTCTTCCTTCTCCATGGTTTATAATAAGCATATACATAACTCAGTTATGAATCAGACAAAAGCAGTCAATAAATAATCTTCAGCTGGATAACAAACCCGAAAGCATCAAAGTCAATTGTTGGCAATTCAATTGATGGATCAAAGAGAAAAGAAGCAAGTTTCCTTTAAACCAAAACAGAAAATGTCATATAATGATTAGGACTCTAGTAACAGTAGTAATACTATTCAGCCTGTTTAAAGTAGTATTAAATGAATGATTAGAAAAATTCTATTTTCAAATTATCATTTTGACAGGATGTCACTATAATCAAATAGTTTGATGCCTCAACATTATATAAAAGCAAACAATCCTTCTAACTAATCACTTGTAATTTGCACAAAAACAGTCCAATGGGGCAATTTCATACAATAGAACTCTCTACCAATACATAAAAAATAATCTTTGATTAAACCCTAAACAATAAATGGGTTGGTCTGACTGAAAACAAACAAGTAACCACTAAATTAACATTCACATATGATTATTTTAGGGTGGTTTCCAGTTCATATGGGAGGTTGACCTTCTAGACCAAATATTTTTTACAGCAAGATGCCCTTCCTTATATCAACTTCCTTTGATGTGAGAAATGCTACTCAGAGAAGCAAAACTTTATGTATTTTTACCTATTCATAATTACAATAGAACATGAACTTTATAAATTTTAAAATGTACAGTACTTTTCAACTAAGCATTCGACATCAAGTATAAAATTTAGATTTGATTTGAAAATAGACGTACACAAAATGCACATTTATTCCAATATATTGCATGCTTTTCATCTTATTTTAATTAGCATCAACTTACTTAGTTAAATCAAATCTATCTATCTATCTATATATATATATATATATTGTCATCCACAGACAGACTGTTTCATTGTATCACAACTCTTCAGTGTGGCTTGAAGCTGGGATCGAAACCTGCCCAACTTTACATTAGACTTTGTATCAGACCGCTCAGCCAACAAGCGTACCACGTCAGCTAGGGAATTATAAGCTATTAAGTAGCAGTGTTCGTTTGTTTACATTTTATACCTTGTTGGCGACCCAAAAGCTCCCTTTTCAATAGTTACTACACCAAGGTGTAGGAGAGGGCGCTACTCCATTCCCTGGATTGCTTCACTTTACCCTTGATCCTTATCTTATAATACTGAGTGCTAAGCAAGGCGGCACCAAGTACCATTTTTTGAATCTTTGGTATGACTCGACCTGGTATTGAACCCTGGTCTCCCAGACCATTGGTGAACACTCTACTCATTAGGCCAATGGTCTGGTTATCTATATATCTCAAACACAAAAAAATGTTTTGGTTTTTTTTTAGATATGCAAAAAAAATAATTTATTCATCTTTAGTAAAATTTTTTACACTATAATTTACACATTCTTGTGCTCATAAAGAATTCCATAACTTGCTGCTGGAGGCACTCCTCCCATAGTGTAATGATTAACAAGCTAGTCTAACATACCTTAGCTAGTGAGTTCAGTTCTCACTACAGGCTTTGTACCAAACTGAGCAAAGTTTAGTAAAACATTTATAAATGACTGCTGTAAGTAACATCGACAAGGGCCCACATTATGGTTGAGATAATTGTATTTCTCACTGGTACTCAAGCCCAGATAAAAACCAGTTAAGCCCATCTATATTTGGAAGTTTGGCACAAAACTATCTTTCCACTCATCAACCCACCCCAATTTGGCCTTGTGCCATACAAAACTAAGCTGAATAAATATCAATAACAAAAAGGTAAAAGTAGCATGATTCATTTATAACTAGTGATGCTGCGATAAATAGCTTTATAATGTAGACTCATGTCTAAAAATAGCAAAAATATACAGACTTAAGCTTAATCTAATATTCTTTACAAATGTAAATATACTAAATCAGTTAATACGTAATATATATATATATATATATATATATATATATATATATTTTTGTATTTTTGGTCCAGTTAAACCGGAGTTGGGAGTAATTCCATCAGGACAAGAAGGTATTCAAGCATGAATATTTAAAATTTTCCTGGTAAAGAGCTCAATGTACCAATAATACAGAGCAATAAATTCTTTAAGAAAAACAACGAAACCGGTCACATAGGATTATAAATTTATTTCAATCCTGTTACGCATTTTTGAAATTTCCAAAAACACGAAAAAAGTAACAGGACTTCTTCAGATCACTTTGGATAAAAAAAATTGAATAGACACATGGTAGTGGGAGGGGATAGTATGAGGGAGTCGACTCCCTCATACTATCTCCTTCCACTACTTTTTTCGTGTTTTTGGAAATTTCAAAAATGCGTAACAGGATTGAAATAAATTTATAATCCTATGTGACCGGTTTTGTTGTTTTTCTTAAAGTATATATATATATATATATATATATATATATATATATATACACACACACACACATATGATGAAATTAAATCTAATCTTATACTAGTATTATTTTTTGATATACAAAAAAAAAAAAAAAAGAATTTATAATATCTATATATTTTAAAATTCTCATTATTTTTGGGATGTAACTGGTAACCCAGTAAAAAAAATGGTGCATCATGGCTATTACTGCAACACACTTAAAATGCCCTCCAAAGAAAAAGCAATTTCCAGTCCAATTTGCAACTAAATAATAATTTTGTGGGATCTTAATTTACATTGATGTCATTTTTTATCTATCTATATACAACTCAAACTCTCATATTTATATGTAACCATAACTAAGCATAGACAGCACATCATAGTGAAATTTTTTAGACCTAAAATGCTCTAAAATAGAAAAAAAAATTTTTGGTTATTTACTAAGCATTACTTAGTCTGAAACAAGGATTGATAAAGGGATCTTAACAGTGTGTCAACCCGTCTCAAGGTTAGAGAATCACATTCATTATATGTTCCTTTAGAGTTTTTTTTAGTTTTTTTTTTAAATGATTTTAAAACAGATCTATTAGAGCCATAGATGGGACCCTAACAGGTACTACTATTCCAGGTCAGAGTGGATCAAGCAATAATAGCTATTAAGAGATACATGGTGCATTCAATAAGTTTCCAGACTTTTTTTGTAAAGCCATCTAAAATTGTCGTAGACTCTGGAAAATTCACTATGTTATTGCTATACATCTTATGAGATGACTGACCAATTTTTATGATTTCAGCTTCAAATGAATAGCTACAGCAGCAATTGGAATACACCCTACTAAAGCCTGATTGCAACAGCTGGTGAATTTCAAAAATGCAATCTGGACCTGAGGACACTTTAGAAGAACAATATGCAATAAAATTCTGTTTTAAACTTGGAAAAAATGCCACAGAAACATATGGAATGCTTCAGACTGCTTTTCAACCATTTTTCATGTATCAAGCATCAGTTTTTGAGTGGCATAAGAGATTCAAGGAAAGCAAGGAGTCTGTGAGGGATGATGAGAGATGTGGGAGGAGTAAGGAAGTCAATACACCAGACTTGATTGGCCAAAGGCTTAGGGTTAGGGTTACTATGTTGAGGTTTTAAGGGAGTTCAGGAAGAGATTCTGCTGGAAGAGCACTCTTCAAATTGGGTCAGTGGCATTTCCACCAGGACAATGCACCAGTCCACAACTCCATCCTTGTCACAGACTATTTGACCAAGATGGGCATCAAGACAGTTCTTCACCCTCCCTATAGTCCAGATCTTGCTCCCTGAGACTTTTGCTTATTCCCTAAGCTCACAGGCTGTCATTATGAGACAATTGAGGAGATGAAAGAGGTTGTGACAAAAGTCATTGACACGCTCACACAAGAGGACTTCCATGGAGCCTTGCAAAAGTTGTTGGAGTGGTACAACAAGTGCATTGCAGCCGGAGGATATTACTTCGAAGGGGACTAGAGTTTCATGTGTGTACTATCAATAAAAGTGCCCATACGAAAAAAGGTTGGAAACTTATTTAATGATCATCGTACTCCACAATCCCCAGCTCTCTAGAAATGAGCTTCACCATCAGATGCAGTATACTGTCATAATCAGAGACACCCCTTTTTTTTTTTTCAGGTCAGTCTTACCCTTCTGCAGACTATACAGTCAATGTATTCTAAACTCCACTAACAGAACAGTCTGGTAAAAGTTCACAATAGTGGGGCCCATATGCAAATATAATTTACAAGTGAATTTGTCAGCATCTTACTAACCATTACGCCAAATCAAAGAGTCAAGTATTTATAGATATTAAACCAGCTTTTTATACTAAAATCAGTTCATTAATTTACTTGGAAAATTTGTAATATTCAATTATATAAATTAGTCAAAATTGATAGATATTCAAAGCACTGAGTAGGTTTTTGACACATTATTTACATTGTAATCAGTTTATTGGTAAATTATTAGTGCCAAGTAGTATAAAATATAATGAAAGATACATTTGAGTTTGCTAACCAGTTTTGTTTAATACAAGGGTCATTAAAAAGTTACCATATACAAAGTGAGCAAATGTTTACCCTATAGATATGAGTTATTCAATAAATCTCTTTGTAAAATCAACATCTAATGACTTAATTATCTACATTGATCAATACAATTACAAATAACTGATTCTTTTTATTTTGCACTTAAGAGAATTATAGTGAAGAAGACAAAAACATCATAAATTATCTCTTTTGATAAAGAACTATGATTTTAGATTTATTTAGGTTATGTGACCATGAGAATGACCAAGAGCATATCTTTTATTGTTGTTTCCACTACATGTTCCTTGCTCTTATAGAAATAGCAACCAAATGAATTTGCAATTAAAAAGCAAAATTAAGATAAAAAATACTAGTTAAAATTAATAATAACAATTGATAAATTTCATCTAAAAAGTAAATAAAATCAGGTTCCCATTGTATGTTACAATAAGAACCTGATTTTATTTATTTTTACAGTTCATGATGATACCATATGGGAAGGAGTTAAAAATACTAATTAGCATTTCTTAGTTACCTCCATTACATCAAAAATTATGGTGACTAAAAAGTAATGTCCAGCTTGAATACTCTACAAAATCATCATTCAGTTCTAAATAAGACTGGAAATTGCTTTATTTTCTAAGTTAGAGAAGTGTATAGCTCTTGTAAAAATCTTGATATGATATGCTATTTTCTGCTAAGTTATAACAATGACTCGTACCTATCATTTGCACAATTCCCAGTAGATGAGCATTCCAACTAAGTTATGTTTATTTTCTTTTTTTACTGAGTCAACTTGCAGTATTGGTTCATTATATGATTAACAGTTTCAATCTAGTTATTATTATCCTGGTTTGTCTATTTTAGTTATTAGAAGTAACTGATGACTTTTATTGCTGATCAAGCAAAAACGATTTGCTCATGATCCCAGCACTCTTTTCAGTATTCTAAATGATTTTATTAATATTGCATTCAGGATGATTTTGAATCTTTGATTTCTCATTCTTGCCAACTCTTCAAAAATTGTTCCAAGAATGCTGGTACCAACAAAATGAAAAATTGCTTTCTAATTAAGAAGTTGTTCGGAAAATACTGTCCGATTTTAGTATAAACTCTTTAAATTCTGTTTTAACATATTATTTTAATAGCAGTTGTATAAAAAATTCACATTCCAAAGGATTAAAGTGTTCTCTTTGTTAATCTTCTTGAACTGAATTTGATTTTGAAGGTTATACGCCCCCTATGAACATGAAAAAAGAAGTGATGCATTTACTTTTTTTGCATACATTTAAGCTTGGTCATAATTTTATTCCATGACAATGCTCAGGCACATGTAGCCAGGATGACACAGCAGGATATCATCACAAAACTAGAGACATATTTAGCACTTTTCATAACATCTTAGTACAGACACTTACTTTGATTAAAAGAAAAGATGCTAAATTCATCAGACTCTTTTCCATCCCCACAATGAATTCCCAATGGCTCAATAACTGGAATATATTTTTGTGCTATGGCCACCTTCAAATTTCAAATAGGACTGGAGATTATTTCATCCTCTGAATTAGAGCATCTAACACTATTTTACTAACAAAAATTTTGCAATAATGTGCCATTTTTGTTATGATTAGAGTGTTCGCCAATGGTCCGGGAGACCGGGTCATACCAAAGATTCAAAAAATGGTACTTGATGCCGCCTTGCTTAGCACTCAGCATTATAAGGTAAGGATCAAGGAGAAAGTGGAACAATCCTGGGAATGGAATAGCGCCCTCCCCTACACCTTTGTGTAGTAGCTATCGAAAAGGGAGCATTCGGGTCACCCTCGACTAAGGTCACCAACTTTACTTACTTACATACAAAAATCAATTTGTTATAATACAGATTGTTTTATGATTTTCAAAGATAAGAAATCATTTAAAACACAACTTTATTAGTAAGAATAATAATGACAACAATGAGAAAAATACAATGTATTTTTAATGAATTTAAATATCAAGTCATATGTAATTCTGTACACTTCTTGGGGAAAAAAATGAGCCAAACCAAAAATGGCAAAATATTAAGCTTTTAATAGTCTTAATAGCAACTCATTAGCCAGGAAATAAGCAAGAGTCAAAGGATAGCTTTTTTCTTTTGATGTCTTTTAGTGTTTAAACCTTGTGGATAAACTTGAGGACTATTTTGTACAGAAAATGTCAATGGTATTCCATTCAATGTTTTGTCCAGTCGGCTGGGGCTGTAGAATACACCCACTGCAGAGGGGTAAGACTCCTTCCAACGAGTGTCCTGGATATGACATTAAACAATCTGATGGTGAGGTTCCAGTAATGCTGGAGCTTTGGGGAATGTTGAGTATCTCTTCATTGCCATCGCTCTCCGGCCCACTCTGGTCCAGAATGGTAGCACCTAATAGGGTCCTATCTATAGGTCAAATAGAATAAAACTATGTTGGCTGAGACAGGACCGTTTTGACATTTAAACTGTGTACTTATGCAAAACTAAATTGTTTGAAATGGAACTGTTTTTGTATGCTAAACTAAATTGTTTGAAATAAAACCGTTTTTGACAGCGAAACTGTACTTACACTAAATAGAACTGTTTGACTAAACTGAATAGCTTTAAATAGAAATATTTTCAACACTTAAACTGTGTACTTATGCTAAACTGAATTGTTTGAAATAGAACTGTTTATATGTATAAAAATGGATTTGGTATTAAATAACCTACAAAGCTTGATATGCCATAAAATCCAAACAAATAAACCATTCAATGTTGATAACTTCAAATAGCTAATAATTGGTTGAAAAATATTTCCCTGTTTAATACAAGAGCAAATATTTACTATACAGTTCAAATCCAGAGTCTGAACAGACCAAACACAAGCCTGATGTTCTCTTATTCTCTAGCATCTTTTTAGTGGTCTTTGCAGTTCAAGCAGAAGTTTTGTGTTGAAAATAACATCTGCTTATTCTTCCTGAGAAAACTTTTAAATTGTGGAAAGCAAGCCTTTTTTGTAATTTTGAAAATGTATATGACACTTCTTCCTTCATGTTTAACTGTGGTAACAACTCATTCACTACTGTATATATTTACCTATCCCTATCTACAAGATCAATTTTTAAGCAAAGTTTTAATGTTTGAATTCAAAGTTTTTCTTCTCCTAGACCAGTTACTATACCAAGGGTGAAGAGCTTAGTCTGCCCTACTATTTACCCTTAGCTGAAGGGAGAATAATTAGATTTATACTTTTCCCAAGGTTATTAGCACTATGTGAAATGCAGTCTAATCAAGGATTTGAGCTCACGTCACCATGTCCATTTCCTACAATGGTAACCATTACATGACAAACACCTTCATTCACTATTGCATGTCTTACTAGATCTTGAAATACACCTCTCTGTAACATCTTCATACAATTAAAATTTTGATTTACCAATCCACATAACTCTGCTAGACCACTCTGAATCAAACTTTCTATATTCGGCAAAGAACTTCATTTTGTCTTTGATATCTGAGAACAATGACTATTTAACACATAGACACAAAACTTATAAGAGATAACCTTCTGATTATTGTTCTTCTCAAAAGTCTTCTTCTCTGATGTCTTGAATTCTGCTGACAGTTTTTGTAGGATTTTTTTCTGTCTTTGAAAACTAAATTTCAGCAAGTAATCATTCATCCATGCATAATGAGGCTTTGAGCCCTCCAAATCCTTTCTTTCTAGGAACATTATCTGTTGTATCTATTTCTTTATTAGCTGATTGAAGACCATCAATGCTGTTACTGAAAACAATACCAGTTTGGTTTGGTTTTATGGCATATCAATCATTGTAGGTTATTTAATGCCAAATCCATTTTATACATATTAATAGTTCTATTTCAAACAATTCAGTTTAGCATACTAAAACAGTTCCATTTCAAACAATTCAGTCCAGCACAAATACACAGACCAAATGTCAAAACAGTCCTATTTCAAGCAATTCAGTTTAGCATAAGTACACAGTTTGGTTCTATTTGAGCCATAAATAGGACCTGATCAGGTGCTACCACTCAGGGCCAGAATGGATCTGAGAGCGATGGCAATGAAGGGGTAATCTACCTTCCCCAAAGCTCCAGCATTACTGGAATCTCACCATCAGATTGTTTAGTGTCATATCCAGGACACTCATTGGGGGAGTCTTACCCCTCTGCAGAGAAGCAGTCAGTGTATTCTACGGCCCAGCCGACTGGGCAAAATACCTGCATGATATTTTGCTTTAATGTGGAGTTCACAATACTGCATACTATAGATTTCTCTCTATTCTATCAATCCTGATTCTATTTATGAGCTTTAAAAGTATTTTGTGATTTGGGGCTTGAATCATTTATTTAGCCCAGTTTTAAATAAACATAGGAAAATAAAGAATAGATATCTTAATGTTTTGAATTAAAAAAAAGAGTCTTCTATAAAAGATTTACTCAAATTTTGACATAAGTATACCCCCACCACAAGATGTCACTAAAAATCAATAATTACATTATACAAAATTTTCACACAAAACATACCTTCATTCTTTTAATTTATGAACAGAAAATTTATGTCATAAAACCTGAGACATTACGAAGGGATTTTTATGGAGCTATATAAAACATTATTAAAATGGACAAATTTTACTGTCCACTCAGACTATTTTTTTCAATTTCAATGTATATTAACTGTTTTAAGAAGGATTTTTAAAAATTTTTAATTTATCAAAATAAACAGAATAACTGTACACCTCCAATTCCAAAGAATCAAACCAAAAAGGAAAATAATTTGCTGTTCTTTCTAGATATAAATGAAGTCAAAGTACAAGCTAGCACAATAGTTATTAACTTGGAAAATGGAATCATCAAAGTTTAAATTTTAACTAAGGCAGCTTATGTTCACTTAGCACTAATGAAGCTACATCCCTTTGCTTTATCTTTAACTGTCACCTAGTAATAAAAATGGTCTTATTTCTGGCATGCTACAATAGTTGATAAAGAATAAGTAAGTAAACAAATGAGCCAACAACTCTTCCATAATTAACAACTATTCAACTGTGAATAATTGTTACATTGTCAACCAAGACAGAGTCTAGCATATACATATATAAATGAAGAAGTGCGTATTCTCTATTTCTTTATTAGGATCTATCCTCCAATTCTATTTATTGTTTAAGTGCTAGATTAAGGGAATATCTAAATTAACACAGACTAATGAAACCATTAAATGCTATTTTAAACATATCATTATCATCATTAAGATAGTGATATTAATGATGACATCGCTATTTCTTCATTTTTGGTATGGAGAATATGGAGAAACAAGCGTGCTGGATAGGTTGCACAGATCTTTATCAGTAGTATCTTGATTAGTTCAGTTGAACTCCAGAGACACAGAAAGTGTAGTATATGGTTTTAAGTAACTTCCAACTAAATACTAATAATTTGCAAGCAATTAAATGTAGTTCACAATCATTTTAAAAGAGTAATCACTTTATACTTAGAAACAATATCAATGTTTTAAGAGTTAATGTATGTATCTAACCAACTCTTCTGTTATGAGTAGGATGCTACACCAAAGTCTAATTTCAAGTGGAATTCAGGGTTTTCTTTCTACTAGATCACTTACCTTAGCCAGGCTAAAAATCCAAATTTTTTCTACTATTAACCTATAGTTGTAGGAAGAAGAGATGGATCTATGCCTTTGGAAAAGGTTTAAATCCAAAAGCATGAAATGAAATGAGTCAATTATTTGAACTTGGGTCACTAAATTTATTTTCTATGATCAAGTTTTGCTAAAAACAAATCAATGTTCTGAATTCACATAAATTTGAAGGTCTAAACAATGTTCTATCTATGCCACACAACTCCATAAGAGGTAATATATTAATTTAGTCATTCTGAAACATCATCTCAGATTTATTTAACATAGATGAGACCTAACAGACACTACAACTCCAGGTCAGGATGAATCTGAGAGCAATCACTCTACACTCCCCAGAGCTCCAGAACTGGATCCTCACCATCTAATGAAATTTAGTGTCATACACAGGATACTTCTTTAATATAAATTTTGATCAATGTAAGTATTCTACTCATAACACCCATTTATTTTTTATCTTATCTATTTCCAAAATGGGGGAGTTGCTAATAAATAACTGTATTTTTAATAGAAAAAAAAGCATAATTAATTTTAAAGATCTATATGCATGCATTCACAAATTTTTATTTTCAAAAGTTGTCTACAATAAATATACAACATAGCATAAATTAGATCAAAGTGTTGGTAAGTTTGAATTGATTATCTATATTGAAAAAATACATATACATTTTGTATATTAAAAATAAATATAAGGAATATGGCTGCTAACTCCCCAATGAAGAATAAATGCTTTTTAAAATTCTTATAAATAAAAGACAAATGTGAAAGAAATTATTATAAATAAACCTCAAATGAGGAAGATTATATTATTTGATAAGCCTATTAAACTAAGGTTTATATATGTTTTTGCATTAAGAGTGTATTTTTGCATTATTCTCTGACTTCATAGACTGTACACTGCTTTTATTCCTGACACTTTTTATGTTCTGGAAAATGCTGGCATACAGACCAAAAATAATATTGGATAAAGAAAGAAAGAAAACATTTTTAAAGCACAGAAAATTAATACATTCCAAATGGAATAGGACAAATAATCAATAAACAGATATAATGAGAGAAAGGAGGACAAGAAAAATAATATAAAAAGTCAAACTGAGAGATACAATAATAAACAAGAAATTCCAAAATGATAATTCAGAGCAATGGATGATAAAAAAAAAAAAAGAAATAGAAACACTTAATTCAGTACACATTTTCAGATAAAATAAGGATTATTAATTCTATTAATCACCTTGGAGAAGGAAAACTGATTTCAGAACATAGAAAAATAAAAACACAGATTTATATTTAGTGTGCCTTCCATAGAGCAGTGGTTAGCAAGTTGATCTCATAAGCCATTGCTAGTGAGTTCCATCTTTCATTAAGCACTCAGTCCTAATTATAGTATATAATTACATATATACACATCTACACAGACCAACATTTCAGATAATAAAACAGTAGACTCAATAGACCTACTAATTTCAAATATCTTTCCAGCCTATTACACCAATTATTCTGTTATGTACATATTACAATGAAGTCAATAGTGGACAGACAAGAGATCAAAGATGGAAAGTATCAATCGCATCTTTTCTACCAATCATCAATGTTTGTATGCAGTGGATGTGCCAAGAACTGCCATTCAGAAATTGACCTATTCAATCAGTTGACATCACCCATCGTCATACTGAGCACTAAACCAAGCATTTACATTATCTACCAAGACAGAGCCATCATATATTACAAATATTTTCATATTATTTCTATGTATATAACCAAGTAAAAATGGCATATCATTACAAGATTTTTATTAGAATAATACACTTAAAAATACTCTAAGATAATAAAAGATTTTCCACTTCAATTTGTAACTAAATGATAATGGGGGGGATATTTGTATTGAAAGTTAATTTTTAATCATCTAAATTTTTAATATGATAGTGATAGCTATGAAATGATAATCAAAATTCTTCCCTCCTTAAATAAAATCATCAATAACATGAATAACTGTTACAATGAGAACTCAACAGATTTGCAGGTCATCTACTATCTTAATGGCTTATGATGTCATTACTTAATCGCAGCAACAGTATGACAAGCATTTTTCTACATGAGAACAATTCCTTTCTCTCATACTCAAATATATAAATGCAATCCTCAACTAGCAAAATTACCAATAGATAGAAGTCTCTAATAAAAGTCTAGACAGGAACCCATGAGATTCATAATTATCTATTAAATCAAGGAGAAGATTATTAAACAGAACTCATTAAAACAAAAAAAGAAATATTTTAATTGAAACTAATAGTGGAGCTTGTTATCTTTCAAGTTTCACTCAGGTTTTTAGATGAGTCTTCACTCTTTCTTTAGCTTTCTATCAAAACGTTTTAGAGTTATATTCTTTGGATTTTCAAATTGAGTTTTACATAGAACAAATTCAGAATAAAGTAAAAAACATGAAATGAGATTTGAATTTGCATACTATAATACACAAGATTACTACAAAACCTACACCATAAGTGAAGCAAAATTTTCTTTTCCTTCATTTTACTTATCACTGCCCTTCTTTTTCTTTGCACTACTATTTTAACTACCAACACAGTAGTTCCTCAAATTATTATAGTTCATGAGAAGGAGTTTTGCCAAAAATAAATCAATGTTCTGAATTCACACAAATTTGAAGGTCTAAATAATGTACCATCTATGAAATGTTATAACAGAAGACATCAGAAAACAAAGATACTCATCTAAAAATTGTTTGAAAGAAAATACTTTATCTTATAAACTCAAATAATTTCCTCTTGTACTTGTAAAAACTGTGATATCTAAAGGTAATATAAACATAAACAGGAAAGGTCTTAAAAATTATATCCTCTGAGTAAACTAAATTATAAATGTCATAATTTAATAAATAAAAACAAATTTCTTTCCAAAAGGTAGAGCAGGCAAAGTGACTTAACCACAAAATACATCTTCCAACAGTGGGAAATGACAAAGTTTAGGCATTAATAAAGTTAGAGAAAACCGGCACTAAAATGCATAGATGATAATCATCTTTAATCTATGAGTTGATTTAGGAAATAGTTTTAACTAATCCTTATTTTGAAAGTTGTTTCCAAACTCCTGTTAAAGTATCTCAGATATTAATATATATACATATATATATATATATATATATATATAGGAGTGTATTTGATACATAAACTTGCCTCAAAAATAAGCAAAATGTTATCATATATAAGGTTTACTATTCTTTAAAAACATCTCCATTCAAGATTGTTGAACTGTATATGTATGCATTTACCTGACCCTCTGCCATGAGTAGAATGTGACATAAGGTCAATTTTTAAGCAGAGTAAAGTTGATTTAAATTCAGAGTTTTTCTTCTAGACTGATTGCCAAAGCACAACTAAAGAACCCAGTTTGCCCCATTATTTACTCATAGTTTGGGGGGAAAACATATGGGTTCATATTTTTTCAAAAGCATTAGTGAAAAGTGAAACACAAACAGCTTCATCCAGGTTTGAACTCATGTCTCTGATTTCATTTCCTACAAAGATAACCATTACACAAAGATGATTGAAGTAGAAATATTTAAAGAGGAATTATTCTTAGAGCATGTGTTTGCTCTTTGAAGAAGAATGAAAGAAAAAGTGCTTGCAAGGAAGTGTACAAATTTATAAGTATTTGTATTTTAATTATCTGAACTTTTTAAGATTCCATCAACATATTTTTAATACATATAAAAAAAAGATAAACCAATGAAAATAGTCAATAATATAGAAAAATATATTACCCAAAGAAATGAAATAGGCTTCAACCAAAATATATATTTGTTTCTAATAAACTTCAATAAAGTCAATCTAACAGAAAATATCATCTGAGGATTAGGGCCAATGAACTAAAATCTATAAGGGTTTGCAGAATTTGATACTTTAAAAAATAACATATAAAAATAAAAATAACTTTAAACAAAGGTAAAATCATCAAGGAGTGCTGACAGGACAGATTCCTTTGATTCTCTTTTTCTATCCATCACTATCAGATTAGGTAAGTGCACTAGACACCATCCAGTGTCAACACAGAGCTGATGAATATAAGTTTTTGTTGGTTGGCCAACACTTGCGTGTCCATGTGTTGGAGTCCATAGGAGAACATTGTTTATGAGTTTGTCCTTACTTCTCCAGCAATACCCAGCATGCCTTGCTTGTCTCACTTGAAAGGTTTATAAGATAGGAGGTAAGTGGCCGTTCAGGTACTGAGTTGTAAGGTGCTGCTTCCAGACTTTGTTCAAAACAGTACACAGCATCATGTGCAGTTCCCACCTGCCTTTTTCTCTAGGTGTTTTTTGCTTTCATAGTAATATCAACAATTTTGTAGACAGGTAATATAAATATTTTGATGATCATATAATTTTTTTTTTCAGAATTAAGATGGCAAACTAGTTAATCAGGATGTCAGTTAATGTGTAACTAACTAACAATGTACAATTTTGCCACATCTCCACAATAGTCAGACTACATTAAATTATATGCAACAAAAAATGTGTAATTGTAATGCAGCAAATATAATATGAAAATAAATTTCATCCCTCAAGATTTAATCAAGAATATAAGTTTGTTACTATTTTTATCATTAAGTAATTGTTAATATTGGTTAGTCAATACACCAAATCATTTAACACTTTAAACTACCAGATACATGGATCATGCATAACATTTGTACATCTATATAATACTCTGATTTTTGTATGTATGCTAACATTACATAACAAAAATGATATACCATATTTGATGCTTGCCGCCACTGAATCTTTCCTAGCAAGTATTAGATTTTAATGTTAATACTGGTGGAAACAAGAAGATAAGGTTTAGAGATAAAAAGCCTTTACCTGGTATTTTTCTACTTCAACCGGAAAAAGTATCAACAGCACAAATATACAAGAAGTGACAGATTGAAAATATACAAAAAGAGTTAAAGAATTAAAATCTTTTCTACATGAGCAACTTTTATTTTGGTTCATAAGCATCATTTCCAGATTTATAAAAACTGACTACAACAAACTTGGGATGTGAAATATTACTAGAAAGCAATATGTAGATTTATCTGAATTATGTTTCTAATCTTTGAATACATCATTGTGATTTAAATCTAACTTTAACTTTGTTCAAAGCATACTTAAATAAAATTTTATAAAATTTCCACTAAGTGAAAAACAAGGATCTATTACAGAGTTATCTACTCCATTTTAGATATGCTCTCTTGTAGCCTAATACCAAGTAAAATAGAATACAAAATTTATAGCCAATAGTACAAATTTTGGACAAAAAAAATTTGTTCATGATTAGATCTGCATATTGTCTATGTAAGGCACATAAAGGATAATTTTCACAGTCTTTGACTAGCCATGGCAATGAACAGTCCCCCCTATGAACTCAGAGGTTAAACACTCATCTTATGACCATGTCTCAAGTGAATTATTCTCACTCTTGCTAATCTCAAACATTGCATACATTTGGGGTTTTTTTTCAATTCATTATGTATATACTAAACTATGTAAATTCTCTTTCAGCGTACTATCTATTAATGGTAATTAAATGCATATCTGCCTTTCATTTGTTTCTTTATTTGATTTCTATACTGCACAATCTATCTCACAATAAAACTCGACAAATAAACTATTACACACAAACATAATTTTACATTGGTGATGCTATATTGCGACAGAGAACTTCCAAAATTCAACATTATTACCAGCTGAGTATTACAAAGACAACAAGAGCAAGTTTGACTATATGGTAAACAAGATATCAAAGGCTTAGCTGAAGTTCAACTGCATTTCTCAGAACTCTAAATCCTAACCACAAAGAAAGATCTATGACTTTACAAAACAGGGCCACTATCATTTCAACTAATGTTAAACACTTGGGTATCTCAGATTTTATAAATATAAAGCTGAAAAAGGAACTGTAACTGACTTCAAACCAAAACAGCTGCAAACAAAATCTGATGATGCACAATATCTGCCACTTGTTGAATATTCTCTATCCATATATTTGCAAACAATACATTAATCCTTGCAGGGCATCTGCATAAGAGGTGATGAATACTTTTGAATTATTGTCAGAAACAATCTCAATTTCTTTAACTGTAAAAAAAAAAAAAAACTAACCATTCATATATTTTTGGTTGTTTTGTTATCTGTTACTGCAGATCATAGGGTGAACTTTAGAAAGTGATATTTTTGTTGATGCATATCATATAAAACCGTTTTGGACAACAAATATTTTTTAAAAAATCAATTATACCGAAAATTTAACTGAATTACTTGGAATCTGATGATTTTTTTAACGTTTAAGAAAAAAATTAAAGTAAAGTAAACAGAAAATAACTAAAATTTAATAGTTTTCTCATCATAAGTGTTTATTTGAATAATTCTTTCAAAACTTTACTATAAAAAATTAAATATAATTTAAGATTTGAACGAAAATAGGGTAGTTTTTTTAGGCTCACTCACAGAACAATGAAGATGTCGCGACCAAAATTTTTATCATTATCAGTAATAGTTTAAGCATAACATTTAAATTTTTATTTAAGATTAATACTCAGAAAATATTTTTTACCGGCATTATCACAGACATAAACACATATTTTGCAAGGAGTTGCACAAACTGTGAATACTTCGAGTTGTTTATGAAATGCGATGATGTTTATGACATTGTTTGGTAGCCGAATTAGAAGTAGCATAAATGATGATTTTTTTAAAAAGAAACTACAGTATGGTTACGATCCGATATTTTTTAATAAGATCTAAATATTTTAAAGAGTTTTATAAGGGGCAAGTTTTGTAATAAACATCAAATTTGATTTTTAAAAAATCCAAACTGATGTTTTCTGCGGGCCACTGGACACACATGTCGTTAGAACGAGAAGCGAACGAATGAAGATAAGAGACTGGCTATTTTAAGTTCAATTTTTAGCAACTCACGTTCAAACATTATTGATCAAACACAAGAATTATAAGATTCCAGTTAATCAGAATTATATGTATTTAAATATATTTTCTCACCTTCCGGGGGATTAGGGATATCCATGCTGATTTTTTTCGGTGCGGAAGTGCAACGAAAACGAATTCCGGTAGACCGCAGTGAATACAAGTCTCCCTTGGTTTCTTCTCGTTTTAAACAAGAAACATTATATCTTTAATAAATATTACTTTTGATTTAATAAAATATGTTTTTAAATATTTTAGGAAATCTTTTTCGTGTTTTTATAAGTGTATTCGCTAATGTTTGTAATACAGTTTTTTCTACTTCCGACTACGGTACAATACAGACTCAACCGGTTGCCCGCTCTCAACTGCTACTGCTAAGCTCTTCCCTAAGATGAAATGCGCTCTTCAATATTCATATTGTTTTTTCTGAGATATTCAATTTTACTTTTCCCGCATCAGTTAACACGCCTGATTAGTCAATTATACAAACAAATTACTGTATTTAAGTAGATATGAACATACAGACATTTTATTATGATTAAATTCTCTTAAAATGCTACAGTATGCAAGTTTATCACACCTAGTATAACTCTACCTCGATTAATTTTTTTATCAAAACTAAGAAATTTACATATATTCAATATATATTTTTTAATTGATGTATCAAAATTTTGTTATTTTAAAAAAGTGGAGTAAAAAGTATAGCACAAAGAGTATTTTTCAAATTTAGATAAGTTTTCAATTTAGTGATAATTAAACAAGTTTATACAATTTAAATGTAAGAAAATTTTTTAAATACTTTTTCCAGTAAATATGAACATAAACATTAAAAAACTTTTTTTTGTAATTAAATTTAAAGACTTTACATACTAAATATTTCCCCATAAATTTATTATTATTGAAATTATTCTTTCAATAAAATATTTTTCTTAACAGTAATCATAATTATATAATAGATATTATTAATGCTCTCTCAGTTTTATATTTTTAAGTTTTAATCTATTATCTAATCTATAATTTATTTAAAGTGACTTAAAAAAATGAGACTTGTTCTACTTTGGTTTCTTGGTGCTTTGGACTGCCAGGTCACTAAGTCTGCCCCAGCAATTATTACACTTATATCATCATAAAGATTGATTTTCTCATCATTTTTTTTTCTTTATTACACCCATTTTTACAATCTAAAGGGAAAAGAAAGAAAACAAAATATATTGAAAAAAAGCAACTTCATCTTTTATTCTTTCTCATTAGATATATTACAAAACTATTGTTGCTTGACCGATAAGGATGTCAACCTCACAAAGTTGTTGTATAAGAAATAATGTGATAACAGCTAAGACAATAAGGAGATAAACACAAAGAAGTAGAGTTCAATAAAACGACAATTTTATTTTACAAAAGTGATGTGTTAACAAACAAATAAATCTGGAAGTGATTTGTTGATTCCATTGTCTAGTTGAGGATGGTCTTGATTGAAATCAAATAGGACAGGCCAGTCAGGACTGGAAAAATGGTTGTCGGGTAAACAGGCAGGTCAGGATTACCTCAGGACTGGAACAGGGTTGTCTGGTAGGGTAGGCAGGACAGGGAAGTCTCAGGACTGGAAGAGGGCTTCGCAGTCTAAAAGATAAGACTTTCGAATGTGCTTGTCTTAATAAGGACAGTTTTGTATGCCATGTTCATGCAGCCAGGTGAACGTGGTCAACAAAGGAAAACTGGTTCAGCTGCAGGCTGGATTATCATCCAAGAAATGGGTGTGGGCTGAAGCATTATCAGGTACAGCAGCAGGCTGGAATATCATCTGGAAGAGGTTGAGTTTGGCTGCAAGTCTGAATGGAGACTTCAGAGAACAGGTTCAGCTGCAACCCTAGCACATATTCACTCCAAAGAAGGATCAACTGCTGAAGCAGAATTCGCTACGAGTTAGCATGTGTGCACTTTGGCTGTGAACTTGCAAGCATTTAGTTGCCAGGTTGGATCAAACTACAGTTGAAACGAGATTGCTATGAGCTAACATGAGCATGCTTTTGGCAGTGGACCTAAATGTTTTAGGCCACCTAGCTGGATCAACATCACATGTGACTGTGTTCTCAATGAGAATTGTTGATTTGAGTAGTCAGTAGGTTACAATAAAATTTCTAAATTTATCTTTAAGTTAATGAGATACTCACATTTAAAATCTAAAATTAAATAAAAATACATTTTAGATTTCTGTTAAATAAAAAGTTAAATAAATTCAATAAGTTTTCGGCAAAAAATCCTAAAAACATTTCTTTTTCTTCTTATAAATTTGATAACATTCTGAACTAATGTTAACAAGGCCTAAAATACAACAGCACCCTTTGCTGAGTTGTAAGACTTTCCCAAAAATGATGTTCTAGGTATGATACTAAACTTTCATATTAATACCCTTGGGAAAGGTAAACCCAGCCATGAGTTAAACAATACCACTATCGTTCATCTACAAGGATGACTTTGTCATTAAATAACGCATTAAGGTTGATATGTTGTTAAAAAAAGAAATAGTAAACAGTAAACAATAGAAACTATAATTATTTACAAATGGTTATCATTTGTTACTTGAAACCATATAATTGTTTACAAAAAAAGGAGGACTGACTTCAGCATTAAATAACCTAACAAGGGTTAACATGCCATAAAACCAACAAATCTGAACTACTGTAAACCTTAATGCATACTTACCTGGCATCATCAGCTAGGCAAAATTGATAAAAAAGCTTAGCTTCAAGAGATTTTCCCTCCCCAAAAATAGCACTTTGTTGTGTAAAAGGTGTGGGATCAGATTCATTGCCTGATGCCTAAAGTGCCAGAAAAGGAAAATGTCAATGGAGCTAAGCTATATTTTGCAATAACTTCCCAGTCACAAGAGTTTCTGCTTTAAAAATGGCTTAATGTAAAAACCTTCAAGAAAGCAAGATAAATACTATAATTCCGCATTGATGTTTGAAGAATTTAGCTAGTGAACTCTGTATATTTCAGCACTCCAATCATTTCAACTAGTTGGTGTTGATATTTTATTTCTTACCTACAAGGGTAGTATTTTACATGTGGTCATTTTAATGTAAGGTCTCATAAGTGTATATGTGGTTAAAGAAAAAATTGCCTGGTTCTTGTAACCAATGTAATAAAGATGTCTCTTTGCTGAAAGAAGAGGTGCTGCTCCAGAGTTGGAATCCCCCAAGACCAGATTCTTAACATTTTTTGCTTTCCCCTGCCCAAAAGTAAGAACATTACAGAAAGAGATTAACAGATACCAAGCTCTATCTCAATCCAAAGGCTTAAGAGTAGAATTAATATTGATATGTTTGAATGTTGCTTTTAGATTTTTTCCTATAGAGTAATTTTCTCAGTAAGTGACAAATCTTTACATAGTATTGTATTTTTAAAGGATTGGATTTCTGCATGAACTATGAGGAGGTCCTGAATAGTTTGTAGCTTAAACAATGAATGGAATTATCTTTTTCTTCATTTGTATTTACTTTTTTTTTTCAATGGGTTAAAGAAACTTAAGAAACAATATGCCAAGTGTATTGAACAGTGGGATAAATATGTGGAATGGTATGTACATTTCATAGTTATTCAGATTGATAACTTTCAGTACTCCTTTGTTAATATAGTGATACATACTCTAAAAAACTGTTCATATCATATTACATGGTAAATACTTTCAAACTGATACTGACTGAACAGTAAGTTAGCAATGACCAACAAGAGTCACACAGTTCAATTAAATTATTTGATAGAACACTCTGTCAGTGGAGCTTAAAATACACTAATTATATCCCCTGAAGAGAAGTAAGACCTTCTCCTAAAAAAACAAGTGTTCTACTTAACTTGTATCTGAGGCTTTGGAAAATGTGGAGTATCTCTTCGCTGCTCCCAGGTTTACTCTGAACTGCAGTTGTAGGACTTGTTAGGGTCCCATCTTTGGATCAAATAGATTTGTTTAAAAATTATTCGTATTTGATAGAATCTTGTGCAAAAAAAAACACTCTTAAAAAACAACTACCTAAAAAATATAAATATGAGCATACAATAAATGCATAAAATAATACTAGACTGTTTGACATGCCATTAAAATCAATCATTCGTTAAAAGTGAAGAAAATTATTACAAATGTATTTGAATTATTTTTTAAGATTTGGCTCAAATAAATGGAAGTGGAGTCCTTATGGCATAGTGGCTAACATGCAGAACTGCGACATTAGAGTGTGTTTGAACTCCAGTCATGTTATTACATTCACTCTCAGACTAATAATACCCTTGGGAAAGGTATGAACCCCCTTATATCCCCCAGCTATGGGTTAAATAGTTCCATTACTGTTCTTCTACAAGGATAGATTTTACATTGAATAACCCACAATATGCCATTAAACAAAGAAACCAAACCAAAATGGAATCAACTGTATAATCTATCCTACGATGCTAAAGTTTATGCTTGTGTATTTTAGAGGATCTAATTATTTGTATGGATATTGAATTGACCTTGAACTTCAACATAAATTATATGATATTGATTATCAAGATCATTTGAGATCATCAGATAACAAAATTTCTGACCAGAGAGAAATAGAAATTTTGATATGGAACAGTTGAGATCAGATCCATGTTCATCACATAACCAGCTATATGCGGGATGTTGATGAGTAAATTGTCAAAAAAGATAAAAGAACAAGTAATATTGTATACAAAGGGACTCTAAGAAACTAATAAGAATTTTTCTTATGTCTTAAAACTCTTTTTGTTTTGGATGTTCATATTTTTGTATCCATAGAATCTTGTTGAAATATATATTAATTATTTTATTAAAGCTTTTTATTTCCCAGGTATCAAAGGTACTTCAGGTAGTTTTATGATATTTTATTGATTGATTCATTGATTAACTGATTTTAACTGTTATTTTATGCCAAGAGGTTTGGGAGTTTCATGCATTGTATACTTATATTTACATTTTTTTTGTGTAGTTTCTTAAATTTTTTTACACACAGTTATATGATATCAAGTATTTCTATCTAATACAAATAATTTTTAAACATATTTTTATTCAGTGATGGAACAGGTACTACCATTTCAGGTCTGAGTGGAGCTGGGAGTAATGGCAATGAAAGTGTTCTACACACTCCCCAGACCTCTAAAACTGGAGCCTCACCACCAGACACATTTTAATGTTACACATAGGACTACACTTTTCGGGAAAGTCTTACCCCTCTGCAAGGGATGAAGTCAGCATATTCCAAAACACCCCAACAGGGCATTATAATATTTTAATGATTGAAGATATTTTTTAAAAGATACATAAAAACTCTAAGGTCAAGCATAAATGACATTTGAAAATTTTGGTAAGACTTTATGATCAGTAAACATTTCTACATCATTTTATCAATTGTTTATCTATTTATATGAAATATTGATTAAAAACATATGTCTGTTCAGATGTGAATCCAATCAATCTTCAGTGACAACTAAGAAAGTTTGATAAAATATATTAAGGACCTTCTTGACATGAATAGCTAAGCTTGTCATTTGACTATCTTGTTGCATAAATGAATTCAAAACAAATAGTAGGCATCAAAAGCTATGTCTTTCCAACAACTATGTAAATTTTATAATCATTTATACCAAAAATTTAATTCTGAGTTAGACTATAAAACTATAAAGTATAAGGTTTCTATTTCATAAGATTTATTGGTATAAGCTTATTGATATTTATTTACTTACCCTTGCATAGATGTATGTTATATTTACTTACAAGAAGGAAACTCCAATCTTGAAAAAAGAAAAAGATTCTTATTATTATTGGTCAGGCTATTGTATGTTAATTTTTATTCACAGGCTATAAATCAGTGTGTTTCATCACATCATCATCCTATCTCTCTATGCTGAAGGTACCTTAATCAAAAGTAAATGGTATGTTTCATTGATATGAGAAAACAGATACTACACTTTGATCCTAAATAAAATGTAGTGAATGGGACTGCAAACTCAAATAGTTTCAGAAAGGTGTCTCTGTGGTGTAATGGATTAAGAGCTGCTTTGTGGCCTTAAAGTAAGCAAGTTAAAACTCCAGTTGTTCACTTTCAGACTAATACCCTAGGGAAAAGAATGAACCCCCTTATCTTCTTAGGTATATGTTAAATAGTATCACTCCTGTTCTTCTACAAGGATGGCTTTGGCATTAAATAACCCACATAAGTTGATATGCCATTAAACAAAGAAGCTAAAGCAATCAAATAGTGCCTTCAAAGTCAAAATCATTTTTATTTCATCAAAATATGCAATGACATTTTGAAAATTTCAAGTAAAATTCAATCAATTTACGTTTAATTGACATCAATAATAAATTTTAGCTTGATGGTGAATATGGATTCTTGTATTGTAAGATTTTAATAAAGATAACAAAATTGAAGAAAAAAAAAGCAAAACTTGTATTTTGTTATTTTAATTTTAAATCTTTTGTTATACTTAACAACTCTTTGTGACACCCTGTTTTGTCCCGATACCATGGTTGAAAAGAAGTAGTTTACTAGCTTTTTACAGATTTTACAAGAATAAAATTATAATATAGTGTGTGGACATTTATTCTGGGGGTTGGTGAGTGATCAAATAATTAAGTGCACAGAAAATAGACTTGATAAGCCAAGTTCAAATTTCAGCTGGGACAGTTTTTATTCATTTTGCACCTAGCCCCTGGGAAAAAAGTAGATTTAAATTTTCTTTTCCCTAATGTAGGTAACATAGCAGGGTAGACAGGGTTCTCTAGCCAGGAGACATTGGGGCCATTTAGGGATACAAAGGTAGTCCAAGAGAAGTTTACTCTGACCAAAGAAAAAACAGGAATCCCAAAGTCTTAGCAAAAAAAGAAAGGTGAACATGTGGTTATCAACTTTACTCTCTCATAAAAGAAGCTGCTTTTGAAATAGCAGAAGCAACTCTATATTCTACAACAATAGTCCTCAACCATCAAGCTGCAAACTATTACAAAGAATTGATGTGATTTGACAATATGAAATAACATGAATCAGCTGCATCTTCCCTTGTCAAGCCCACTGATATGAATTATATTGACATTTTTTTAATTTTTTTTTGTAAAATAAAAACTAATTTTTTTTCTTGGATCTTAATGTTAAACTCTTTCAGAAATGAAACAGAATGTATTTGTCACTTATTAATGACTTATAGGTGACTATCATCTCTGATGCTACAGTTTTTTGGCAACATTTTAGTTTTAAATGTTAGATTATTATGTAAATTTATAATTAAAAAAAAAGATAACATTGACATTTTCACAAAATTTTTCCAAAATTTAGTCAAATTTTAATTCTTTAAAAAAAGTTTTTTTTTGTTTTCTAGTTTTTTCTACTCTTCATTGTGCCTGAAATATTATTAGATAATGACAGTGTTACAGATTGGAAGGAATAAAAGAAATCTTAATAAATCATTATCTACAATAGTTTTAATGTTTATTTTTGTTAACTGAAAGGCATGAATTTAAGATTTTATGAAAGTCCCATTGCCCAATAACCAGCTTATTTCACTATCAAGATTCAAAACTTGACTAATATCTCAAAACAGAACCATCTATTATTTTATTATTTCATTTTTCTTGTGAAATAAAATGAGTTAATTTCCTTGACTCTTAATATTAAATTTGTTAAGTAGATCCTTTCAAAAATGAAATTGACTATGTTAGCTTCTTATAAATAACTTATAGTTAATTTATCACCTACATTACTGTTGTAATTAAAGTTTGCTGGTTTGTAAAAATATTATCAATATTTAACTGTGATGTGTAGGGAGACATATTTGGTAGATATGTTTGGTCCCCCAAAATTTAGGTTTGGTTTAGTATATGTTTAGCGGTATGTTATTTTTGTTTATATTTAGAAAAAGGCAAAATAGGCAAATGAAGCAAATGAAGTAATGATATGAAAAATGTGTAAACAATATGAAAAGGTGTGGACAAAAGGCACATTCAAAACAAGGCGACATAAACAAAACAAATTTATATCTTAACAATAAATACAATGAAACATTTAAAACATTACTATGGTTCTATTACTGTTCGTGAAATAATCCTGTGTGTGTGTGTGTGTGTGTGTGTGTGTGTGTGTGTGTGTGTGTGTGTGTGTGTGTGTGTGTGTGTGTGTGTGTGTGTGTGACTAACATAAGTAAAACTACAAAAAGGACTAAATAATAAAAGTGTCCTATGTATGTTGACTATGTATTTCTAAATGTTTGTTTCTTTCTGTGGTTCGACGCAATCGCTGTTTTCGAGGCTGGAAAAAGTCTCACTGACAAAGTATAATGTGAAAAAGAGTGTTTACATGGCTTATACATTTTGTGGCGTTTGACAGCTGTTGGTGAATATGAGAGAGTGATAGTATTCTCTCTGGAAGTCACACTGGAGAGAGTGTGTTGGCCCTGTAAGCAAAATTGTGAAAAAAAGAAAGAGTGTTTGAAGACAAAGTATTTATAGAAAATACGTGTCCTGGGGTAGGCTCCAAACACGCGGGATGAAATTCAAATGAGAACGTAGTTTTAAGCACTGACCACATAGTTCTCCCTGCCAATGGGTTCCCGAGATTGATTGTTTATGTGCATCTGCCATTTTTGTTTCAGGAACAAGTGGCATAATGCCCATTTTATATCATAGGAGTGTAAGTCCTATAGATGCAAAAAGTTTGGGAACCACCATTCAACAGAAAAAACGACATTTGTGTTTCACAATATTTTGTCAAAACACTTGGATGTGGTCACCTGCACCCAAATTATATCCTAATGTAAATCACCATCCCCTCATAACTTATAACACTCCCCATCATCGGGATATACTTCTTTTAAGTCATTATTGGTGAAGGAATCAGCTTCAATTGTTTTAAATCAGCTTGTTAGAATGATGATGGTTGCTGCTACAATGTTCTTAAATCTTGTATTAATATCTTGGGTAGTTCTAAGAACGAGGTTCATTATCATTCTAAATTGATAAAACAAGATTCTTTGAATTTGCCCAGAATGCCACCCCTCTGAAAAAATTTTAGTGAGCATCTTCTCATTAGTCCATTGGGAAACATTGACCTATAGGAACCAATAATGATAATGATGAAGATGATGATGATGATGATGAACATATTTTCCCCTGATCTTGAACAATTATATTTTTCTTTCTTAGTACTAATGCTGAAAACAAATTCCAGCCTAATATAAGAAATAAAACCTTTTAAGCTTTCACAGTGTACATATTGATAAAATTCTTATTCTGTTTATATATGTATACAGTGTATCACAGAAGTGAGTACACCCCCAACATTTCTGCAGATATTTAAGTATATCTCTTTATGGGACAACACTGACAAAATGACACTTTGACACAATGAAAAGTAGTCTGTGTGCAGCTTATATAACAGAATTAATTTATTTTCCCCTCAAAATAACTCAAAATATATCCCTTAAGAGCTAAAAACCTGTCAACAAAAGTGGGTACCCTCCTAAGAAACTACACCCCTAAATGTCCAAATTGAGTACTGCTTGTCATTTTCCCTCGAAATGTTATGTGACTCATTAGTGTTACTAGGCCCATGTGTGCATAGAGAGCAGGTGTGTTCAAATTTGTAGTGCAGCTCTCACACTCTCTCATACTGGTCACTGAAAGTTCCAACATGGCACCACATGGTAAAGAACTCTCTGAGGATCTTAAAAGATGTATTGTTGCACTACATGAAGATGGCTAAGGCTACAAGAAGATTGCCAACACCCTGAAACTGAACTGCAGCATAGTGGCTAAGATCATCCAGCGTTTTAAAAGAGCAGGGTCCACTCAGAACAGGCCTTGGGTAGGTTGTCCTAATAAGCTGAGCACACATGCTGAGCATCACATCCAAATGCTTTCTTTGAAAGATCGACATAGGAGTGCTGTCAGTATTGCTGCAGAGATTGAAGAGGTGGGGGGGTCAGCCTGTTAGTGCTCAGACCATACGCTGCACTCTACATCAAATTGGTGTGCATGGCTGTCACCCCAGGAGGAAGCCTCTTCTGAAGACAATACACAAGAAAACCTACAAACAGTTTGCTGAAGACATGTCAACAAAGCACATGGATTACTGAAACCATGTCCTATGGTCTGATGAAATGTAGATTAATTTGTTTGGTTCCGATGGCTTCAAACATATGTGGCAGCGGCCAGGTAAGGAGTACAAAGGTAAGTGTGTCATGCCTAATCAAGCATGGTGGTGGGAATGTCATGGTCAGGGGCTGCATGAGTGCTGCAGGTGTTGGAGAGTTACATTTCATTGAGGGAAAAGTTGAACTCCAGCATGTACTGTGAAATACTGCAACAGAGCATGATCCCCTCTCTCCAGAAACTAGGTCACAGGGCAGTGTTCCAGCATGACAATGACCCCAAACACACCTCCAAGACGACCACTGCTTTATTGAAGAGGCTGAGGGTAAAGGTGATGGACTAGCCAAGCATGTCTCCAGACTTGAACCCAATAGAACATCTTTGGGGGATCCTCAAGCGGAAGGTGGAGGTGCACAAAGTCTCAAATATCCACCAGCTCTGCAACGTCGTCATGGAGGAGTGGAAGAGCATTCCAGTGGCTACCTGTGAAGCTCTGGTAAACTCCATGCCCAGGGGAGTAAAGGCAGTTCTGGATAATGATGGTGGCCACACAAAATATTGACAGTTGACATGGTGTATGTTAATATTGACAACTTTCCCTAAGGGGTGTACTCACTTTTGTTGGCAGGGTTTTAGCTTTTAATGGCTATATTTTGAGTTATTTTGAGGGGAAAATAAATTAACTCTGTTATATAAGCTGCACACAGACTACTTTTCATTGTGTCAAAGTGTTATTTTTCAATGTTGTCCCATGAAGAGATATACTTAAATATCTTCAGAAATGTGAGGGGTGTACTCACTTTTGTGATACACTATATATATATATATCATAATTAATAACATCAATACACCTTGAATTCTCCAACCCATTTCCATTCTAATTCACAATTGAATGATAATTCTGTGCGATCAGCATTCATGTTAAACATCATTTTTTAAACATCTAAGTTCTAAATATAATAGAGATAACTATAAAATGTTAATTAGAATCCTTTCCCCAATTGGAATGCTTGATGGTAGGGAAAATATCTTATTCAAGTCCCCGCTTACCAAGAATCAATATCAGTATTAGTATATCTATTATATACTGATATTGAATACAATGGAAGGAAAGACAAAATAAACTCATTTACCCATACAAGAATATACATAATATATATACAAGTAGTATTAAAAGAAAGAATACACAAACATATCCCATGGTAGAATCATGCACATATTGTTCCATGAACAAGTAGTATGTACAAGGGGTACAAAATGGAAAAAGCCTACTTAACAAATACATGTAATGTAGCTATATTGCTTTACCATTCCCTGGCAGGGACAGAGACAACATCTCTACTGTTAAAAATCAGGCATAAAGAATTCTCAGAAGGGGTTTCTAGGACTGTCATGTGACATTCTGTGTGCCTCAACTGGAAATGTAAATTATTCAAGAGATAATTATTTATTATATCTCTACAACACTATCAGTATTATCCTGGACAGCTGATATATCAGAAACCCAAAAGATTCACAGGTTATCTAGTAATTATTAAGAATTCAACAATTAGTAAAATACAGCCTCAAATTTCATAAATACATATTAATCTCATCTTAAGAAATATAGTTTGAGGTATATCCACCATTGACCATCAGTAGCAATACTAGGCCAGGGAAAGTCTGAGCCTTGCCCAGGCTTCTAAAGTTTGTAATTTTTAAATTAAATTTATTATATAAAACTCATATTACTAATTATATATAAACATTGCTCATCCTCATAATTTTCTGACTGGACCTTGCCTAGGATGGTACTAAACATTTGCGCTGACCACTGTTGCCCATTCAAATACAGACCATATTTAATACTGCTTAATTTCAGCTATCATGTGAGACTGATGACTCAATTAATAACAGTTTGAAAATATATAGCCTTCAAATTTGACATTAGACTCTTAAACTCAACCAACCCATGTTTATATTTCATGAAATAAAGATGACAATTTTATTATTTCTCTGATCATCATTTATTGTTTTGTTTAGGATTTTTAAGTGCAAGAAAAAGCTAAGAACTCTTGAGTGTTGTTTACAGATATAAACTTACCGGCATTATTAAGAAATATTTATGACTAAACTTGTTTCCCAGAATATTCTGCCCAGATAGAAAAATAGCAACTGCCATAACTCAAATTACCTATGCATTTTTATAACCATTGACAAAAACAAGCTTTAAATAAATTTTGAAAATAAAAAATACTTTGAAATTAGGTAATAAATCATGTAGTTAGCTGATCATGTGACATATCTACTAAAATCAATGTTGAGAGTCACTCAGCATGAATTTACTACTCCTTTAAAGTGAAAGTAAAGAGCTCTTGAAATATTATTAATAAATTTTCTTAGTACACAAGTTAGGCCAACATAACAGCAAAATAACAAGGATATCTTTTGTAGTTAGAGTGGGATAAGTGAGAAAAAAACATGAATTATGACATTTAACCAAAGAAAATTCAAAGATATATCATCTTGTCAGTCTGTGTAGTTAAACTGCAAAAATACAAATCCTCTTTATCTTTCTCTATAGATTGTACACCTGAAGAATAGCTTAACTGAAAAGTTATGCTAATGACAAAGCAACACAAAAAATGGCTTCAATAGTTTTCAGTTAAATATAGATATATGGGGCTAAGAAAATTTTGTTTTTGTGGTGTAGGTTGTGGTAGTGGTAGTTGTTGGTGTCTGTGAACTGTTAGGTTCTTTCGGGATGATTCTGAGTTTCTTATCTGACTCTGTTTTACTTCTTTTTACCCTATTCACTTGTTGTCTTCTTTGTCTGTGGGAAGCTGCAAAAGAATTAAGGACAGAAAGAAAGAGATAAGGATACTTTTATACTCAAAACTTTATTTTGGGGTTCACGACTATTCAGTGGTGATGAAAAGTCCTCCTGAACCTGTAGAAGTAGTCGCATTTCCCAGACAAGACATTGAAATATATTAGAGTCATTTTTGGTGAGGTACGTATAGTGAAGCTGGGTGCTAGCAGGAGACACAGCTCACACCTAACCCAGAACTTGGTGAGCATGTGTGCTACCTTGCTAGCAGCCAAAGAAAAAAAAGGTCCTTTCAATAGCAGTGATAACAGCTTAATGATAGAATTTCTCTTTTGGTGCCAAGAAGCTTATCCCTTCAGACATGCACAGATTTCATTTTCTGTCAGAGGCCTCCTAGGAAAATATTCATATTTGCCAACCCCTCCACTTAGGCAGGATATGACTCAAGGTCAATTTTTAAGCGGAGTTTAACAGGTTTGAATTCAGAGTTTTCCTTCTCCTAGACTAGTTGCCTCACCAAGGCTGAAGAACCTAATCTGTCCAACTATTTACCCATAGCTGGAGGGAGAATAATTGGATTCATACCTTTCCTAAAGGTATTAGTTGGAAAATATTACTTTTGAATTCATTTAATTTTTTTTATTTCTCTTTTTTAATCCCCACAGATTTCAGAACCTGTTCACTAAAATCTATAAACTAGATTTTAGATGTCAACAACTACAGAAGTGACTCTCTTTTTCACTGGGTAATTGTCAGGAAAATGTCTGTGTCATGAATAATAACAAGAGAATTATCACAAAATAGTGGTTCTATTCAACATTTTACTCTATGTGTATATCATCAAGCTGCCATCTTGTTTTGTGGAAAGTCTGTTAAGGGGCATAATTAACTGAAGTAGATTTCAGTATGTAGAGAGTTTGTTAAAAAGTTAACTAAGGGAAGTAGACTATAACAGTCTGCTAAGTTGAGTTTTCATTTACCTGATCAACATGGATGAGCTGATTGGGACACTCTTTATATTATAGGATGACAGCTTCATTGAATAAGGTTTATCACTCATGCCAATGTCACAACTGATGACACACATTACCCCCTGCCTGTTCTCACACATTCACTGTTTGTTTTCTGTAAATGTTTAGCATATGTCAACTAATGCCAGTGTGTGCAATTTTTTCTTCATAGAGGAATTCAATTAGATACCTCTGCTTTCATGTCAGATGCTATTTTGCCTGGTTGTCACTCATCTGCTATCAGCCACTAAGCAAAAAATAATTATAGGTTATGAGAAACTGCAACATACATACACTAATATGTTGCAGATGAAAATGCATAATCAATGAGGGTGATTAACTAAAAAAAATAATATTTTGTAGTGGTAAGCTAGTAGCTCTATCCAATTGTTATTGTGCAACTTGTGTTTGTTGTATTTTCTGTGGGAATAAATAGACCATTTTACTTTCAGAGTGTTTCTTGTTGTAAATAAATAAAGATAGCTGACCTGGGAGTTGACAGTTGTAGTATAGATTTCAACTGGGACAACTTGGATCAATTTTGGAGCAAACAGCTCTGCTGTAGAACCTTTGCCATTGCTAACCTGAATCTATATTAAGGTTTTTTTTTCTTTTTGCTCAATATTAGCCAAGTTTTAAAAACCAGAGCCTCCAAAGTAATGATTTTTTTAAATGTATAAGTAATCCTGCAAGTATAATTTCTTCCATAGATTATTATTATTATTATTATTATAATTAATAATAATTTTGACTAGTATTTTCTTTTAATTATAGACAGAAGAAAAAGTATATAAATTGTGTATATAATGAATACATTGTTATGGCTATGACACCCTGAATGCATTTGTTTACTTTTAATGCTAAAGTTAAACAAATTTGGGCTAATTCAGTCTTGAGATGGGTGACTCCTCAGGACTACTAAATACCATTCTAAGCATTTTCTATACTTTGTATTGATATAAGTACTATTGAGTTAAAACCATATGTTTATAGAAATAATATAAAATCAATGCTGAGAAGCAGTGGAAAGTAAATAACAGCCAGAAGATATTTTATTTATTTTTAATTTTTAGAGAAAGCAGTGATTATGATGATGATGATGATGATGATGATGAGGATGATGATTTCACTCCTTGTAAGTTTTTCTTACTTGTGTTAGCTGTCGTCCTTTCACTGGAATCTTAGAGACAGCAAGTCTCCTCAGGTCTCCAGGACTCTTCTAAGTATTCCAGCTGATCTTAAAAATGCTGTGGTCTGGATGGTCTCGATTATTTCTCTGATTTCTGATTCCTTTTTTCCAATCCTTTGGAGACTGTTCCAAGTGTACCAACTACAATTGGTATCACAATTCCACAGCTTTTTTTGTTCTTTAGCAAGGTTTGTCTATCTTTTTGCTTTCTTTTATTTTCACTCTGTGGGCTGCCAGGATGGCAAAATCCGCTAGATTGCAAGTTCTTTTTTCTTGTTAGTTAACACAAAGTCTGGTCTTTTGACTGGGATGAGGAGATCTATCTATCTATTATTATTATTATTGACTAGTATTTTCTTTTAGACTTTAATTTCAATTGCTTGTTTAATTACTACAAGGAACAGTACCTATTGGAAACGGTAATAAAGAATAAGTTTTTGATGCAACTTACATCCTCTTTTTTGCCTTGAGAAATCCTAGTTATCTATACTAATTAAGTTATAAGAACAATTGACATGATAGGAGCCTAAACCACTCATCCAACACTCTATGTCTGTCAGTGCCATGTTTGTGGTTATTGTTTTTACACACATGTTGTATTAATAGCATAATTTATTCATTTTTATTTTTTAGATAAAGCATTGTTATTATTATTATTAATTTGGGTCAGCATTTTCTTTCAACTTTTAATTTTGGTTGCTTTTTTATCATAAATTTTGGCTTCTGTGAAGTCAGTGGTAATCTTTACACTGCCCAAGCTGAAACCCTGCTACATATTGTAGAATGAGCAGCTGCAGGCATAGGCCTCCATGTCAGTGAACACAAGGTGGAATACATATGCTTTAATCAAAGAAGCGACATCTCCACACAAAACAGTAGTTCTCTGAAACTAGAAGACAAGTTCACCTACCTAGGAAGCAGTGTCTCATCAACCGAGACTGACATCAACATACAACTAGTAAAGCTATCGATAGGTTATTGGTTTTATGGAAATCAGACCTGACAGATAAAGTTAAATGCGTTTTTTTTCAAGCAGCAGTTGTGTTGATACTGCTGTATGGATGCACTACATGGACGCTAACTAAATGTATGGGGAAAAAGCTTGACAGCAACTACACAAGAATGCTGCGAGCAATATTGAACAAATCCTGGAGGCAGCACCCCACAAAACAGCAGCTGTATGGCCACTTACCACCTATCATGAAAACTATCAAAGTTAGACAAACTAGATATGCGGGACACTGCTGTGATATACTCCTGTGGACCCCCTCAGATGGATGAGCAAAGGTAGGACGACCAGCTAGAAACCTACATACAACAGTTCTGTACCGATACAGGATGTAACCTTGAAGACCTACCGGAAGCGATGAACGATAGAGATAGGTGGTGAAAGAGGGTCAGGGAGATCTGTGCTGATGGCGCGACATGATGATGATGATGATGTGAAATCAATTTCTCTAACAGATTAGTTGATATAGAAACTCTGAAGATTTAGAAAAAAGAATTAATAATTTAGAAATAGTATAAATATAGATTATCATTATTTTTTTTAACTAGTATTTCTTTCATTCTAGCTCTGCTGTTTCCAACTACAATTCTCAGGTTGTTATTCTTTGTCTGGTAGGTAAAAAACATGGATTAGAAACAAAGAATAAATCTCTCGTGGATTTTAAACCAACATCTCTTATCCTTATTCACTTTGTCATGCTTGATTAATAGAATGTCCTGTCTTATACTTAACTGGTTTAGTTACTGTTTGGTTTCTTTGTTTAATAGCCTATCAACGTTAGTGGGTTATTTAATGCCAAAGCCATCCTAGTAGAAGGACAGTAGTGGTACTATTTGAACCTATAACTAGGGGGATAAGGGGTTTCATACTTTTCCCTGGGGTATTAGTTTGAAATTTAATGTAATAGTGCTATTGGAATTCAACCTTGCTTAAAAAATGTTATACTCCAGCATGTAAGCTGATATGCCATGAGAACAAACCCCCACTAAACTGCATAAGTCCTAGTTGTGGAGATCTGGGTAGTGTAAAGTACCTCTTTGTTACTCTACTACCAGATCTTCTCTAACCTGGAGTGGTAGTATCTGTTGAAGTCCTATCTATGGGTCTATTAGATTTGTTTAAAAATTGAGTATTGGATAGGAATGCTTGAAAACATACAACTGAGTGCAAACAAATGATTAGTTATATGCAGACATATAATTTTTTATAAATTATTAAATAGAAATACTTGATACCATATAACTGTATTGAAAGAAATGATTATAGATCTAAAAAAAAGTGCAATTAGAGAATTATTGCAAAGGAACCTTGAAAATAGAAATAGTTATGATTATAATCAAATGAATCAAATTTTGGTATAAAATAAACCCAAAAGATTGATATGCCATTAAACAAATATTCCAAACCAGAATGTCCCAGAGATGCAAGAGATGGAATCAAACAAACAAAAAGACTCATTCCTTAACCTGGTCATGGGGGGGTGCTAATCATCCAGAGTGTCTTGGACAGGAATAGCTTGGTGGAGCCTATTTCTCTCCAAGTCTACAACTAGTTTGAATTCAGAGTTTTCTTTATTCTAGACCAGTTGCCATACCAGAGTTAAAGAGCCCAGTCTGCCCTACTATTTATTCATAGTTGAAAGAATTCAGACCTTTCCCAAGAAATATATTGCCTAGTTTCCGTAGTTTGAAAATGACAATATGTATATATATATATATATATATATATACACTCTTCCAAATTAGTTTTCAAGTCTTATTTCATATATATATATATATATATATATATATTGTGACAAGGATATACGACACCTTCATACATTCACCAGGTTATGGGGAAAGGAGGTGCGACATGCTGGCCATTAGCTGACTATAGTAGTAACCAAGAATAGTATCAGCAGAAAGGCTGTCTCTCTTCAACCCACCTATATTAGCACTAGGTGACATGGTCATGAGAGAATCCCACTCTCTATTAGCCATGTATGCATCAGCGGAGAGAGACAGAGACCATGATTGGTGCAGAGGAATAAACCACCAAAAAGCCAACACATGGTCATTTTTCAAACTACGGAAACTAGGCAGTTGCCCTTTGTTCATTGGAAAGTGAAGACGCATAATTTGTGATACGGAAGAAACCCAAATTCCAAAGTCATGCAGTGCAAAGAACACTCAGAGAAAAGAAAAAGCTTCTCCTTTGAATGAATTTGCACTCCAAGGTATGGTGAGTCTCATTAAACAAATACCCAAAGAAAAGACTTCTCTACGAGGAAAGAAACAATGATTTATCTTGGTCTTATCTGAAATAAGACATGCATCTCTCTATCAATGTGTTATGGCAGCCTAGCAACAAGAGGAAAAGAGTTATTTTATACATAGAAGGTAGGGAATTGCATTCATTGTATGTTCATATTTACATTTTTTTGTGTTGTTGTTTATTATAGATGGGGCCTTAACAGGTATGACCACTCTAGATCTGAGTGGACCTGGGAGTATGGGAAATGAAGGGGTACTCCACACTCCCCAGATCTCCAGAACTGAAGTCTCAGATACAGATTAGTATCATACACAGGACACTCCATTTTTTGTGAGAATCATACCCCTCTGCAGGAGACACAGTCAATGTATTCAAAACCCTACTAACAGGACACTGAAATCTTTTAATTGATAACTTAAATAACAGTTATAAACACAATTTTGGATATAGTTCATTCCCACTTTTTTAAGTTTCATAATGATTGACATTCCTAATTACATTACCATGACAACCTCATAGTTTTAATGTTTTGAAATATTTTTCCTAAAATTCAAAACATCAATCCATGAACTGAAGAACACATCAATTAACCCATCCATTCAAATTGAGCCAATAAAAGATGGACAACACAAACAGCAATTTACTGACAATGACCCTGTGTTAACTACTGTGAAAAAGAGAGTTGCTTCATCTGGTGCAGATTTTTATGAGCTCAGCATGTATGCTCTTGTTGATTGCTGGTGAAATGTATAGCCAATAGGAGTGACAATATAGGTTTTGTAGCAGAAAACTTTCTCTATTCTGTGGTGTTATTGTGCTCCCTGTATCTGTGATAGTTTCACAGGAAATAAATAGGAGGCATTACTTTCAGAATAGGCCTCATACATATGTGTATGAATTCACGTATTTTGATTGCACACCTGATCTCTTTAAAAGTGTTGTTAATAACATGTGTCAGTCTAAAAATAAAGGCCAGGTCAGCACATGAGTGTTTTAATACTATGGGTGTGGTATAGCAGCTGTAGCAATAGATAGCACCAATCTAAACCTTAAAAGTGATACGTGTACCTTGCTGCATAAAGATGATGATGATGATGAAATAACACAGAAGGTAACATATGGTATCTTATGTGGCAAAAAGTGAATGGAAAATAAAAAGTAAAAAAAATCAAATATCCTATATTATTTCCCTAACAGACAACTCATCTTATTACTGACTTTCATGTTAGACAAGAATAACAGCCAACCAATACAAATTATTAGCTGTACTTAACATATTATACATAGGTTATAACATGGTCATTATCAAAAATAAAGATAAGTTTATTTACCCCTCCACAATCAGCAGGATGTGAAATAATATCAATTTTAAAGCAGATTAAAGCTGGTCTGAATTCAGGGTTTTCCTTCTCCTATACTGGTTGTCTTGCCAAGGCTAAAGAATCTAGTCTACTATTTTCCCATAGCTGGGTGGAGAACAGAGGCATTAGCTCAAAGTAAAATGTAAACAGCCTTGTCCAGGTTTGAACTCAGATCTCTGATTCCATTTCTAACAAAGATAACAGATACACTAAAAATAAAAGTTGTAGAATCATATCTATTAAATTCTAGAATAACTATTTGTAAGCAGTACTTACCCATATTATATATGGGTTGTAAGATGGTCATTATTAGTAATAAAAGACATAAAGTCACTTTTATTTAAGTTTAAGACGCTCAGTCACATCTAAAGGACATTTTATTTGATTTTATTGTTTATTTACTGCTTGGTTACACTGAATGTGGCATAAAAAATGGCTTTAAGTTCATTCAGAAATCTCAGATACCCAAAGAACCCTAAATATTAATAAATATTTCAAATAAATATTCAATTTTATTACTTTCCAAACATGGAGAGGTAGTATTGACTTAAATTTTAAAACAGATTGGGTTTCTAAGCCATTTTTAGGCTTAATGACCATTGAAATGAATACCCTCTAAGTAAAATACCTATACACAGTTGAGGGTGCCTAATTGCAAGTTAGAAAGGTGAGAACTACCTGTGTCTTGTAATGATTACCAAAAGAGTGGGTCACTGACAATGGGTGCAAGATGAACACCTTTTTACAGTGAGTTTGACAATAAGCCATAAAGTGTGAGAAACAGATCACACCTAAAAGTCAGTCTGAGCTAGATCTCATCATACATTTTAAAACTTTCTCTCACAATTTCTGCAAAGTTTGGTTGAAATCAAGCCAAAAATAGCAGAGCCTTAACTGTACAGATGGACAAACATTTGATTAATTTCAATGAGATAACTGTTGTGGTGTTAATGGGTCAAAATGAAGACACACAGACAAGAGAAGTTGGTTGTAACAAATACATTACAATAACAGAACAAATATACAGAATACAGGTGTTATACAACAGTTAGGAATGCCCTTCCAGTACTGTCAAGCAGCTTGGAGGTTATTGGTATTTGTCTTCCATCTCACCAATTGGACGAGTATGGCACAAGTCCTTTTTTTAGGTGGGTCCAGGTGCAGGGCTGTAGCACAAACACACCTGGCATTCCAATAAATGCCTCAGGCCCCATTGGCATTCCCCTAAAAAGGAGCGCTTCAGGCACCAGGCAATGAACCAGGCCCCTTTAAAGAGGGTTAGAGCTTGGGTAGATGGCCCCATGAGGATCAAGGATGCCGGTCAATGCACCCCTCGACCAACTGTCACTGGAACAAGGACACACCCAACCAGATCTGTATACCAATAAAATGCGGTTGACCAAAGTGTGTCCCAGCCCAGTGCCTCCCAGAGAGTAGTGCATACATTCCCCTCTGCTTGGAGGTGATCTCTCCGAGTGTCAAGTAGTGTCAGTATATATTGAGGAGGAATTGTCCATTACCATGTTGGTAGGTACCATAACAATAATGTAATGACCATTTTATATGCTTCAGATAATAGTATAACCATTTGACTATGCGTTATTAACATAACCATTTTGTTTGAATGCATGTATGAAGGAAAGTAACAATAACCAGAAAAAACAGCTCATCACAGTTAGAGCTTTATTAGAGCATTACACTTGAAATGCTTAGAAAATAAAGCACTATCCTGTCCAATTTGCAACTGAATGATTATTTTGTTGGGTCAGTGTTTAAGCAGAATACCATGTTTTAATCATTCAAATTCTTGATATAATGTAGATAAGCATGAAATGTTAATTAGAATTTTTCACTCCTTCCTGCAGAGGTGCAGTCGGTGTATTCTACAGCCCCAGCCGACTGGACAAAATATTTGAGCTGAATATCATTTTTTAATCAACAAGATTCTCATTATAACAGATAATTATTAAATGCTAATTAGACTCCTTTATTTCTTCTTAAATAGAAGCATCAGTATTGATTATATAGACAGACTACTAATAGAGGAATCAAAAGGGTTCACGGATCATAGATTAACTTAATAAAGGCAAATATTTTTTGCTATAGACACATAAAAATAGAGACTTGCTTATTATGTATGTAAGTTCAAAAAGTGCAAAAACTTTGATAATGTAGGGAGAGAAAAATAATTGTCCTCTCTCAAATTGTAGGAGTGCCTTCCCAAGTTACATGTCCATTAGTCACATGAGAATTGAGATCCGCTTATTCTTTTCTTTTTGGTTTTCATCTTTGACAGGATGCGATGCAGTCTTTTAGTACTCACTCATGGAGTGAAATGAACACGCTTTTTTTCACTTCTGTTCATTGAACAGAACAGAGACCTTTGTCTCCTATTCTAGTTAGCTACTTTTATTTTCCTTCACCATTGATATGCAAACTATCAAAGAAAATAAGACCTTTATATTCTCATTTCTGTACTTCCTATAATACATAAGTGGTTCATGTTTCAATGTGTGTGATATATCTATTTGGGATGTGTAACTAATTATTGTAATACTTGTTATATATGTGTATTAGATGTTCTATATATATGTTCATATAAGGTCATATCATCTTTCCTTTCCACTATCTCAGTGTTAGTGTATCATTAATTCCAATAATAATTAATTCCAAACACAATTTTATTTTTATTTAACACATGAAATAACTTTTTAATTTATGTTATTTTTAATTAGCTAGTTTTGTGTAAAATTAAATAAGTCAAAATGATTTTAATAATGATTTTTGTTCAGGTGTAAAAATATACTATTAAAAACAATAAGCTGTATGGATACCTGCCTTTGCTTACGGCCTAACTCTTGTTTACTATGGCATTATCTGCCCTTAACTGCCACAGCCCCTTTCTCTGTTATCATAACAACCCATATAAGAATAAAAGAAAAGGCATGAAAATTCATTCTCTTTTCTCGAAAATGCAAAAACACCTGCTACGAGCCAGACTTTATACCAGTGAAAAACTCCATGTTACATTCTGTTTGACACAATATAGAAAGCTTTCGCATATAATTCCAGACACTCTCAATCAACAACAGCAAGGAATTCGACTTGAATAGGTAACAACATTTTTAGTAATTTCACACACACATATGTACCATAAAGAAATTTTCTGCATGTACATCTCATTTGGGTTCTTTTGTTTTGGTTAGGCAACCAGTCTAGAATAAAAATTCTGAATTCAAACCAGCACTACTCCACTGAAAAATTGTGTTGCATCCTACCTGTGACGGAAGGGTTGAGTGAATACTTACACACCTCATTTACTCTTTTTGAATCTTCATTCATGTTTAGTTCATACATTAAATAAAAATTGTTAAGTAACACACAGAATTCGTTTGAATTTCTTCCTTATCAACATGGACCAATATATTCCAAAATGGTAACATTTAATTGCTCAAGGTTCCTGTATAAAAATAATAATGCCAACATTCGTAAGTTTTATCACTCTCCACAATTGGCGATAAATCCACAAAAAAATGACAGCTTTCAACATTCAACATAGCAATTTATATCTTCAAATGACAAAAAAATGAAAGCAATATTCAAAGGTTTATCATATTTTTAAGTTATGCAAGAAGAGAAAAACATTAACTTTTACTTTAACAGGTTTAGAGATGAAACAAAAAACTTATATATTCAACAAGGACACCGCTACTTCATAGCTTGCTTGATCATCCAATATAAGTAGTACATAGTAAAGACTAGAAGGGTCACCTAGTGAGAATCAGACTTGCATGTAATGATCTGCTAGCTTAGCTTACTAATCATTGCACCATGTGACATGTCTCCAGAAATTAAGTGTTGCATAGATTTAGCACAAGATTAGAATTACGGGGTATCTAGCTAGGACTGAACTCACTACTTGACAGTAATTAATTTTACAGGACTACCTTACTAATCATTAATTACACTACAACAAGGTACTAAAAAAATTAAAAGCAGCTTTGATTTTGGTACAAGGCTAGAAGTATAGAGCATCTAATGAGGATTAAACTCACAATTTGTAAATAATTGATCAACAAGACTAGTTTGCATGCCATTAGATTAAAATGAGTTGCCTTTCATCCAAATTAAGTGACATCCAATGAATAACTAGGAAACATGATGATTTTTATCAGTAAGAGTTTTTGGACTATTGTCTTCATCTTTATTGTTTTTTCCACAACATTTTGGTCACTGTATTCTTTGGCCTTCCTCAGGTATCCCCTGTTTATCTGGGCATAGAAATGATTCAAACTTTAAAAATGATTTCCCAGGTTGAATCATTTTATGCCCAGATAAACAAGGGACACCAGAGTAAGGCCAGAGGATACAGTGGCCAAAACGTTGTGAAAAAACAATAAAGACGAAGATAATAGTCTGAAAACTCTTATTGATAAAAAACTAGGAAACAGTTACCTGAATTTCTAAGATGAGAAATCATTATATATTCAGTAATGCACATAGACCAGTGAACCTATCTTGGTTGTAGATAAAAGCATTGGTTAAAGTATATCTAGTAAGGTGGTTATGAGTTCAATCCCTAGGTTAGATCGTGCATAAAAAATCATATTTTCCAGCTCAGAGGAAGATACAAACAAGAGATATCTCAAGGACAAATTAAACTGGAAAAATTAACACATACAAGATATTTTCTAAGCATCAACAATGGAATGAGAGCAATCTACTCCCATGGATTTTATAAAGGGTTTGGTTTGAAATTCCCAGGTTATTAAATATGATATGCATGAGAAAAAAGCTGGAAAAAACAAAAGCTGAAATGCTGACTTGTCACAACCAAGATGAGTATATTTGTTTGAATAATCAGTGAATAATCAGAAATAGTTAAGGAACAATTGTTTGGGTGATTATTGCCCCACATCTTCAATAGAAAGATATATATAAATAATTTACTTTTTTAAAAATTTACATACATATATATATATATATATACACACACACACAAATATATATATATATATAAAATCTACATATATATATATATATATATATATATATATATATATATATATATAACTATAACATCTATATATGTTTATAAAGCCTATATATATATATATATATATATATATATATATATATATATATATAAATGAAATTGGAGGTGCCCGGGGTGTAATGGTTATTGCCATAAGAAATGGACACGGCGACACGAGTTCAAATCCTTGACGTGACTGATTGCATTTCACATAGCACTAATTCCCTTGGGAAAGGTATGATTCCAATTATTCTCCCTCCAGCTATGCGTAAATAGTAGGGCAGACTGGGTTCTTCAGCCCTGATTAGGCAACTAGTCTAGGAGAAGGAAAACTCTGAATTCAAACCTGTTAAACTCTGCTTAAAAATTGACCTTGTGTCATATCCTGCCTGAGCAGAGGGGTGGGTAAATATGATAAAATTGGCGACCTTAATTGAGGGGAACCCAAAGACTCCCTTTTTTATAGGTACTACACCAAGATGTAGGGGAGGGTGCTACTCCATTCCCTGGATTGCTCCACTTTACCCTTGATCCTTACCTTATAATGCTGAGTATTAAGCAAGGCAGCATTAAGTACCATTTTCTTTTAGTCTTTGGAATGACTCGACCTGGGATTGAACTCCAGTGTGTGTGTGTTGGAGTGGTTTTGGATTTCACAGTTATTTTTTATATCTGTGTGTGTGTGTTGTATCACCCATAGATAAGTCCACCCCTAACAAATTTTGATAAAAATTTCATTTTCTTTTAAGCAAAAGATACCAGAATTTTATCATTTATAGTGTAACATTGTACAATCAAAATGAATATTATTAAGTATTATTTATTACTAAACTCTACAACATTGAAACTTTGTAACCAAATACAGAATTGCATAGATATATTTGAGGAGAGTACTTATTTTGAGGTTGCTAAATATTCATAGTTTTACTTAGAGAGTTTCAGTGCTGTAAAGTTTGGTAATACATAATACATAATAACATCTGTTTAGATTATTCCTCAAGAAATAATAAGATCCTGATATTTTTGGCTTAGAAAAAAATAACATTTTATAAAAAATTGTTATGTGTGATATTGTGTGTGTATATATATATATATATATATATATATATATGTATATCTATATATATATGTATATCACTTTTTTCCATTGTTATAGAAACACAAGTTATAATTCAATGCCACTTGAAATGGAAAGGAGTTCCCATAGTGTAATGGCTAAAGCACTGGACTGCAGCCTCAAAATAAGCAAGTTAGGATTTTAGTCCCACTACTATGTTCACTTTCGAACAAATACCCTTGGTAAAGGTATGAACCCCTTTATTCTCCTTATTGAATGGTATCACGGCTGTTCTTCTATAAGGATGGCTTTGGCATTAAATAGCTTATTAAGGTTGATATGCCATTAAACAAAGAAACCAAACCAAGACACTTGAAGAAAGAGAGAGCTTCATGTTCTCTTTTCTTTCTTACTTTCTTTCTTTCTTTCTTTCTTTCCTCAAGTGATTTAAAAGGATTTCAGTCAACCCTTGTATTTTCATCTAACAAGCATGTTTGATGCCATCATTTTGAACTCATAGATGAACAGAAGTGAAAATCCATATATAAATGATATATATATATATATATATTGTCATCCACAGACAAACTGTTTTGTTCTATCAGAACTCATCAGAGTGGCTAGACAGGCTAGATTCCCAATATATATATATATATATATATATATATATATATATATATATATATATATATTCATTGGAGTTTAAGGCTTCAATTGAAAGCAATAAATACTTTGAAAGATTGATTATAACTCTACCAGGGCTTTTACACTTTTTTTTTTTGCTGTTGAAAGTTTAATCTGACCGGTAGTCAGAAACATCCAACATGCTCAAAAAAGAATTAAACATCAACTGCTTTACATTTAAGTTTTCTGTTAAGTGTTTCATAAAATTCATCTAAAAACTTTTATTCTGAATCTTAAATAGTTCTTTTACCTTAGAATTCCTAAAAGGGTTCAATTTCATAAAGAAGAAAATATCAATGCATTATCTGTGCAATTAAGTTAGGTTTGGTTTGGTTTCTTTGTTTAATGGTATATCATCCTTCATTCATCATTTAATGTCAAAGACATTTTTGAAGAACAGTAGTGGTACTATTTAACCAATAGTTGGTTGGATAAGGGAGTCCATGCCTTTCACGAGGTTATTTGCCTGAAAGTCAACATTTTAGTGCAAATGGAGCTCAAACACACTTAATATGATGTCGCAGTCCAGCATGTTAGTCACTACGCTATGGAAACTCCCAATGTGCCATTAGGAATCATGATGTAAAGAATACTCTTAAAATGCACTGAATACCCCCAGAGTTATATTCAACGATTTGAGAGTCCAGAGCAGATGATGGGGAGGAGCTTGGCTCCTCGTGGGGATTTCCCCAATATTTACTGAAATTTGTTTTTGTATTATATTGGTAGAAATGCAGTTGGTGAACAAGTATAAAGCTTTCAGAGGTCCCTTTCCATTGGAGGGATCCTCAGCCATTGGGAGCTCATAGGAACATTTTAGAGTCCCCTTTCTCAGCTACACTTCAAAAGATCTCTGTGAAAGCCCTAACCAACTAGAGTCACTTTTGAAATCAAATTTTCTTGAATCAGTGTGTAAAATATTTCCAAATTTGTTTGCAGCAATTGCAATCAAACCGTATTATGTTAAGTTGATTTTTCATTATCCTTTTTAATATTATATACTCATAGTTTTTAAGTTTAGTTGAGTATAATGCCATATCAGTGAGTTACTTCAGTTGAAATTCACAACTAATTGCTTAAAAGATTTGTCTGGAAACTTCTTTTTCTGGGTCAGTGAGTGTTCTGTATATATGAGGTCTGCCTGAAAAATATCCCTCTATTCAAAATTATCAAAAAATCCAGCCTAGATTAATGGCTGTTCAATCTCCTTCAAAGTACTTTCTCTGGGACTTTATTTATCCCAGCATTCCTTCTACTTTTCCAAATAGTCAGCAAAGTCTTTTTTTTCTTGATTACTCTCAGCTGTTTCATAGTCTTTTTCTTAATCTCACTTTCATGGAAATTTTAGCTTTGGGAAAAGCCATAAATCACAGGGAGCTAAATCTGGATTATAGAGAACCTGACAGACCTGGGTGATTGGATACTTTGTAAAAAACTCTGCTTCAGATAATAAAAATCTTCTTGTTTAGTCGCTGTGAAATATGATGGGGTCAAGTAGCAGACAATTTTAGTTAATGCCATATCAGTGCCAATTGAGCATTCCCAGAGGAAAAACCTTTCATTGACTGGGATTTGCATGGATGGGCTTTTATCAAGACACTCTTTAATTCTTGACTTGACAGTGATTGGATCTGGTTTGTCACTCATATTACTCTTGCTGCTGCTAAAATACATTACCCACAGCCTAACTGTGCTCACAGCCACTATTTAGTTTTGGTGAATGTTCAGTAAGTGTTGGTAAATGTCAATGAAGGCAAATTTTTCACTTAAAAAAATTCAATGATATAACTCTGCTTACAATTCAGATGCCATTTTGTCAAACTGCTGCTCACCCTATATCTGTAATAAGGAAAAAATTAAGATGTTATTGATATGGATGTTTAACCTCTACTGCCATACTACCAACACTTGCTTTCCTCATTGTGGGACCACATTACTTTCAATATTGTATGTAAATTCTTGTTCATCGCTAACAAAATTGCTTTACTAATGTTGGTGACTATGTAAAAAAAATAGTGTTTTGTAGCTGAAAACTTTAGTCAACAGCATTATAGTGCTCCCTGTTGTAGTTTCCATGAGACTTTACTTTTAGAGTGTCTCTCTTTGAGATACAAACGAATCACCTAATTCCAGTCAGTAGACTAGACCTAGTATTAATTAACAAGAAAAAAAGAACTTGTCATTAGTGGATTTTGCACTTCCAGCAGTGTTGTATTGTTGCTTGGTTTCTGTTTTCTTTTGCCTTGTTTGTCCATATAAGAAAAACAAGTCTGAAGTTTTGGTCTAAGGCTGAACAGTCCATCAGTATTTCTCACCACCCTTTGGCTGGTTGTGTCACACCACATTTATGGTGAATGGGATGATCCCATTTTCACCGAATAAATAATAGATTCGTTAGAAGGTAGTCCTCCTGACCACAAAATGAAAATAAAATAGAATGAAAACATAGACAAATATTTGGATCTTACCAGAGAGTTAAAAAAACGGTGAAACATGACGGTAACTGTGATACCAATTGTAGTTGGAACCTTTGGAATGATTCCCAAAACCTGGAAAAGAAACCGGAACTGAAGATCAGAGGAAGAATCAAGACCATCCAGACCACAGCATTGTTAAGAACCACTAGAATACTTAGCAGAGTTCTGGAGACTGGAAGAGACTTGCTATCACTCAGACTCCAATGAAATACCACCAATAAAAACTGGTGTGAAAAACTTACAAGCAGGAAATATTAATAACAACTATCATTTATTTGTATAACTCAGCCAAAATAATTTATGATCAGATTTTGATGAGAATATTAACATAATGGTGGTGGTGGTCATCATGGTTATGGTTATTCATTCTTAATTTGTATTCCTATCAACTCATTCTAAATTTCAAGTGATATTCTCAGTTAATATCACCTAGATATTTCAAACTGATAACATTTAAGACAACCTGTAATCAGAAAATTTCTATGTTTGTATTCATTTCACGGTGTTAAATAGTTTTATTTTCAAATAGAAGACAATACAAATTTTTTCACTCTGTTCATTCAATTTGCCCCAGATACAAGATGGATGATAATTTTCTGCTTCTTAAAATTCAGAAGAAAATCAAATTTGACCCATTTCCATGAATACGTTTGGTTTCAGATTCACATAATATCATAAAAAGTATAGGATAGATACTTAAATCCATGCAAGTGAAATCAGTTCTCTTCCTTTTGATAATATTATGTTAAAACTGTGAAAAGTTAACTAAAAGAGAAAAACATAACACCATAAACTGATTTTATCTTATTTGGATCAGTTTCAAATAATAACACCTACAAGTTGCAGGTAAAGCCCAAAGATTATAGCATATAAAAAGCTGTTATTTTACCACCAAAGAAACATCAGTCCACTGACACTTGAAAGTTGTGGAATCACTCAAGTTTTGAACTAAAAACTTTCTGTTGATATAAACTTGGGCTGTGCTGTGCTGTGTTGAGTTAACCTGTACCACCTGCTGTTATAATGAGTTCTGCTCACTGAGTTCTGTATTTATTGTATTTCACCTGGAGGCACTGGAATCATTTGCAAACAGCATTAACATTGGAGGTGCCCGTGGTGTAATGGTTATCGTTGTGGGCAATGGACATGGCGGCACGAATTCAAATCCTGGACAAGATTGATGGCATTTCACATAGCACTAATACCCTTGGGAAAGGTACGAATCCAATTATTCTCCCTCCAGCTATGGGTAAATAGAAGGGCAGACTGGGTTCTTCAGCCTTGGTGAGGCAACTAGTCTAGGAGAAGGGAAACTCTGAATTCAAACCTGTTAAACTCCGCTTAAAAAATGACCTTGTGTCATATCCTGCCAGAGTGGAGGGGTTGGGTGAATATGATTAACATTGGCAGCAGAAGTGCAATTCAGGAGCAAATTAAAAAAATGGTATCTGCAAATTATAAAAATTCACAACCTTTTGATAAGTCCTATGACATTTAAAAAACAGTAGTCAAGATGTGGAAGTTGGTGATAGATCAAGACAAAAAAGACAAGGGCATTAATATCAGCACCCTCACTTTGCTGAAAAATCAGAGATGTGACCATGAAAATGGATGCTGATGAAAAAAATGACAATGGTGTTGATTACTTAAAGGAAGAATTGGACAAACTGTTTGAAAAGAACAAAATAGATCAGTCTTATGCTGCGTATTTGGAATTTGATAAGTTCCACAGAGATAGTTACATGAATATGTCCATATGATTTTATTTGAGCCAAAAATCAAGTGCAAAAAGTATGCTATGCTATTTCCTACTTGGTATTAACATTCAAGCTCCTTCATAATGCTGGAATTAACCAAAGTGATCATCAATTGGTTTTAACTGAATACCATGATTTGAAATTTGAGACTATAAAAGCAGCCTTAAACCAAAAAGTACCTATGTCATTCAATATCAAAGAGGAATCTGCATTCTTGTCTCACAGTGGTGCTTATGGCTGCCAGTACCAGAGGAGATATTTTCCTCAAGTTCATGCTGATAAGTCCAACAGTGATACTGCTATTGGATCCTTAGGAAAATTGAATCCAAGTTTTAATGGACTTATAGCAAGGTGCAGATTTTGTGATTCCAGATACTGATGGATTAATGATTACCCACACAAACTTCAGAATGTTCTCATGACAGACGACCAGACTGATACCTGAAAAATGGAAACAATCAACATTGTACTTATATCAACAAATTTTGTCTCCACAGTTTGTTTTTGTGGTGAAGACATATAATGCATAGATATCGTATGCTCTAAGATAATGCTGTTCAAATTGGCTTTAAAGCTTTGTTTCATCATTGTCTCTTGCAGAAGAACAGAAAGTACACTATCATAAAAGTCATATACCATTCAACTTCCAGGATGGTGTCACTATATACGTTAAACAATATGTTAGATTTCCTGCAAGAATTGGCTTTTTAACAGTCTTATTGACTGTTAAATATATCAATTGTGAACCAAGCCATTGTAGTAGAGTGTTCGCTAATAGTCCAGGAGACTGGGGTTCAATCCTAGGTCAAGTCATACCAAAGACTAAAAAAAATGGTACTTGATACTCCCTTGCTTAACACTCAGCATTATAAGGTAAGGATCAAGGATAAAGTGGAGCAATCCTAAGAATGAAGTAGTGCTCTCCCCTACACCTCGGTGTGGTAGCTATTGAAAAGGGAGACTTTGGGGTCACCCTTGACTAAGGTCGCCAACTTTACTTACTTATTGTTGCTGAGCAAAGCATCTTTGTAATGAGTAAAAATTCTCTGTTTCTCAAGAACATCATTTCAGGTGATGAAAAATGTGTTTTTCATGACAAAGATCAACCTTGGCAGCCTCCCTCAAAGATGAAGCTTCATGAAAAAAAATTATATTGTATGTATGGAGGGATCAATGTGGTATTATTCATCTTGAGTTTTAAACAACAATCAGACACACAATACAGATTTATACTTTTAATAGCTGCAACATGTGCATGAAAATCTTCTAAGAAAATGACCCACATTTGTTGATAGGAGAAATATGCTTCTCCATGATAATGCAAGGCCACATTCAGGAAGAATCAGGTTGGAAAAAATATTGGATTTAGGCTGGTCTGTTTTATCTCATATACCATATTTACCAGACCTTGTACCAAGTGATTTCCATCTTTTTTATTCTCTACAAAATGCTCTGAATGACAACAAATATTGGATTTAGGCTGGTCTGTTCTACCCCATCCACCATATTTACCAGACCTTTTACCAAGTCATTTCGATCTTTTTCATTCTCTACAAAATGCTCTGAATGACAACAAATATTGGATTAAGGCTGTTCTGTTCTACCCCATCAACCATATTCATCAGACCTTATACCAAGTGATTTCCATCTTTTTCATTCTCTACAAAATGCTCTGAATGACAACAAATATTGGATTTAGGCTGGTCTGTTCTACCCCATCAACCATATTCATCCGACCTTATACCAAGTGATTTCCATCTTTTTCATTCTCTACAAATGGCTCTGAATGACAAAAAGTTTTCTCAAGAAGATCAGGTGAAAATGTTTATAGAAAACATCTTCAATTTGAAACCAGCTAAATTTTATTTTAGTGGAAAGAGGAATCAACAAGCTACCTGATAAATGGCAAGAGATGATGCAAAATAATGGTGAATATACTATTGATTGAAATTAATTCCTTGTTAAATTATTCATGAATAAATAATATTTTACTAAAACGGAAATTATTTATGACTCAATCCAATATTTTGTATGTAAATAATGACAGTGTCATTATGTTAGAAGAAAAAATTGATGTCTATTTCCCATCAATTGGATGTTACTACATTAATGTTAGAGATGATAGTAAAGTTAACTCTTTTGATTGGAAGAATTTCAGTAGTAAAGAGGTCTTGATCATTGATAGCAGAATATCTTTGATAAGAAAAAGGATATAGTTTTAAAACTACACAGTTTGGTCATCTATCTTAAGGCAGATTGTTGGCCTTGCTGTAAAGTACTGGAACATGTTTTTAAGGTATCTAATCATTTATTAAGAATGCTTGCTCAAATTGTATTGTGCTATAAATTTAGAAGGTCAAAGCTAAGCTCATTGTTGGCTTTTCTCTTTCAAAGGATTTTAATCAAATTATGGACAATGGATTTGTATGAATTGTCATGTAATCTGTATTTTCCTTGAATGATTCACAGGATTTAATAGGAATTATAGCTCTACATATGGATAAGTTTTTCTGGGTAGAGACAGAGTCCTTTGAGAAAATGGTTATTGTTAAATTAAGGAAAATTCTTCATGTTGGGAAAGAAACATGATTCCTTCAAATATTCAGGTTTATGCTTATTTCAGGATGGTGATTGTATCACTTTAAACCAAAAGGATTAGGCATAAACATTGGAACCAACTATCATAGATTGGTATAGAATGAGAGATTAACTTTTATCCTCAGCAGAAAAGTCTATAAAACAATAAAAATTGTAATTGCTCTAGATTGCTACACAAACCTGTCCTAATATTGCTTTTGATGTAACTATTGTTGCCTCTAAAATTAATAATAGCACTGTTTAGGACCTTAAAAGAGTAAATAAAATAACACAAATGATTGAAGCTGAAGAGGTTACTCTCAATTACCAGGACCTTGGAGAGCAAGTACAATTTGTGTTGTTTACTGATGATTCTTTTAAGAATCTCCCTGATGGAAGAAGGGGATTTTTTTTGTATTTTGAAAGGAACACATGGTAAATTTTAACCTCATCATTGACAGTCAAAAAAAAATAAGAAGAATAGTGAGAAGTACATTAGCTTGTGAAATCCTGGCTCTGGTTGAGGAGGGTGAACATGCCATTTATTTGGCCACCTTATACAAATTAATCTATAAACTTAATATAAGCTGGGCTGCATTGAGTTGATTTGTCCCACCTGCTGTTGAAATAAGTTATGCCCATAAAGATCTATATCAACTCGTGGTATTTCTCCCGGAGGCACTGGAATCAGTTGCCAGGTGAATCCTAGTTAAACTATATTAACATGCAGTATTAAAGAAAATAAATTTTATAGCAAACAATGAAAAACAATAAAAAATCCCACTAGTAAATCCCTTAACAACAAACTGTACACATGGAAACTCCATAGAATCTATAAATTAACATGTTTTTTTATGACAATATACCTGCCAGTGTTAAGGTCAAATCACAGTAAAAACATCAGCTCCCATTAGATCACTGAAGTTAGTAATCAATGAGCCTGTTCGATTCTGATATGGGTGACCACTTAGAAACAGCAAACATATTATGATCCTGTGGGCCAGACTAAACAAAGCTTAGTAAATAACAACTACCATGTCTACCAAATTTTCTCCGGTTGTTTACAAAAACTGACTCATTAGCAATTGTAGAGCTGTGGGCTGAACCCAGAAACTGAAACGACTTATAAACAACATCTCACATGACAAAACCTGGATGTGGCTAAGAAAAGGAAACTTTAAGAGAGAAACAGAATATCTCCTAATGGCAGCACAAAACAGCACCATATCAAGGCGAGGATAGATAAGACTCAACAAAATAGCAAATGTAAGCTATGTGGTAACAGAGATGAAACGATCAATCACATTATAAGCAAATGCAGCAAATTAGCATAGAAAGAGTACAAGACTAGACATGACTGGGTGGGCAAGAAATGTGCAAGAAATTTAAATTTGACAAGCTGCTCAAGACCAAAACCTGCCTACAAGATCACAAGAAGTACATATTCTAAGGAATGAAGCAGATCCAAAATGTTATTTCAGTACAAACACTAAGAATTATTGATCATCTAATATCTAGCTACTCTACCCTAACCCCAAGTAAATTTAAATATATGCATGATAAGGTGTGGAAATACCTGTAATAGAAGGTATGCTAATATTATAACCAACCTCATGCAGAAAAATTGTATGAACAAAAACTACAACCAGTCCTAGAAGGGGAAAATTGTTCTATGATCTGGAACTTCACCATACATACCAACTGCACTATACAAGTCAACAGACCGGAAATAATAATAATGATAATAATAATAATAATACCTAGACCTTGCTAGAGAACTGAAAAAACTATGGAACATGAAAGTGACAATGATTTCAATTGTAATTGGTGCATTTTGTACATTTACCAAAGGATTGGTACAGGGAATAGAAGACTTAGAAATAAGAGTGTTGCATACTGACCTTTGACAGAGCCATCAATGAGGGATTTCTACACAGGATGCACCAGAGTAAACAAAGTAGGCAGATCACATGAATCACAGGCTAGAAGAAGTGCATGGGTGTTATGAAATAATATATACACAGGTACCCACAGTCTGATTGTCACAGTCAGTCATGCAGTCACAGTCAGTCAGTTGGTCGAGCAGTCAAGAGGTTCGAAGACTGGCCAGCAAGTGCGCAGAGGGTGTGGGGGGCAAATGGCCCCCTGGCGGAACCTGGTTAAAAACCTCTTGCCAAGTAAGCAAAGACATAAGGCCCTGAATGCCAGACTAAACAAATGATCACAACGTCAGTTAAGAAAAGGTCAATATAACAGTCCTCCACCAGTCTGTACCCGCATCCTCCATCTCTCTGTCTCTGTCTCTCTCCCACATATCTATAGTCAGTTTCGACCCTTTTGAGAAGAAATAAAGAAGGGAGAGATATATTTTTATAAACAAGTGTTATCGCCTCTTCATTCTTTCATTCATCACAGCTATACAACAATAGGATGAATGGAGACCATCCAAACTACACGATTATTGTGATTGGCCAGAATACTAAGAAGAGTCCTGGAGATTTGAGGAGACTTGCTGTCACTCAGACTCCAGTGAAAAACCATCAGCTAGTGCTGGTGTGAAAAACTCTCAAATGAGTAAAATAATAATAATAATAATAATGACCAAGGCATTACATCCCAGAGACGACACTGACAGACTATATGTATCAAGAAAAGAGGAAGGAAGAGGACTTGCTAGCATTGAAGACAGCATTGACACATCGATACAACAACTCGAATACTACAGAGAAAAACACTAACGAGGACTGATTACAGCCATCAGAAACAATACTGACAACACAATAGATAACAGAATGACAATAACTAGGAAACAAAAATGGGAAGAAAAACAACTCTACAGGCATTTTAAATGACTAATAAACAACAACTCACATGACAAAACCTGGACCTAGCTAAGAAAAGGAAACTTTAAGAGAGAAACAGAATCTCTCCTAATGGCAGCGCAAAACAGCACTATAAGAACCAATCATATCAAGAAGAGAATAGATAAGACTCAACAAAATAGGTAGGCTATGTGGCAACAGAGACGAAATGATCAATCACATAATAAGCAAATGCAGCAAATTAGCATAGAAAGAGTATAAGACTAGACACAACTGGGTGGGCAAGGTGATCCACTGGGAAATGTGCAAGAAATTTAAATTTGACCATACAAACAAATGGTATGTGCACAACCCAGCACCTGTCCTAGAAAATGACACATATAAATTCCTATGGGACTTTGACATACACACGGATCACCTAATCTCAGCCAGAAGACCA
>OY757913.1:114046082-114253582 GCA_963585895.1 Sepioteuthis lessoniana | reverse complement strand
TGTTTTTTATTTCTTCATTTTTGTTTTATTTCTTCATGATGTTTCAATTGATATATCCTACAGCTTTCTTCGGGTGTAATATGCACTTCATTAAAGGAAAAGAATTGTTTCTTCAAAGCACAAAGCAGAACTTTTTTTTTTACATCAAGATCTTAAGCAACAAATTCTTTAAAACTTTTGTTAGATGATTTTTTTTATTTTGTTCTCTAAAAAAAGAAATCAAAACAAAAATCTCTTTGTTATAGAAAAAAGGTTAAAGAATCTAACAGTCAAATATCATGTAAACAACAAAAATAAGAAAGAGTTTAATTGTCTAAATAATTCTTAGAGTGGAAGTAACTCTTGTCAAAACTATGATCTGTAAAATTTGAATTATTAGCTGAATCTATGGTAAGTTCATAGTTTAATTAATATATACGAATGATGTTATAAAATATTAAGTTATATATGACAGTCATTCAATAAATAAGGGGAATCTTTTTGAAAAACAAAATAACTTTTTTTCTTGATTTTTCCCCATAAATGTAAACTCTGCATTGTTTAGGATTGGATTATAGCAAAAATATTTGTTTTGAGGCTATTCAAAATGATGGCAAATTAAACAGAGTGCTCCTGACTTGAACAGAGGTCTGTCATCAAAATTTTGGTAGCTGAGAAATGCAAACCATGTGAAATTTACAGAAGAATATGTGATATTTACAAAGAAGCATGTTTTAGTCTAAAAATATTTACATATGGACTAAACAGGGGTTTACCACTATAAACCTGACAAAAAGACAGTACATGGATACTGACTCTCAGGTAAAAAATAAATTTCAGGAGCAGCAATCAGTAAAGACGGTCATGCTGACAGTCTTGTGTGACAGGAAATGACACATCACTATTGATTTTCTTGGAAAAGGTGCAACTGTAAATGATGCTAACTCCTTAAGCAAAATTCACCTTATTTATTGAATGACTAATATATTCATAAAAAAACATAAAAATAAATTGAATAAACTTAACAGATCTACTAAATCGCAAAAAATATATTTTACTCATTTAAAAGTTTATGACAAATAACATCTTTTGTAAAAATGGTTCTTTTGTTATCCTGACTTTTTTTAATGAAGTACAACTTTCACTTTCACATTAAAAATATATGAAATTAATTTTTAGAATTTAAACAATAGAATACCTTAAAGACTTGTTATAAGTTTTTATATTTATAGACTATCACCAAATTTATTAATTGCATCAGTATGATATCTAATCATGGAAATTTGATATATACATCATATATGTTTGCTTTTTAAGTATAGTTCAATTTTATCAAATCAAAGAATAAATTCCAATACTGCTAGCATTTCAGTGAAAATGAAAGAGGATGTTGAAGAGCAAGTGGCTGAAACAGGTATCATTATGAAGTTGTAATGAGGAGAGCTGGTGTGTTAAAAATTAAATTCAGAACTTGGTTTGCTTGATAATCAGTGTAGTAAAAGTATATATGCATCCATATAAAGAGAGTTAGGTTTCACTTGGTTTAGTTTACCTTTCCTTTCTAGAAAGTAATAATACTGATTCTTTTAATCTTTAAAGTTAGCAACCCAAATTGAAAATCAATTTCATCCCCAATCATTCTTACCATCAAACATTGATTATATCTGATAAGAGTCTTCATTTTTATTGTATTTTCTTTATTTCATAAAGTGACTGGTCAACCAAAATAAGATTCATTTTCACAATCTCTTAGTCATCCAAAAATGCTCTGTGCTACTTGAAAAACTGAGCTCATGATAGAACATGAGTTCTATAAGCCTGTGTTAACTTGTTAAATATTTCTTTTTAATTGTCCTGAAATTTAAATATTCCATTTTCATGATACACACTTATAATAATCCAAGATTATCCAGCTGAATTTTAAGAGGCAAACATGAACTGAATGTTTTCACACATATTCAAGATCAACATTGATCAGATGATTTTTAATCAAGGTTATCAACATGAAAAAAATCTGTCTCACTGTTTTCTAGATTGATCTCTCAAATAGATTTGATTTTTAAAACATTTCTTTTCAAAGAAGAAACAAGAATGGGAATTTTTAAAAGCAAACTGAAATTTTTAAAAATCCGTAATTAAAAAGTAAAGGATAAAATATTAAAATACTTTAAGCTTTTTTATTATTAGTTGATGATATAGTCGTAAACTTTTAGTAAAATCCCCCATGGCCTTGTGGCTAATATGCTGAACTATGACATTGTAGTGAGTTCAAACTCCCATTGCACTATTACATTCCCTTTTAGACAAATACCCTTTGAGAAAGATATGAACCCCATTATCCCTCCAGCTATGAGTCAAATAGTATCACTACTGCCCTTATATAAGGATGGCTTTGGCATTAAATAACCCATGAAGGTTGATATGCCATTAAACAAAGAAATGAAACCAAACCAATCTAGGTGTTTCTCAAACATTTTATTTGATGCACCCTTTGTGACCAAAATTAATTTCCATTCCACCTTAAATAGACAATTGGCAAAGAGTCCTCATGGTGTAGTAGCTAAAATGCAGGACTGCAGCCATGAGTTCAAACTTTTGTCAAGTTATTACATTCACTTTCAGACTATTACCTTTGGGAAATATATAAAACCCCTTATCTCCCCAGGTATGAGTTAAATGGTACCATTACTGTCCTACAAGGATAGCTTTGACATTAAATAATCCATAATGGTTGATATGCCATTGAACAAAGAAATAAACCGAACCTAAATTAATTGAACATCAAATTACAAAACATAACTAATTTACCAGTGTTTAATACAATTTACATGAGAAAAGAATCAGTAAATTATAAAAGGCAATGCATCTTTAATTCTTGAATTATCTTTTAATGGCAAAGATGGGTTTGGTGGAGACCGAGGAGATCACAAATATTAGGTTGCAGGTTTACGATGTCTAAAAGGTTTAATGATATCACAGCCACATTGTTCATTTAAATGACTTGTATGTTTTGAAAAGGTTGTATGTGAATGACATATCTCTAGTGGCCATCACACTCAATCAGACATTCTGCTAGATATACAATATCTGGTAACTTAGTCTCTCTGATCCATTGATTTTTGTTTTCCTGTTATAAAGAGATTAATAAATGCAAAGAAATAAATTCTGCCTCATTGAATCACTGTGCTTTTATTCACCCTGACAAAAGTTTATTCAATCTTAGAAGTCTATATGGATTACTTTGAGAAGCCTTAATCTAAGAGAAGGTCTTGGTGAATTTTCTTATTGTTTACGCAAATAGATTAGATTTAATTATAACAACAGTATTATTGATATTTAGAAGGTTTATATTCATTCAGTAGAGCATAAAGCTATACTAAAGAATGTAAGATTTGGATTTAAGTTTATATGTTTAATGGCATATCAACCCCTTATGGATTATCAACTACTAAAATATAATACTAATAATCTACACAGTGTTATAAAGGGTTTTCGGACTATTGTCTTCATCTTTATTGTTATTTCCACAACGCTTCAGCTGATATGTCCTCCAGCCCTTTTCAGGTGTTTGTCAAACTTGGGAACCTTCACGAAACTTTGAACTACGTCCTTAATTGAATCCATGGGGGTTGCCTGTTCTGATCCCGTTAGCCATAACCGGGTACAAGTGTTAAGTATTCCTGTATTGTTACTCGCCTGAAGTCAGGATTGAACCTGCAACCTCCAGATGATTGTCTCCTTAGAAGCTTAGGGAACCAACGCCTTTAACCATTATGCCATGTGTCCCATTGGAGATGGACAAACACCTGAAGAAGGCCGGAGGACATATCGGCCGAAACGTTATGGAAATAACAATAAAGATGAAGACAATAGTCCGAAAACCCTTAATGATAAAAATCACCAAGCTTTGTTTCAGAAATTTAGACAACTAACAGTGTTATAAAGTTTTAAATATTCTCACGTGATACTAATAATTTATATACAAGTATATGGTTCCAAGTAACTATTCCAATTTAACATTGATAATTTGTTTGTACATAGTTATATGGTTTCAAGTATTCCTATCAAGTATTCCTATCAAGTAATTATAATTTTCAAATAAATCTATTTGACCCATAAATGGGACTCTTATAGATACTACCACTCTGGATCAGAGTGGATGAGGGAGTAATGGCCAGAAATTAGTTATTCCACTCTTTTCAGATCTCAGGAGCTTCACCACATGGTGCAGTTTAGTGTTCTACTCAGGATTATCCCTCAGCAAAGAATACAGTAAGCTCCACCAACAGGGCTTAAGAAGAATACAGGTGGAAAGACTGTATTGTATTAAGCTTTCAAATGAGGATGGTTTTTATGTCTAGCCTAAAAATCAAACTCCTGAGTTAAGCTTTATGACCCTTAGGCTGAAAAAGTTGGGGACCCCTATTTTAAGCTTTCAGATACACCTTTCATCAAAAAGTTGAATAAAAGCCAAAGACTCCTTGTTAATAAAGGAATTTATTATAGATTTATCCCCGTATAAATTTTGTTTGTGGTATAATTGTTACCATCGAAGGAAATAGACACAGCAACACAAGTTCAAATCCTGGGCAAAGCTGATTGCATTTCACATAGCACTAATACCCTTAGGAAAAGTATGAATCCAATAATTCTCCCTTCAACTATGGGTGAATAGTAGAGCAGACTTGGCTCTTCAGCCTTGCTTTAGCAACCAGTCTAGCGGAAGGAAAACTTAATTCAAAACCTGTTAAACTCTGCTTAAAATTGACCTTGTGACCTTGGGTAAATATATAGATAGATAGAGAAAGAGATTTGGATGGAAATAAAATTTACTTAAATAAAATTAAACAAAATAAAAGATTAAAAATGGAGGAAAGATATTTAAAGTAGAAGAAAGTTATTAAACCACTTTTATCATTTTATGAGTAGGAAAATTAAAAGAACTAAATTTTCCATAGTTTTCAATCAGGATAATAAACATGCTTGTTTTTACTGTATGTTCTTTTCTTTTGTAAAGTTCATGTGGTGCAAAACAATTAAATTGGTAATTACCCAACCTCTCTGCCAGAGAAGAATGTGACAATTTTTCAGTGGAGAAAAGCTGGTTTGAATTCAGAGTTTACATTCTCTCAGGCTGATTGCCAAGCCAAACGCTAAAGAACTCAATCTGCCCGAGTATTTACCCATAGCTGGGGAGAGAACAGATGGATTATGTCTTTCCAAGGAGCATTAACGCAAAGTAATGTGCAAACAGCCTTGTCCAGGATTTGAACTTGGGTAGCCAATTCCATTTTCTGTGATGATAACCATTATGCTAAGCACACCTCTAAGTAAGTAGATTTTTTTAGATCATAGTTGGACAGAAGTGTGGGTGACAAACAGAAATGAGGAAAATGGAATGAAATGGAATTGGTGAGATGTGTTTAAATTCTGACTGAGGATGTTCGTATGATGCTCTTAGTAAAGGCATGTCCACTTCTTCCTCTCCAAAACTGTGAGTAAAATAACAGAGCTAATTGGGTCTCTTGACTGGTGACTGACCAGTCTAGGAGAAAGAAAACACTAAATTCAAACTGAAAGAGAGGCAACTGGAAGCCACTCTATTATCTCTCCAGATAACTGCAGTTTGCAATTTACTGATAAAAGAAGCCATAAAGAGCCATGACTGTCCAAGTTTTCATTTTCCATTACATAGTCAGACATTTTCAATATATCAAAAATAAGCAAGCAAGACTCCTCACTAGCTCAGGGGGTTTCAGGCGCGACGTGCCCGGACCCACATTTGGGTTCGTGAAACTGCTTGCCTCATCAGGCTCACATTGCACTAAGTGAGCCGATGAGCAGCACAGACAAGCAGGGTTTGAGTCTCGGCTCGTTCCCACTCTCCCCTCCCTTTTATCCCCACTTTAATCGGCCTTCGGGCTTTTGACCTTGTGTCAAGTCGTGTCTGGTGGGAGGCAGCGACAAATAAATAGCTCAGGGGGTTTCAATCTTCATAAAACGCTCTGTTGTAACTGTATGCTTGACTAGTCATGGTTGTCTTACAAACCTTTCTACTGTTATGAATTTGATATTCACTAAATACTCTCCAATCACAGCCTTGTACTACATAAAGATTATTATTAGTAAATAGCCTTAGACTTTAGTAATATATCCAAGATTTCATAAATATCATTTTTCTTCAGACAGCATAAAAAATTATCTAAAACATTAAAGAAAAGCTGAAAGGTATTTACTAATCTTAGCTTATTTTAGCACATGATAAATATGTTGTAGAAGTAAAAAAAGAGACCAAGGACTATTATATAAATGGTTATTTCAGACCTCCAGCCCAGTCGGCTGGGGCTGTAGAATACATCAACTGTATCTCTGTAGAGGGGTAAAACCTCCACCAATGAGTGTCCTGAATAAACTGCATCTGATAGTGAGGCTAGAGTCCTGGATCTTTGGGGAATGAAGAGTACCCTTCCATTGTCATTACTCTCAGGTCCACTCTGACCCAGACTGGTAGTCCTATAGAGTCCTATCTATGAGTCAAATAGAACTATTTAATCATTTATCATGCTTGAAACCATTTAACTGTCTACAAATGAATGAATAACGTTGAATAGAATTATTAGTGTTTGATAGCAATACTTGAAACTATTTAACTGTGTGCAAACAAATGAGCTCTGGTTCATTTAAAAATAATGTTACCTACAAACCATATATAGAATATATCTATAGGCATGATTTGGCATTAAATAACTCATAAGGTTTGATATGCTATAAAATTCAACCAACCATCGAAGACCTCCAAGCTTTGTTAACCAATGTTCTACAGAAAGCACCCTAGGAGAAAACTTGATAACTATAACAGTTATTATTTGTTAAGCTATCTCAAGTTACTCACTGTACTTGCTGTTACTAAATGGTCACCCATCTAAGTACTGACCATGACCATCATTGCTTAACTTATTATATACTAAGCTTTTCTTTATCTGGCAAACAGTCCTCAGATTACTTACAGTACCTGATGTTTCTAAGTTGTCACCCAACCAAGTATTGACATGGGTCATCATTGTTTAACTTTATACTAAGCTTTTCTTTGTCTGGCAAACAGTCCTCAGATTGCTTGCAGTGCTTGCTCTTTCTAAGTGGTCACCTAAGTACTAAGCAAAACCATTTCTCCTTAACTTTTAACTTTAAAATTTTTCATATTTTGCCTCAGTTTTTAAAGCATCATGAAAAAAGATGGGGGAAAAAATTTTTTTTTTAAATCATTTATTTTCTCACTGGTCACACAGATGTGTTTCATTTTATAATAAGAAAATTATTGCTGTCATCTACTCAGCTTAGCTTTATTCAGCACATAAGTATGTAGCTCCCAGTGAGAACCAAGCTCACTATACTGTAACAACTGATCTATGACACTTGCTTATTAACCATTACACCATGCCAAAGTTTCCTTGATAATTATTAGATTTAGCTTCATTTAGTAAAGTCTAAAGCTAAATAGGAGAATATAGGTAAAAAGACTGTTGTGCTTCTAAATGAGGATATTTTGATTGCTGCCTTGAAAATCAGCATTTAAAATCCATGTTTTTTTTTACTTGGGTTCAAACATGGTGGGAAATAAAAGAATGCATTGTTTTCCTTTGAAACAATTTTCTCGCAATAAAAAAAAACACCTTTTGGCATCCAATATAAAAATTATTGTTCTTACCAATGATTTTTTTTCTAGATTGCAAGATGCATAGCAATTCTTAAAACTGTAAATTTCAGCTTGTATATTTCATCAGGAAAAATGTGATCACTCTTAAAAAAATTTTAAGAAACAAATTTCTGACTGGAAACTGAATTTTGAAATTTTTTAAGCAGTGTCTTTTGTGTCTAACATTATATCTGGTCATTGTCATTATAAAATAAGCTAGAACAAATGAACATTCAATACATTCTTTTTTTTCACCCTTGCTGGATTCACAGCTTCTGTCTAGTCAACAGAGTGACTTGAGAGAATGTCATTATTTTTGCTTTTCATGAGCTAAAAACACTCAACCTTATTTGATGTTGCATATCATCAACATTATTCAAGATTCTACACATAAAATATTTGGGACTCTGAAGAACATATAAAAATCCTATTCTAGATGATATTTGCTATGTCTGCACTGACTTTAAAAATTTCTTGGAATTATGTTTACTCTAAAATGCTTTGTGAACTTTAACATATTTTTAAGATCATTTTTAAATATTTGTATATATTTTGATTTAATAAATGTTTTTGATTTAATTTGCACGAGTCATATTGGTATTTCTATTCAAGTCTGCATGTAAAACATTTTTTCAACGTGACATTATTATTTCAACACATATGTACCAATTGTATATTGATTATGATATACCTTATGATGAAGTTTTCCCAATTATCATTTCTTAATATTCCTATTAAGGCCAATAGCAGGATATACCATAACAAAGTCATCTCAGCCAAAGCCTACAAAAGTATCATTGTTAATTTGTGTTTATCAGTATTGATAAGATAAAATTCTTAATAGAAAATTTCAACTGAATCGTAAAATATCTTTGTCAAGTATTAAGTTGTTAAAACATAAAACTACTGATTTATTTGAAAACAAAATAAACTGAAAAAAAGAAGGTTAATATGAAAAAAATTATTCATTAAAACAAAATCCCTCTTGCAGTTTTTATATATCTATTTCATCTTGGCATCAAAGAATGGTGTAAAAAGGAGTCACAGTGTTTGGGGTCAAAGTTGTTTTTAGGGCCCTCACCTTCAAAATGTTTTGATTATTTGTGTCAAAAAATTATATAATGTAATGACTGCCTCTTCTCCTTTTCCTTTCTTTTTATCTAGAACTGTGCTTGTATTAAAAGTAGGCAAAGGTGGATGAATCCATGACCTAGAATCTTAGCACTGGAAGAGATGTATAATCATGGCATTTTGAGAGAGAGGAGGACAGAGACAGTGTGAGCAGAGACAGTTTGGACATGGAACCAGATGAATAGAGTCTGAAGGCACTTGGAAGAAATCCCAAGAGCAAAGAGTGACAGAAAAAACAAGGAACAGACCCAATCTGGTGCCAGGCAGAGTGGGAGTGGGAATTGGCAGGGTAGAGAGACACAGTCAATGTGAGACTGCGTGTACAAAAAGACTTAAAGTTGGACTTCAGAGAGAGAGAGAGAGAGAGAGAGAGAGAGAGAGAAAACTGTCTAGTACTGTCTAGATAAATGACCATTTTTCTAAAGCCTATAATAAGAGAGTCTCTCAGTTCCTCTATTTCATGAAACAGCCCCATTAAGTTTATTCAACAAGTGACATTCCTTTTTTTCTTATGTTTGTAACTCAAGCTTGAAGGACTATGTGTTATTGCTTGGTCAGTATCATATATGTGCAAGCTGTAAACCTGCTTATTTGCACGTTTCCTTTTTCTGTTGTTTGTATAGATAAAGGCAAGAGGTTCTCAATTTCTCCTCCGTCATATTCCTCTGGTTTCGAGTTTGTCACTACTCTGAATACATTACTCTTTGTCTTGTCAAAGAAAGGAAAACATTTAGTTGTATTTGAGGGTGAAATTTTAAAAGCATTTCAATAGTAACATTTTAAGAATAGACTCAAATCATGGCTACCATGTATACTCAAATGATATAATAAGTAAAGTTGGTGACCTTAGTCAAGGGTGACGCAAAGGCTTACTTTTCAATAGCTACTATACCAAGGTGTAAGGGAGGGTGCTACTCCATTCCCTGAATTGTTCCACTTTACTCTTGATCCTTACCTTATAATACTGAGTGTTAAGCTTTTTAATCTTGGAGTATTACAAATATGTTTAGTTGAATATATTACAAAAATGGAACACAAAATCATTTTTTGAGTCTTTGGTATGACTTGACCTGGGATTGAACTTCGGTCTGCTGGACTATTGGCGAACACTCTATTCATAAGACCAATAATATTGTGTCTTATTTATTTAATATTGGCCAATTTTGCTTTAACTTGGAGGGGAGCATAATCATTAATAGACAGACATTATAAGCCAATGAAACTGGTGTGGCCCTTCATATCTGTTCCTCCAACTCACCTCTCTCTGGGGTGTCCTCATGGTGTAATGGTTAAAGCGATGGACTGCGGAATCATAGTAAACAAGTTTGCACTCCAGTCACACTATTACGTTCACTTTCGGGCAAATACCCTTGGAAAAGGTATGAACCCCCTTATCCTCCTAGCAATGGGTTAAATAGTACTACAACTGTTCTTCTAGGAGAATGGCTTTGGCATTAAATAACCTACGAAGGTTGATATGCCATTAAACAAAGAAACCAAACCATCACCTCTCTCTTATCATATCCCCTGGCATAGGCACAAGTGTAGTAATGGTTATCATTATACAAAATGTACCCAGGAATCCAAATTCAAATCACAAGGCTGTTTGGATTTCCCTTTGTGCTAATGCCTTTGAGAAAAACATGATCTCTTTTACTTCTAGCTATGGATAGGTGGTCAGGCAGATTGGACTATTTAGCCTTGTTATAGCATCTAGTATTAAAGAAGGTAAACTTTAAATTCAAACCAGCTATAATCTGCTTTAAAAATTGACCTTGTATCGCATCCATCCAGTGACAGAGGGTTTGGGTAAACACATATTTTACCTTAAGCATCAAGTCTTCTGCAAGAAGTTTTTATTTAGATAATAAATAAATTAATCCAAGTCTTTTATAATTTGATTCTAATTGAAGAAATCAGTAGGAGAAAAGGCAGATGAATAAAAAATAGAACAAAAAAGTTTTTTCAACTGATTCAACTTCAGTATCATGCACCAAAATGGCACTTTAGTATTCACCAAATTGAGTTTGAATGCACTATCCTGAATTGGCTAATATATCTACAAGGGACAATCTAGAAAGTAAATAGACTTATATTTTTATTTTTCAGATTAGCAACCCTGATTAATAATCAACTAATCATTGTCAGTCTGAATATATGTGAAACCATTCAGTTCATGTTTGTCTCTCAAAATTCTTGTTCAACGTAATAATCTTGAAGTATTACAAATATGTTGAGTTGAATATATTACAAAAATGGAACACAAAATCAAATTCTATTTCAAACTTCAGGCCAATTTGACAGAAATTTTTAATACAATTTTATGGAGATCTATCTTGAACAAAAGTTTTTAGGTAGCAAAAGTCATTTTTAGTTTGAACCTTGTTCTGACAGACTAGTCACTTCATGAACTAATGAAAATGTGACAAAAGTTAAGGCTTTTGTTAGACTTAATTGACATTTGATCTATAAGTCAAATAGATCTGTTTTAAAAAATCATTTATATTCAATAGGACCCAGAACAAAAAAAACCAAACCTTTTATAAATATAAGTACACAAAAAATGTAAATACAAACATACAATAAACATGATTCCCTAACCCTTCAGTATAAAATAACCCCAGACAAGTTGACATGCTGTTGAAATCAATCAACCATACATGACTGAGCTCAAGATAGTAAATGATTGTTATCCAGTGTGTCGTAAATGAAGGCTTCTCAAATGATAACCTTATTGTTATTATTAATAGTCATTTACTAAGCTTTACTTAGTCTGCCACAAGGGCAGAAGTATGGAGCATCCAATGAGAATTAAACTCACTACCAATGATCTCCTAGATTAGCTTGAAGGCCATTACATCATGCAATATGCCTTTATTGATATTATAAATGAATATCAATTTGCTTTTTTAAAAAAGAAAGTTAAGTATTATAAGCTTTAATAAAAGCAAACAATCCTCAAAATTAGAAATAAGAAAAACCTCAAGTAATTCATCATTTCCAAAAATAACACTCAGTTATTTACCAAAAACTATTGTGTCTGAATACCCTTCCCATTAAATGGCAGTTACAGTTCAGTAATCAAAAAAGACAGGCCCAGATTTTAGATTTTCTAGCAGAATAATAACCACATTTTATCCTCAAAGGTGTCCAGAGTTGACGTACAAGTAATCAAAAAGAATACTAAAAACATTTATGTACACTGTGCACTTACAAAAATTAATACTCACACAAAACCATTTGCCCAGTCGGCTGGGGCTGTAGAATACACCGACTGCTTCTCTGCAGAGGGGTAAGACCCCCCACCAACGAGTGTCCTGGATATGACACTAAACAATCTGATGGTGAGGTTCCAGCAGTGCTGGAGATTTGGGGAATGCGGAGTACCCCTTTATTACCATCGCTCCCAGGTCCACTCTGGCCCGGCGTGGTAGCACCTGATAAGGGTCCTATCTATGGGTTAAATAGAACTAACAGCATACTTATGCTAAAATGAATTGTTTGAGTAAACTGAATAGCTCGAAAGAGAAATGTTTTTCACCATTAAACCGTACTTACATTTAAACTGCGTGCTTATGCTTAACTGAATTATTTGAAATAGAACTGTTTTTCGACATTGAAACTGTATTTATACTTAACTGAATTGTTACATATAACTGCTTGAATAGTTTGAAATAGAAATGCTTTTGACAATTAAAATGTGTACTTATGCTAAATAGAACAGATTATTTACATAAAAATGGATTTGGCGTTAAACAACCTACAAAGGCTGATATGCCATAAAACCCAACAAACCAACCAACCAACCAACAAAACCATATTTTATAAATTATTACTTATAAAAAATGCATGAAAAGACAATGTTTCAACTTAATCTCCTATTATTTATTTCTGTTTGCTTATATTATTTATAATTCATTTCAGCATTGAACATTTCTCACAGTAACTGTAAGACTCTTCTGTTACAATTTTCAAGCAACATTTCATTACAAACTCATTTGAAATAATTTACTTATACTATTCTTGTAACAATTGTATCACCTTACCTGACCGTTGGCCCAATGAGTAGAGTGTTCACCAATTGTCCGGGAGACCAGGGTTCAATCTCAGGTCGACTCATACCAAAGACTCAAAAAATAGTACTTGATGCCACCTTGCTTAACACTCAGCATCATAAGGTTAGGATCAAGGGTAAGGTGGAGCAATCTAGGGAAAGGAGTAGCGCCCTCCTCTTCACCTCAGTGTAGTAGCTAGGAAAGGGAGCCTTTGGGTCACCCTCGACTAAGGTCACCATCTTTTATTGTATATTTGTCTTACTTGATGTTAGATTTATCAAATAAAATAAAAATATGTGAATAATGATAATACAAAAAGGAAGACAAAAGGTACAATCCCTTTTCTAAGAGATGTAATGTCATATAAGAGAAATTATGAAAAGATTCAATTTCCTAGTAGCTTTTTCATTTCATTAAGCCATTAAAATTCAAAAAAGTGTTTCTGATCAACAAATATTTGACAAGCATTCCAAAATTTACCAAGTACTTGGATCACCAAATGGTTCAGACTAGATGTACAGCATTATCTTTTCATCATTGAAAGCAGTCAAAGAATTAGTCAACATTTCCCAATTTCTGCTTTGGTTTAGTTTGGTTTCTTTGTTTAATGGCATATCAACCTTCGTGGATTATTCAATGCCAAAGCCATTCTTCTAGAAGAACAGTAGTGGTACTATTTAACCCATTGCTAGGAGGATAAGGGGTTCATACCTTTCCCAAGGATATTTGTCCGAAAGTGAATGTAATAGCACGACTGGAGTTTGAACTTGCTTACTACAATTCTGCAGTCCATCGCTTTAAGCATTGCACTATGAGGACACCCCCCAACTTCTGCTTGGGATATTATTGGAAAATATAGGATTAAGTATCTGCCCTTAGCAGTAAAGGGGCCAATCAGCACACTACTGTAGATTGGCGCTTATTCTTGATTCCTTTTGATTTAAGTTACTTATAGTGCTGGCAATAAGGCTATCCTGATGTTAATTCAAACCACTATAGTTCCAAGATGGACCTCAGCACATATATCTGACTACACAGCCATTAAGTTTGCAAAATATGGTCTTTTTTGCTGGGCCTCATGTATTTTCCCACATTAACAACAGGCTTTCAATTCAGAAGAAACAGTATAATTGCACAAATATATATTTAAAAAATACAAAAGGTGAATTGCAAACTTAATGGCCACTAGTTTCTGAGAGCCATCATTTAGTGTAGAGATGTCTCCTTTTTGATTAAAATACATATACTCCATTTTGTATACATTCACATGGAGGTCAATGCCTCCTGCTGCCTGCTCCAGACTATGAAGCAGGAATTTGGCTTGGGTAGGTGTATTTGCTAGTAGTACTATGTCATCTGTGTTGTCTGTATCAGTAATAGTTTGTGTGGGGTATTATCTGCTTCTTGCCTTTTTTTAGCATAAAACCATTTTCTTTCTTTAGATCTATCCATGTTCTAAGTATGTAGTCTAGGCAGATTATGAACAGATATAGGGCTAATGTAGCCCCTTGCAAAACACCTGCAACAATGTCAAAAAAGTCTGTGTCTCCATCTGCTGAGAGAACTTTTACTTTCATGTTTTTATAGAGCATCATTATGACTACGACAGTTTCTTTGGGGAGACCATAAGCTAGAAGTATTTGCTCCATCTTCCCCCTGTGTATGGAGCCAAATGCCTTGGAGAAATATACAAATCAGAATGTCACCTCAAAGTTTTTTGCACAAACTTGTTCTAAAATTCAACAGATTGTTAGAATCTGTGATGTGGATTGGTTTCTCTGAAAACCATTTTGAGTCTTCCAAAGAATTTTCTCAATTGATGGTTCAATAAGCAGAGTATTATAAATCTTAGCCGCTATGGAAGTAAGGGTTTTACCTCAGTAGTTCTTAGCAATTCCAAGGTCTCCTTTCTTGGGGAAAGGGAAGATGCAGCCTTTTGTCCATCTCTCTATTGTGTTCTGGTTATATACAGTATTGCAGTATTGTAGCAGCAGATTATCGAATTTCCTTTTCTTCCATATTTCTGGTAGTATTCCATCAATTTCCTCTTTTTAATTTTTGTTAGTACTACAACTAGTTCTCCTGGAGTAAACTGTCCTAGTTTAATATCTAGTTGATTATTAATAATTTTTGTGATAGGTTTGTTTGTAACTTAAGGGATTTTTCAAGTAGATTCTCAAAATGTTCTTTTCACATAGGTATTCATTCTTCTTGGCTAGTAGCTTTTAGTTTGGCTCTCAAAGTGTCCCCTTTTTTTTTTACTCATTTCATTTACTGTTGCCACACTGTTTGAGATTGTCTATCTACTGAATTTCTTATTTTATTGATCTAGCCTTAAATGTATTCTATTTGTTCTTTTTGGTATGTGCTAATTAGTTCACATTGTGCCTTATATATGTGTGGGTTGTTGAATTTATCTACTGTAACTGAACATTATAAAGTTTACAATAAACATTTTTTACAGCTGGTGAAAATGTACAGGTATCTAAAATTTTGACACCTCAGTAGAATTTGTGGTTCACTGGTTTTATATGGATAAAAAATAGACACTCTGAAATTAAGTTGAAATAGTACAATTATGAGAAAAGAAGAATTAACAATGAAAATGTCTTTCTTTACAAAAATGAATAACTAGGAGATATGTAAATACATAGAGATCTTATTGTAACAGCAGTCCATGAGAATATTGATGCTTCTAGGAAGGTGTTATGATGACTTATGTCATGCTGAAAGCACTGATTCCCACTAGATAACGGAAGTTAAGCAGTGATGAGACAGCTCACAATTTAGGGGTAGTCACTTAGCAGCAGGTACAGTAACTGTAAGAAACCTAAAAAAGTTGGTTATTTACCAGACTAAGTAAAGCTATGTAAATAAATAAATAAATAATCATTATTAAATCTCGCATGGCAGAATGGTTAGTGAGCAAGGTTATCAAACAGAAGCAGTCTGTTGCTGTTGAGTTTGGTTCCTATTAGGTACCTCATACTTCTGGCCTTGTGTCAAGCCCCTACACAGCATTATTTTATTTTTGTTAAAAAGTCTCTAGGAAGTGGGGCTTTAGCGAAATGATATCTTTCAAACTAAAAGTTCGTCTTATAATAATAAAAAAAAAGGTATTTAAAAAAACAGTAATCAAAATGTAAGTAACTACAGTACATAGAGCTGCCTTTTCCGAAAGGGCCTTGCAAATATTTGTCAACAACCTAAAATGTGAACCTTGACAACAGAAATATTCTCGTTCCTCATTGGACAATTTGTTATGAGGGGAAAGGATATGAGAAACTTTCGATAAGGGTAAGAAGGGGTATTTTTTATCTTTTTTTTTTTTTTGTTTTAGTTTTTTTTTTTTTCATCATAACTAAGCTTACCCCAATTCTCGTGTTTATGACTTCTGCCCCTAACCGGTTTAGCTTGAATTTTCTCGTACAGCTTTCTACTGCTACCACTTTTCCCTTTTGTAGTAATACATACTCCCCCACTTAAACAAAACCAAAACCAGTTTTTAGTGGTAGGCCTTGAAATTTTTTTTTTTTTACTATGCGTTATATTGCAAACAATAGCAAACTTTTGACTATATTTGGTTTTGTTTTGAAAAATAGACAAATTGAATATTTCTTATATTTATTAAAACGAAAAGACGATTATTTAAAATATATAAAGTATATTATTGATGATTATTGATTGAATGATGGATTTTCCTTTCCCTCTAATTTTTAAATCTGTTTAAAAGTTTGTTAAAATCAGCTATTTTAGTGATATCCATAACTAGTTTTAAAAATAAAACTGACAATTGTAGAAATAGATTTTTATAACGTAAAAAAAAAAATTAATGTATTATTTTGTGGTATGAAGTTGAAGCAAGATTCAGTGTTTTTATTTATTGCTACTTACGTTTTTTCGTTGCTTCTGTTTTGTTTTGTTATTTCAACATAACACTTATTTTTAACTTTAGGGGATTTTTTTTTTTTTTTGCAATCTGTCAGTAAAAATGTGCAAAAGTTTTCAGTGGTCTCAAAGTTGATGACAACTTTGATGAAATTTTTTGGCAGACAAGTAATTGAAATTTATTTTTAATACACTATTTTGCCAGGAACTTTGAAAGGCAACAACTGGTCTAACATTAAAACTATGTACCCCAAAACTATAACATTAAACAGCATAGAAAGCATATCTAAAGTCTTAGGGCTTATCATACATTTTTGTCAAATTACATTTCACAAGAGTTTATTTTCGAATTTTAAATGGCAATTTATGAATTATGAATTGTTTTTTTTTTTATTTTTTATTCTATTAGACATTATCTACTATAAACAATGAAGGTGCTGGGAACTTTTGCAGGCACAATTCTGTAGTTATTTACTAAGCTTTGCTTAATAGTAGCACAAAGCCAGATATAAGGGCACCCAGTGAGACTCTAACACACTAAGAATAGTTTTCTAGTCTATTACACAACGCGAGGCACTTGAAACAATTTTGTAATTCACCAAATGGCAAGTCTCTCTTTTTACTGATATGTTCTGAAAGATCGATCAACTTTTTTTTTTCAATATACATCAACATTTTCTTTTGGTTTAAACTTTTATAAATAACTTCTTTCTTTTAGATAATCTAAACGCAGAGCATAAAGCTAAACACGTGAAAACTTTGCTGTTTTTTAATTTCAACTTTAATCTTTTTTTTTTCTTGATATTTTTTGTTAGTTTTTGTTTTGATTTTTATGACTTTGTAAGTAAAAATGCATTAAAACATTTTTAAACCAAGATTCAAGATGTTAGTAGTACAAGAGCTGACAACGTGAATAAATATTGCATCGTTTCTATTCGTTCACTCTTGAGTGTCTTACACTTTCTTACACGTGCGTGTGTGCTATGTCCATTATCATCCCCTCTCTCTCTTTCATCCTAGTTATTTACTAACTGTGGCTTAGTTTAACTCCGGGCCACTGATGAGGTACTTGTAAGGATCAGAGTAACGCATATACCATTACGCCACTCGAGGCATCTTTTCATCATCCACACACACGCAAACACAGTGTTTATTTTGGTGAAGCATTTTTATTTTGAATAAAATAAATCATAATGTCTTTAAATTTAATCAGCTTGTTCCAAGCCAAAGCTTGTTTCGTAAACTTTTGTCATAAAATGTAGTCAGGGTCGAATCAACACAATAAAGACAACGATAATTAGTTAATCTTTTCTTCATTTGTCACTTGCTCTGTTTTTTTTACAAACACATACAACAAAAACAAATTGATCAAATTTACGTCTCTGGTGTTGTAGACAAGGTAAACATTAAGATACAGCGTGTAGTTTTAAAACTTCTGATTACTTTGCAGCATAATTGTTAACTTATTTTATGTATGTTTATCTGTCTCGATTAAAGGCAAAAGGAAATTACTGCTAGGCTTAATAATTGGGACTGCTTTTTATTTAGTTATCTATTAATTTTAGTTTGCTCATTTTTTTTACACCCGACAGATTTATTTATTTTTAATTATAGACAATATTGGGTTGTTTTTTTTTTTTTATTATGTCTAGTAATGCCATACTTAACTTTTGTTTCAGTGCATTTCCAAATGAACAGCATGGATTAATTCACTATGCAATTTTTTTCAAAAATATCCGAATTCAGAATATTCCATCTATTCAAGTATTAATAAAATACTCATTTACATACAATTTGACCAACTTAGAAAAGACCTGTGTGCCATATCGAAGCAAAGCAACAAATGTAACTCAGAAAAAAAACCGGCACTTCACAGCGAGATATGCACTTAATACTCTAACTTCGATAATAAAAGGAATTTCCAATACAATTTGCAAGTGAATAGTCAATTTTTAAAAAATCCAACTGAGAGGTAACTAAAATACTAATTGTATAATTGATTATTGGAATCAAGAAGCACTAGAAGACCGCAGTTACAACGTGGGACAAATGGGTTCAAGGCTAGTCGAGTAGCACTTAATAAAGTGACAAAAAATTATACAAATCTTTTGATGATAAACAAATAATCATCGCAAAAAAGTTGATTTATTGAATATAATCACAAAAATTTAAGCGTGGATGATTTAATGAATAAGGATTGTGCATACCAGCCGTTTAAGCACCAGTTTATATGTAAACACCGATTACTGACAAAAATGGTAAACTAAAGTCACTATCGTTAAAATCGTCTAGCAAATACAAAACTGGCAATGTTTTTTCTTGAGAAAATAGAAACTTCTTTCGAAAAGACTAATGAAAACGAAGATAGACTTAAACGGTAAGGCTGTTTATAGCGTGGCGATGGTAAAAATTAATCAGAATCCCTATTTCATTGTTTTGTTTTGTTTCGTATTGGACAAATACTAGTTTATTTATTTATTAAAAATATAATGGAGAAGTATTTTTTGTCTATAGTCTTGTTTCCACCTTTTTCAATAACCACGCAGCGATTGAGGTGAAAGTCAAAACAATAACGCGTGGATTGCCATGCTTTACTCCTGTTGCTGCTGATGATGATGATGACTACTGCTGCTGCTAACTTCTAGAAAACACGTTTTGTTTTTCATTTCATTGCAACTATAAAGGAGGGTAATTTATTCAGTTTTATTTAATAATAATATACGAACGATGTTTTTATTTTGTCAATTTATTCCTTTTATCAATTATTAATTAACCGCAGAAAAATTAAAAAAAAAAAGATTAGCGAAAGCTTTGTGGCTTTGCAATCCCGCAAAACAAACTTTGCATTTTTTTTTTAAACACTCACCACTTGACTTTCTTTTAACCATTGAAAAATTTGATTTTTAGTACAAGTTGCACAACTATAGGCCTTTTGTAAAAGGCATTTTTAGTGATAAAAGAAGTTTTTAAGTTGTAATGATTTTTCTCTAGCAGATCGATATTTAGTAGTTAGTCATGAACTTGAATTGTTAGTACTGTCACATTAAAGAAACTCGGCCTAACTTTTTTTTAAATTATTTCTGAAATATTAAGAATAATACCAAGTTGAAGATTTAATTGCGAAACCCTTCTTTTGTCGGCTCTTAGCATCCTTCGTCTTTACGAGGTTATGAAGTCTCTTCTCACAGGCTATATCATTTTTTTAATTTCAAATTATTTTTAAATGACGATAAAAAAAAAGGTGAATATAAAAAAAATGGAAAAACTTGCATAGAATTTATTTGATAATTCCAAATATTTGCATGCATAGGATTAAAAAAAAGTCAAAACTCGAAAGCATATATAGTTATTTACTAAGTTTGGCTTAGTTGCAGGGAATCGAACTTACTAATAATGGTCAACTAAATTTGCTTACTAACCGTGATACATCGTGAGGTGTCCACCTCGAAAGGATATAAAACTTTTACAGAAGATGAATGTTAATTCAAATTGTGAAACTGAAATTCAGATTCGCAATAATTCATTCCCATAATACTGACCGCCCCCCCCATGTATTTTTCCGTTTGATCGGCAACAATAAATTACAAATCATCATTATTTTTTTAAAATTTTAGTAACCAAACCCGAATTGCAATACGTATGGGTTATAGATATTTATTAGCTTAGTTGTGCATATAAAGCCAGAAGTATGAGGCACCCAGGGAGAATCGAACTCAATAACAATGATTTTCTAATTCAGCTTGCTAACCATTACACCACATGAGGTGTACAATAGGTTATGAATTGTAGGTATAGAGGAATATTTATTTGGAAATTAGAACTTATTAAGTTGTAAAATAAATTGTAAGACGATCAGACACACACGTGCGTGTGTGTGTGTGTTTTCTTAGAGTAAATGTGTTTATTTACTATTTTTACCCCCCTCTCTCTTTCTCTCTCGTATTGCGCACTTAAATAAATAAATAAATAAGATAATGCATCATTAAAATCAGTAAAACTATTAGAGTGGGTAGAGAAGAGAGAATAATGTTTATTGTTATTGTCCAAAGTTGTTAGCCAGAGATGAGCAAAGGATAAACTTAACCATACACTAGGAACCTCTGCTTGTACCTAATCAACAAGAGTATCGGAAAAAATTACCCTTCCTTTCTTAAAATTCTTTAAGAATATGAAAGAATAAAACCTACGAATAAAGTAAAAAGGGGAAAATAAAACTGAGGGAGAGCAGAAATTCTTGTTATATGGGGGTGAGTCGTGAGCGTTAAAATCGGAAGCATTTACACAGAAAGTAGAAGAGCCCAATATTTTGTGTGTTTGTGTGTGTGTACAGTATTCGGACACACAAAAGCGAGTGAAAAAAAAACAAAAAAACTATAAAGACAAATGAAAGTAAAAATAAAAGGAAATAAAAAATACCAATTGAATTTCTTTTTTAGAAAAGTAAAATCCCTCAACTTTCGTTAATATTTCGATATTTCGTTGAATAGCAAAAAAAAAAAAAAAGATTAAAAAAAACAAAACTTGTACGATCCTAATTATGTTTTTTTTTTAAATTTATCTTTATTTAAAACAAACTAATCTTTGAAACATGTGAATTGTTTACGCTCTTTCTCGTTAACTGAAATTCAAATGCATAGATAATAATGTTGTTGTTTTCCTAGTTTTCAATAACTACAATCACTTTTCCTTAAAAAACAAAACGTGGATTTATATGTTGACAAGTTTAAGTAACATAGTAAAACTTCAGCCACGCGTTATTCAATACACCTGCAGCATGCTTTTTAATAGTTCCGACTTTTAGTTATGCAATTTAAATCCAACCCTCAATCAAATACTGAAGCAATACCCCCAACAAAAAATATACAGAGAAGCAATAACAAATCTCATCAATCCAGTATTTCAAACCCCACATTCAGGGTTCAATCCTAGTAGACCTATCTACCACTAAACAAATGTGTTTCTTTTGCTGTGATTCCGTTCGGGTTCTTGGTAGTGACAGCGTGTACTTACTATAATAAAGTGCACCTATCCTTAGAGTCAGCGTGTCATAATAATGAGCTTTACCAACCAGGCATTTTACAGATTTTGCGGCATTCGGTACATTGCAAAGAATTATAGTTGCATGTAATTACGTTTCTCTGTTATGAATCGTTAAAAGCTTCACTAGCCCAGCATATGTAGTAGTAGCAGAACGAGCCCAGGATTTTGCAGTTCTCAGACCTGTGCATTACTACTGAGCCAGTTAGTTGGCCAGGGTCAGACACGATGACGCGGCGCGACGAATACCGCGTGATTAGTTGTTGATGAAATAACAAGGGCAGAGGGAGAAAGTACCAGCCGTGACGTCAGTTCCACGTTGTTGGCTAATAACCGTATATAAAGAGCGAACACACGCTACTCCGGAGTCATTCGAGCGCTTGGCTATGAAAATGGATAGGTAGTGAATAAGAAAGAGTGTGCCGCCCAAATTTAGGGGAAGTCCTACTTCCAGCAAGTTAGCTGAGGGTGAGCAGAAGTTAGTGTTATTTTTTGGGGTGTCGTGAGCGTAAAAATCGGGAGCATTTACAGACAGTAGGGAGGCCCAATATTTTTTTTTAAATATATATATATATGTACACATTATTTGTGCACATATATATATATATTTATATTTATTTAAAGAAAAAAAAGCGAGTGAAAAGAAAAAACAGGGACCAACTTCATTTTACTCCTGTTTTTTTTCCTTCCTTGCTACGTGATTCACAAATCGGATATTTTTGTTGTCATCTTAACTCGAAAAGAGTCGTTTTTCCACAATATTTGACAGGTCTATCTACCTATTTTTACAGTAAATTTCCATCATGCTAGAGGTAAGCATATTATTTGTTTATTTATTTATTTATTTAACGTGCCATGCTTGTATTTCTTTTTTGTTCCAGGAATTTAAATAAAATGGTATTGTTACCTCTTCTACCATTTGGACCCCTTGGATTTTACCGTAAAGAAGACGTCGGATTTATTTAAATTACCTGGCATGATGATGCATTCATTTATTTATTTTTTTTTTTTTTAAGTTTTTTTTTTGCAGAAACTTCAAATAAGATATTTTATTTCTAAGAAGAGAAAATATAGGTGTCCTTGCTTTAAAAGTATTTGTTGTTCTGATTCTGTCTTGTGTCGTATTGCAATAAGATTTTACATTGTTCTCAGTTCCTTTGTTATTGTTCTGTAACTTTCAGGCAAGTGTGTTTCTCCGTGATTATTTACAACTAATGTCATTGTCAATAATAGCTATTATTCGCTTTACCTATACATTTTTAAGTAATTAAAATATCAATTCTGATATACTGAAAAAATAAATTATATCTAACTCTGAGAGATATAGTTTTAAAATATGTGGTGAGCTATAAATAAATCGCATGTGAAATGAAAGTTTATTATGATCAAGATGGGAATTTCTTCAGGGAGAAACAATAACAAAATTATTATTTTGAAATAACTTAAAGATCAATTTAGCAAATTTATTCTAAGCATCGTCTTTTTCTTTCTTTCTTTACTAGCTTGTCTTGGGTCTTTTTTTTTTTTTTTTGGCAATTTGTTTTTATTAAGATTACTTATTTTCTTAACCTAAACTATCTCTCTCTTGATTCATAACAACAAAGTTTTTAGTTTTAAATCTGAAATTTGATCTTTTCCTAATTATAATAAAGGCAAAAAAAGGGGACCCTTAATTTCTATTGTGTATCTCCCCTTACCACTGCTATAGCTGATACTACTACAGTCTACTTAATGTTGCAATCTTGTGTAATGTGTAGTATTTCTCTGCATGAGACAAGGATGATGAAATAATGTGTGTGTGCTCCCCAAAACCGCATGATCTGCCTCCTCCCTCTAAACAATATTGGCTACTGAACACGATCGTTAGATTTTCATTATTTTATGACTCTTTTAAATCTAAATTACGATCAAGATTTTATTAATCATCATGATTATTAATATTCACTTTGATTTATCAGTGATTGTATAACCTTGCTGTTTTGTTTGTTTGTTTGTTGGCAACGACCTTCACCTCGTCACAATTCGGTCATAAATTTATGGGAAAATTTGTTTGATTTTTATTTTTTTACTTTTCTGTTTCAGTATTTTTTTTTATTTTGTTCTTTAAAAGAAAGATAAATTATTTAACTAATTTTAAAATTTAAATAAACTTTTCGTCGACATTCTTTGATTCGGTATTCATTCAATATTTATTTTTCTCATGATTGACAACTAGCAGGAATTTGGAATAATCAATAATGCTTGATTCATAGATGAGCGTAGTTATTTATTTTTGTATTGGCCTCAGTATCCGCATTTTGGCACAGTTTTTTTTTTAATTTCCGTTTGCTATCAGGGGAAAATAATAAAACTAAACCCGTTTTACTAAAACAGTTCTAGTAATTTTCTGTTAAACTGAAAATACAAATTTAATTTTTTTTCAATAATTGTCAACATTCAATCAATTGTACATAACAAGGCGTTATATTGTTATTAATATTAAGATTAACTAAATATTTGAAAGTTTATGAAATTTTTTAAACCACAACAATCTTTAAAACGGTTGATTTTCACTGTTTATTTATTTAAGATGAAGCATCGAACGATGACAATGGTCTGAATTTTATTTTTATTTTGCATTTGTTTTATTGAAATAGGATGTTACTTCAGTTGATTTTACAAGGTCTTTCCTCGTAAACTTGACTTTTTGATTTAGAATTAGTTTACAAAATAATATGTACAAGAAATAAAAGCGTACTATTTTAAGTTTGTTTCGTTTAAATTGAATTTGATACAACACACGACAACAATTATTAAATACAATAAATAAGCAAAATATTTACTCGATAGAATAAGTTTTATTGACTAGTAAACTTTTACTTGGGTGCCTGCTAACTCGTAGGTCAAAGTTTTTTTAATTTTAATTTTGGGTTCTATTTTCACAATCGGTGCTTTGGCATTTGAGGTATTGTGCCAAGTTAAATAACTTAAGGCTTACTGTACTTAATACTTTCTATGTTAAAGTAAATAGACTTAATTTTGTAATGGTCGATTAAAAAAACTGTAACATTCCTTGAGTGTCACTGTAAATAACATATATACATAAATCTATTTCAAAGAATGAACCTGCAAAAACTTCATTCTTTTAACATTAACAACCTACTTAACGATATTTGTGATTAACAACTAATTTTAACCATCTTTCTAATTAGTACTTATTGAATTATTTTTCGATAAATAGTCTTAGTGACTTGATCTGGATCAGAAATAAAAAGGAAAAAAATTCACAATCAACTCGCTCAATGATATTTATTTTTAAAGTCTCTAGTCTAACACTAAACTTACAGTAACATTACCTAGGTGTAATTTTGGCAACAATTTAATATCGGCTGTTACTATTGGGTAGTTTTAGCAAGATGTTGGTTGGCCCAACCAGCCGATGTACGTGACTCCTTAGATGCAAATAGGTACTGAAACAACGGCTTATATTTTAGTTTCTTCTGTCCTCCCTCTTTTTTTTTTCTTTCTCGGTTCAAAAACAGTCATTGGTCGACAAGACCTGGAATGTTGCTTAAAGGAGTGGAGTAGTACTGGTTGTGTAACACGAGATGCCCGTATTAAATCTTCTTTTCTTCCTCCTTTTTCATGTGCTGAGTTTCTTTTTTGTTTTTTTAGCAAACAACTAGGACCAATATTATTAGTTGTTTGTTTTTTTTTTTAAATCAGTTCTTTCTGCTGCTATGCATTGACGTAAATTGCCCCCCCCCAGCTGCTTCGTTAGTTTCTTGAAACTTTTTTTTTTACTTAACATTGTTATTCGATGGTCCGTCTGTCTCTGTTTTAAAACACTTTTTATATGCCTTTAACAAGCCTAAACTTTCAGTAGTTTTTCGGTTTTGTAGCTGTTTGGATTTTTTTAGTTAAAATTTGAATCTGCCTTGATTTGGTGGGGGAAAGTACCAAATAAACAACAGATATTTGAAATTTTAACGTCCTCCATAACGTTATGCTCAAGATTTAAAAGTAATCACTTAATTTTTTTATTCATCTATTTTATTTTCCGCCGGTTCCATTGATTAGGACTTCTTTTACTGTAAAGAAATCAAAGCGCAACTAAACGACAGAATGATGAAAAACAATTTTGGGATGTTTCGAGTGTGTGGTTGCTGATAATTCCTGAATGAGAGTTTATGCAGCGGTTTTGTTCCCTGCGGGGGTGTGGGATTACCCCGAATCTGCAGATGACGAAAGTTGAAAAAAACTATTGGTGGTTTCACTTTTTGTTACTAAGTCTTAACCGGAGACCATTGGTCATATCCTGTTGGAATTTTACTCAGGATATTTCATCAGGTTCTCATTTCGGGGGGTGGCTTTTAAAAACCTTTTTATCACCCAATACGATGACACTATTGAGTGACTTCTCAAAACAATACTTTATCAATACCACAGGTGAGATGTTTTGTTTGTTTTTTTAATATTTTATTTCTCCACTAAATTCATTTTAAATATATTAAACTTCTACGAGTAATTTTTATTAATGTCTTTATGGTTTATTTTTAAATTTCAGATTGAGTCCCGACCAAAACCGATCAGTTTCAACCAAAGACCAAGCAGCCTTATGTTGGATAACATCGTCAACATGGATGCAGAATTGCTCCATAACAACTTAGTTAACGACAACGATTGCAATGAAAATAATTTAGTCAATAGAACCAACAGCAAAAAGAAGAAAAGGCGGGCAGCAACAATAGCAGCTAAAAATTTTCTAGGTGAATAAATTTAATTCAATCTATTTTTGTTAGTATAAAAAGGCCAATTTTCAAATCCCATAGACTGACACATTATTCCTCGTCCTACACTTTTCTCATCTTTTTATTTAATATTTCTTTAAACGGTTAAAATTCAGTTCAATCATGTAATATATCTTCATTTTCAAATGAACTTTTGTCATTTCTGTCCGATTTTGGACATTATGTACTTTTTTTTTTTTTATGCAAGTAGGAACTCTTTTCCTTTTGGTCCATATTTTAAGATATGGAAAAAGATGTCGCATCTCTGCGGCTAGGAATTAAATTTGTCTTCCAGAAAACCCAAGCCCACTTTAACTCGGAAAAATAAAACTAATTTCTTCTGGAATTTTAGCCCTAAAATAAAAACCTCAAATTATAGGATAACATTATTTTAAGTTTTTTTTTTCTTGCACTTCAAAATTACATAATGATGCACATAGGGTCCAGTTTCCAAATTGAATTATTTTGAAGCTATTTAATTCTTACCGAAAATTTCCGAAAAGGTAATTCACAAATAGAGCAAATTATAACTACATAAAAAAAACTTCCTGACGAAATTGTGATTTACCATGATCAAATTTTAAATTTTCCAACTCAAATTTTTTTTTTTTTTTTTTTTTTAAATTTGATCAAAAGTATTTGAATACTTAACTGACAATAAAACGCTGTTTATATATTTTTAACAAAAGTATGTCTTGAAAACATTTAATGACATCTATTTTGCTTGGTTTATTATCGTTAACATTTCTTTACTGTCTCTTTCAATACTTGAGGTTAAAATAGAGGCCTAACTTTTTTTTTTTTTTTTAAGCTCTTTAAAAATCTAATCTCTTTTCGCACGGAAACTTTTTCTGTCTATTGCCTCTAATGCAGTCATTCCCATTTAATTCAATGTGTATTCAATAAATAAATAAAATGTACTTATCCAAAAAAATTAACAAAAAAACCTGAATCTTTCTGAAAGTAAGATTTCTGTTACTTGCGGAGATTTTTTTTTTTCCTTCCATTTCAAGAAGTGCTTTCGGTAACTTGGTTTTCCCTAGTTTAAATAATGATTTTAAAAAATAACTTTGTTTATTTGAATTAGGAAGTTCAAAAAATCTGAAAGAATTCAAATTGTTTTGCAATGATTATCCAAGCAACAAATTAAATCAAAGTTTGCCATACATCCTCATCCTAAAGTTTCTCTAATCCAGTTTAGCTTTTTCGACCCTCCCTCTCCCCCCTTTTTTTTCTGTCACTGCTATCTATCAACTTATCAAGATAGTAGTCAGTAATTTAAAAAGTCAAATTAAAAGCCTGATAGTGTGATGATTCCATATTCAGTGTCACAGAGTTGCTAATTTTCTGAAAATAAACTCCACTTTCTAACTTAGTAATGTGCTCTTATTTCTTTAGTAACTCAGCTTATCTCCTCTTCAGACAGACTCCCACTACCAAGAAGTGACTAACCATTCAGTTTTTCTCTAATAATAGAAAAGCAACACCTTTACCTGAAACTGAAAGACTCTTGTTTCACTCTGACTCCTCACCAAGCTGAATTACAGACTTTTCAATGTGGATAATGATTACTATGAACTGGTACCTATTTGTAAAACTTGTTTGATATAAAGTTTAAATGATGGTTAAAGAGTAAGAACAGTTCACACACACACTAATACACATCACTGCAATAGATAGGTTCACAGCTAGTGAGTACCCAAGTTAAAAACTTAGTTGTCTGGCTGAAAAAGAACTTGCTTTAGCAAATAGGATTGAAAAAGTTGCTATGGGTCTACTGATAACTTATTTTACAGCTCCTTTATAAAAGGAAATCTTAAAATACTTGTTCTGAATTTAGCAGTTTCTTTTCACTTCTCTATTTTAACAATTTGAATACATTGTTACTAATGATTTGAACATAGTTTACAATGATTAACTTTTTTTTTTTTTTTTTTTTTTTTTTTATAATGTGACCTCCTTTTATGGGCAGTTCTTCCTTTACATTTGTTAACACTGCTGTTTTACTGACTTAAGCCTGTTATCAACTCTGTCATGGTTTGAAGGATTTTGTCTTAATTCCAACTACCCCCCTCTCTCTTTTTGTATTGCAAATGTAACTTCCTTGCTTTTCTTGCCATTTGAAAGGTACCAATTTGTCAACTTAAAGGGATTCCCCTAGATCTGTGCTATAAACAGCAGCAACAATTTTCTTTCATTTAGATTCTGCTAAAAAAAAACTAGGTGTGCAGAGGTCCTTCTGTTCCCCTCCTCTCTCTCTCTCAAGCTTGTAATTGACCCTACTTAGTTTGAATGAGACTTACCTATTCTTTTTGTCTCTGCTTAACTTGCTACTAGCTCTTGTCACTATTAGCTAGTTGATCTGATCTGAATCACTACTTAATCAATTGCCCACTTCTCCTCTTCCTTTATGATCTGTCATCTTTAATTGAGAATGTCTCTATACATGATTTGAATTTAAAGTGCTATTGGCTCTTTTAGCCTCCACCGACTTTACTAATTGCTTAATTCACTTATTGCATATCTGACCTGTATATACTTCTACTACTATTTACTCATTTATTAGGTAATTCTTGGCAGTCTCCTACGATTTTAATTTATTTCATTTTGCCTGTGAAATATTTATAAATCCTAATATTTTTTTTATCTTTCTATTTTTAGATCTATATAAACCAACAGGTGAAGTTCTAGGACAAGGAGCTTATGCTACTGTACGCACATACGTCCATATTCAGACCAAAAAGGAATATGCTGTAAAGGTAAGCTTAGTGCGTTTTTTTTTTTTTTTGTTTTTTTTTTTTGTTTTTATGAAATTTTTTAAAAAGCAAATAAATTGACTTTTCTTTTCTTTTTTTCCTAAATATACATTCAAATGATTTTTTAAAATTTTCTTTCAGACCATTGAAAAAAACCATGTTCGATCACGGAATAAAGTATTTAAAGAAATTGAAATCTTTCATCACTGTCAAGGGCATGAGAACATATTGCAGCTTATTGAATATTTTGAGGAGGAGGATCGGTAAGTAATTGTTCTTATTCCACAACACCAAAAAAAGTCTTTGTTCTGCTACCTTTTTTATATTTGTTTATTATTGAAAATAAGGGCTGTACTTTAACTTTTAACAATTTAAGTATAAGATGAAATATTGATTCTACAAAGCAAAAGAATAACTGGATTAGGTTGTGTTGAAGATTTAGTGTGCTTCTTTGGTTTGAAAGGTACCAATTTAAGGCAAGAAATAAGATTTAAAGTTAATATAGAGCACCATATAAACTTGAGTGAAAAGTTACTTTTTAAAAATTGAAACATTTAAATAAGGGCCAAAATAAGTTGATCATTTATTTTGTAGTTGTATTCAATTTAGCTTAGCTTAGCTTAACTTAATGGAGCCTTTCTTATATCCTAATTTGCAAATCTTTTAACAGGTTAGCATCTGGTAAATATTTTTGACAAATACTTTTCAGTCCTTGAACAAAAGGCTTTTTTCTTTTTTTTTTTTAAATTGATGCAGAATATTTCTTTCATGTTAGCTCTTAAAATTTCCAACTTGTATATTTGCAATACCTTGATATTGTATTAGCAAGAAAATCAGTAATTAAAAAACTTTTTATATTTTTGAAATTCATTCTAAATTTTAGTTGATTGATATTTATTTTATTTGTTTTTTCTGTAGGTTCTTCCTTGTGTTCGAAAAAATGGAAGGAGGTGAGTTTTTGTTTTTCTTCAACTCTGTTAATTTAAATAATTATAGAGATACCTAACTATAGTGAAAATAGGGAACACCTTGCCTCCTAATCTTACATGTAAGACTAATTTTAGCTAAAAGTATTTATAAATATTTGATCCTTCCAATAAATAAGATTTGAAAGCTGTAATTTTATTTATTGAAGACAATTTTTTTACTATTTTCAGGTACCTTACTTGCCAATATTGAACGCCGAGGTCACTTAACAGAACGGGAAGCCAGCATTATTGTTAGAGACATAGCTAATGCCTTAGATCACATTCATAATAAGGGTGAGTAAATTTATTTAGTTCAATTACTACACATTTAATTAGTCTAATTCAGTGGTTCCCAACCAATTTTTAGCCATGCCCCACTTTGGTATTTCTAAAATTGATGTTCCCTTATAGTAATTATTCAAAATTTTACTGCAATTCACAGGAAGGAAGTCTTAAAAAGCCATTAACTTGGTCTCTAAACCAGCCCCACTGAAATATTGCATGCTCCACCAGTGGGGCATGCACCCAACTTTGGGAATTACTAGTCTAACTATTCACTTCATCCTTTGAAAAAATTTTTAAATGTGCAAAATTATGCATTGAGTACTACATTTTAAGAGTCAAAATCAAATTTGCCTACAACACTTATCTCAGTGAAAGGGTTTAGGGTTACTAAAACTTTGAATTGAGAATCTCTTTACAATAGTTCATTATAAAAACAAGCAACTTGCTTCTTAGAGTTGACGGATCTTAAATCCAGAGAAAGAAAATGGCATTATTCTACCAAGTTTATATTTGTAAGATTATAGAAAATTTGACTCCAACTTGTTGATGAGTAACTTAGCATTAACTTACCTAAATATCTTTTCATGCATTAGTGAAATGATCTGTTTTACCTGTTCTCAATGAAAATATTCTATCATTAATTTGAAGTATCATGTTTCTAATATATTGACATGCAAAAGATGCCTGTTTGTGAGGGTGCATTTGTCATCCTCACACTTAGTAAATAACTAGAAATTTTTTTCAGCAAGTAAAATTAGCTAATTTTTTTCTCTGTAGGTATCGCACACAGGGATTTGAAACCTGAGAATATTCTATGTGGAAGAAATGGAGAGGTGAGTGCAGTTTTAATCTTAGCTAAAACTACTCAGTTAAAATAGTAATCTTCATATTAATGGCCTTAGATTAAAAATCACAGAAAAAAAATGAATACTTTGTGGTATTTCTTTTTTTTTTTTTTTTTTTTTTAAGTAATATTTTAAATCTATAAATTGCAGAAAAAATAAGCTGTTGAAGCTATTGAATTTTTAAATTATTTTTAAAGTTAAACTAGCTGGAATCCCTGTTAAATGACTTTTTTTTTTTTTTTTTCTTTTTTAAACAGCTTGTCCCCATCAAAATTTGTGATTTTGACCTCGGTAGTGGTATTCCGGTTCACAGTGAAGAATCTGATCCTGTTACTACACCTGAACTGCAAACTCCCGTGGGTTCTGCTGAGTATATGGCCCCGGAGGTTGTAGATGCTTGGGTGGGAGAAGCATTTTCTTATGACAAAAAATGCGACTTGTGGAGCCTGGGTATTATTCTGTACATCATGTTGTGTGGTTATCCTCCTTTCTATGGCCAGTGTGGGGAGGAGTGTGGATGGGAGCGTGGAGAGACTTGTCACAACTGTCAAGTGAGTACACTTTATTAACCTGATTGTAATTAGCCTCTAATTATTGGTTTATTGCAAGATAGTATATTATCTTTCCCAAGTCTTTTCATTATTGGGAATTTGCTATTTTAAAACTTATTAAACTTAGCTTAACATCTGTGATCCTGTTTATCTTAACTTTTTGATGGTTGGAAGAACTTTAAAATTACAATAAAAGGGCAAATTTGCTGGTCAATTCTACTTAGAATATGAATGAAGGCAAACTTTATTTTACTTCCAGTGTGAATGTGCTATATATATATATATATTCCAACATAATCTTGTCAGTATATTTAACTTACCACTTCATTCATCCTATAGATTAGATATTGGAAAAATCTCTCATAATACAGCCTAATAACTGGCTATGAACGTGGCGAGTCACTCTTGTAAGTGTAAGCTTCCACCTTAGCATCACTGGAAGTCAGTTTTATTTTTACAAATAAAAATTAAATAAGTGACCATTTCTGGATTTTGTTAAAATTTTTATATTGAAAATCTAATTCATTGAAGAAATTAGAAGAAAAATGCAGTTGAAGCAATAAGTCAAATTAATTTTAGTGGTTTATCTAGTTTCAACTTGATTATTTCAAAATTAGGTCGGGGGCAGGTTACTTTTTAATGTCTTAAGACAAGATGCCATGCTTAACTTAATCTCCAATTGCTTCTGTTTACCGGTGACATTTTTTTAGTATTTTCAATATCTGTTGCAATAATCATTTCACTTTATTGTAGGAAAGCCTTTTCACTCGTATCCAAGAGGGCATTTATGACTTCCCTGAGAGTGAATGGTGCGACATTTCTGATGAGGCTAAGGACCTCATCAAACATCTCCTGGTACGAGATGCACGGTCACGCTACTCGGCTTTGGATGTACTTCGTGACCCTTGGGTTGTACAGCCCCCTGCCGCTACACCATTAGCTACACCTCGTATACTCACCAGGTAAGATAAATTTACTTAAATTATTGGATACATTAATTTTTTTTGTGTGTGTGTGTATATATAATATATATATATATATATATATATATATATATATATATATATATATGAGAGAGAGTAGTTAGGACAAGAAAATGGATCTTTTAAAAAGAATGGAATCAATTTTAAAATATTACAATTTGTAAGTTCCTATAACATAACGTAAACAGATTTTAGATTTAACGCATCCCCAGTACTTTGTGGTTTATTAATACTAGAGCTTAATATCTAACTTTGTTAGGATATAAAAGTAGTTTCCACTTTGAATTTTTATGCAATTTATAATTAACAATAAAAAAAAAAAAACTGTCAAGACATTTTACATTATTTGTTAAATTGCCTTGTCTTGCATATTTTAACCTTTCTTTTTCTTTTCCTCTTCAGGAATAACAGTACCAAAGATCTGGAATCTTTTGCTGAGACGGCCATTTCAATCAACCGCATGATGCAACAACACCTGGCCATCTCCGAGCAGAGGACCAGAGGTTTCGGCAAATATCAAAGTACTGACAGTTCCAGTGTAAAGTTCATCCTTTCTCCACCCAGCTCCTCCAGTCTTGCTCGACGACGAGCCGCTTCCTCCAGCGGAAAGTCTCACTCCTCAGACGACTATGCAGACAGTGCCAATGGCTCTCTGGGAAGTTCGTTTTCATATGAGAACATGTATGGAAGCTCATTTTCATCAAGTGCTGCCCTCAGTCCTTGAGTTCTATCCATCCATTACAAAACTACAAAGACTCTTCATCCACTGACCACACAATTTTCATCCATTTGATATTTTCTATTCAATATTTTCTACTGTTGAATTCTTTTATTTTTTTTATTTTATTTTTTTTATACTACATACACAATGTAACTTCCCAGTCCTCTTAAGATCCCTTTCCCATAATTTCAAAACCCTGTCCCGGTTATCTCCTGACTAACAGAATGTGTTCATGAAATGAATATAAACTGGTTGTGTATGTTAAAAAGGGAAAAAGCTAAGAATTTTTGTACTCTTAGCTGTGTATGTCCTGGAAAAAGGCAATGTAAATTATAAGGCAATCTATTAGATTACATTTTTGCATTTCATTTTATTAATACTTATAAATTATTCCTCCCACCCACCTCCCTTTTTAAACACTTCCTACTTCCACCATCCCTCCATCTCCCCCCTCCCTCTCCCCATAAAAGCTGATTTAAATGAAATTTAAATGTGGATCTTAGATCCTGGCTTTTTCTTGACTTCAGTATCGTCCCTTTCCTTCCTTCACAAAGATGAGTGCAGTTTAATATCTGAAAGTCCAAATCACACTCAAGAAAGGGAAGAAAGAAAAAATGTCTGGAAATGTTGGGAAAAGAAGCTGATGAAATCTAATGTAGCATATTAGAAAAAGTAGTACCAAGGAAAACTTGTTTTTTATTCTAAGTTCTTAGATTTGTAGATGAAGATGATCTTATTGTAGTGATTTGTCTACAAATTGCAGAGACGCTTTCTGCTTTTTTCCTTTTCATATTTTGTAATTCTTTCCTTACTTTTGTTGGGCATTGGAAAATCAATATGAATATATTATTCAAATAGATTTTATATAAAAGTTTTTTTTTTTGGTTTTTTTTTTATCTTTCAAAAGCAAGATCCCCTTTGATTCATCAGTGTCTAAAACCTCATTTGCCAGTCAGTAAAAATAATGAAAACCTTTCTTTTAATGAGTTGTTGATAATTTAGAGATAAAAGCAACCTTTTCATCTAAAATTTCTTTAAGCTGATTTACATATTTGATAAAAATAACTTTTTATTTCAAACATTTTTTCTTTGTACAAATGACAACATTGCTGACTTAATTTTTTTTTTTTTTTATTTATTTACTTTTTTTCTTTAAATTTGATAGAAAAAAAAAACCTTTTCCAGAATCCAAGGCTGGCTAATTGATTTCATGTTATGAATGTGACTCCATTATTCAGATTCCATCCTATTTGTTCACCTTGAAAAAAAAACAAACTCCATACCACATGATAAGACTTATCATTCCAGTATTCATTCTTCCATGAACTGTCAGTGTTTTGAAAAGGTTAAATCTTGTTAATGCGCCTTGAATTCAAGATGATTGTCGTAACAGGGAACATGAAAAAACTGACAACCTCATCACTTTAAAAAAAATTTTTATAAAAAAAAAATTACTTAAAGAAAAAAACCCACAAAATGTGCCCTTGTGAATTGGTGCAAAAATTGCAGTTTATTATTTTTACTTTTTATACATTGCTACTTTGTATGATTCGATACTGAAGGTATGACTGCTTCTGTGAAGCGAAATATATTTAAAAAAGAAAAACAAAAAAGATAAACTTGACAACGTGGCTGCGTGTGTTGTGTCTGACACGTTACTGATGTGCACACACACGATTTTGCTGTGATACAACAAAAAGAGAAATAGCTGAGAGAATCAGTGCTGTTGTGAGGGACAATTTTTATTTTTTTAATCTTGAAAGAAAAAAATGTTGAAAAAGCCCAAAAATATATACAAAACAAAAGGGGATTTTGACAGAAAGTGGAACAAGATCTCGGAAGAGGTTGTTCCTTAATGATCTCAGGAAATAAAAATAAAAAAAAAAATTAAAGAATGGTTCTTGTCTTTTTTTTTTTTTTTTTTTTTTTTTTCTTTCTTTCTTTCTTTTAATTTATTTACCGTTTTTTTTTGTTTTTTTTTCTTTTCCCCAGTTTAAAAATGACTTCAGCTTGGTGATGACAATTTCACATATTTATAACAAAACTTTGAAAAATATTTTTCTACTCTTGCATCCAAAAATATCCATTTAATTTCCCCCCCCCCCTTTTTTTGTCTTTGGTTTTTGTATAGGATTTCTGGCACATAACTGTTAATTTGATAGGAAGTTAACAATTTATTGAAAATCTATGAATATTCAAATAAGATTTTCTACTTGTCATAGTTATTTTGCTTGCTAGTGATCTGATTTGTTAAATGTAATCCTTGCAACATGAATTAGGGTTTCTTGTATATAATTAGATATATTATCTAATCATATTCTCCTCACCTAATAAGAATCAATATTTGCTGCTTATTGTTTTATAATCTGTTAGATTGGCCAAAGTTACTTAGTTTATAGTTTATGTATTTTTCATTCTTAGATTGGAATAAGTATTTTATAACTTTCTGAATTTTTGTGTATTGCTGTCCTGTTTGTTCAGCTAACAGCTAATCTCCATGAATAAGTATTACAAACTAAGTTTTATCAAAATCTTTTACTTGCTTTATATTTTGTACTTATTTTATTGTCTATCCAATTGGTTTGTATTTCTCTAATGACAATTTATCTTGCATCCTTTGTTATTACTGACTATAAATGTTTTGCTACATCTAACAAATTGTATACTAATTGATATCAATATTTATGAGTATGTAGTGTTGCTTGTGAGATTCTAAATCTAGTACTAGTGACATTCTTTTTATTTTAGGGACCAGAGCTGATAAAATGTTTTAAATACCTATATCCTTTATACAGGAATAAGGTTTATTATAAGCTCAATCATGAAACCTTATATGAAGTTATTAATTCAAGTGTATCACATAAGATAACAATTCAGTATATAAGTGGTACAATAAAATACTGAAGTGTTTTTTATGTAATGATTATCATAGGAAATACACACAGCAACAAAAGTTCAAATCTTAGATGACTGTTTGCATTTCACTAATGTCTCTGGGAAAGGTATGAATTGAATTATTCTTCCTCCAGCTATGGATAAATAGTAGGGCAGACTAGGCCCTTCAATCCTGATATGGCAACTGGTCTAGGAGAATAAAAACTGAATTCAAACCTGTTAAGTTTTTTTTTTTTTTTTTAAGCAGTTTGTCAGATCCTTCTTGAGAGTGCAACCATCCAAAACTCATAATATTGAAGTATTTCTTAATATAATAACTCACCCCTTGTATTTCATTGTATATAATTACATGCTTCAATTATATGAAAGTTTTTGAGGGTTGCACTTGATAAATCAAATTTTAATATGCTTATATATATATATATATATACACACAGACACGCACCTCTGGCTGAACTTATTCTAGCATTTTGTTTGTGTGTAGTAAAAAAACAAGAACTTTTATCGAGTCTATTTGTGAAATGTACTTATTGATATGCAATTCTAGTTTCCTTTTTAAACTAGTTTTTAAAAAAAGCTGTTAAAATCTATAAGATTTGACAAGCAATATTTGAAAAATTGCAAAAGGTTTCCTTTTGCAATAAATGCTTAAAGTATTGCTTCCATTTGAATAAAGTAAAGATAGAAAGAAACGTGTGCTTAAAGCCCTCATAGAAAGCACTACTTTTTTTTTTTTTTTTTTTTTTTTTCTTCTATATAAAGGGGCTGAAAGATGTGAGCAAGTGTAATATTTAAATAAAAATGTACAAGATATGAAAAATGGACAGTTAAAATATTCAAAATAGTTAATACTTTCAAACAAGTCCTATGGTTTGATTTTAATGGCATGTCAATTTTAGTTATTATGCCCAGAGGTTAAGGAATCATGTTCATTGTACATTTGTATTCAACTTTTTTTTCTCCTATGGTTAAGTTTTTGTTTTTTTGCAAATAGTTGTTGGGTTTCAAGTATTCCTATCAAATAAGTTATTTGTTTTAAACAGTTATTTCAATTAGCTTCAACTAAGGATTAGTAGTTTGTCTAGTATTCTTTAATACAAATAATTTATCAAATGCTCTCATAGTAATTTTTAAATGGATCTATTTGACCTATAGACACGACTCTAACAAGTATCACCACTTTGAAATAATGGCAAAGGGGATTTTTTTTTTTTTTTTTTTTTTTTTTTCTTGAATACTTAATACTTTTGAACATAGCTTGTAATATACATTCCATATTGAAAGAAGAGTTTCAAAGCTGCTTGGATCAATAGAAAACTTGCTGGAATAAGTCTCCTTGGAATTCAACTCACTATTTCAAAGAAAATTAAACACAGCTTCAGTCTCAATATTTGTATGACAAGAAATCTTAAATATTTGCAAAGTTACAGATTATAAGTGAGATATGACTTGTACAATTTTTTTTCCCAAGCTCCAAATGTTTTGCTTATTTACACTAAGTATTTTTAGGAACATTATGCCCATTAAAAGCTGAGTATCAAAGCCTCAAAATAAGACTAAAATGCTTGCCCTACATCTAAAGATAAAAGTAAGATGAGTGAAGACTGATTTATTTATTTATTTTTATTTTTTTTATTTATTTTTTTTTTTTTTTAAAGACATAATTTTCACCAGTTTTAGCAAAAACAAATCCATTTATGCTCAAATAACTATAAAAGTTATTTCTAGTTTGATAAGGCTCAATTTTTATCACAAATGATGGGGGGGGATTCAAATAGTGTTATCCAATATTGAAGTCTGAAATGGGGACTTATTGTCAGTTATTTGTACATAGACAGTTGTTTGAGGAAAGACTAGATATAAAAAGAAAATAGACATTTGACAAAATACCATCTTTCTTAATATTGACTAATTTTATGGCATTTATTGGAATCATGAAACTAGATCTGCACCTGGATACTGACGCAAGTTTGTATAGCAGTTCCCCTTTTCAAAACACAAATCTTGACCCAGAGTAGAGGAAGGTGCTATATAATTTAGCATTTGTTTCATGACAGGATTTGTTCGAACCAATTTGAAAAATGTTGGATTACCTAAAGTACTCCAATTTTTGGATTTGTCACTCCACCACGGCAAATTACCCTACCATAAAAAAAAAACTAACATCATTTGGTTGTCAGGGCATTACTCATGTAGTATGTCTTGGGCAAGAATAGCCTAAAAGAGTTCATCCCTGTCCAGGTCTGGTTTAAATTCAGTTTTCATTCTCCTAGACTGGTCGCCATATCAAGGTTAGACTTACCCTACTATTTACCTATTGCTGGAGTGAGAATAGTTGGGATTCATGTCCTTCCCAAAGGTATTAGCGCTCTGTGAAATGCAAACAGCCTTGATCAGAATTTGAATTCTAGTTGCCAAGTCCATTTCCTAGGATGCTAACCATAATGTTAGGAACACCTCTACCCTACCATACTGGTATGTGTTTACCTAACCTCTCCACCATAGGCAGGATGTGACAAGATTAATTTTAAAGCAGAGTGCAGCTTATTTGAAATCAGAATTTTCATTCTGCACTGGTCACCATAGTAAAACTGAAGAACTTGGTCTGCCTTACCATTTACCCAGAGCTGAGAGGATGAAGAATAGATGGATTCATGCTTTTTCCCAAGGGCATTAGCACAAAGTGAAATGCAAACAGCTTCATCCAGGATTTGAACTTGGGTTGCTCATTCCATTTCTTCTTACAATAACTTACACTATTTCCACAAAAGTACAATAACACTTGGATTGAGCAAGTTTTCAGCTACAAAATACTATTTTTTTACATAGTCATTACCATTGGTTATGCATTTTGACCAGTCATGAATAAGAGTCTGCAGGCCATCTTTATAAAATTCAGCACCATTAGCAGTGATGATGCCTCATTGTCAAGGAAATCTTGTGCTTGTCGTCCATCTTTCATCAACTAAATTTTTGTGGAAGAGATGTTCAAAGCATTCTTCATATTGTGAACTGATAGCTGTTGTTTGTCACTCACATTGTTTTTGTCAATACTGAAAAACATTACCCATTGTTTTACTATGCTCACATCTACTATTTGCTTTCTGTAAATGTTCACTAAGCATTTTGATGGATGTCAATGAATGCAATTTTTACTGCATGGTGGAGTTCAATGACACATCTTTGCTTTCATGTCAGACACCATTTTATTATACTATTATTCAGTTGTTATCTGTACCAAGCCAAAAAATGGGTTATTGGCAAGATGTTTCAACTTCTACTGCCATACTATCAACATCTGCTTTGACATAGTGGGATCATTATCATCAAGTCATGCTGATGATACAGATTCCTTGGAGTCTCATTCGCCATTCTTTCCTATTGCCCATTATTCTTAGCAAGTCCTCTAGATAACAACACATGGCTGCACAGAGATAATATTGTGGATGACATAATAAAAATCCATCTTCTAGTGAGTATGGTATGCAGGCTCTTGTTCATCATTAGGGAAAATGAATAGCTAATGGTTACACCTATGTGGAAAAGTAGTGCCCTGTTAGTAGGGCATAAAATACACTGACTGTATCTCCTGCAGAGTAATAAGGCACTCACAAACCATATCTGATATTGAGTCTTCAATTCTGGGGCTCTGGACAGTGTAGCGTACCTCCTCTTTGTCATTACTCCTAGGTTCACTCTGACCCGGAGTGGTAGTTTGAGTCCCGTCTATGGGTTTAATAGATCTGTTTAAGAATTATTCACATTTGATTTGACTGTATCCAAAATAAACCTCTTAAGAAACAATTTCACAAAAAATGTAAATATCAATGTATAATGAATGGGATTCCCTAACTACCTGGCATGAAATAACCTTTGACAGGTTGATATGCTGCTAAAATCAATCAATCATGCGGAAAAATAGTCTTTTGTAACTGAAAACTAAATTATGGAGGTGCCTGTGGTGTAATGGTTATCATCGTAGGAAATGGACATGGCGACACGAGTTCAAATCCTGGTCAAGACTGATTGCATTTCACATAGCACTAATACCCTTGGGAAAGGTATGAACCCAACTATTCTCCCTCCAGCTATGGGTAAATAGTAGGGCAGACTGGGTTCTTCAGCCTTGGTGAGGCAACTAGTCTAGGAGAGGGAAAAATCTGAATTCAAACCTGTTAAACTCCGCTTAAAAATTGACCTTGTGTCATATCCTGCCCGAGTAGAGGTGTTGGTAAATATGGTAACTGAAAACTTGTTCTCACCAACATTGTTATTGTGCCTCCTGTATCTATTGTAGTATTTGTGGAAATAAATAGGAGGTATTACTTTTGGAACATCTCTCATATTTTGGTCAAAGTATTTATAACCAGATGTGTATTCTCTTTTATGTCTTGACAAAATGGTGCTTGTCCAAAATAATCCAATCATGAAAATTTCTGTTAATTCTCCAGTAATATACAAGAAAAAATTATATAGATATGTAATAGTTATATTCACCATCCAGATATAAGAGTAAGTTTCAGTCATTTACTTAATTTTTTTTTTTTTACTAAATAATTACATTTAAGTACTGACACAGGAAATAGCCTACCAACAATAATGCACTCAAAAATGAATTAAATTTAATAAAGGAATTGAAGGAATCAATAAGATTAAATACTTGATAGTTTTAATGACATCAAATGATGAGAAGAAACAACCCATAGATTCAAAAAGATAGTTTAAAAGATATCATGTACGAATATTTTATGAAAAGATTTTAGTCACCTAAGCCATAGACAGCAAGTAACATCCTCAAGGTCATATTAAACTTAACATAAATCTATGAATAGAAACATCTTGTATATTAAACATCCTTAAAATAAAGGTAATTCTGAAAACAGACTCTAATCAATATTTCATTAATATATGAGGATGGGCTGAAAAGTTCATAATTTGACATTGTATCTGCTGTCAATGACTTCTTTACCAATAGGATCCAAGCACTATAACTCCAATGGAAGAAGTGTGTGGACTGCAAAGGAAACTATGTTGAAAAATAAGCCTCATTTGGTCACATTCCATGGGAGTATCTTGGTCAGCCTATGAACTTTTCAGCCAACTATTGCATATGGACTATAGTTGATTTTACAAGTATGTTAATGTTTTTTCTTCTTTTGATGTTTTGACATTCATTGATACTATCAATGAATGTCAAGGCATCAATAAAATCAACAATAATTCCTTTTAGTTGATATGATATGAAATACTGTTTGTTTTAGAAATCTACCTTCATGATACTAATATTTTCCTTGATTTTCAAGTAAAAACTGTTCTTAGAAAGTGGTTTAGTATTCTTTATTGTTCTTCAATATTAGCTTAATCTGAGAAACTAAGTCTAATTTTAAATTTGGACCTCTTAGAAGTACAAATTTGTATAGATAATTGTTAACCTCAATATAGAATGCTAAGTAGCAAACTAGTCTAATATGTTATATTGCACTTGGTTCGCCACAATCCCATAAAGTGATTTAGTGACAACCAACACTGGTATAATATCTATATATATATATATATATATATATATATATATATATATATATATATATATTAGAGGCATATATTCCTAAGAAGGAAAGTATGTATTGTTTACCCAATAAAAATTGTTCTGCATAAAATTAAAAATATTTTTATCAAAGTTTAACATATCTATTTATTTCAGTTGTATCCTACCAGACTCTGTCAAGACTCAGTGAATTTATATTTATTGTAATGAAAACTTGAAACTTGCAAGCTGAAATTTATCTTTAAAAATCCATACCACTGATTCGCAAAATTTAATTTGCTGTAATCTCTTTCCCCAAGAAAACAATATGGCTCTTCCTGACAAAATATGAAGTGAATTTAGGTTCTAACTTTAGTCAGAGATTACAAAAGCATTCTTCAGCACCCACACAAGTAACTGCTGCTGATTTTTTATATATTTTTAAAAATTCAGCTTCAGTTGAATTCATTATTCATCATAGTTCTTGAAAGATGACATTAACATAAATAATTTAATAATGTAAATAAAAATTATCATAATTCAAAGGTATAAACTTTTTTTTAATGTGTTTGACTTTATTTTGAAAGTTAAACTCAGAAGTTAATTGTAAATAAATTTAAAAAAACATTTTAAAAAATCCAGTTGGCATCTTTAATTTCTGTAAATTATCTTTAATTCAATCTGCAAGATTGTTTTTTGCTTATCCAAGCATATTTTCGGGACATGCCTGTTAAAATGATAAAAGAAATCAACATATCTTAATTAATACAGCTTTATTTGGTTAGAGTTTTACATTTTGACACTATCTTGTCTCTTGTGAAAAAACCTCCTCTGACAATAAGATTCTTGTATCTTATATACATAAGTTCTGATTGGGGAGGTTACTCCTACTGCTCTTATGTATCACCACCCTCCTACTTTTCTCTTTTTGATAGCAACATGTCCACTATGTACTTATCATACCTTGAGGGTACATTTATTTTACGTTTTTGTGGGCTCTATGTCTCCATAAAGATTGTCGGTATCTAATGTTGGAAGTTGTTGAAAGTTTTGCTTAGTACCCTCTGTAAAGCCAGTAGCTGAATGGAAAGTTGAATAATAGTCTCTGAGAAACTTATAGATTGCTTCTTAGACTGGCCTGTTTTTATCAATGGTGATCTGAATGGTATTCTTTTAAGGTTTCATGAAGCACTCAGCTTCATTTCCTTGGAGTTGGGTAGGCATAGGTTACCTTTACCTTTATAATTCTTTCTCTAAACTAGTTCAGAAAAACTTGTCCATCAAATGGAGGTCTATTATAGCACTTGTGGCATTCTGGATAACCAAAATTTGTATGAATATCCTCCAGGGCAAGGAGGACATGTTGGCTCTTGGTAGACCAGACTAATTTGGTGGTTGAGCAAATATTTAGGTTGCATCGAGCTTTCATTACATGGTGTTGATTTAGAAGTGGACTGAATAGGTCAATTGACATGGCTTGCCAAGACCTTTCTGAAATTTTTAATGGTGATACTGTTCATGTCTGGCATTCATGACAGGTTTTAACTAGAAGCCTTATGGCATTGCCCATCCTAGGAAATCAGAAGTGTTCTCTCAATCAACGCTTGACAGCATCTTGACCAGGGTGAGATCCATTATGGATTAAGGCGATAACCTTCCCCAGTAGGCTTTCAAAAAGAAGCATCTTGTCTCTCTAGATGATGTCATTATTGATTGACAGTTTGGGGAATACTTTATTGTATGCCTTTCGGGTAGTATCATTAATTGGTACCAAACCAAGTGCAATGAAGAGTCTGAATTGTGACAAGGCATTGTTCTGTTTTTGGACTTTGTACAAATATTCCTCTGTTATGACAGTTAAGGGAAGAATTTTGTGGAGAATAAGCTTTAGCTTTTGGTGTTCTGCAGCTTCTTTTGCATTAATTTGTGGTAGTGGATGCTATTTTGTTTTGTCTGTTCACATAAATTTGTTGCGGCTTCAGCAAGGTCAGGAATAAAGGTGCTGTTTGTCCTGATCATGCATAGAAAGGACCTTACTTTGTCTTTTGATAGAGGTCTTTCAGCCTCTTGTACAGCCTAGGCCTTAGCTGTTTCTGGCTGAATCCCATATCTGTTGACTATGAATCCACAGGAAAAAACCTTTGGTTGTCCAAGTACACTTTTGCTGGGAATGACAGTAAGACCTGCCTATTCTTGGGCTATGGTGACAAGCTCAAATGCCCTGTTGAGTTGTTCATTATTTGCAGCTGCTATAATGATATCATCTTGAATAACTGTGGCATTGAGGATGCCAGAAATGATAAACTGGAGTTGGTGGTTGAGCTTTCTTGATGCTATGGTTCCCATTGTGAGTCTTTTGTATTGCACTAAATGATCGTCTGCATGGAAAATGAGCAGGCATATGGATTCTTCTTTTAGCTCCAGCAGATAGAATGTGGTTTTCAAGTCCAGCTTGCTGAACTCTGATTTGTCTGTGAACATTAGTATAATGTTGTTGGCATGTAGGATGGGGAGGTGAGTGTCTTGTCAGGATTTGTTTAAATTTCTCAGGTTCATGGTGACTCATACAGAACTGTTGGCCTTAGGAATGAGTACTGGGTTAGACAGCCATATTACTGGTCCATTGTGTAACTCTATGATATCGTTCACTTCTATTTCATCAATGTTCTCCTTTAAGGGATGAGGAATAAGCCTTAGCTTATGGTCAGTGATATATCTGTTTTCATTTGGAACTTGTATTAATTTGGCTTTCATCATTCCCAATCCCTGAAGCATGGTGGGATGTTTTGTGATTATGTCCACAGTCTGATCTAACCAATTTCTGTAAGTCCATGACTTCTTTGGTTTGGAATAGCTTGATCTCTACTGGGAATATGATGTCTTTCTCTGTGTTGAATGAGTTGAATGTGATTATCACCAGTGATTCAACTAGTTAGTAACATATTAGGATTGTTGTTGTTTTTGGAAGGTTATCGGTATCAATGATGACCTATTTGCTTTAACTTCTTTATCTCTCCAGTTGGTATTTATGACAAATTCTCCCTCTTGTACAATTGGAGTTGGATAGAGGTACTTAATCTTGACAGGTACATTGCGTGCTGGGATGATGTTTACCTTGGTACTAGTGACAATCATCTCTTGGATTTGACATCCTCCGAGTGTGACCAAATCTTTCTATAGTGCACATGTTTTTGACTGCTGTCATCCTGAAGGTGGTCAGAATGGAGAAGTACTTGTTTCGGCTCATGCATACAGAAGAGAAATGCCCTTTTTTACCATAAATATTCTTATACCTTCTATGAACCGAGCATGTTGTACTCAGCTTGCAATATTGGTCCCTACAGCTTAGGCTTATTCTAGTGACTTTAGGTCCTTGTTAAACTCCACCTTCTTGTCTGTCTTTAGATCTTCTCCTTGGAAAATGTGCATTCAAAAAAACTTTCCTTTATGCTACTCTGGTTTCTCTTAAGAAAAGCCTGTTTTGAGTTCACTCATCGAGGTGTCTTTGTACCACATCTCCCATGCTAATCCATTGGGGTCTCCTCATCACCTGTTATTGAAATGATAAAAGAACTTTGTGTATTTTGTTTAAAACAGCTTTATTAGGTTGAAGGTTTACATTTTCAGTACCATCTTGTCGCTAGTTTAAAACCCTCCCCTAACAATGAGATTCTCACATCTTTTATATCTTAAGTTATAATCGGAGAGGCTAATCCCACTACTCTTATGTATCAATGCCACTGATATATAAATATATATATGTATGTGTGTGTTTGTGTGTGCGTCTAATACTCATGTGACTTAAAAAAGAGTATAAAAAATGAGTATATAATTTGTTCTGTTGAAAAAGTCAGATGCATTGAATACTAGCTCACCTGAGGATCAAAAGCATGAATCTTTGAATCATGAGTTTTTATCCTGTATTATATCTAATTTTATACTTGAAATATATTGTGATATTGTTTTGCATTTTTGTGCATTGAGCAAAGATTTCATGGATTAAAAACACTTTTACCTTTAGATTTTAATTATAATCAGAATTGTATGTATGCAAGTATATATGTATTTATGTATGTTATTTTGGTGCTGAATTTAACTATTTTTGCTATATTCTTCATTTAGATCATTGCCATAGAAACTAGTTTAAGTAAACAATATCAGTTTCTTCATATTGAGCAGGTTCTATTGATTTAATGCCACAAAAAATTGAAAAATGTGGCAGGAATATGCCATGTAATCACAAAGACTTATGTCATGAATCTATAAAAACATTTTGTTCTACATATAGTTTGCCAAAGCATATATATTGGCATATCATGCAACTTTCTGAGATCTAAATTTTAGCTGCATATTAGGAGGTTATACCGGATGCAAGATACAAACTTTGTACATGTAAATAGTTGGTAAAGGCTTGGCCAAGGTCAACTGGTATGCCTCCAATTTTCAGCTGCAAAAATCAACAAATAGTTCCGAATAGTAGGGGAATATATTCAAGTATATATGGTATGTGATAAAAAGGTTCCAATTGTAAGTGTAATTAAGATTTTAAAAATATTCTGGCCTTTTTATGAATATCTCTGTGTGTGGTTTCTCCAATCTCAAAATCACAAAAAATTGGTTGGAGAGAAAAAATTAAACTTAAAATACAAAAAATTATACTTAATATGAGACTTTGTATGTAAAAATTATATTTTCCAAGTTGCAAGTTATATTCTTTCAATTGGTTAATCTTAATTACATGTGTTTTTGGTGTATTGTTATCACTGTATATAAACAAATTATGTTGAATGATAGGTCACAACCAGTTTGGCTTACTTACCTAAACTGATTATAATAACTAGTAACCTTTAACCTTGGAAACAGGTTACAGATGGGATTCTCAGCAAAAATAATGACACTTTAACAGGAATAAATATATATATATATATATATATATATATATATATATATATATATATATATATATACATATACATCTGTGTGTATGTGTGCATGTATGAAGTATATGTGCATAAACCTATATGTAAGCATTAACATATGCATACAAAAATTGTTACATCATTGAATTCTGTCAAACAGTCTATTTTCATATAAGCTATACTAAAAAAATGAGCTTCCTATTTGTGTGTTTGTCAATGCCACTTTCACATTACAATGATAAGATTTATTGAGATAATATTTTACATGAAGACTTATGAGACCTCCACTTGTCACCCAGGCTATATGTGGTTGACATTATCAGTCATTTCAGATCCTTTGAGGTTAAAGAACTAACATCTCCAATTCTAAACATTGAAAATAATTTTTATACAAAAATTTTCTTCCTTCATTCTTATGATTAGTACAATAATTTATTTCAATAAAATTATTTTCATACAAGTTTTCAGTATTTTTCATTACATATTGCCAAAATTGGTGAGTGCAGACTACCTGCTTTTTTCATGACCAGTTCTATGTTGGTTGTTCTAGGTTTGGATCCCAAAAAACACTTTCATAAAAGCATTTAAGAGGGTTAGGGTTCTTTGTTTAATGGCATATAAACCTTTATGGAGCATCCAAGAGGATAAGTACTAATGTTGTGTACCCAGATACCTTGTCATGCTAAGGAAGTTCATTTGTTTTTGGTTTGGGCATAAGTTTTTCATGTGTAAATTATCTTTTTTTTTGCTGTGTTAAAAAAAATATATTAAAGTACATATTTTACTTGTGCTGTCATATCTGAAGTTATTTTCCCCAACCATTAAACAATTGTAAAATTTTAAGACAAAATTTCTAAAAAACAATTGTTATTTATTTAACTTTGCTTAATCTGGCACACAAATGTTAAAAGTACCTGCTGTTCCAAAGAGGTTACTGATCTCAGAAATGATTAGGCTCATCACTGCTTAACTTCAGTGATATTAAAGAAACCAGAATGAAACCAGATAATCAGTATTTGATTGACTAATTAGGTGTTGTTAATATTATTGATATTTGAATGATCTTTATGAAAGATTTTTGGGAGAGTACTATGTGTTTTAATTCAAGCCAATTTACTCATTGTTGTTATTTTTATTCTATTTTGGTTGTTATGCTTCACAGGATTTAGAACTTCAAACCTTGCTCTGAGGAGACATGTGCTTCCTTTTTCATACACTTTACATCCAATGAATGGAAAGTTTCTTTTTTGACCTGTGCCCTGTCAATGAACTTAGTGACCTCTGCTGATACATCTGATTTTCAGGTCATGTTTATGAGACTCAAAGTTCCTTGCCTGTTCCCTCCTGATTAGTAACTTCTATATCCTTTTTATGCCAATGCTTTATTTGTATGGTTTCCTGAAAATTCAAAAAGGAATTATTTCATTAAAATGTATTGTTAGTTATCAAATATCCACATCTCATCTATTGAGAAGATTCTTGATTGATATAACCAGTTAAGTCTTCACTATGTAAAGAACTGAAGCCAAATTTTAAAATTATTAAAGCTCTTATTAAATACATCTAAATGATGAGATTCAATCTTGTGAGCCTGTTTATCAAACATTCTTAACATTTTGTATAACACACTTCTAATTAGGTCCTGAAATATATAGACAGGAAAATGTGGTTATGGGATCACCACTCCCTCTACAAATGCCAAACTTATATTAGAGTATTATGAAGAAATGGTCCAAATAATATGTAATGGTTTCTAAGTTTCATCACATCTAAAATTACCCTTTCCTAGAAAAAGACCCATTTTCAAAAATAACTTTTTCCTATTTTGCTCCCAAAATCAAGTGGGTTTGCATCCAGCTATCCCTCCATCCTAGACAATAGCAGGCAGATATTTATAGAGAACAGACATAATATATTTTCCTACTACTCCAACAGCTGAGCTGAAATATCAGGTCTGAATTTCATTTACACTCATGTTATTTCTACCCTCATGACCAACTTACTCAAACTTAGGAATTTAGTTCCTTGTTTTGAATTCAGAGATGTCCATCTCCTCGAGTGGTTTAATTATTATTTTAACCATAATATATAGGTGCTTATCAAGAGAGAAACCAGGAAATAGTTATTCTAAAACATAACCCCAAAAAAGTCAAAGTTCATCTAGTTTGGTTTAATTTCTTTTTTAAATGACATATCAACCTTCATGGGTTATTTAATGCCAATGCTATTTTCATAGAAGAACAGTAGTGATACTATTTAACTCATAGCTGGTGTGGGATAAGGGAATTCATACCTTTCCCAAGGAGCATTAGTCTGAAAGTGAATGCAATAGTATGACGGGAGTTTAAAACATGTTTACTTCAACATGGTAGTTCAGCACATAAGCCCTTATGCAACAGGGACTCCCCCCTCATCTAGTTTACTGAAAGATACCTGAATTGGTAGTGACATATATGGGAAAAGTGCATGCTCGTTTAGTGGGACATTTTACATTCCAAAATTCTTTATACAACTGAGAGAAAAGGGATTCCTAGGCTACTCTAGTGGAATTTTTTGAAAATTTATCCCAAGAATTAATATTATAAAAATTGGTATAGCCTGCACCTTTTGAGAGGTCTGCAAAAAACATGTCCAGTTGGCTGGTCAAGCACTGAATGAGACTGGACTGAAATCTTTTGGGACTGATGGTTAAACTTTTTATGGAAGTTGAATCATGGGATATTTTAATTTTGTTTTTGTATTTTATTGTTTTATTTTTTGTATAAAATTTATTAATTTAATAATCCCCACAGGTACAACAGTCATAAATAATGCAAAAACAATATTAGCCTGATTTATCCAAAATGCTATATCTAAATATCAATTTGCATAATCTTCAGAATAATTCTTGCATATTTATCAAATATCCATAACTGATATAATGATATAGTTATTTATAAACATTAGGAGTTAACAATATTATTTTACAGTATTGTTTATAAATAAGCACAACTCAGCCAATTATAAAATGTTAATTTTCTTTTCAACTAAAGATACCAGGATTTTATGATTTGGTTTGGTTTGGTTTTATGGCATATCAACCATTGTTGGTTATTTAATGCCAAATCCTGTTTTTACATATATATTAAATATATGATTTATAAACACATTTTGTAGATACACATGATCAAACAGTTCTATTTCTAACAATTCAATTTATAATTAGTGAACAAAGTTAAATAGTTCCAAGTATTGCTCTGTATCACTAACAATTCAAATCAGTCATTTGTTTACACACAGTTAAATGATCAAACAAGTTTATTTTTAGTAATTCAATGTAGCATAAGTCCTTTGTTTGCACTCAGTTTAAATGTCAAGCAGTTCTATTTGACCCATAGATAGGACCCTATCAGTTGCTACCATTCTGGGCCGGAGTGGACCTGGGATCAATGGCAATGAAGGAGTACTCCGCATTCCACAAAGCTCCAGCATTACTGGAGACTCACCACCAGATTATTTAATGTCATATCCAGGAAACTTATTGAGGGAATCTTAACTCAATGCTGTCAAAATGGGCATTATTAGGTATTAGTTATTACCAAACTCTACAGCATTAAAACTCTGTAACCAAAAATATAAATAAGTGACAGTCTAAAAATAAGTTCACTGAGGCAAAATCCTGTATAGTAAGTATATTTTTTGAACCAGGGCACCTCATGCGGTGTAATGGTTAACAAGCTAGACTAGCAAACCTTTATGAGTGAATTTGAGTCTTATTGGGTGCCCCATTCATACAACCTTGTGTCACATGTGAATGACAAATCTAAATGAAAAGTATATTTTCAAACCAAATTTGATTTTTTTACCCTTTAGTTACTGAATTTCAATGCTGTAGAGCTTTTTCTTTAAGTGTTAGGATTAATCCCTGATGCTCTTCATAAAGGGGAGTGTTGTCAGGACAGAACTGGAGTTATTGAATGATAAATAAAAAAAGCCAATAACATAAAAAAAAAAAAAATAAATGCAAAAGTATGTTTTCCAGGAGGCCTCGGACAGGAAATGAAATCGCTGCATTCCTAAAAAGAGGGGCTTCCTGGCACCAAAGGTAAACTCTTTCTCAGAAGTTTTTACCACCTAGACTGAGATGGACATACTTTTTTCTCTCGGCTGTGAGTGGGAATGTTTGAGTGCTTATCAGTAGTACATTGTGTCTCCTGCGAGTAACAACCTCAGCTGAATGTACCCACTGAACACAGAGACACATGGCAAACCCTCAAACTTATAATTTGCCAAAGATGATTCTATGGTGCTCTTCAAATGTCTTGTGTGGGAGAGCATGGCCATTTCTACAGGTTCAGGAAAACATTTTTCACCATAGAATAGTCATAAACCCTGAAAATAAAAATTGAATCTAAAGGTATCTGTGTCTTCTTTTTCTGTCTTTAATTTCTTTAAGTGAATATGATGAAAAGTAGAAGAAATTAGATAAAAATCCCAGAATTTTCCAACAACAATATACATATACCATGCATTTGAATTGTATTTGACTTGTAATAAACTTAAAATATTCTACTTTGATCCACTTTTTTTTACCCAAAAGTATAAATAGAGAAGTTTTTTAGTTCAAACAGAGAGATCAACAGATCCACAGTCACATCACGGCATAAAAGATTGACACCAAATGACCCACTAATATACACTACAGTTAGGAGAGTGGCCGAAAACTCATACATACCAGAACACATGCATATAAATACTCATGTATGTAAGTACAAGCCTATCTTCTTTTAATTCGGACATATTCACACATATACACACATTCAATTCGACTTAAAACATTCTTGTTTTACACACACACACACACACACACACACAGACATGAACATCTTTTGTATAATTATTGCCAAATGTAAATAAACTGGATTACTTACAACCCTTAAAAACATTACATCTGGTTACGACCGGAAATGATGAAACTCTTACATAGCCCTGACCTGCTGTAACAGCTAAAAAAGGGAATAGCTAATGTTTTACAACATTAATAGAGCCTGTCTTTCAGAAGTAACTCTATTAAAATAAAATGAATTATCTTCTGTAGCCTATCCCGGGCTAAAGTAGGACTGTACTTCCACTTCTATTTTTTTTAGACGAACTTTCTGTTTACACAGCCCTTTAGTGTGACACAGTTTTCCCTTCACATAAACAAGCCTTTTTCGATTGTTCCTGGGCATGCACATTCCCTTGTTAACTTGTGCAAGTCCGCTGGTTTGGGCACAGTCCAACAAAGACAGACTTGAGGCTGTAAGGCCCCTGGCTTCAGCTGAGCTACCTTTGGGTGGGTGAGCTGCATCATAGTCCAGCAGGGCTCAAGCTTTGGCTCGTGCCCAACCTTCTCCTTCTCTAAACCCCCACTATAATTGACCTTTGGGTTATTGACTTTGTGTCAAGTCCTGTCTGGTGGGTGGCAGTGATAAATATAGGGCATGCTCGTTATCTCATAGCGAAGTCCTTAAAGGCGTAATCCTACATCTCGTAGTTGCATTCTCCTTACATCACATAGACATGCGATAAAGGTCTTTTTAAGGACCACTAGAGGTCTCTTTTGGTGGGTTAGAGTATCTCTGATGAACACTTCAAAGCAGATAGCCTGGAGGCAAACATGAAGAGGACTCTAAGACCACCCTGACTTAACCAATTTGGTTGGTTTCCTTGTCTGTTCGTTTGCTCGACTGTGCAGCACTAAAGCACAGTTAGCCTTAGCTGTCGGTACGCTTGTCCGTTTGTCCACTCAGCTGTGCAGCACTAAGATTCGGTAGATCTTAGCCACAGCTTCTTGGTCTGTTTGCGAGACAATGCAGAGCTAAGGCATGGTTAAGCCTTAGCCACAGCTCCTGATTCGTTTACAGAGCTAAGGCATGGTTAAGCCTTAGCCATTGGCTACCAATTCATTCGGTCAGCTTCACAGGGCTAAGGCACAGTTAAGCCTTTGCCACAGTTCCCAATTCGTTCACAGAGCTAAGGCAAGGTTAAGCCTTAGCCACAGCTTCCGATTTATTTGCACAGCTTCGTAGAGCTAAGGCACGGTTAAGCCTTAGCTGCAGTATCCGATTTGCTCGCTCGACTTCGCATGCACTAAGGCATGGCAAACCTTAGCCACAGTTACCCTGTCTGTTCAGTTGGTCTGCAGTGCTAAGACATGGTTAAATCTTAGTCACTATAGTCGCTCGACTCTATGTGACCAAGCTGTCAACACCTATTGCAGACCAGCTCCAGCAATGCAGCATCTAGTCCACGTACGACTCGCTGTACAAACTAGTGACTACATCGACATCTCCCAGTTAATCCAATGTACTTCAAAAACCGGGACATCGATCTACCAACTTCAACCATACCAGCTACCTACATTGATCATCTAGCTGCTTCTCTCTACCAACGACGACCATATCAGCCATCGACATCACTCATCCAACTGACTACAACAACAACATCAACATACACCAACTGAACTTTATCAGTCTTGTAAACTCAAAAAACTCGTTTTGTTATACTGTTATCTTGCCTTTGTTTCCTTCATTGTTCTTTTGTCTGTCATTACTCGCACGCTTAACTCTAAAATAATTTGAGAGGTTGACATGCTTATCAGCTCTGCAACACCATTGTCGAGTTGATAAAATATGAAGTTGTTTATCTATAAGGTTCTTTTTTTTTTGTCACATTTCTCATGTCTACTATATTTGTGCAAATTTGTGTTGTATTATTGTGGAACTAACACCTGAGGTTTTACTTTTCGTGGAACTTCGGGGAATCCTATTCCTCCATACACCAGAGAGATCCATATTAAACTCTACCTATGTCAAACTTCCCTTCAGTTACAAAATATTTGTGAAATTTAAAAAAAATATCAATCCTTGACTCTAGCTCTTGGAAATAATATTTCTTAAAAATCAATGTGTAAGGAGCAATTGTCTTCCTTTCTGATGGGGGTATGTCTTCCCTCATTACCTGTCAGTTTGTCACGTGGGAATTCTGCCTTCTTCAAAGTGAATGTATATGTTTTGTCACTTTTGTTCTATGAACAGCAGAGGGACATTTGTTTCCAACCCCGGCGATGTAATTTAAAGACAAGCCTTTCAAGAAACGACATATCTAGTTGATGGGACACATTCGGCCGGCTGTGATGTAACGGGCGGTTCAGGTCGGGAGAGTCTTGTCACTGAATATACCTCTGACCTCAGGGGGCCGTCCCCCCTGGCTTTAACCCTCTTCAGAGGGTTTGGGTTTATTGCCGGGCGACTGAGGCGCCCTCTTTAGTGAAATGCCGATGGGGTCCGAGGCATTTTTGGAAATGCCGGGCGCGTGTGGGCTCCGGCCCTGCGCCTGGACGCACCTTAAAAAAGGCCTTGTGCCATACTCGTCCGGTAGGTGGGACGGAGGACAAATACCATCATTCTCGTACCTTTTCTTACATACTGCTTGTTTGTGAACAATACATGCAATTTATCTGTTTGGAGACATTTATTATTGCCAAATTTGTTATATTATATATATATATATATATATATATATATATATATATATATATATATATATATATATATCCATTAAATGTTCACATGAGTTTATCTCGTCGTTACTTTCCGTTTATTTAGTTATGTATGAATTAATAAACTAATGCGAATATTGTAACCTGGTGACAAGTAAACGATTAAATATTTTTTCTAGCACCTAATTGCTTTAAGGTTTAACTGGTTTTAAGTCGATCAGATAAATGTATTGAATGAACATAAATTTACGTCTCTTGTTCGTATTCACTGATGTCGTGAAATCTCTTAAGATGAAACAAACATTCTTTTATTTCATTGAAACTGAATAAAAAAAAAATAGAATTAGAAGTCATTTACCGTAAACAGACACCTAAAGATTACGACAGTCATTAATTTATCGTAAAGTGGTTCCCTGGGGAAAACGACACTAGAGAAAATTAAATGAAACTTATAAACAAAAAATAAATTTTCGTTAACTCGTTTACATTGATAGTTTGTGTCTCCATTTATATCACCGAATTACCATTTTAGAAGAGCGTGTTTTCTAAGCAAAGTTTAGTGAATAGAAAACGTGTTTCTATGGATGTTTGTTAATGGTGACATGTAAGTAACTTCAATTATTGTATTTGTTATCGTTTTGGTTTTTAAAAATATTTAAATGACCTATCAGAAAAAAGATAATATCCCATTAGATTTTAATAAAACCTATTAAGACTCTTAAACTCTTTCTTATAAAAAAATCCAAATACAACGATTTGTTTTGATATTTTTTGTGAATACAGCCGAGAATCCTTTTTAAGTCAATCGAATATGCATAGTTCATTGTTTGGTGAAAATGCTTTATTTTTGTCTGATAGAAGAGAATTTTGAGGTGCATAATTGACAAAACTTTCTAGTCTCTTTGTCTCTACATTTCTATCCCGATTTTTTGATGAATTTGGTGTTGACTTTGCGTCTCTTGTGTACTATGTACCTACGGTACATTAGTGTATTTTCAATAATAAATAATAATTTTCAGGAAAGAGGAATAATTTATACATTTTCATTGATTTATTTTATTTGTTTTCTCCAGTTCGTAGTTTAATTACAGAAAAAAAATGTCAGCTTTTCAATACTTTCTGGTATCGTCAGTCATCTGACCAAGCAGACGATAATGGCTGCCAATCACCCAGAAAACCCTTCTCAAGACCCGCAGAATACGAATCTGGAAGATTTCTTTGAAAAGTTTGACCGATGGCAACAGGTATATACTGTTTATTCAGCTATTGTAAAATTCACTAAATCTTTGTCATTCATCTTCAAAAATTATAAAGAAAACGGGTGTGGAAGGAAATAAAAAGGTCAATTGTGCTTTAGGATAAATTATTTGGATTTATTTGTCTGGATTTATTTGCTTTTAACTAAAAGATTTGTCATTTTCCAAATCTTCCGTTGCTAAGACACCAAATGAAATTAAAAGAATTTTAAACATTTATTTATTAAAAAAATTTTTTTGAAATTAATTGATAATTGTTCAAATAACGTACTTTTTATATTATTGTTGAAGTTAAGAATTCGAGATATCTTTTTTGTTAGCCCTAAATAAAATTAGGAATAACTTGCCAGATGAAATGTTTCGCATAAACTGAGGACACCTTCGGTGATCATTTGGGGTAATTTGCCAAGCTTTTTGCTTAGATGTGGCACAAGGCCATATGAATGGGGCACCCAATGAGACTCGCATTCATTCACGAAAATTTGCTTATCTAGCTTGCTAACCATTACACTACCCTAGGCACCTTCGATGATTATTTGTGAAATACACGCAGAAGTTCAGATGAACTTAATCCCTTTCCATTCCATACACTTAACAAAAAAAAAAAAAAAAAAAAAATTCAGCACAAATTTCATCTGTAACTTGAATGATTTTTTTTTAAGACTTGAAAATAAAATTGGCTGTGAACCAAGATTAAACCTTAAGAACAAATCAATGAAATTGAAACAAAGTTTTTATTTTATTTTATTTCTTGACATCAAAAACAAAACGACAAAAGAAATTTTCTACTAGGTTCAGCAACAAATTCTTAGACAATTTGTTTTTATATATTTTTAAATAAATTTTCTAAATTAAAATATAAGTTTATTTATTGTCATTGGCTACTTGTATTTGAACTTTAGTTCATGTTGTTCAAATTGTTTCTCTTTTCTTTGAAGAGAAGAGGCCAAAACTTTCTTTAAAAAAAAAATAGCCCCCCCACCCGAAAGTTTAAAAAAGATTTACAATAATTCGATCTATCTGGTTACTTGACTACCAATGCTGTTTCTGAATAGGGTGATCATTCTACATTGAATTAAAATGTGTAAGTGAACTCCTTATAAAATGTAAATTTTTTTTTTCAAATTAATAAAAAATTGCTGTGAGTTTGATGGTTTAATTAGTTCAAATCACACACACAAAAAATTAGTAGAAAATTTATATATGTGGAATAACACCTATGTTAACTTTCACTGAAAAAATGCAGTCAATCCAAGAAATAACATGAAAATAATATATGAACATGCTGAGGTAGATACTGGTCCTTGCTAAGATGGGAAAGTCTCTTTAAAATACCAATATCTTTTACCCAAAGGTTCCCACTTAGACTATATCAGTTTGAGATGGAAGTAGGCCCCCTCAAAATTGTGAGCCTATTCCAACTTCTCTTGGTCCTTCTGTTCTGGCTAGAGTAGATATGAAGAGAGATAGACAGATAGATCTAAATCACAATACTCTTACATTTGAAAGTGAAATTTACATGTTTTAAATGCCTCTTTTCAAAGTTTTTATGAAGGTATGATTCAAAATGTAGCTTTTTCAAAGACATATAAAATAATATTCTATTCCTTTTGAACATTTCTTGTAAATATATTGGCTGTTTGCCAGTAATATACTTCTTGGAGTGCAGTTTGAAAACTGTTCACTTGGCTCAAAAAAGGTATATTTGAGCCTGTGAATTGCATCTGGAAAAACTAGTATTAGAAAAAAAAACTAGTATTAGAAAAAGCCTATCCCGAAACACATTTAAAAAAGGACCCCTCTTGAAGTATTAAAAAAATAGCTAAGCATGCAATTCCCTAATGTAAGGTAATTCAATTTTTATTTTCATCTTATTTCTGGGATTGATTGAATTTTTCAGTTTTAATAGATAAAAAAAATTCCTCTTCAAAGAAGCTCCCCACCCCCATGAAATAAATAAATACATTACAAATTTTCCTCTTCAATACTGACAGGTATTAAAAAAAACAAAAAGCTCACCCCCACTCGCGAAAGAAAAAAAAAAGATTCTAATTCAATCAGTCTGGCTACTTGTCTTTTCCAACACTAACTGTTCTGGAAGTGAGTGATCATTCAACATTAAATTACAATGTGAAAGTGAGTCCTCTGCCACCTTATAAAATGTAAGATAATTTTTATTTTTTTGAAAAATAAAAAATTATGAATTTGAAGGTCTAATTAGTTCAAATCATACACAAAAAAATTTTCCCCCAGTTAACTTAAATGACTGTATGTGTTGAATAACATTTTTTTGAATCTTCAAAGAAGCCCTTTTCCCATGAAAGCAAAAAATAGCATTACAAAATTTCTCCTTCCACACTGGAAAGTATTTATCCTGCCTATTGAAGTAAAAAGAACAAACAATTTTTTAAATAATTCAACCTGTCTATATTTTTTTTTAAGGAATATCAACCTTTGTAGCTTATTTAATGCAAAAGCCATCCTTGTCTAAGGACAGCAATGTTACTATTTATAGCAGGGGGATAAAGGAGTTTGTACCTTTCTCAAGGTATTATGCTGAGTGAATGTAAAAGTATGATTGGAGTTTGAATTGACTTACTTTAAGGCTGCAGTCCAGCACTTTAGGTATTATGCCTCAGAGACTTCTCTTCTCTGATTACTTGTCTTTTCCAACACAAATTGTTTCAGAAATGAGTGATCATTCTGATAGAATTAGAATGTGAAATCCTTTATAAAATGTAAATTTTTTTTTAAATAGAAAAATATTGTTGTGAGTTTGTAGGTCTAATTAGTTCATGTCATAAAAAAAAATACAAAACATTTTTTCTTATTGTGAACTTGAATGGGTGCCTGTGTAGAACTTTACTGAACATAATTTTTCAAAATCCTTCCATCCAAATTTATGATATAACTCACAAATGGTAATTAATCAGTTGATTAGAATCTGTCCCTCTTTTCTTCCTAGGGCACAAGTGAGCTGGTATGGTCTTGTTTGTTACAAATTAATTTTTTTTCCTGAATAATTTTGCTTGTTTTGCTCTATTGAGAAAATTTATCAAATTTGAAATTAATTGACATGGAATTAGATATGAGTAAGCACAATAGAAGCATCAATATCACCATGGATAACAGTTCCAATGGTACCCAAACTTATTCACTGGTCATCTAATTTAAAATGGAACTGTTTTTGTATGTGAAACTGTTTTTGACATTGAAACTAGTTATGCTAAACTGAATTGTTTGAAATAGAATTGATTATTTGTATTAAAATAGATTTGGCATTAAATAACCTACAAAGGTTGATATGTCCTAAAACCCAACCAACCAACAATCTAATTTAAAAGAAAGTTTTAATAATTTTTTTATTTATGGATATGGCAAATAAAACCTACTATGATTTAGAATTAAAATTAATAATAAACATTTAAAGAATAAAACATACCTTGACTTTTGTGTTTCCCAAACTCTTTTCTTTCTTTTTATGCAACCAGCAAATAACAGGGAAAGCAACAATTTTAATTTTCATTAGCATTAAGGAATACTAATATATATATATATATATATATATATATATATGTATTTTGAATGATTTTTAAACACACAGGCACACACATTGAAGAGATGAACTGATGGTTTAGGTTTAAATCTCACAGCTGAAACTACTTTGAATCTTTTTTTATTTCAAGTGGAGTGGAACAATTTTCTGAAAAGCAATTATTGCTATTTTTTATTTTGTGAATGGAAATATCAAATATTTCAATTTTATCACGTATGTATTTATCTAACTCCTTTGCTATGAGCAGGATGTATAAACGCAACCAGACCTAAAGTAACCAGTCTGCTTTACTATATACCCACAGTGGGGAAGGGAGAACAGTTGTGTATTTCCTCTTATTATAGTCATTCATATAAACCCAATAAAAGACATGCCTATCTGAAAAAAAATGGGAAGGGAAGATAATAAAAATAAAACTGTTTTGTGTGTAGCTGATTAAATTAAAAAAAATTGTTTACACTTACAGGTAGAGTATGATTATTGGAATAACTCAAACTGATCATGATGACACCATGGATTGATAGTCTAATCAATTATTAGTAGACCAGTAGATTCCCGCCAATGATGATATTGATTTTTCTAGGAAGGCATGAAGGGTTCTAAATTTAGCATTCCATAGTTATCTCAATTATACTGAGGATTTGGATGACTCTCAACAATGAATCTCAGTGCAAATACTGACCCTACAAAATTACCATTGTAAATTGTACTGGAAATTGCTACATTCTATACAGTAGATTTTATTTGCCTTGCCTTTTGGTTGGTGGCAAGATTTGACACAATATGGTTTTTTTTTAAGTGAAGTCCCTCATGCATATGAATACTTGTTTGTGGGTGGTGCCAAGTAATAGCTTATTTTAAATGTTCTAATAAAAATCTCACTATGATAGTTACAGTCATGCAAACGCACAAACATATATATATATATATATATATGTATCATCATCATCATCATGTCATGCCACCAGCACGGATATCCCTGACCCTCTCTCGTCACTCCTCCCTATCGTTCATCGCTTCTGGCAAGTCTTCAGGGCTACATCCCGTATCCTCACAGAGCTGCTGCATGTATGTTTGAGCTGGCCGTCCTGCTTTTGTTCGGCCGTATGAGGGGGTCCATAGGAGTACATCACTTATGAGCTCGTCCCTGCTTCTCTAGCAGTGTCCTGCATGTCTGGTCCGTCTAACTTGGATAGTTTTCATGATGGGAGGCAAGTGGCCGTATAGTTGGTGCTTTGTGGGGTGTTGCCTCCATGACTTGTTCAATATTGCTCGCAGCATTCTTGTGTAATTGCCGTCTATCTTTTTCTCCAGCTGTTTAGTTAGCGTTCAAGTAGTACATCCATATAGCAGTATCGATATGACCACTGCTTGGAAGAAACTGCATTTCATTTTATCAGTCAGGTCTGACTTCCATATGATCGATAGCCTATCGATAGCTGACCATGCCTTCGTAAGCCGCGTGACGATGTCTTTTTCAGTTGATGAGACACTGCTTCCTAGGTAGGGGAATTTGTCTACTCGTTTCAGGGAGCTTTTGTCTAGTGTGGAAATGTCGCCTGTTTGATTAAAGCACATGTATGTGTGCATTGACATGGAGCCTGTGGCTGCTCATTCCAAGCTATGCAGTAGTGTTTCAGCTTGGTCGGGTGTATTTGGCAGATTCGCTATGTCATAGGTGTAGTTGGCATCAGTAATTGTTTTCGCGGGGTACCTTCTGCTTCTTTTCTTTGTCAGCTCGAAGCCGTTTTCTTTGATTTTATCAATCAATGTTCTAAGCACGTAGTCTAGACAGATGATAAAGAGGTTTGGGGCTAGCGTATCCCCTTGCAGTACTCCTGCTACAATGTCGAAGTAGTCTGTGTCTCCATCCGGTGAACGTACTTTCACTTTGGTGTTTCTATAGAGAATCATTATTGCTGCGACGGTCTCTTTTGGTATGCCATTTGCTAGTAGGATTTGTTCCATCTTCCCTCTGTGAATGGAATCAAAGGCCTTGGTAAAGTCGACAAATAGTATTGTTGCCTGTAGGTTTTTTGCCCATACGCCTTCAAGGATTCTACAGATAGTTAATATTTGTAAGGTCGTGGATCTATTTCTTCGGAAGCCATTTTGGTTTTTCCTAAGAATGTTGTCAATTTGGGGTTCTATGCGGTTTCGTAGTAGGGTATTGTAAATTTTAGCTGCTATGAATGTAAGTGTTATACCTCGGTAGTTCTTGGCTAATCTGGGGTCACCCTTTTTAGGGAAGGGGAGGATACATCCCTTCATCCATCTGTCTATTGGATTTTAATTATAGACTGCATTACAGTGTTGGAGCAGTATGTCGTTGAATTGTCTGGCCTTCCATGCTTCTGGGGGAATCTTGTCAAGCCCTGCGGCTTTCCTATTTTTAATATTTCTAAGAACTGAGTCGAGTTCTTCTTGAGTGAACGGTCCTAGTTTAATGTCCAATTGCTTACTAATAATTCTGGTGATTGGTTCTTGTGTAACTTTCGGTGGGTTTCCTAGTAGATTTTTGAAATATATATAGTAGATTTTTGAAATGCTGTTTCTAAAGTTTAATTCTTTCTTGTTGGTTTGTAGCTTTTAATTTAGCTTTGGTTGTGCTCTTCCTTCTACTCACTTTGTTTATTGTTTACCAGGCTATCCTAGATTCCACTGAGTCTCTAATCTTATCTATCTGATTTTGTGTATATATATATATATATATATATATATATATATATATACATGAGAATTTTAGCATCATATAGATTGTCTTGAACCAAATTTTCTTTTCTCTCTGGCCTTTAACATTTTGATATGTATAGTCACACTAATACAAGTATTGTTTTATAAGAGTCAATTCGTAATTATTTGCTTCTAGCAAAAGTTGGTTTTGGGCAATTTTTTTTTTTTTTATAGGATAGTGTTATTTTCAACAAATTTAGCTTCCCTAAAATTTTAAACTGATTCAAAGGAGTAAGAGTTGTTTTTCTGCATTTTTTGCTGCAGATGAAAAAGTGATGCAAAAAAAGAAAGTACTGCAGGCAAATTTCAACAGTATGGTGAGCAAATGAAAAAACATTTGCCACACAACTTTTAAAAAAAAATACAGTCAGGATATTTAAAATATATGGCCTGTAAATTAAAAAGGCAAACAAATTGATCTACATGTTAATTAACATAGTTACAGCTACAATTGGGCAAATCACATTATGCAATGGTTAATGAGCTGGTCTAGCAAACCATTATTAGTGAGTACTGTATATTTCAGGCCTTGTGTCTCAATTAAGCTGTGATTAATAAATGACTACTGAAATAAGCTTTTGATTGATAGTGTGAATTCAGACCATAGCTCATTCAATAGTCCAAGTGTAAGCATAGAAAAGAGAGGAATCCATAAGTAGACCAAATGAGGAAAATATAAAACAGTTCAGCAATGTGTAGTGACAGCTACTTAGAATGGTGAAGATTGGCAAGCTGTTATCAAAGCAGATGAATTCAATACAAGCATAGCAAGATGATATTGTTAAAGGCTTGCAATTCTTTTAAAACAAAGATGTGTAGGTGTGAGACCAAGTGTTCAGAAATTTGTCATATCACAATTTTTAATCAACATTCTGGACAAAAATTGCCAAGCCACTTTAAAATATTTGTCAGACCCTATACATTGCCATAAATATTTCCATAAGTACCCATAAGTACCATTCTCATGGGATTCATTTTACAATTACAAGAGTAAGTGTTGTTCCTGTTGGTGCCAATATTCTTATGAATAAAATAGAGACAAAAGAATTTCTCAAGGATTTATAAAAATATCTATTATGAAGATGAGCATAATCGGAATTTCTTTTGCAGAAGGCTTAAAGGCCAAGCTATGTATTTATCCAACCCCAACATCACAGGCAAGTCAATTTTAAGTAAAGTAAAGCTGCTTTGAATTTATAGTTTTCCTTTTCCTAGCCTGTTTGCCTAACCAAGACTAAAGAATCTAGTTTGTCCAACTATTCACCTATAGCTGGAGGAAGAAGTAGATTCATACCTTTCCCAAGGGTATTACTGCAAAGTGAACAGCTTAATTCAGGATTTGAACTTGGGTTGCTGGTTCCATTTCCTATGATGATATACATTTTGCCAAGCACATCTTCTAAGTCTGTGTTAACAGATGCATGATAGCATTTCTAAATTTCAAGGGACAATGTGTTGCCTTTTGTAGGATCCAGTATGTGCTTATTAAAAAGAAGTAGGAAGAAGGATTTTTGGATTGGCTGATATGTGAATTGGAGCATTTGAGTGAAACGGTGAATTTAATCAAAATTTCATTTATTGATAATGCAACTGTACACTCCAATATTGAACAACCTCCTGCACAATTCTTTTTATGGTCCCATTTGTTTGGTCATCTGTAAAGAACTAGAGAACACATGGTCAAAAGACTATCTGAAGTGCCAGCTGACCTTCCTCCTGGAATTTCTAAAACATATCAGCTAAATCATGTCAATGAAGTTTTTGAGTAAGCTATATTCTATGGACTGAGAAAGGATCAGCTTGGTTGATTTTATGGCAGGTCAACCATTGTTGGGTTATTTAATACCCAAATCATGTTTTGTTTTTATTTTGCAAGCAAAATGATTTCAACTAACTAATAATAATCATTTGTAAACAATTATAGACTCAAGTAATTATTCATACTCTATTGGTGGGACTTAGAATTTGTTGACTTCATCCTCTGCTTAAGAGTTAGAATGTGCTGATTGTATCTTCTGCTTAAGGGTAAGACCTTCTCCCCAAAAAAGAAGAAGGACATAACATTTATCAAGCCAGTGTCCTTATGTATGACATTAAACTGCAACTGTTGGTTGGGCTCCAATTCTGGAGCTCTGGGGATTGTAGAGTTCTCCTTCATTACAATTACTCCCAGGTTCACTCTGACCAGGAGTGGTAATATCTATTTGACCCATAGATAGGGGTCTAATAGATATTACCACTCCTAGTCAGAGCCCCATCTATGGGTCAAATAGATATTTGCAAATTATTTGTATTAGATAGGAACACTTGATAGCATATGACTGTGTACAAAAAACTTAAGAAGCTACATAAAAAAAATATATTAATGTGCAATATATGTAATTCCTGAACCACTTGGGTTGACATGCTTTTAAAATCAATCAGTTTTAATACAAGTAATTTGCATTTCATTTTATGGTTTGAAATCTTTTTATCTAATATTAATAATTTTCAAACATCTATTTGACCTGGGACCCTAACATGTATGACCCCTCTGAAGATAAAGGCAATATTAATGATAGTTCACATTACCCAGAGCTCCAAAATGGAAGCCTTGCCATTAGATGTAATTTAGTGTCATACTCAGTATACTAGATAAATGTTATGTACAGAGACATGATGCTGCAATATTGGAGGAAAAAGATATTCTTTATGGAAAATAATTTGTTTTAGATTTTTACTATGATATGAATTACATTTTAATTATGTATTTTTTATTTATTCTTACAATCTTGAGCTCTTCAAATTTACTGTTTGAATAAATTATCATTAAACAATATATATATATATACACAAATTTCACTCTCCAAAATTACCATTTTCAGCAAGTGTGTCAATAACTGTGAATATTTGAATACTTATTTCCTTTACTAAGCTTAGTTCAGCTCTTGGCCAGAAATATGGAGTGCTCATCTAGGATTGAACTCTCTAATGATGATCTGCTAATTTAGCTTGCTAACCATTACGCCATGTGAGGTGCCCCTCATGTCACCTAGACAATATGGTTATTAGTCAGCATTAAAAAAAAGTGTGGGGTGACAAAAATACCCTGACTGAGTATAAAAGGTATTTTTGATTAGTAATTTATATTAAAAATTTGTTTTAGCATGTATTAAAAATGAATAAATAAAAGATAATGATTTTACCATGTTTAGGTTCAAGCAGTATGGATGGGTCTTATTTATTTTTGGTCTATGCTGTTTGCTTAATGATTGCACTAATCAATGAAGATTTTGCTATTGATGTTACAAAAATGTATTTTAGACTAAAATTACAAAAAATAATATTTTACTTTTTTACAACTTAAGGATGATATTTTTTTTATTAAAGTAATTCCTCTTTTAGTTGCAGTTGGTATAATCATTCATTTAGTTAAGTTGACTTGGCTTTGCACAAAACTAGAAATATAGGGGACTTAGTAAGACTCAAACTCATTAACAATAACCTACTTATCAAGCTTGCTAAACTTTACACTACACCCTTGTTACATCATATGTAAGCATATGAAATAAACTGTCATACAGCCAAACATTATTTATGTATATGTACACACACAGCAGAAAAATATTAAACAACAAGTAAATATTTACCCAACCCCTCTGCTATAGGCTGAGTTTGCCCTATTATTTACCTATAGCTGAAGTGGGCGGGGATGGAAGAATAGATAGGGTATTTGCCCAAAGGGATTCCTCTTCTTTCCTGCGTTCAGAATGTTATACTCATGTGACAACACCAAGCAAAGACCAACAATAGAAAGAGTTCCCGATTACTCACACCGTTTTATCTCCCCAACTACCCACCCATAATTCACTTAATTTCCAGTGCTTTTCTTTATGAATTCCTCCTTTCCTCAATTTTTTGGTTTTTCCCCATTTTTTTTTTTTTTTTTACATGTTTAACTGTTGGTGAGTTTACAGAGTATCTTTTACTCTTTACTCCATGTACTCTGCTGATCTCACATGTCACCCTTATCTGGCATAGTCATGTAACCAATGAGGCAGTTTCACCTCTCTGCCTTATCTTCCTGGTGATTCACTTGGGGTTTCTTCTTCTTGCCCTACAGAACTCTCATTATCTAACCAACAACCTATTGCATGTCTAGAATGTGCCAATGAGTCCCATTCATTAATAAGTTGTTTGGTGAATGTACATCAGTTACTACCCCCCTACTCATGGTTCTTCCCTAATCTGTCTTGAGGCAGGCACATTTGGTTCTGATAGTTACAGGGGTGATTAATGGGTGCTTCCATTCATACTGAAACACCACCAACTGCAATACAGTCCTTCTCCTGTCCTACCTGAGATGATATGTTATATCAATAGTGGTGAAATTTGCCCCCTTTTGGCTATTGCTTTTAGTGTCCTATGGTATCGTACAATGATTTTATTTCCACTTAGTCTGTATGCAGCCTTTTAAATCTTCCCTTTCCTCAGTTTGCTGGTTTTCCTTTTCTTTACAGGTTTAACTGTCAGTGAGTATGTGCTATATCTTTTACTCTTTATGCCACAGTCACCAATTCCATTTCTTATGACGATAGTTGTTAAGTGCACATCATACAAAAAGTAGAGCTTATGTTAAAATTATTATGTTAATGTTTTATTATTTTTTCCTTATTGTGAATATTTAAAAATATGTAACAACAAAAGACACTGTTAAAAATTATAAAATTACAAAAGATTTTAAAATATGAAATGCTTTTAGCAGTCTCTTAACAATAACACGAAGATTGATATGCTATTAAACAAAGAAACCAAAGCAACCCAAAGCTAAAGAACAATCAAGAAATTAGACATGCTATGTTTCTTCATTACTTCAAATATTTGTTTTGGACAACATTCAAAATCATTTTTAAAAATCTAAATTCCTCAATCAACAAGTGCTGTTGACTTTTATTTAAAGTTAATAGCACTTATGACTCATACTACAAACAATAGTCATAAGTGCTGTTCAAAATCAATGTTCCAGTCTTATTCTTTCATGGCCTCTGTGGGACAAAAACAGTATAATGATTACTTGTTGTTTGATAATCTAATTTTATTATTGAGCATTTTTCTGAAATTTTCAAGATTTTGTAAATGGCATTAATATTTATTGCACAGTATAATTTTTTCTTGTACACAGCTTAGAATGAACAGTGGTTTATGATATTACATTTTTAGATGTAATTTGATTTTGTTTAAAATTATTTGATATTTTTTAACCTCCTTTTCCCCTATTCCTGTGTTAAATCGTATCACTGCTGTTCGTCTATAAGGATGGTTTTAGCATTAAATAACCCACAAAGGTTGATATGCTGTTAAACAAAGAAACCAACTCAAACTTTGATATTTATTTTACATGAAGTTAAAAAAAAACTTTTCCATTCGGTAATGAGCTAGTTGCATAGACTACTACTATTTTTATTGAGTACATAGTAAGTTTGATTATCATTAAGATCTTATGTTTCTGATCTAGTGTTAAAACTAAGCTAAACTTAGTAAATAACTAAAATGTATTGAGAAGCCTGAAAATGTTAAATATTTAAAAAGTTTTTATGTAGTACAATGAAACACTCTTAAATTTTCTCTTAAAAAATATGCAATTATTTTTTCAAATTTTATTACAGATATCTCTTGGTGTTCTGAAAGAAAATAAAGATCTGTTGGAAAAAATAAAATCCTTCCAAGAAGAAAAGAAGAGAGTGAATGAAATCAACATAAAATTAGAAAAAGGTAAGAAAAGATGTAGACTTCTCATGCATAATTGATTCTAATTCAAGTTGCATTTAATATTTTTGTCTTTAGACAATAGTAGTTTTCATTACAGTACATTATTGACCAATGTTGGGATTGGTAAAAGAATGCTACTCTATTTTTTGTTTTTTTAAGGTTTTATGTTGGACAGTTACAGGTGAGAACATTTCTCTGCTGTGGGATTGGTGTGAATTAAAACAGTATTTTTCCAACATTTTTCGCCATGATACAGTGCAGTAACCACATCCTTTTGAACATAGATCTAAATTAAGTCTGAAAATTCCAACAAAATTTGAATTAAATATTTCTGTACATGTAAAAACTTGTAACAAAGGAAAATGCCGCCTCAATGTTTAGTATATTCAGAGTGGGCACATTTTTTTAGCAACTACTTCTTCATCAGTAAGCTAGTAACTTATACAAAACTAAAATCAGTATCAAAAGATATCAGGATTCATACATATTTTTTATTTACACTTCTTAATACTTACTCTTTTTATGAGCTTTATTTCTTTACTCATTTTAAGCAGTTACTCATAAATCCACACACACACACTATATATATATATATATATATATATATATATATAAATATATATATATATATATAGTGTGTATGAGTGTATATATGTTAAATAATTTGGATGATACTTGACAATATGATTGGGAAATGAAAATAAAGTTATTGACAGCTCAGTCCGCTGGAGCTGTAGAATATACTGAATGTATCTCTGCAGAGGGTTAAGACACCTCCTCCCAACAAGTCTTCTGTATGTATGAGTGTATGATATTAAACCATCTAATGTTGAGGCTCCAGTTGTAGAGCTTTGGAAAGTGTGGAGTACCCTTTCATTGCCATTACTCCCGAGTAATAGTACCTGTTAGGGTCCTATCTATAGGTCAAATAGAACTGTCTAACCATTCAACTCTGCAAACAAATGACTGTTAAATTGAATTGTTAGTGTTATAGAGCACTACTTGGAACCATTTCACTGTGCACATGAATGAATGATATTGAATAGAATTATTAGTGTTAAATAGCAATATGTGAAACCCTTTAACTGTTTGCAAAAATTAAATCATTGGTATTACATAGCAATTCTTGGAACCATTTAACTGTATGCAAACAATAGCAATACTTAATTGTATGCACACAAATTAACTTAAAAAAAAAATGGAATTACTTACAAACTATTCACTTAATCATACATATAACCATATAACTGTGTATAAACAAATGACTGATTTTAAATTAAATTGATAGTGTAACATAGCAATACATGAAACCATTTAACTGTGTGTTAGCAATTGATTAATATTGAATTGAATTATTAGTGTTAAATTGGAATACTTGAAACCATTTAACTGTGTGCAAAGAAATGAGCTTTGGCATGTTTACTAATTTTATCTTCAAATTGTTTACAAATCATATATATTTGATATATGTATAAACAGGATTTGGCATTAAATAACTTACAATGGTTGATATGCTATAAAACTCAACCAACCAACCAAGTTGTTGAAAGAAATAATTCATTGGTAGAACATATTTTACTTGTATGGCTGCATGTTAATTTGACTAAAAAAAGTTTTATTAAAAAATCTGGGTTATTTTATTGTTTGGTATTGTCAAATTATATCAGATTCCACACATTGGCATTTTGATGTGATTTTTACTATTTTTTATGTGTTTTTTTTTTCTATGTGAAAACTGATTTTTGTTGTTGTTGTTTCTGTGATTAATGAGAGATGAGATTATCATTCATCTTTAATGCCTTATCGTGTTCATATTTTCTCTTTTTAAGAGATCTAAATGTTTTCTAATGTATTTTCACTGGGAAATTTTGCAGATTATCTCATATACCTCTGGTTTCATTATTTGTATTTTAATCATAAATTTAATTGTCTTGTGAATACCAAGATCTTGTAAATTTCATTGAAGTTTACATGTTGAGTTTGTCAGTAATGTTAAGTGTCTAGTCACTCTATTTTTGCATATTTTTTGCATATTTTGTGTGCTTTATCTTTTAGCATTGTGTATAAAATAAAAAGGGTAAGGAAGAATTTAAACAGTGTTTTTGATGTATATCTGTTCTTCATCTATTTATTGAGGGCTTCAAAGAATTCTATGGTCTCTTAGAATCCTATTAATATTACTGTTTTTTTTTTGTGATGTGTATAAAAATGTATGTATTTATTTTTGTTTGTTGATTTGCAGTATACTTACTGTATATACTAGAGCATCATCTGATACTATCTTGAACTATTTGTTGATTCTTGCAGCTGAAAATTGTATGTTCCAGTTGGCCTAGATTTGGTCAACTATTTACACACATAAAATTTCTATCTTACATTTGGTGCAACCCTCTAATATTAGGTTAAAATTTAGGTCTCAGAACGATATGAGTATATACAGTACGAGTTCTGTTGAATAAGATGTTATGGAAAGGTAAATGTTTTGTTTCTATTTCAAAAGTGAATTCTATGATTGATTCTATTATATTAAGTTTTTCTTTAAGGTTTGATAATTTGGTTTTATGTGGTTTTATTTTCAGCCCCAATATTCATTCATAGTAGCAATGCTCTTGGCATCTTAAAATATTGTAGACATTTGTATTTTTGGTGGGTTCCATCTGAAAAATGCTTATAAAATTGTTATAGCCCTATAAAGTCTTATATAACCATTTATCAAAAAGAAGGAAATTGATTTTTCTACAAGTTTATCAAGATTTTTTATATGTGTATTATTATTTTAAAGAAAACTTTTATTAATGAGAAAGGAGAAAAAATATGATGAATATTCAAACATCCATTTTTTTCCCCATATAATTCACTTACACAAGGGAGTGTTAGTATATTTTACTTAATAACCAAAACTCCCAGTAATGTGAATATGGTTAAATTTGACAAAAAATAGAATAAAGAATCCTATTTAATATAGTCTATTATCAGTTTAAATTGGTCACTTACTTTTGTCATAAGGCATTCTCAAAGTTCAGTTTCTGTGGCTTAATAACTTTTTGTTGTAAAAATTCATTTCAATCACATATTGGTGAAACAGATTTTAATTAATTTTTTAATATATTTTTATGAATTTATGTCCAGTAGTTTGTTAATAAAATCTTATGGGAAACAATCAAACTTTGAGAAATGGAAATTTTTGATTTAATTTTGGAAGTAAGTAATTTGCTGAATATGAATCGCGTGATGAGAGAGGACCCCACCCTGTAGAGAGAAGAGCACAGATACCTCATGATGGTAGGAGGGAGGCAATAACAAGGATTCACTGTTGGGGTATTAGAGAGCAACAATGAATGGAATTAATTGTTGAAGATTAATTAAAGAGAAGGCTATTGATGAGATACGCCTACTTGAAAATAAGAGAAACAATTATGTAAACTCAGTTTTTGCCAAAAAGCGACAGAGTACTTGCAAAGTTGAGATTGAAGCAGGATGGAGCTCCTGTCAAAAGAACCTTGTACCAGATTTAGAGATAACCAGATTCTCTCACATATCTGTTGTTCCAACAAGCTGAAGATGAGAATTAATGTAACGCATTGAGAATACTTAGTGGGTCTAAGTGAGGAAGGCTGACTGTGGACTTAGACTGATTGCCACAACATAGAGACTAGATTCCGAGACATTCTGCTTTGTATTTATGGGGAATGGAACATTGATATAACATTTATTTTTTTTTAACTGTTGATTGTTTTTCTGACTAAAGACATTATTATTTTATCATTTTCTGAACTTCAACATTTTTTTTTTTTTAAATTATCAAATGATCAGTTGGTCCAGTTATTTTAGCTTTCAGTGTAAATAGTGGATTCAGCTGTATGGATTTAAAAATTCTTAACGTGGGCCGAAGACTGGTTTGGCTGAGAATTGATCTCTCACCTGGAAAGGTCAGACATTGTTGGTCATGTGAACGGCTGGGTGACAATCTTAAAAAATTGTTTTATGCACATAAAATCAAAAAAGCAAATAATGTTGGAATTAAGAGAGATAAAACCAGCCAGAAAAAGGTAAAGATCATTGAATCAGCTTGACCCTAGATTCAGGAGATGTTTTTGGTCTCTCACTCATAAGAGAACTGCCGGAGAAATGGCTCAAGAAATGACATCTTACACTAAAGCTGATTTGCAAGAGTTCAGTGAAATCTATACTTATGCATATTACATTGTAGTTAAAGACATATTTATGTCTGTCCTATTTGATAAGATTTTATTCATGATCACAGATTGTGCAGCCAATGAGAAAAGATCAAATTGTCGTATATTGACCTATGACCCGGCCGGGCTGTCAAAATAGGAAATGCACCTATGTAAATAACAGGTGCATCCGGTTGAGGAATAGCAGAGTGTAGCCTTGACTGTGGATGGGTTGAATGAGTGCAATTTGTGATGCCCACAAGAAGAAGGTGGGCGTTGAACTATTATATAACACAGTGCACAGGAAATTCAATCAGTTGCAGACAAGATGTGGTAGAGAAAGCCAGCACCCAGCAGAGGGAGCCCTCAGGCCCCCGATTGAGCAGTTTGGAGACCAGACTAGTTAGAGATAAGATGCGGTAGAGAAAACCAGCACCCAGAGAGGCTGGGCCCCAGGCCCCCGGTTGAGCAGCCCAGGAGAACGGGAAAGAAACGCGGTTATGGCCAATAGAGTGGGGGTCAATATGTTGCAGTTCTGTTTGGTCTCCTACTCCCTCTCACACACAACCCTTTCAAATAAAGTGAGAGGTATATTTTTCTAAGAACTGAGTCGCTTGTCTTTATTGTGTCGTTATGTTCTGCATACAGATGTGCATGCATATGTAGATGTATATGTATTATGTGTTTGTATAGTTAGTCATGGCTATACAACAAAATGATCCAATTGCAGAATATGGATACAAATTGAATTATAAGTAAGAGGCCTCCCCAAAATCATGATTCATAGCATGAACTGCATAGTTCATGTTTTGCTTGGATTTCACAGAGGAGCTGTTGAAGAAGCTAAGTCTTCAAATAGAAATTATTTTCAATGTAGAAAATTTAGGCAAAGATACAGTGGCAGTTTATACTTTCTTTAAACCTGAATCTGTGTCTTCTCAGACTGTACAGATGGAATCTGGACTCTTTTGCCCAACAACCCAGTTGGTTGGGACTGTAGAATTCACTCACTGCATCTTTGCAGAAAAGTAAGACCCTTCCCTCTACGTCCAATGCATGTCCTGAATATGATACTAAACCATTTAATAGTTAGGCTCTTGTCTCGGAGCTTTGAGCAATATGGAGCACTTCTTTATTGCCATTTCTCCCATTGGGACCCAAAGTGGTAATACCTGTTTGGATCCCATTTATGGGCCAAATAGATCTATTTAATCATTTGAAACCATGAATAACATTAGATAGAAGTAGTGCTTGATTATAAGACTTGAAACCATTTAACTGTGTGCAAATGAACTCTAGCTCATTTAAAAAATGTCATCTACAATCTGTTCCCTTAAAAATCATATATAAACAGGATTTGGCATTATATAACAATTAAGGGTTGATATGCCATTAAACTAAATATCCAATCAAACTCTTTGGCTCAAATGGTAATGAAAATGTGGAATCCAAGGTTTCTGGAGGTCCTACTGCTGGTTAAAAAATATAAAATCCTTGATCAGTTATAGAGACAACCATTTTAATTAGTTTTTTGATGGTTCTGTTCAAATGATCCACCCTCTAGAAAGCATCTAAGAGATGGAGAAGAAAATTGGAGAATGGTGGAAATTTGAAAGTGAAAAGTCTCATGTATGATCTCAAATACAAAAGCATTCTTTCCATTCAAAATTCACAAATCCTTTTGAGAATTTGATGCTGACTCATGACACTGTTTACCTTGAGCTGTATAAGTGTATATTGCCACTGCACCATAATATCAAAATGGCAATGCAACACCCTGATTTGTTAGTGAAAGAGAGCTTCTTTCCATTCCCTAATGCCAATCTCAACCTTACAAATGTGTTGCAGCTTTTAAGCCCATTGTTATTGACTAGAACCTCTTACTGTAAACTATCAGCAGACACATGAAGAGTTTCCTCAAGTGCATGGATAACAAACTGAAGGATTTCTTGCCAGAGGACATTTACAGTCACCCACCAGCTCCAATGGAGGTTTACCACACTAAAGGAAGCAGTACAGATAACATGACATCTGAACATCATTTTTGGACCTTAGATGCTTATCAAAAAAGATGTTGTCATGCATCACCCTATCTCCATACAACTTAATTGATGCTAAAGACTTGTGGGTAAAATATAAGTAAATGATTGTCAAGCTTACAAGTTGGAGGTAGATGCAGGTTGTAGAAGAAACCAAAAAAAGGAGGTAAATAGCTTAGGGAGAAACTCAACAGAAAGATGAATTTAAATTGGACATTGAAGAAAAATTGATAGATTCAGAAGCAACAATGAGAAGGAAGAAAAGAAAGTAGTTAAAAGAACTGTTGTGTTGGTAGATATTCCATCATAGGACAACATTGAAGTAGACATGTCAAATTTCATTGCTTTATCTTGAATAGCTTTTGCTATAAATTTGATTTGTCAATGAAAACACAATATGTTGTCCAAAAATTTTCAGAAAAATATGGGCTTTTTTATCTACAGTTTTTTCAACTTCAAGTGCTTATATTTCAAAAGTTATGGATGGATTTTGATAATTTGAAAATCCAAAATCTTATATCAATTTATATTTTATAAATATCCTATTTGTTATAGCAAAATCTCATTAGAATTTTTTGTAAGCATTTTTTGCTATTTGTTGTAAAGGAGGATATTTCCCCAATGAAAGACATAAATACTGACTAGACAAGGTTAGCATTCATAGCTCGTCTTGCTTACAGAGTATTCATTACTGTTGTTGAAGAACTACGTTTGATTCTATTTATTTTATTCCCTTGTACCAAAAGGTAATAAACCTATTTGTTAATCTTTTCCAGATTCAATGTTGTTTTATTGATAAACTCTCTAACAACACTATTCATAGCATAAAATATGAAATGGAATTAGATTTACATTACAAAAGATCCTTGCCCAGTCAGCTGGGGCTGTAGAATATACCAACTGCTTTTCTGCAGAGGGGTAAGATCACTCCCCCCCCAGTGAGTGTCCTAGATATGACACTAAACAATCTGATGGTGTAGTTCTAGTAATGCTGGAGCTATGGGGAATGTGGAGTACCCCTTCATTTCCATCACTCCCAGGTCCACTCTGGCCCAGAGTGGTAGTACCTTATAGGGTCCTATCTGTGGGTCAAATAGAACTAAACTGTTTAATTATATTAAACTAAAGTAGGACTGTTTTGACATTTAAACTGTGTACTTATGCTAAACTGAATTGCTTGAAAGAGAACGGTTTTGACATTGAAACTGTACTTATACTAAACTGAATTGTTTGAAATAAAACTGTTTTCACATTTAACTGTATTTACACAGAAAACTATACTTATAATAAATTCAGTTGTTTAAAATAGAACTGTTTGATTAAATTGAATAGCTTGAAATAGAAATGTTTTGACTACTAAACTGTGTACTTATGCTAAACTGAACTATTTGAAATAGAACTGTTTATTTGTATAAAATAGATTTGGTATTAAATAACCTTCAAATGTTGATATGCCATAAAACCCAAGCAAACAAACAATACAAAAGATTGAAGAAATGTATAAAACAATAGATTTAATAAAGATAGCTTTGAAAAAATCCAATGTGGGTTAGAAATTTTTTTAAATTACAGTGGTATCATAATAAGTATAATAGAAACCTATTTTTATGTCAGCATTTTGCTTTATTAAACTTATTTATATAGCATTTCAATCCATTTTATTTGTCAACATTGCTGTGATTAAAAAACAACTTTCAAGCTAAATTGTCAATTATTAGATTTTTAGAATATTTTTCATAAATGGTTGTTGTTTATATAATCATTTGAATATAGCATGTTGGTGTTAGTAAAACTTTTTTTATGTCAGCATTTGGATACTAATTCTGATAAGATTTTGTTGATTTGGAAATGTGATGATAATCATTTTCTTTTCAAATATTGGATATATTACTTTGATATGTTGTTATATGCTGGTGCATTTTTCTTATTTTCTATGTTGTTGGGTTACTTTTATTTTTGATGTTCAGTGTGTATTTAGAAAGGGTTATGATATGTGTATATTTTTTATTGTTGATAGTTTGTGGAAATAACTTTGATTTATTGGGTCCTTCTGCCGCTCTTTTTTTCTTTATCATCCTTACTTTTGATGGTTATTTGGTAGGTAACACTTATTTGGAGCCAATTTACATCCAAAAGGCATTAGAACTTATAAGCAGAGGTTGTTGTTGTAGTACATGTTTCCTTTTGATGATTTTTTTTGTTTCTGGCATGTTTTCACTACAACTATAACTTTCATTATGTTCCTATTGAATATTTTGTGGAATTTGCTTGATTGTAAGAAATGTTTATGAAGTCTTTTAACTGCTCAACACCGGTCTTGTTTCTCTGTCTCTTTCTCTCACTCTTACTTGCCGACTGTTCACCACCAGTCCTGCTTCTGTTTCCTTTCTCTCACTCTTACTTGCAACGTCAATACACTGGTTTGCATGATTCTGCCCCTCCCCATACCAAAATTTGCATATAAGACGAGACACAGGGCCTACAAATTGCCCTCCCAATGACTCTCATGCTTCCGTTTTTCTGTACTTCCGGTACTCTACACGCAAGATACATTCGCGCCATTTTTGAACTTTAAGGTAGGCCATTTTTCTCATCAATTCTTGTTTCTTTCTTTCAGTGTTGCTATGAAAGGAATTCAATTCATACAGCTTCGTTGTCACATTTCATCTCTCGTTCACTCAGTTCACTACATGTTTTATTTTATCCAGTCGTGTAAGATTGCTGAATTCATGTAAACGACAGCGACAGCATGCCACTTTTGGTCTCTTTGAATGATGAATCCCGGTTGGCTCATTGGAGACAGCAGTCTGCGAGTTCTGTTCTTTAGTTTCACTACAGTTTGTCTATCAATTTGAGAAATATCTTGTTTATGTTTGTCTTGATATTTCTTTTCTTTTTTTTTTTTTACTTTATTTTGTGGTATTTGAATGTTAGTGTCATTGAGAATCTGTTTCATATTCTTCTTTTGCATTGTTCATTGGAAGAATTCTTGGATAATTTGTTGCTGATGAACTGTGATATTTGTTTGATGATGGATCATAGTGTACTATACTTTAGACCTGCTCATGGCACAACTGAGAGCCAGAACTGGAGGCCATTGAAAAACATTTGATTTTCAGAAATTAAGTAAACTATTTTTGAAAATACTTAGAATAACACTTTGACCCATACCTGAAGATAATAGAATATATTGAAAGTTGAATAAGTGAAAATATGAATTTTTATTGTGGACACTTATTAGTATTGAACAAAACAAAGAGGTAATTAAGATTTCAGGTAAAAGATATGATCCACATAATATTGAAACAAAATCATTCACACAACTTACAGGTCTCACCAAACACTTTATTCAATCTACCCCAGGGATTGAATAAAGAGTGTGGTTCAAATTTTCATTAAAGTTACTTGGTTCAACAAACAGTACATGAAGAAGGCTGAAGGGCACCAGCTGAAATGTGTGTATAACAATCATCTCAGAAATATAGTCAGATCAAACAAAATCATTCTTGGAAAGTTTCATAACCTTTAAAGCTGTTTTTTTTTTAATCTGATATGGATGTATAATGTTTGCAAAAGTTTTTCAAAAATATATTTGCAAAAATATAAGCATGCTTTCTCTCCATGTTGAAAAATGAAACTAGAAATAAGCATAAAAATGTTACTTAATGATTTATAACACACCTTTAATGTATGGAAAAGGATGAAACAAAAAAACAAACATAGGCAAATGTGGTCAGAAGGAACCTTTAATTTTCTATGGTCAAGTGAATTGGTTTATTTTCTATACTTTTCATAATAAAAATGGGTTTATTTACTGGGTTGATTATCATTTCATGTAATATATTCACAAGAGCCATTTTTTATCATCAGAAAGAAATGGTTGAAATTTTCCAGATTGTCAAATACTTATAAACCTTCCACACAAAATTTATAATCACTAGATGTGTATATTGGTGACCTGGTTTAACATCAAATGTATCAATATTTACATTTTGATTTAAAAGTAAAGATGTCTGCTTAATATGCAGTTTTTCAATACACTGCTAAACATTTACAAAGTAGATGCTACCTGATCAAAGTTTACTAAATTCTTTTTCTAATGGATTAGTTGTAAATTGTCCAAGTAGCACATATTTATGGCTTGTAGCTGAAAAGTGTTGACATAGACTAATAATTCCATTGCAAGTATGGTGTATGATAGTAACAGTATATTTGGATAATATTGAGTAGTGTAATGGTTATTGTCGTAGGAAATGAACACGGTGATACGAGTTCAAATCCTGGACGAGGCTGATTGTATCTCACATAGCACTAATACCCTTGGGAAAGATATTAATCCAATTATTCTCCCTCCAGCTATGGGTAAATAGTAGGACAGACTGGGTTCTTCAGCCTTGGTGAGGCATCTAGTCTAGGAGAAGGAAAACTCTGAATTCAAACCTGTTAAACTCTGCTTAAAAATTGACTTTGTATCATATCCTGCCCGAGCGGAGGGGTTGGTAAGTATGGATAACCTTAACTGCCAATGATATTATGAGCTATTTGACCAAACTTAATGATAAAATCAAGTCGGCTGTCATTTGGAGACCTGTTTTCAGCTTGTAGAGGGTCATTGTGTTGTTTATCAATTTGAAGGGTCTTAACATTTGAAATTTTTCACCATGTCAAAACCTTGTTTATGAAGATGGCAGTATCATTCTTATCTGCACTTATCCCAGAAAGAGTGAGAACTGCATTGTATGTTTTTTCTAAAAACACTCTAAAGCAAGTAGAAACCCATTGTCTTTCTATGGGCTTTGAAGCAATGGAAATTTCATTTAAATCTATAAGTTTAATGAGTCTTTCAGATTCAAAATGATATAACTGTTTAAGATATGCCTATTTTGCAACTTGTTTTACTCTATTATTATTGAAGATTAGTTCTACTGTCTTTTCTTTGAGCCAAAAATTGGAAAACATTTTTTAACAGATAAACATAATTAAAAAGCAAATGTTTATTATCTTCAGTTAAGCAAAATTTTTCTGGGAGTGTGTAATATGATTTAAAAAAAAAGCTTGATTTACTTGGTTGCCATCATATATAATAGTCCTTACATTATTTAATGAGGTAATTGCCTGAACTGTTAGCTCAGTTTGTTCATATAAAAGGGCTGATATTAATTTTGAAATTGGAATCAATCTTGTAAGAAATTTTGGATCCCCTTTAAAGACATATCAGCATTATACCAAGTCCTGTTTGAGCAAGTAGAGATGGATTATCAACTGACTTACCAGATAGTTGTTTGCTATGATATAACATTTTCTTTATATATTTTTCATCATGGAGGATTATGCATTCTTTTTGACTGGCATTAAGAGTATTACAGATAACAAAAAAGATTTTTCATTAAGTTTTGAAACTTTTGATGTCATCCTTCTTAAAGTTGCTAATAATGGTAATTGAAAATCCAATCTTAATCTATTATACAATGACCATGATGTTACATAGTACTCAAAAGCACATATTACTATATCTGTGCTGTATTTTATTTCAACTATTTTGAGGACCATTGCTGAAAAGTGTGGACTCAAGATATCCTTGTGATAAAAAGCCATAGAATTTAAATATCAGATAATTTTTTCCAATGTTAGCTAAGTATCAACTGTATTTATATGGTTTTTGGACAGACTGTTTATATAAGGCTTATCTCCATAATGAAAAGTTTGAAACTCTAAGTTTTTATAAATTCTCAGAATAAAGAGAGGGATACCATTGATAACTTTTGATGACTGAACAGTTAAAATATTTTCATCCAAAAATGATACAATTGGACACATTAAATCTTTTGTTGTTGATGAGATTTTCTTTCAAAATTGTCTAATTATTCTTATATAATTCTAAAAAAGCATTCATTTTACCATCAATTTGATTTTGAGCACTTCTGGATGTTTTTTGATATCCCTTTGAACAGGAAAGTGTATTATTACTTGACTCTTTGGCACATCTAGCCATACAGATGGGGGAATTTTGGAGTGCATTTTTCTGTGAACTTCTATGTTATTAAAATTTGATGGCAAATGTAGTTGACAAATAGCTGTATTCAGATAGGCATTTGGAATTGATTTTCTCGATTGTTTTCTATCATCTTTGTCTTTTGGAAAATGATAAACAAATATTTTATTCCTCTCACACACAGTTTTGTCTTGCTGGTTTCTATAATTTATTTTGGAAGGAAAAACATAACACTTCCGAGACATTGCTGAAAACTAGTTAATATCTGAAATGAAAGATTAAGCTTCTTAAAGATAATTATTTCTTTTACTTCTTCTATTTTGGGGTATCTTTTGGGATTAAGAGTACAATTAATTTTTATACTCTTAATCCTCCCCCCTACACACACACTCATACCAATGAGTTAAAACCAGAAATTTTAGATGGTGAAAATTAGTGAAAATTCTTACATCTAAAAATCATGGTAAAAATTTCCTTAGAAATGAGGATGAAGATAGTGAGAATAGACAAGAATATCAGCCAGTGAGTAATAGCTCAGGAACTAAGAATTTTGAAGAGGAGCATCTCAGAAATTCTCTCAAAGTTTGAAGGTACTGGAAGTGTTTCAGATTGACCAAGATGTGGTTGTCCTTGAAAGCTGCTGCGCAGGATGGTATAGAAACTGATCAGAACAGCAAATGTTCAGCCAAAGAAGACTGCAAGACAAGTGATGGATGAGTGTGACTTGTTCACTTTGGTGTTAGTTGATACTACTAAGCACATCCTTTAAGAACATGAATTGAAGGAATTCATTGCAGCTAAAAAAAACTAGCATTAACCAAAAATCATTTAAAGGCCAAATTAAGTTGGTCAAAGAGGTATGAACAATGGGATGCAGATGTTTGGAATAAGATCTTATTCAGCAATGAAACTAGGATGGAACTGCATTCTAATAAGCAAGAAATTGTTAGAAGGCTTCCAGGAAAGCAAAATGATCCACATTACATGATGAAAACAGTGAAGTTTGGTGGGTCAGATACTTTGAGGATATGTAAAAAGTGATGGTTCCAAAAAGATGGTTAAAATTGATGGTAACTTGAATAGTACCAAATACATTCAGTTGCTGAAATACAATTTAATATTACACTTAGATGAAGGGGAGATTTTTCAGTAAGACAGAGCTCCATGCTACAGATTGCATGCAACACAATAGTGTTTGGCCAAAGGTGGTACCATATTGAAAGATTGGCTAGCTTAGAACCCTGACTTAAATATTATTGAGAAAATATGGACAGAACTAAAGAGAAGAATAGAAGAATCCATGTAATCTTGAAGACATCTCATACCTGTGAAGATGTTGAAGGATTTGTATGCTTCTCTTCCCAGAAGCATTGAAGAAGTTATTAAAACTAAGGAAAGCCACATGAAATATACAGTAACTTCTTGAAATGAACATTATGTAATAAATTTTTATTATAGACATTTTTTCTGTTTTAAAACACTGTCTTGAGTGATTTATGTGAGGTGGCTGAAAACTTTTGCACAGCCATTTTTAGGGTTGGTCTCACATTTTCTTCTCTCATTCAGAAGCCCTACAACAAAATATAAGGATTCGGTACGAAAATGACGACAACAGGATCAATGTTTCATCTGTAAAGAATACAATGTGAAACATTCACTTATAAGTTGGCAATTAGTAGAAATTTACTATTGTTTAAACTGGACAAAGGCTTTTGCATGATGCTATGTGTGTGTGTGTATATATATATATATATATATATATATATATATATATATATATATATATTTTAACATAAAACAAACTCTAGTCAATAATAATTTCCCTAATAAACTCATTGATCAACTAATAAAACTATAGCTACATAAAATACACAATAATAACAACACTATCACTAATAACAATACCAACAAAATTAATTTATACTACAAAAACCAAATGCACAATAACTACAAATTAGGTGAACAAGTTATCACCAATATTATAAAACGAAACATAAAAACCATCGAAAAACAAATAAACTTATTATCTACTACAAAAAATTTCAAATGACAAATTTCATCATCAAAAATACAAACTTATCTAAACCAAACCAATGTACTCTATAAATTTATATGCCTCTTTTGAGAGTGCTTCCAGAAAAATAATATCTACATGGCCATACAGCCACTACACTATCTCGTCACCTTACATACCACCTATCCAACACTAGTGCTATAAAACAATGCATAAAGAATACAACAATAGCACCACTCAATTCACATCTCCTGACATAAGAAAAATACTTATAGATAATACGACAATTATATACAAAATAATAACAAAAATGACAAATCCTAGAGGCAATATACATAAAAAATAAAAAACACTCATAAATAAAATAGCATTTAACACAGGCACTAATATATTAAACATCTTTAATAGGTAATATCTCCAACCCATTAGATAGACTCTCCCAACTCAATATATTTATTTAAAAAAAACGCTATAACTTAATCAAAAAAAGAATGCTACAACTCAGTCAAACTTAATTAAACTTAACAGCCACCCAAAATTGAAAACCACTGAAGATGATAAAGTATGGCTAAAAGTGCTTAGGAAAAAAATATGGGACAATTTTTACACCAACTTGACCCTGAAATACAGAAAAAAAACAAGACAACTCAAAAAACTACTATCAAAAACTATAAATAAAACATGTTCTATCATGTTCAACAAAACATGCCTCAGCAATAATTTGCTGCCAAACTAAATATATGTGTGTGTGGTTATATGTTTAATTACCCAAAGATATCAATGAGATAAAAAAGGAATGAATCAGAGGGATAGGATTTCATTTAAATTACTTATTGCATGTCTCAAAGTGTATTCTGGATAATGGATTTGGAAAGAATGAGAGTAAATATAACTAGAATATTTGAACCATCTTAGATTTGCTGAGTTTTTCTATGCAGATGTTGACACAAATGTCTGTCCCTTCCAAGGTCATGGTGTTTTAGTTCTTGTTTGTTATAGTGTTCCTGTATGCAAAAGATGTCTATATTCTGCTTGGCAAGCATTGACTTTTGCATAAACACAAATATAACAGAGTTCATGTGTTTTAAACAAGAAGGAGCCACCTCCATATTAAGTGGCTAGCCTTTGAAATTAGTAGATCTCTTCACATACCTTAGCAGCAGTATCTCATCTATTGAAAATGATGTTAACATATGCATAGGAAAGGCATGGACTGCTATTGACAGGTTGTCAACCATATAGAATTCTGATTTCTCTGATGAAAAAAATGGGAATTCTTCCAAACTGTGACTGTATGGATGCGCCACCTGGACTTTAATGGAAAGCATGAAAAAAAATCCAGATGAAAACTAAACAATAATGCTATGTACTATTTTAAACAAATTCTGGAAGCAGCACTCCCCAAAACAGCAGCTGTAGAGCCATTTACCTCCTATCTCAGAAATCATTCAAGATGAACAAAACATGCTGGGTACTGTTGGTGAAGTGGGTCAAACTCTTAAGTAACATTCTCTCATAGACTCCTTCACATGGATGTTCTAGTGTTGGCCAACTTGCAAGGACTTACATCAGCTCTGTGTGGACACTGGATGCAGTCTAGAAGGGCTACCAGAAATGATGGAGAATTGGGACGGATGGCAAGAAAGAGTCAGGGAACTCTGTGCTATCAACATGACTTGATGCAGATGAGATTTGCTGATAACATAGTACTAATATTAGGCTCATTGAATGAGTTATGACTAATGCTAAATGACCTGAATAGAAAGAGTATCAAAATAGTTTTAAAGATCAACTGAAGACAAAAGTAATGTTCAATTCTAAGATGTGGAAAAATACCATGAAAATAAAAAATGAAAAAAGTTAAAGAATATAATTACTTAGGACACATGCAAAAATTAGAAAAAGATCCTGAAAATGAAACAAAAAGACAAATAATGATAGGTTACAAGGCATTTAGTAATAAACAGACATAATGATGAACCTCTTACCAATGTGCTTAAAGTGTAAAGTTAATAATCATTGTATAATACTCACTCTAATATACGGTTGTGAAACATATAGATTAACTAAAAAAGAAAAGAAGCTGAGTCACACATAGAAAAGGCAATGCTAGGAATAACTAGGAGATAAAGAGATCAATGTGGAGCAGAGAGCAGACCAAAGTAAGAAATAGAGAAATTATTGAAGAACAAAAATACAAGTGGACAGGCTATATAACTACAAGTTTGATTATAGTAAGTGCCCTATATGCACATTATTCTAACACAACAGGAGGAGTCTTCATGGCAGAGTGGCTAATGTGCTGGATAAATGAGTTTGAACTACAGTCATGCTATTACATTCACTTTTGGACTAAATACCTTTGGGAAAGGTATGGACCCACTTATCCCCTGTTAACTCAAATATATGAGTTACAACAGTCTGTTGCAAATTCTACTTTTCCAAATCCTAGCAGATCTTCTTAGCTCTAGGAGCATCAACATCTCTGATTCTAATTGTTTTCTCTGACCAACTGACTCTGGCAGATTCCTCTGACCAACTCCTTTTTTAATCTCTGACTATACTTGTATATATGCAGAAGTGAATATTTCCTACTTCCAGGCCTTGGGCCATTTATAGACTGGACATAAAAATATTGCCAGATTATATGTCTCCAGGACATCCTAAAAAGTGTGATAATAAAATTGAAATCTTTTAAGTCAGCTTTATCTGACCATCTCCAATTTGACTGGGAGAAGTGGATGAGCGGTTCACATACAAAATACCAACTGCCACAGACACACCAACACACCCACGCAGATGTCCAAGCCCCTATGTGGATATAGACATATATATATACACACACACACATACATGTACTCACACCTACTCATATGTCTACTGTTATATGCATATACATATACATACATGTCTAACTCTATATACTATCACACCAAACGTCCATAGCATCTAACAGGATAAAAATTCACAACTCAGATTTTCATGTTGTTGATGAGCTAGTATATAGTTTGCTATATTTATAGATAAAGAGTGCTGAACATCAGCGAAAGAGCATATATACGAGGTGCATATGATAAGTTTCCAGACTTTTTTGTATGGGCCCTTGTATTGATATCACATACATGAAATGCTAGTCCCCTTTGAAGTAATCTCTTCCGGCTGCAATGCACTTGTTGTACCGTTGCAACAACATCTGGAAAGCCCCATGGAAGTCCTCTTATGTGAGCCTGTCAATGACCTTCATCACAGCCTCTTTCATCTCCTCAATTGTCTCATAACGACAGCCTCTGAACTTGGGGAACAACCAAAAGTCACAGAGAGCAAGGTCTGGACTATAGGGAGGGTGAGGAACTGTCTTGATGCCCATCTTAGTCAAATAGTCTGTGACAAGGATGGAATTGTGGACTGGTGTATTGTCCTGGTGGAAATGCCACTGACCTGATTTGAAGAGTGCTGGCCTCTTCCGACGGAATCTCTTCCTGAACTCCCTTAAAACCTCAACATAGTAACTCTATCCCTTTGGCCAATCAACTCTGGTGTATTGACTTCCTTACTCCTCCCACACCTCTTATCATCCCTCACAGACTCCCTGCCTTCCTTGAATCTCTTAAAATTGATGCTCGATTCATGCAAGATGCTCCAAAAGCAGTCTGAAGTATTCCATACGTTTCTGTGGCATTTTTTCTAAGTTTAAACAGAATTTTATTGCATATCGTCCAGATTGCATTTTTGAAATTCACTAGCTGTGACAATCAGACTTTAGTAGGGTGTATTCCAATTGCTGCTGTAGCTGTTCATTTGAACCTGAAATCATAAAAATTGGTCAGTCATCGCATAAGATGTATAGGAATAACATACTGAATTTTCAAGAGTCTACGACAATTTTAAATGCCCATACGAAAAAAGTCTGGAAACCTATCGTATGCACCTCGTATCTAAGTTAGGATAGCATAGACATAGTCAACAGTGCTTGGTGATTGTCAGTTTCTCTCAGTGACTCTATGTGTACACTATCCTAACATATGATGTGCTACTCAAAAGAAAAATTTAGAGATTTTGAACAGATTAATCAATCTCTTCACCTGTCTGGTTACTTACTTTTTGTTTTTTCTCATGAGATATTAGATTGTTATAGAAGTGAATTGATAACTACAATCATCTGGTTTTTAAACAGAACCATCCCTGTTTCTTTTCTTGGGGTTCATTAGGGAGTTAGACTTGAAGAATTAAGTCATAGATATTTTGTGTTTGGTAGATGTGGTTATGACAAACTTGTGGTTAGTTTTGGGCTGTTCATTTCATTGAAGATTGTCTCCGGTCTGTTTTTCATTATGTGACTTCTTCCAATTGAATCCTGACCTTTGCTTCTTCCTTTGAGACTCTAATCATTGGACTCTCTGGTTTTTCTGAGTTTACTAGTTCTACATGATCTTTGCAGAATTTTTGGGCCTTACCAGTGAGTTGACAGTCCATTGCTATTTAGAATTTGAAAACAAAAACCTGTTTATTTGTTTACACAGTGTAACCAGTCAACAGAAAAATTTAGCATACTTCCCTGCTATTTTATTGAACCATGTTTACAAAATTGGTCGCTTGCAACATGACATAATATATTTCATGTATCTCTTGAAATCAATTCATCAGGAAATGAAATACATTTTCTATATTTTTTGAAGATGCTCTTTTGCAACTTAAGTTGTAGCTTACATACACTCTTTCTCTCTTTTATATAAAAAAAAGTATAATTGTTTGATTTATTTATTCAATGACAACTTTATTACTTCATCCGGGTGCCTCTGGTGGTGTAATGGTTAATTAGCTCAACTAGTAAACCTACATGAGTGGATTTGATTCTAATTGGGTTCCCCATTCATATGGCCTTGTGCCAGATCTACGCAAAAAGGCTAAGTAAATTACTTTATTACTTCATCCATCATTTTCTATGAATTTCAGTTGTTTTTGTTGTTGTTTTCTTATTTAATTTTTCTGTTGGTCTCAGTGTTACATAAATAAGACAAAAATATACATTAGAATTTAGCTTGTTTAAAAAAGAATGATTGTCTATGTAAATCTCATATCTAATTTAGTTGAATCTTCTCTCTAAAAGAAAATCCACCTAGTACCTATTTTTGTTTGAACAATAATCTTAGTAATTTTATAGCTTACACAATTATCATTCCTATTGTTATTAGTTTTTAAAGTGTGAATGAAACCTTTCATAAACTCGCAGTTGATCCATTATAACATAGTTTTGGCCTAAAACAAATTTAAATTGAGTCAGATGAACATAGAGATTTATTTGGTTTATGGAAAAGATTTCTGTCTTGAAAATGATTTTATTGGAAAGTGTTCAGCTTTTATAAAAAACTTGAAAAAATGCATAGTTAGACATAAGCATTATGAACCGGGAATCTTTTCATGAAACTATTTTAATGGTTGTCAAATAACTTCTAATTTGATATATTCATAGCATAGATCTGTACTTATTTAGGAATGTTTGTTTATAAGTTATGTATTGTAGCTAAAAATATCACAGAAATCAGTCTTATGAAACACAAGTGTACATGACTGGGAAAAACCTATGAAAGGAACATGATGTCTAAGAATATCACCAGTTTATAAATAGTATCTGAAAACCAATAAATATCACTACTGCTGATAATAATAAATGGGAACCAAAATATGTCAAGTGTCTATAAAAAATATCTAATTGTCAAGAAATGTTGATGTGTCCTATTAGTAGCTTATGATTTTTGAATAAATGAATAAATCAAGTTGGTTTTATGGTACATAAATTTCCAGTGTTTATGTTCCAAGCAAGATTAAATTTGTAGATTTCTATATATTATAGATAGCTACAAATGTGGGACACCTAGTGGGGATCAGTTTCTCTATTCAATAACAGTTGTCGATGAGACTAGCTTGCTAATAATTTTATCATGACACGATGTCTCAAGTAGACATATGAAATAGAAAATACCAAAATATTTGCCTATGATTGAAACAATATAAATAATAAACAATAATTTTCTGACAAGTGTCCCTCTAACCTGTTATCACCTGTAGTATGATATTGTGATATTCTAGCATTCGTGTATTTACTTGACTCCTCTATCATGAGCAGGGTGCAACACAAGGTCATTTTGTTAAGTAGAGTACAGCTGGTTTGAATTTAGATTTTTCCTTCTTGTAGACTTGTTGCCTAATCAAAGCTAAAAAGAACCCACTCTAACTTACTGTTTACCCATAGCTGGGAGCAGAAGAGATAGATTCATTTCTTTCTCAAGGACATTAGTGCAGAGTCATTTGCAGACAGAATTTGATTTAGGGTTGTCAATGGCATTTCCAACAATGTTACACTAAATGCACCTCTAAAGTTATTCTAGTATTTAAATTTTGCTTGTAAAATAATAATGTTTTTTTTTATTTAACAGCATATTTTTATTTGTTGAAAAGAACATTTTTAAAAATATTTATTTTATATTACTTTTCCAGATGTGTTAAAGTTGCATGGTGTAATAAGTAACCTACAGAAAGAAGCAAAATCTATGGTTAAAGTTGAAGGTAAAGTAAATATAAAAAACCCAGTTTTTTTTTTTGTTTTTTGACTCAATTTTTGATAATGATATTTGTATGTTTTCAATAATACAGATTATACTTATTCAAGTATACTTTTATGTATATTGATTTTGTATTTTCAAAAAAGTTCTAAAATTCATGACTTTAATTTATATAGTTTCTTTGATTTTATATCTGAGAATGTTTTCTTCAATCCTTTCATTCAGTTTTTCTTACTTTTACAGATTATTTTGAACATTATTTTTGATGATTAAGATTTAACTTATATTAGTTTTTTTAAACCTCTTTGCCAATTCATTTCTTAGTAAAATACTTTCCCTAAAAGTGATACTTAAGTATTTTTGATTTGCAGTTGGTTGTTTGGTATAAACAAAACAGTTTTTTTTGTCTTTTTTTTGCTTTCATGAATCTAAGATGTTTGTCTACTGTTTAGCATGTCCTGTGAACAAAGTTTTGTCCTAATTCTGAGATCTGTCTTGAAAGTATCCAACCATTTTAAATATTTTGAGAAGCAGTTGCATAGGTTTGATATAACCTTCTACTGCACATGTATGAACAGACATTCTTCTACAGGGGTACTCAATCAACAATGAGACATTATTGAATCAGCTTGTGTATTGTGTTACCATTGCATTTACAAAGTCTGACTGAATAGGTCAGCAAATAAGCATCAATAAAATAATTAAGGTTAACTGTGTGATTCCATGAGCAAAGCCTAGATAAAATTTTGGTTCTGATGCTACAAGTTTGGTCAGGAGTCTTTTGAAAGCAATTCCTATTCTGGAATGACTTCAGTAAGAACACTCTAATGTGTGTGGGTTGAATTAAACAGAATTTAGTGATTAATGGTGTGAGAATTAGTTCAAGGAATCCCCAGATCTTCCGTCTAGAAAGTATCCAGCTATTTGGAATATCTCTTTATGCTTTGTGTAAAACATTTTTTTTAGCAGAACATTGCATATCACATAATCCAGGTTTGTTGGTAGAAAGAAAGCTATTTTGCATTCAGACTAAAAAGTCAATTTTGTGAATTTTTGTTTGTAAAAAGTTTTTGAAATTAATATTCACCCTTTTTCCTCCTGATTACACTTTCCATCATTTTACTTACAGGTTTGCTTATGTCATTATATATGAAAGTTATCATAAAATTAACTATTTTTGACTTGGATATTCCAAAAGTCAGAAAATAAAAATTAAGATTGAAACATTTCCTAATCTTCAAAGTGTGTGTGTGTGTGTGTGTGTGTGTGTGTGTGTGTGTGCGTACTGTTTTTTTTTCTATTTTTCAGCCAAATGTTTACCCATCCACTTGTCAAGCTCTGGGACATAATAAGTATATTTGTTTTGTGTGGAGGAGAAGGTCTTGCTTAACCAAGCATATCATTGTTTACTTTTCTATTTTCTTAAACTAGTTACTCTGGTTCAGTGACTTTACAGGTTTAAAATCTGTTACAATATTGATTTTAATTAGAAATCTATTGAAAAACTTTGAAAATATTTTCAGTGAGTGCCATAAGACTTAATGACATTCTGGCATTTATTAAAATAAGCAGAGGAAGGAAGGATAATTTCGCTCATAATAACCACAAATAGATTTTTCTTTTTTTTTTTTTTTTTTAAGAATATTTAGAAGTATGCTTTGCTGGTCTCGAGATTTTATTTATTTTTTATATTTGCTACTTAGAATTTTGAAAATATTGTCAAATAGTTGAAGAATATTTTAAGAATATAATTGCTGAATAAAAATAATTACAATTATTTTTTATTCATTTTGTTTAATGCAAAAAATGTGTAAAATGGTTTTCCAACAAAAAAAAAAGCAACTAAAATTTGGAAGATGAAGGATACTACTTGTCAAAATTATTAATAGTAAGGTTTTCCATTAACTTTTGAAAAAATGATTTTTTATTTTTTTTGATTGATTATTATTAATCTTAATTAATATTTTCTTTCATCTTTTTAATTTTAATTGTTCTTATCTAAACTCCTACAGGTTATTTCTGTGACAGCAAGGAACAATTCATTATGAAGACAATAGTAATAAGATGCAATAAAATGCAACTTAAAATAAAAGACAAAAAAATTGATAGATGGCAACATTAATAATAATGATTGACAAATCTTCATCAGAATAAAGAATAAGGTATGCTATTAATACTACCATTGTCAAAAAACAACAACATAGCATTGATAAGATTTAAATCAAAGTATTGGATAAGTTATGGTTGTGATTTAGACATTTTCAAATCCTTTTGCTTTCAAAATGTAATTGATAAGGCAGCTGGTACAGATAATCAGGTTTTCTTTAGATGTAAAGGGACATGTGTTCACATTGGGCACTTGTTCTTTATTATTGTCTCTGGTATTTACTGTTCCTCATTGACATAAAAAATACAGACTTGACTGAGTTGTAACAAATGAAACAAAAATGAAAAAGATGAAAGAAAATATTTGTAGAGATTAATAATTATCTACAAATCTTTAACTGAACTTTAAAAATGTTAGTTTTCAGATATTTGTCAATGTTTATGGGAGACAGTGAATACATTCAATTAAATGATACACTTAATCTCCTGACTTAGTATTTTTTCTAAAGATTTTAACAAAAAGTTTTATTTGTACATACTTTTTTTTATGTATTAGAGTTTAATTCTTCTATACCATACATTACACTTAATCTTATGACTTTATATTTTTCTAAAGATCTTAACAAAAGGTTTTATTTGCATATGATTTTCTATATAATAGAATTTAATCTTACACCAATAATCATCAAGTCATGCTGATAGAACAGGTTCCCTTGACTCTCTCACTGACTGTCCCTATTGGCCATGTCTATTGGTAGGTCTTCTAGACTATATCCAGTGTCCACAAGGTGCTTATATATGTAAGCTTTTGCTAGTTGGCCAACACAGGTGTATCCATATGTAGGAATCTATGGTAGAAAGTCAGATGAGTTCATCCCTGCTTTTCAAACATGACGCAGCATGTCTTGTTCATCTAACTTTGATATTTTGTGAGATGGAAGGCAAATAGCCATACAGCTGCTGTTGTGTGAGCTGCTGCTTTCAGGATTTGTTCAAAACAGCATGCTACATTCTTGTGTAGTTCCCACTAGCTTTTTCTCTAAGTGTTTCATTAGAGTCCAGCTAATGCAACCATACAGTAGTCTTGATATGGCTACAGCTTGGAAGAATTCCCAATTCTATTTTATCTGAGAGATCAGATTTCCATATGATTGATAACCTGTGAATAGCAGTTCATACTTTTCTTATGTGAATGTTGACATCACTTTTTGTAGATGAGATATTGCTATTGATGTATGTGAACTGGTCAACTAATTTCAGAAGCTTGCCATTTAATGTGGAGATAACTCCATCTTATTTAAAATATATGAAATCTGTTTTATCTAAGTTCATGTGAAGTTTAATGCCTCTTGTTGCTTGTTCCAGCCTATGCAGCAGGATTCAGCTTGTATGGGTGTATTTGTTAGAAGCACTAGATCATCTGATATGGTTTTTGTGGGATATCTTCTGCTTCTTGCCTTTCTTAGTGTGAAACCATTTTCTTTTATTAGATCTATTGATGCTTGTAGTATATAATCAAGGTAGATTATAAAAAGATATGGGGCTTATGTATCTCCTTGCAAGATTCTAGTGACAATGTCAAAGAAGTCAGTGTCACCATCCAGTGAGCAAATCATTGCTTTCATGTTTTGTAGAGCATAATTATAGTTGTAACAGTTTCTGTGGGGAGACCATATGTTAAAGTATTTAATCCATTTTTCCTCGGTGTATGGAATTTAAATGCCTTGGAGAAATCTACAAATAAAAGTGTTGTTTTAAGAGTTTTTACATGTACTCCTTTAATGAATTGGTGAATAGTCAAAATTTGAGAAGTAGTGAATAGATTTCTCTGAAATCTATTGTGATTTTTCATAAGAATTTTGTTTATTCAGCTCAGATATGATTGAAAAGCAGAGCATTATGAACCTTAACAGCTGTAAGTGTTATACCTCTGTAGTTCTTAGTGATTCCAGGGTTTTATTTTTTGGGAGAAGGGAAGGATGCAACCTTCTGTCCATTTCTTCCTTGTTTTTTTTTTGTTTATAGACAGTCTTGCATAATTGAAGAGTATATCATCTAATTTTCTTGTTTTTCATACTTCAGGAGGTATTTTGTTGAGAGCTGCAGCTTTTCTGTTTTTGATACATTAGAAGACTTAATCTTATGATTTTGTATTTTTTCTAAAGATCTTAACAATAATTTATTTGTACTTGCTTTTTTATGTAGCAGAGTTTAATTCTATACCAGTCATAAATTCCATTTAATCTTATGACTTAGTATTTTTATAAAAATCTTAACAAAATGTTTTATCTGTATTCGCTTTTTTTATATACTTGAGTTTATGACTTTGTATGTTTTCTAAAGAGTATAACAAAAATTTTTATTTGTATGTGCATTTTATTATATATGCTTGAGTTTAATCTTATTCAAGTCATACTACATAACAGTGAATAAGCATAAATGTATAGTTCATTGACATCTGTTATTTTCTGTGTACATTAATACAGTTTCTTGTAATGGTACTCAAACCACAAACAGATCATCTATGTGTAATCCTGGTCTACTTTTCTGTTGTGCTATTTCTATCAGTTGATTTGCAGCAACCATGTGCTCAAACCATGACAAAAGCCAAGTAATTATTGATCTAATTTTGTACAGTCTGTGTCTCATGATCACTTTGGATAATGTGTTAGCTCCTTTAGAAAACTGTGGTTGGAACATATGTTTATAGCTTGTTTGTGGCTTTGTGTCTCACTGATATTTAATTTGGCATTGGTTTACATATTTACTGTGTGAGTATTTGCTGTCACAAAATAAATCACAACTTGCAAAATAATTTACAAAACCTCTCGATGGTAAATTTTAAGACATTGGTATTAGGTCATGAAATTATTTTTTTTATAATCAGTATTTCAGTATAATGGTATACCAGCTAATTATATTTGTTTTTGTCTGATATCAATTATGTATAATGTTTTGTATATCTTGTCTATTCAGGATTATACTTAACATTATTAAGAGTTTGTTAAAAGTTCTGCTTCTGTATTATGAGCAGTGATGATGCTTGCATTTTGTACTAGGGCTGTACAAGGTTTGTCCAGGAAACTACAAGAATGGATGAAGTTTTTATATCATAGATAATATGAATTTTATATAATTCAAATAAAATACATGAATTTACTAATTTGATTTTAAAAGATTTTAAAAGAACTTATTTATGTATCTCTAAATAAGATATACACACATATATGCCTAAAATAATTTTTTGGTGATTTTTTTATTTTATTTTTTTTCCTTTTTTTAATGGAAAATTTTGCTATTATCATGTTTTGTCTGACTGTTATCTAATATTTTTAAGACTTTAGTAATGCAGAGATTATATCCAATTTTTGTTGTTGTTGAAAAATAACCATGAACTTATATATGTTCATGACTTATGATTAAATCATGCTTAACATACTGATTTCTATTTGAACATTAAAGTTTGGCAACAATGAGCCTACTCAGTACTTCGATTGATGGCCACTTAGAAGTAACAGGTACTTGTAGGCAATCAGGGGCTGGTGCACCAAACTAAGCAAATTTTAGTTTTAAACAAGTTAAACTGACAGACCAATTACTATTGAAAACTGAGAACCTGAATGTAAAAATATAAAAAACAAACTGCTGAGAAAGATCAAAAGACAGAATAAGGGATAGGTGTATAGGTTTATTTTGAGTTTCAGCAGGTCAATCGTTGTTCTTAGCTTGGTTGAGTAGTTAGTGCATATGACAAAAAGGAGTTGTGAGTTCAAGTCTTAAGGGAGATTATCTTTTATCATTTCCTATCTGGATTATTACTCACTGTATAATGACCCAAATGAGTTATGATAATAAAAAAAAGATTAAAGAAAATACTAGTCAAAACTAATGCTAAGTTACAATCCTGTTATATGAATATTCATATAATTAATTTTACAAGAAATATTCTGTCTCAATATGGATATATGTATTATATGTATTTGGGCTGCAGTTTTTAATAAATACATGTTTGGTTAAAAAGAACAGACAAGGAAGCATCTAGGGTATTTTAAGAAATTTTTCTTGTTTACAAAGAAATGTTAATTCAAGATTAAATGAATGTAAAATTCATTCAAAAGATTCAGGGTTTTCAGCACTTTCAACTGTGTCAAATACTATTTTTAAGGATGGTACTTTTGTTTATATATATTTACCCAACTCCTCTGCAGCAGCAGGATGTGCACAAGGGCATTTTTTAAGCAGAGTTTAACAGGTCTGAAATCAGTTTTCCTTCTAGACCATACCTCAGTTAAAGAGCTCAGTCTGCTCTATTATTTACCCCTAGCTGAAGGGAAAATTATTTGATTCATAACTTTCCCTAGACTTTTAGCATTATGTGAAATGCAAACAGCCTTGTCAAGGCTTTGAACTCAGGCTGCTGAATCCATTTTCTATGATTATAACCAAGTACCTCTTTGGCACTCTTTGTATATATGTAATTTAGATAATCTTAATTTTCATTTTCTTAAACCATATAAGTAAAAAGTAAAGTTGGCGATTAGTCGAGGGTGACCCGAAGGCTCCCTTTTCAATAGCTACTACACCGAGGTGTAGGGGAGGGCGCAACTCCTTTCCTTGGATTGCTACACTTTACTCTTGATATGTACCTTATATTGCTGAGTGTTAAGCAAGGAGGTATCAAGTACCATTTTTAAAGTCTTTGGTATGACACGACCTGGGATTGAAACCCAGTTTCCCAGACCATTGGCAAACACTCTACCCCCTAAGCTAATGAGCCATATAATAGCATAAAAACCAAAAGAAAACATGAAAATATTTTACATCTTTCACTAGTATAGGATTACATATTTTCATGTATTATTTTAAAAGTAAAATAAAAAAGAAAAAACAATTCCTAAAATAAAAGAATACTTTTCATTTGAATTAATAGGCAAACTCTTTTAATTACAAATAAGGACACATTATTAATTCTTAGCTTATTCCACTTTTCCCTCTTTCTACATCACTCACTGAAGTTCATAAAATCCTTTTAGTCCAGTCATAGACTGGGTCCTTCTGCTAGTGTGTGTGTGTGTATATATATATATATATATATATATACACCATAAATATTAGCATAATGTTTCTCTTTCTCTCTCATATATATATATATATATGTGTGTGTGTGGGTGTGTGCATGCAGCAATTTTCACAGAGTGTACATGATAGACTCTAATCCTCGGCAGAAGTCCTGAGGAGCAACACTTTGATCCTCGGCTGACCATAAATATACTCTGGTTTGTGGTCAAAGTACCAATCCTGTCATTTTTAAGATTAATATTCCAGTGTGTGTGTATATATATATATATAATATATATATATGTATATATATATATATATATATATATATATATATATATATATATATATATATATATATATATATATATATATATATATAAACAAATTTAGTTCATACTAAATGAAGTTGCTAATTTAAAATGTAAGTATTCAGCTAGTCACTTTGTATCTTTTTTCTCTGTAAGGAAAGATGTTAATAATATATGCCCATATGAACACCCATTGTATCTAATTTAGAACAGATAAGACATTTAGTTTTATTTACTTGTTGAGCCTATTTATTTGTCTCTTGTTTTGTAGATAATATTGAATAGGTTTAGAGATAAATATTCATGGGAATTGATTAAGCTGCTCACTTGATAAATACTTACTCATAGATAGATATACTCTCTGAAAAGAAGAAAATCAAAAATATAAATATTAGGAAAAACATATCAGCCTCTGTGTGTGTATATATATATATATATATATATATATATATATATATATATATATATATATATATATATATATATATACTAGCTGTACTTGTGGAAATTTAACCAATACATGTGTATATGTGAATATATATTCTTTTACTGTACTTGTGGAAATTTCACCAATACATGTGTAATAATTGCACAAATTTAGTTTAGAAATAATATTCTGAGATAAAACAGAACATTATTTATAGTTTAAAGATTTGGTTTTGTAAAGTAAATTGTTCACTTTTATTGGAAGGAGGTGTTTTCAAAATGCATTTAGACTGAAGCTGTATTTACCAAGACAAATGAATGATGAATTGTTAATTTTCTTCAAAATATTCCCTCCATTAAATTTTCCATTGATTGAAACACCTCTGAAACTCCTTTTTATATGTGAAACTGAACCACAGTATTTATTTTAATATTCTTCATATCCTCAAATTTCTTACTCCTGATTTGAATTTTCAGTTTAAGAAAGAAGAAAAAGTTATTTGGATCTGAAGGTTTGGAAATCATAGAAGTTGTGCCCAATCTTGTGTTTCATCAAAGACATTTCATTCAAAAAATCTTTTTTTAATCCTCCAAACTTTTGAGTTGCACTTGATACATTCTTTGTAGTTTTTTATGAAAAATTGAAAAAGATACCTGAATGTTATATTAATATAGTATAAATCATTTTGATGAACTTTTTTTAAAAGTAATTTGTTATGATAAATATTTTCTGAGTGTTTAGCATATGTAATTATGAATACACAAATGTATGTTAATATCATTTGGTAAAATGATTATAGCCATTAAAAATGATACCTCTTATTCCTCTATTTTTATCTCTCATTCCTCAAATTAAGTGCCATATTTCCTCTTGTAATATTTATCATGTTTTATACCCTCTTGATATTTTCTGAGGATGCAACATATTTTAGAAAATTTGCTCTCACTCTTTCTCTTCTTCCTTTTGGGTTCTGTCACAAGGTATAAAGGCTGATATTTATTTACCCCCCCCCAAGCTTGTTTTGAGTTATTTGAGAAGTAATGACTGATTTTATCATATATTTAAATGTAAGATTGATCATTATCACCCAAACAATTTGATATAATGTAATCCTGCATACCTTTTGTTTTTCTCTCTATTTGTGGGAACCTCATTATGTTGTAATGGTTATCAAGTTGTGCAGATCAGTTACTATCAAGTTTGATCCTACCTGGATGTCCTATACTTGTGATATTGTGCCAAAATCTGAGCCACAATGAGTTTTTTAAATAGTGTAATGGTTATCTAGTTAAGCTAACAAATCATTGTTACTGTGTTCCTTTCTCACTAGGTGCTCCATACTTTTGGCTTTGTGACAAATTAAACTAAGCTTGGGGAATGGCTATTCCTTCTTTTCCTCTTCTTACTTGTCTTTATTTTTTAAAAATCTTTTTTTTACTGTTCTATTTATTTAAGACTGTGTTTTATATCTTTTTAGTCATTGTCTCTGCTTTTTAATCTCTTTCTTTATCCTCTCTATTTGCTCTTCTTGTACCACTCATTCTGTATTCTTTTTTTTATTAGTCTTTCTGTTTTCTATTCACTGGTCTGCTGTGCAAGCCAAAAATGTATTCATCACTCTGTTCGCACTTGTGTTTCTTGATCAATATTCTTTTCTCTTCAGTTACTAGATCAATTTTTATAGCCCTTTGTCTTCCTTTTAGAACTTTCATTGCTTTGATTTTTGAATGGTTCACAAAGCTTGTATTCAGCTTCCCATTCTGACATGCCCTTATTGTAGTCAGTCCTCTAGAGACAAGCAAGTCTTGTATGCTTTTGAAAAGCAACTGTTTGATTTTTTTTTTTTTTTTGTAAAATTAGAAATTGATTATTAATTTCCCTTTGAATGTATAATTTTAACATCTACATAAAAATACTATAAATGCTCCAAAAGTAATACCTCCTATTTAATTCCATGGAAACTACTGGGAGCATAATTATACTATTGGATAGAGCAAATTTTGAGCTACAAAACACTTTTTCCTCATTGTAACTACTATTGACTTTACATTTTTCCAGCAATGAATAAGAGCCTGTATGCTGTGCTCATACAATTCTGCACCATTGGATGTAACCCACTTTTTCACAGCATTGATGACAGTGTTTTTGTCAGGAAAATGTTGTTCACTTAATCTGTCTTTCATTGGATCTGATTCATACTGATGAACTGATTAAGATGTTTTGTATTTCATGGGTTGAGGGCTAAAATGTGTCTGTGGCTTGTCACTCACATTATTGTTGCCACTACTGGAACATATTTCCCACTGCCTATCCACAATTTGTTTTTGTTAATCTTCAATAAGTGTTGATGAATGTTAATGAATGTAAGGTTTTCCACATGATGGAATTCAACAGTACACTTCTTTCATTACAGATGTCATTTTGTTTGATGGCTACTTAGCTGCTAACTGTAACAAGGTAAAAGAAATTATGGGTTATTGGTGATAAATTTCAATTGTTGCTGTTATATGTCCAATATCCACATTTGATGATATAGGACAAAAAAATAAAATAGAAGCTAATGTTACTTTCAAACAACCCTTTTAAAATCATGGGATGCTGGTTCTTCATTCCTGTCAAAAATACGTAGCAAATAGTGGTGACAATAGAAACATATTCTTTTTTTATGGTAAAATTGTTCTATTTGATAATGTTATTGTGCTCTCTGCATCTGTTGGAGTTTTCATAGAAATGAATAGGAAGCCTTACTTGAGTGAGTCAATTATCTTTTGATTAGAAATTGCAAAAATAGAATTATTTCATGTTTGTTGTATAATTAAAAATTAATCCAAAACTTCTAAAATTTGTGATGCAAATCTGTTTTAGTAATATAAAATATGTATTATGTTTATGATACTAAAATTTTGTTTATCTATTTATTTATACTATTACTACTACTGTTGTTGACCAACAGTCTTAAGTATCAGCCAATAGTTTTATTTGTAAAGTAAAAGTAAAGTCTTACTAAAACTTAAATAAAATTGTGAGTAAAAGTTTCATGGGATCAATATGGTATATAAAACTTTTAGTTATAATTGGTTTGTTTTAATATGATTTTACCTCCTCACAAATATTAACCATCCGTAGAATCCTTGAAGGTGTACGGGCAAAAAACCTACAAGCGACATTAATATTTGTCAACTTTACCAAGGCCTTCGATTCCATTCACAGAGGAAAGATGGAACAAATCCTACTAGCATACGGCATACCTAAAGAAACCGTAGCAGCAATAATGATTCTCTATAGAAACACCAAAGTAAAAGTATGATCACAATGTTATATACTCATTTGCCGTATCCTAACGACTCAATAATAGTAAAGACAGACGCACACAGAAAGACGCATGAAGAAAGAAGACGCAGGAAGCTTCTTTACAAATATATTTACCTCTCACTCTATTTGTAAGGTTTGAAAAGGGTTGTTCAAGGGTTTGCATGTGAGAGGGTGCTGGAGACCGAACATAAACTTCATATTTTGACCTCCACTACTTATGACCGTCACGTTGTGTCTTTCTTGTTCTCTTGATATTCAACCGGAGGCCTAGGGCTCACTCTGCTGAATGCTGGCTTTCTTTATGGCATCTTATCAGCATCTTCTCTGGACCCCTAACTCCATCGGGGGTTTCCGAGGACCCCCTCGGTCGGGTGTGGCTTTCCCTACCACATCTCGTCTCTAACTCTCTGGAAGTCTGCTGGCAACTGCTTTGGCACCCCGAACTCAACTGAGTTAAATAATAATTCAACGCCCACACGATCGCCCACTGGATCTTTGAAATCGAATGTTTAATCGTCATCAAGCGGAAATGACTGTCATGCAGTTCAGAGGTTACTCTCTTCCGGTGCATCACTGTAGTGGCACAATGGGACCTTCACCTTGTCCCATATCATAAGCCTTAATCCGCCCACACGATCTCTTTCGATTACTGGCCATTGGAATGCGTCACTTCCTTCCGGTGTATCACTTTGGAGTAGCATTTTTGGGCTGGGTCGAAGGTCAAAATATAACAATCATCCATTAATTATTTTTCAAAATTCCACACGTGGAATTTTCTTCACGTTCATCTCCATCAACCTCACACATATTTTACAGAATAATTTACAATGGACAATAATGGCTGAAAACACAAAAAACAACTTGAAACACAGCAAATAAAATCTTACTTAGAGGGCGACCTTCTCTCTATGTAACACTTGCCCGGCTAATTATTATCTAAATTTCTCTTACTATCTTTGCATGGTTGGCCATCTTGACATGCGTGCATCAAGGTACCATACGGATGCATTTTTTTATCCTCTCAACACAGCGGGCCCTCCATAATTCCTTGAAGAAATTTCAAAACCCTAAAAGGACCATACTCTGGTCCCATATCCTGGTCACAAACTTAGTGACCCTGGTCATTCCAGCAATACATTTCGCCTGGATTCCTCATGACCACACTCCAGTTCTTTGCTCAACAGGTTCCTGCCTGGAGTAACCGGAGAATTTCATAAACTAAAACACAATATCTTCAAGGCCCAAAGCATTCCCCATAAACTACAAAAATCATGGCCCAAAACAAAGTATCACAATACATCCGAATGTATCACAATCTGGCACGCATGCGGTAAACCACCTAAAATAGTCCACGCAAAATACTAATGAGCAAAGTGTTACCCATTTTTTTCGTTAAGTTTCTGTTTCCATGCCCATTGGTTTGCAAGCCCTTGAGGAACATGCATTACCTGATCAACCCTGCGCCGGGTTTCTTTTCAATTTAATCAGGAACCCTCATGGCTACCAATATATAGGCATCTCGCCTTCCCCAGATCCGTTTCACTTTGCCAAATCACACACAAATCCAAAACACCATCGTGACTGAAAGACTCAGACATCATTCACAAAATATTGGAGTAGGCCACGCCTTTTTTCTTTTATTCCATCCTCAGAACTCCAACTAAAAAAATAGAAGCCAAATTGGCCCTCAACAGCTTCATGGGTTGGCGAATTCTTCGATAGAATTGCTTTCAACAACAATCTGTAAATCCCCTTGAATGAATGTCTGCCCTACTCTCACGTCAGCCCACGATTTCCTCAGAACCCCCCCCCCCCAAAATATTTCCTATTCCATGAAAACCCCAAATTCTAAAAAAAAAATTTTTAGAATCAATATAATTACAAATATTAGTAAACCTAGAATAAAATCCTCTGTTAATGGTTTTCGTCAAATTTCATAATATGAACAGGAAAAAAAAAATTCTAATGTCGCCTTTAAACTCAAACAAACTCAAAAATTATCACTTTACAACAAGTCAAAACAATATTACAATCACAGTTCAAAAATGTTAAGTTTTCTTTTCTTCTTTTTTTCAATCTATGTAGTGATGTACTGTCTATTTTACTAAAAATGTCTGTTCTTTCTTTCTTTTTTTTTTCCTATATGCTGTGTTCAACAATGTTCAAGTTTCTCTTTCTTTTTTTTTTTCTTTTTGTTTTTTTGTTTTTCTCCATTTTCATTGTCCGGTAGCTTTTTGTTTTTGTTTTGGTTTTCATTTCTTTTTTCTTTTTTTTTTTTTCATAATAAATTGCTCATTCAATGTCCCTTTTTTTTCAACCTTATATCTACCTCTCTGTCTTTACCTTAACACGATAACTATAGGTTTGCTTCCCAGCTTATTCAATTTCAGTCTATAGTATCATAAATTAAGCCTGATTTATAATACAACTTTCTCAATAGCTTACGAGCATTCTACTTCTTTTTTTTTTTCTTTGCACAAAATATCCCGGGTTTTTTTTTTCTAAACAACCCAAACTTTTATAAATTCCGTCAACATTTCCCGATTCAAAATATTTCCGAATCTGCGAATCTTCGCCACACTTGGTTCCGTCAAAATTCTGCGCATTTCTTAATTACATCCAAAACCCTATTTCAAAATATCTTCCCCAATAACAATCTCAAAGCTTCACTCCAGGAGGAACTGACAAAATACCTGTCTGCCTCGTCAGACACAAAAAACATCTGTCTCTTAGCTACTCTGCCTCCACGGCAAGACCGTTTTCAAGACAATACCTATGTCTTCAATAATTGATATCAATAATTTCCACAGCAAAACAACTGGCCTGATTCTACCAGCGCCGAATATATTGATTCTCCCAACTTCATAAATATCGAAAAAGTATATGCGCATTCTTCAGACAAACACCAATGTGCGAAATTCATGGACAATACCATTAATGCTCCCAAGATTCCATCTCTCGGATTAAAATTCTCATTTCCAATCCACAAGTTCCAAACATGAAAACCTGACCCAAAAGGTCTTAACTACAGATATGCGGGATTCCAGATCTTGGACTGAAATTCTAATTTTCAATCATCACTTGTCTGGACCAATGAAAAGCTACAACGAATTTTTTTTTTCTTACAAAGACCTATTTACGATAAAAAATTCCCATTGATAAAATTTATTGTTTACGATGAGCTGTCTATCAAAAAACGGACAGCAACTGTCCCCTAGTCATCTTTTGTTTTCCCTTCTTTTTTCCTCTCTCACTTCGATACAATATTACACATAGCAGTAATTTCAATTTTTATCTAGAGACCACACCTTTTTTTTTTTTTTTTTTTCAAATTATTCCAATTTTATGCTTCTAGAAAGGCCCTTGTCATTACAACTAATCTTTCACTATCATACCCAAATTAATCGACAGAGAGATAGAATTATAAGAATGCAGGAATTAACTTACAAATTTTTTTCTTCTTTTTTTTTTTTTCATCTTTTCTTCCAGTACGTTGCATTGTTTTCTTCTTTTCTTTTTGTTCTTTCCGTGCCGGTCCATTCCTCTTATAGTTGCCTGTTTGTTCTTGTTTTTTCTTTCTACTTCTTTCAATTCCAGCATTTTTCTCTGTCCCTCTTCGTTGATGTCGAGTTGTGATGCTTAAAACTGTCGTTTGCGGTAACCAGGTTCGTTTTGAATCCTTGAAGAACTTTGCTGGCACAAGCACCAAATCGGACAATGTTATATACTCATTTGCCGTATCATAACGACTCAATTATAGTAAAGACAGACGCACACAGAAAGACGCATGAAGAAAGGGCGCATGAAGAAAGAAGACGCAGGAAGCTTCTTTACAAATATATTTACCTCTCACTCTATTTGTAAGGTTTGAAAAGGGTTGTTCAAGGGTTTGCATGTGAGAGGGTGCTGAGACCGAACATAAACTTCATATTTTGACCTCCACTACTTATGACCGTCACGTTGTGTCTTTCTTGTTCTCTTGATATTCAACCAGAGGCCTAGGGCTCACTCTGCTGGATGCTGGCTTTCTTTATGGCATCTTATCAGCATCTTCTCTGGACCCCTAACTCCATCAGGGGTTTCCGAGGACCCCCTCGGTCGGGTGTGGCTTTCCCTACCACATCTCGTCTCTAACTCTCTGGAAGTCTGCTGGCAACTGCTTTGGCACCCCGAACTCAACTGAGTTAAATAATAATTCAACACCCACACGATCGCCCACTGGATCTTTGAAATCGAATGTTTAATCGTCATCAAGCGGAAATGACTGTCATGCAGTTCAGAGGTTACTCTCTTCCGGTGCATCACTGTAGTGGCACAATGGACCTTCACCTTGTCCCATATCATAAGCCTTAATCCGCCCACACGATCTCTTTCGATTACTGGCCATTGGAATGCGTCACTTCCTTCCGGTGTATCACCTTGGAATAGCATTTTTGGGCTGGGTCAAAGGTCAAAATATAACAACCAGATGGAGACACAGAATACTTCAACATTGTAGCAGGAGTACTACAAGGGGACACGGTAGCTCCATACCTCTTTATCATTTGTCTAGACTACATACTTAGAACATCGATTGACAAAATCAGAGAGAACGGCTTTGAGCTGACAAAGAAAAGAAGCAGAAGGTACCCTGCAAAAACAATTACGACGCCGATTACGCCGATGACATAGCGATACTGGCAAATACACCCGACCAAGCTGAAACACTACTGCATAGTTTGGAATGAGCAGCCGCAGGCATAGGCCTCTATGTCAATGCACACAAAATGGAATATATGTGCTATAATCAAACGGGTGACATCTCCACTCTAGACGGAACCCCTCTTAAACTAGTAGACAAATTCACTTACCTAGGAAGCAGCGTCGCATCAACCGAAAAAGACATTGACACGAGGTTAACGAAAGCATGGACAGCTATCAATAGGCTATCGATTATATGGAAATCAGACCTAACCGATAAAATGAAACGCAGTTTCTTCCAGGCAGCGGTCACATCGATACTGCTATATGGATGCACTACATGGACTCTAACTAAATGGATGGAGAAGAATCTAGACGGCAATTACACAAGAATGCTGCGAGCAATCTTGAACAAGTCCTGGCGGCAACACTTCACAAGACACCAACTGTACGGCCACCTGCCTCCTATCACGAAAACTATTCAAGTTAGACAAACCTGATATGCAAGACACTGCTGGAGAAGCAGGGACGAACTCATAAGAGATGTACTCTTATAGACCCCCACACATGGCCGTGCAAAAGCAGGATGACCAGCACAAACATACATTCAGCAACTATCTGAGGATACAGGATGTTGTCCTGAAAACCTGCCTGAGGCGATGAACGATAGGGAAAAGTGGCGAGAGAGGGTCAGGGATGCTACCAGCATGACATGATGATGATGATGATTGATTGAAAGTAAAAATTTAATACTCTTTATGTATACTTCAGTTTACTAAAGATTAGATATACAAATCATATATACAGGTCAATATATACACAAGTTGGAAGTAAATAATGGAAAGGAATCTGACAGTATGGAGAAAAATTGAAAAACAAATTAATCCAAAAGAGCTGATTTTATTACGAAGGAAAGTCAACATTAAAATGTTTCTTTTTTTAATGAAACTTCATTAGGACTTGAAAATGACAAAACAAGTGAAGATAGAACAAAGATAGATGTTTAATAAAATAGAAAAACTGGAGAAGGAGAAAATATACAAAGATCATATAATGATTCAATGAAAATTCTTTTTTGAAAGAATATCATGTGATTATCACAGGCTATGATGTCAAACAAATGGAACCATTTAGAAATACAATGGATTAAAAAGAAGAAGAATGAGAAGAGAAAAGAAAGCCATTTTTAAGTCTTGATGAAGGTTCATTAAAACCAAAACATTTTAATGTTGACTTTCCTTTCTTATAAGTTAATCTCTTTTGGATTACTTTGTTTTTCAATTTTTCATCATACACAGATTCCAAAACTAGGGGTGTATTAACAACACTCTGACCCCATATTAATGCACTGTATATTATCATTGGATGTTATTATATGGTAGTTTTCTTTTATTTTTTTCTATAAATCTTGTTTGAATATTATTTTGTTTCAAACTTTTTATTAGGTAAATAACTATAATATATCTATAGATTACTGTAAACAAACCCACGCACATATAGATTACTATGTATACAGGTTCCAAAATAAGGGGTGTATCAACAACATTCAGACTGCGTATTAATGCACAGTATATCATCATTAATATAATATATATATATACTCACAGATTACATTAAATGAACACACATATAGAGCGCTATGTGCACAGGTACCAAAATAAGGGGTGTATCAACAACATTTAAACCCTATATTAATACACTGTATATCATCGTTAAGTGTTATTATTTGGTAGTTTTTTTTTATTGCTTTCCATAAATCTTGTTTGAATGTTATTTTGCATCAGACATTTTATTATATAAATAACTATATATATATATATATATAACTGTAAATGAACATGCATATAGACCACTATGTGTACAGGTTCCAAAATAAGGGGTGTATCAACAAAATTTTGGTTGCCTATTAATGCACTTTATATCATTGTTAGGTGCTATACAGTATTTCGTTTTATTGCTTTCCATAAATCTTGTTTTTTTTTTGTTTAAAACAACTGCATAAAATCTTTGGCGGATATCACATTCTAAGGTTGAAACTAGTTGAGAAAAATTGATAAGTTATCATAAAGAAATATTATTCCTGTTTACTTTATTTTTGTTCATCCTTGTTAGATATTGAAGATGAGTTACAGCCCTTGGGATCAAATTTGATGGGTTATCGACCCTTTGCATCCAGGGGGGGGCCATTTTCTTTTTGTTTTCATATGATAAACAAACAGCAGAGTGAGTGGCCATGTTGGTCACATTTTCGCTATGCTTTACCAAGTCAGTTTGTTTTTTTGTGGTTTTTCATAAGTTTCAACTGGCTTAAACAATTTGCTACAAATTGTCAATGAATTAAGTGAATGATGTGGATGAGTAAAATATGGTAACAGAATGTCAGAAGAGCTACAACCCTGCGAACTGGATTAACAGATTTCTCCATAGTTCGGACAAAGAAGTGGTGATACTAGGAACAATGAAAGAGTGGGATAGTTTGGAAGAGGAATGGATGCACTATATTAAAAGAAGGTAAGAGATGTGAAATTTTTTGTCTGTAATAGGTGCTAAGCGTTATGCAGCCCTGAGGTCTTGCCGAAAACAGACCAGAGGAGAAGACATTTGAGCAATTATATACTTTAATGGAGAGGCACATTAAACCAGCTCTGAATGAAATTCATGAGTGTTCTTTATTCAACACAAGGGACAAAAAGGAAGGTGATTCCATCAGTGAATATTTGGCTGTATTACGAAGAATGTTGGAGCACTACAACTTCAAAGAAAACATGAATGAGCGTATATGATATTGTTTGGTTGGAGGAGTGATGGATGAGAAGAACATCTACTGGGTGAGAGGATGCTAACATTGGGAAAGGCTTTTGAAATAGCAGTGTTTATGGAATCTGCTTGGAAGTATTCTTAGTTAATGCTGGGAATACCAACAAGTGAAACTGAGACACCTGTTCACAGCTTACCAGAAAGATGTGAATGCTGCCATTGTGGAAGCTCCATCCATTTAGCGGACAAATGTCAGTTTAAAAAAAAGAATGTTATAAATGCAGGCAGATAGGATATACTCGCAAGAGGAAGACATGCCTTCTAGTGCAACTGCACATAATGGGAAGAGAAGGACAATGAACAATGTGGATGAAAGTGATGTAGAAGAAAGGGAAATTTGGAAAAACTGGATTTACACACTATTGCTGTTCTCTGGACATCACCTGTACTTGTGGAACTACCGATAGATGAAAAAAAAAAGTACTTATGGAGGTAGACACAGGTGCCTCTTACTCTGTAATGAGTTTGGATAAATTTAAGGAAGTGGTCCAACTTTAAAAGATTTAAAAGAAAGTTTGATGAAACTGAGAACATACACTGGTGAGTTAGTGAAGCCATACAGGACCTCAGTAGTTGAGGGATGAAGAATCATTTACCATTGCTAGTGGTGAAGGGTAGTATGCTAATGCTTCTAGGTTAAAGAAAGTAAGGTTAAATTGGAGAACAATGTTTCCTTTATATGGAGAGTTTTTCACAGAATTCGATTCAGTATTCAGTGAGGAAATAGATTGCCTGAAAGACTTCAAAGTAAAAATACCCATTGAGAAAACAGTGAGTCCTAGATTTTGCTGGGCAAGGCTAGAACCCTATTCCATAAAGGCAGATGTAGAAAAAGAACTGAAATGTCTGGAAAGCCAAGTAATTTTTAAAAGAGTGGAGTATTCTTGGTGGGCTGCCCCTTTTGTGGCGGTGGTACTATTTACCAACCCCTCCGCTCGGGCAGGATATGACACAAGGTCAATTTTTAAGCGGAGTTTAACAGGTTTGAATTCAGAGTTGTCCTTCTCCTAGACTAGTTGCCTAACCAAGGCTGAAGAACCTAGTCTGTCCTACTATTTACCCATAGCGGGAGGGAGAATAATTGGATTCATACCTTTCCCAAGGGTATTAGTGCTATGTGAAATGCAATCAGTCTCGTCCAGGATTTGAACTCGTGTCGCCGTGTCCATTTCCTACGACGATAACGACTACACCACGGGCACCTTCATTGTGCCGGTGGTCAAGAATGACAATGGAGGCATCTGGATATTTGGTGATTACAAGTAAAGAGTAAATGCCACGACATCTTATGATAGTTATCCATACCACGAACGAAGGTCCTATTTGCTACACTAAGAGGTGGTCAGAAGTTCAGCCAGCTAGATTTAAACCATGCCTATCAGCCATTAGAGTTGGATGAGGAGTTCTTGACAGTAAACGCCCATTGTGGATTATACCAGCCCACCAGATTACAGTTCGGGGTGCACAGTGCAACCTGAATTTTTCATTGAGACAGGGACAAGAGGTTGGAAGATATTCCCTTTTGCAATGTTCATGCAAATGACATCCTAACCTGAAATCAGGATGATGCTAATCATCTAAAAAATCTACTGAGCATATTTACTGCTTTGGATAAGGCAGGACTAAAATTGAAGAGGAGTAAATGCAAATTTTTTCTCCAGGCGGTAATATATCTGGGTTTCAAAATCAACAAGGAGGGCACAGCCCCTCTTCCAGAGAAGGTGGCTACTATGACTGAAGAATATTACAGACTTAAAAGCTTATCATGAGGCGGTGAACTACTATCACAGTTACTTACCCAATTTATTGAATATACTAGAGCCACTTCACAGTTTAATGTGGAAGGGCACTGCTTGGAGATGGGGTGCCAGCTAGATGAGAGCTTTTGAAGAAACAAAGAAAATGCTGTGTTTTGCACCTCTTCTAACTCGTTTTGATCTGTCCAAGCCCATTTAGGTACAAGTAGATGCTTCTCCCTATAGACTGGGAACTGTAATGGCTCATACAATGGAAGATGGGAGTGAGAAGCTAGTATGCTACATTTCATGAATTCTCTTTGATGCTGAATGGAATTATGCCCACATCGAAAAAGAAGAGTTGGCTCTGGTTTTTTGCTGTGAAAAAGCTGCTCTAATATTTTGTATGGGAATATCTTCACAATATTTATGAACTCCAAGCCATTTTTAGGATCTTGCTGCTGACAGGGTTCAATGCTGGGCTCTCTTCCTACCAGCATACGACTATAAGTTGGAATATCTTGCTGGGTCTCTCAGTGGAAATGCTGACTGCCTTAATCGTCTCCCACTTGGTGCACAAGAACAGGATTTTTCTTCATCCACAAATTGAGTATACATGATGAACTTGGTTGATGCTCCGGTGATGGTGACAGTGGTGAGATCAGAAATGAGGTGAGACCCAATTTTGAGCTGGGTGTATGATTATACAATGTATATATAAATTCTGTGAAAAGACAATTTTGTTCTTAAATCATTTAAGTGTTTGCATGAGTATAAAGTAATAAATCAATTTTTTATGCCAATATATTTGAGTTTTGTTTACTTTTAGCTTTGCTTCAAAAGTTCCAATTTTATAAATGCTGTCTGACAATAAATAGAACACTCAGTTTTAATTTTATGTCACAATTTTTAGAAAAATTTATATAAAAATCTTAAGAGAAGCTGTTGTTTTTCAAGCATGATAATTAATAAGAGAATTGAAACAGAACTAGTAGTCACTTGTTCAAATATTAAGCCATTTAACTATTATCTGGGTCACAGGCAAAGATATTTATAAGAAGTATCATTGTCCTTTTTTATGTATTATATTTTGTATATACATCTGTAAGTTTATTGTTGTCTATCCTTTATTATTATAATTTTAAGGGAAATCAATCACCACAGACTTGTTTGGTAAGTAATAATGTGGATATTTGTCATTAGACATTTTTTTTTATGAAAGAATGATAGAATAAAGAACAAGTGACCAAAAATTTAATCTAGAAAATACATTCAGGTATAGAATTCTTGGTGGTTGATTTTTTTTTAAAGTATTAAAGAGCTGTTAGTTGTATAATGGTCAACATCATCGGTAGTAGACTTGGCTACCCTTGCCCAGTCAGCTGGGGCTGTAGAATACTCTGACTGCACCTCTGCTGAAGGTAAGACCCCTCCCCCACCAATGAGTGTCCTAGATATGACACTAAACAATCTGGTGGTGAGGTTCCAGTAATGTTGGAGCTCTGGGGAATGCGGAGTACCTCTTCATTACCACCACTCCCTGGTCGACTCTGTCCCGAAGTGGTAGCACCTGATAGGGCCCTATCTATGGATCAAATTGAACTAAACTGTGTACTTATGCTAAACTGAATTAATTGAAATAAAAGAGTTTTGATATTTAAACTCCGTACTTATGCAAAACTGAATTGTTTGAAATAGAACTGTTTTGACATTTAACTGTGTGTGGACAAAAACTATACTTGTACTAAACTGAATTGTTTGAATTAGAACTGTTTGACTAAACTGAATAGCTTGAAATAGAAATGTTTTTGACAATTAAACTGTGTACTCATGCTCAACTGAATTGATTTAAATAGAACTGATTATTTGTATAAAAATGGATTTGGCATTAAATAACCTACAAAGGTTGGTATGCCATAAAACCCAACCAACCAAGTTGCCACCATGTCCAAGCTTACAGGATATCTTGTCTTTTTTTTAGTATTAAGGAAATTAGTGATATTGTTAGATTTTTTCAATGTTCAGATAAAACTTGAAACTCCAGTCCTTGTCCGATCATGGAATTTAATCTAGTATAGTTAAGTTTTGGTTTGGTTTATTTAATGGCATATCAACCCCTTATTTATATTTTCAATGTTCCATTGCAATCAATTCTTTAGTTGCATTTTTTTAATCTATAATAATAATCATTTGTTTTCACAGTTATGTTATCAAGTATTCTTATCTAATAGTAATTTACACACAGCTTCTCTAAGCCCTGCCAACAGAGTAAACTATAGCTAAGAAAACATAAGAACAGAATTTTTTTCAGCAAAAAGAATTAGGTGTCTTAAATCACATTTATTATGCTTTCAGATAGCTTTCAAGAAAGATATATTGATATGAATCAGCTGACAGCACAGCACATAGTATAATCTATATATTAATATGCTTGTAACTACATATCTATCATTTATGTGTGTCACACTTTCAGTTATAAATATAAATGTTGCTGCTGTGGCGCTGCATAAATTATTATCCCAGGACGAGAGTTCATTTTATGCGCATGTGACGTCGAGGGCAGTCTGGCACTTGACCCTCCACAAAAATAAGTCCTAGTCAAGATTCCTTTTTCGGGCATATGGTATCTGGCAAATAATATGGGGGTTAATTTGGGGGCCAGACTGATCTCCAATGCTGGTGAGGGGATTTCCAATTCACTTTCACATACCCCACCAAGTCCTTCATTTTCTTACTCCCTTGGATAATGGAAAGCATGGACTTCAAAGTTAAAAGAAATATTAACTGTTGTCAAATTTCCAAAAATTCCCTTATAATATTTTAAGGTGAATAAGACAGCGAGAATTAATGAAAGTGATAAGAAGCTGAAACAGATATGTGCAAAAGAAGGCGACTTGATAGATAAATAACACAGCCAATAGATTTCAACACAAGGGTGCATTTAAAATAGAACAAAGTTTTAATAGGCGATGACTAAACAAATAATGATAAGATTTAAGAAACAAATTCCTTTTTCTTTTCTCTTTTCTTTTTAAAGTACCAGCTATATTAAGCCAGCAGGCAGTGTCAAACACAAATGTCAACAGTCCTTTTCTTCTTTCTCCTTTTTTTTTTCTTTCGTTTTTTCTCTTTTACTTAAGAAAATGCTCAAGTTGCCGGCTGAAGGATGTAACAAAGTTCATCCACTAATTTACTGTTGATGAAACAGAATCCTTTCTGTTTCTCTCCTTTTTTTTTTTTTTGAATACATATAATTCCAATATTTAGGAAGGGTAGAAGGAAAAACAGTTTAAGTTGTACTTATTTTTGACAAGGCTAGTTCTCAGGTTCCTTTCTTTTACGGGCGAGTGGCATCTCCAGAATCTGGCTGAATGTTAGCCCTTTCTGCTGACTTCTGTCCAAAGATTCTGTTCTAATCTTTTTACGGGAGATTTTTTTCCCAGAGCTTGGCTGGATTGGTGTCTATCTCTTGCCAATGTCTGTCCAGAACTAAACTTTCTTTTCCAAACTTCCACTAACGAAAAAGATGGTGTTTGGATTAAGGGCCAATTATTTGGCTTTTTCCTTCTCCCACCATTCCATCCGGTTATGATAATTGAGTGACCTGCATTCCCTTTGTCCAACTGATTATAGGTCATGGAGAGCGGGTAGCTTTTGACCTTCATTCTAACCTGGATTTGTTACTTTGTTCAACAGGCTGCAGATCATAGAGTGCAAGGGATTGACCTTCGTTCATATCTCCCTTTTAATGGTCAGTCTTTGGAGCCTGTTAATTCAAACACAGAGGGGTGGGGGAATTAACCTCCCTTTCCCTCTCTGGGTAGCCTACCACGTCACACTGCTTTTATGAAAGTAAACTCTTTAACAAAGCCTTATATGGTAAGAACTGAAAAAAGAGGAATCTTAAATATACTGGAATGGAGAAAAATTAGCGGTAAATAGATTAATAACATAAGATGCAAAACATTTTTATTTAAATACTGAACATTTTGGTTTCATAAAATAAACCTTAAACAAGATTAAATTATCTAATTTAATGGTATAATCTTTTCCAAGCTATGCAGAGGAAAATTTTATGGAATAATCTAATATTGAGGAAAAAATGATGGAAATTATTAACAAAAAAATGGAATACTTAGTTGCCCTTCCCTGACCTTTTATAAAAACCTTAATTCTTTCAGGCATGGATTTCACTAATTCAAAACAATATTCTTTATCAAAATTGTTCCAATTTTCTCAAATGGCTGTTAATAGATCTTCTCATGGAGTATTTTTAAATGATTTCTACCATCAATTTTCAAATGGAATTAGATCCAAACTGTTCATTGGCCATATCATTGATTTTTATAAGCATTTTCTGAAGAAAAGCTTTAATCCCCTTTGCTCTATGACTAGATGTATTATTGTCCTAAAAAATGATTTCATCATCACCAAACCAATTTTCTATGGATGAAATAAGAAAATTATCTCGGATTTCAATGTACACTAGTACATTTATTGTTGAGATAATGATTACCATTTCTGTTGGTCCTTTAAATGACATACAATCCGATATCATGAATGACTTAGGAAATCTACTTGTTTTCTTCAGGCAGTCATCTTCATATGTTTTATTTGAACAGCACCAGACGAAATTTCCAGCATCATCACTTTGGCCAATACAGATTCTTGATTCATTACTAAATATCACTTTCATCCAGTTGTCCCACACAACATCCTCGTCATGTTCTAATTTTATAATTTTTGCCAGGAGTGTTATATCTCACTATCTCAGGGTAACGTTAGTTGATAATGTAATTCTATAACTGTGAGAAGAGCAATATGATTAAAAATTTTAATGATTTATATATTGTTTAGCAAACTGTTCAAGGAATATATATCTTTTAAACTTATGTAAATATAACAAATGTTAGGAATATTCTTCTGTTATTTGAACAAATATCTGATTACCTGTTGAGTAAACTTTTAAATACACAGATTATATATGATTATATGTTATAAGTTGTTTGCATTGTATATAAAATTAATAAAGTTGTAGTAAATAATTTTTAAATTCTTACTGATTCAGTTATATTGTACAGTTTTCTATTAGATATAAAAAATCCTTGAAATTTTTAATTTCATGCTATTGCATTCATATATGTATTTACTCAAACCCTCTGCCATGGACAGGGTATGACACAAGGTCAATTTTTAAGTAGAGTAATGCTGGTTTGAATTCAAAGTTTTCCTTTTTCTCGACTGGATGGTTTGCTAAGGTTAAAGAATTCATTTTGCCCTACTATTTACCCTAGCTGGGGGAAAAATAGATGTATTCATGCCTTTCTCAGGGATATTAGCACAAAATGAAATGCAAAGAGCCTCATCCAAAATTTGAACCCTGGTTGCTGATTTCATTTTTTATGATAATATCCATTACACTAAGTATGACTCGATGGCATGCATGTATTCTCAGAGTAAGATGTGTCCAATGTATTTGTCTTGACTTGGTAATGAAGCAACATTTGTGCTATGTGTTCCATGAAAATTTTATGGGTCCAGGTAGTATTATTTCACTTAATTTTGCATTGTAAAGTTAACTTTTTTATACAGTGGGTTACTATCAAACTGAGTATTTGTTAGGTTTTATGGTGTGTCAACTGTTATGGATCATTTTGTGCTGAAATTGTATTTTTGTTAATTGTGTTTGGGGAGTTTTTATAGAGATTCTACTGATTGTTATCTTGAGGGTTTGGTGGTATTGTTATTTTTTTTTATTCTTAATTTTTTTTAATCACTTTCTTTTTAGTTGTTGGTTGTAATAGGAAGATTTTATGATTTATGTTCAATAACTTTTTGTATATGTTTGAAGTCTTTAGAAAATTCAAGCAAAGTAATTGTCTGGGTAGTGAGCATTTGAAAATATATAAATTACTAAAGAAACCTCTTTTAGCACTTCAAAATGATAATATGAATAAGATGTAAAAATAGATACAACGTTAAGTGTTATGCTAGAAGTGGAATGAAAGTTGTTAAGTAAGTATGAGAGAAGTAGGAGTCCATATAAAATAATGGAGACAACCAACAACAACAGAAAGAATTGATATTAGTTTTAATGGCATGTCAGGTAATTAAGGTAACAGTGGCTTACTAATTAAGTGCATCAAAGCAAAATTAGCTGCATGAATTTTTACAATGCTTACACAAGATTTAAGCAATGGGTGTCAGGAAAAATCAGATACTCACTGTCTGAACATAATGGCCAACTTTAAAAGAACTTAATGAGTGGGTTATCAAAGAGGTGTATGGTAACAAGTCATTCAAGAAGATGAAATGCTGATCATTAGAATAGATATTATCTCTGGCAACAGGAAATAGTTGAATGGTGCCTGTGAAAGCTATTAAGATTTTCATGAAGTTGACTTCAAAAACGTTTAAATATTTAATGTTATTTATCATTATTTTTTTCACTAAGAGAGAGCTGCCCTTTAAAAATTACTCCCTCACCCTTCTGTGAATGTGATGGGAACTAATTTTTTGTGCTAACTCTTACAACATAAACTTTTTTTACCTCCTTATGCAGTTTACTTATAATGGATATCTCTCTCTCTCTTGCAATACCTTGGCAGTGCACCTGTTTATAATTATATCTTGGGGGAATACAAAAGAATTAAAGATACAAAAGATAGTGTATGCTGGTGAAGGTAGGTGATAACTATGGACAGAATAATGTGTCACTTGGGTCAAAAAAGAAAGTGAAAGATAAATGTCAAAGTAAGATGCAACAGTCATGTAATCATTTAGTAAGCTTTGCTTAGTTTAGTACAAGACCAGAAGTATAGGGCACCGAGTCAGAATCATACTCTCTGGGAATAGTCTACTAGACCCGCTTGCCAACTACTACATTACATGAAGCACACTAAGATACAACCATCATATAGTTTAGATATGAATATATACGAGGATCATTAAATAAGTTTCCAGACTTTTTTCGGATGGACACTTTTATTGATAGTACACACATGAAAATCTAGTCCCCTTTGAAGTAATCTCCTCTGCAATGGACTTGTTGTATCATTCCAACAACTTCTGGAAGGCCCCATGTAAGTCCTCTTGTGTGAGCATGTCAATGACCTTCGTCACAACCTCTTTCATCTCCTCAATTGTCTCATAACGACAGCCTCTGAGCTTAAGGAATAACCAAAAGTCACAGGGAGCAAGATCTGGACTATAGGGAGGGTGAGGAACTGTCTTGATGCCCATCTTGGTCAAATAGTCTGTGACAAGGATGGAGTTGTGGACTGGTGCATTGTCCTGGTGGAAATGCCACTGACCCAATTTGAAGAGTGCTGGCCTCTTCCAATGGAATCTCTTCCTGAACTCCCTTAAAACCTCAATATAGTAACCCTAAGCCTTTGGCCAATCAAGTCTGGTGTATTGACTTCCTTACTCCTCCCACACCTCCTATCATCCCTCACAGACTCCTTGCTTTCCTTGAATCTCTTATGCCACTCAAAAACTGATGCTCAATTCATGCAAGATAATCGAAAAGCAGTCTGAAGCATTCCATACATTTCTGCGGCACTTTTTCCAAGTTTAAAACAGAATTTTATTGCATATCGTTCTTCTAAAGTGTCCTCACATCCAGATTGCATTTTTGAAATTCACCAGCTGTGGCAATCAGGTTTTAGTAGGGTGTATTCCAATTGCTGCTGTAGCTGTTCATTTGAACCTGAAATCATAAAAATTGGTCAGTCATCTCATAAGATGTATAGCAATAACATAGTGAATTTTCAAGAGTCTATGACAATTTGAAATGCCTGTACAAAAAAAGTCTGGAATCTTATTGAATGCTCCATATAAATATGTTTTATATATATATATATATAAAACCATTGCTTCGCAGGATGTGATAAAGCTATGTTATTAAGCTGTTGGAGATACTGATATTACATTTTATTGGTTAATTCTACTTAATATAAAAAAGAAACTGTTTTTTAATGTTTACTAGCTCAGTGGTTTCTATACTATGTATCATGACCCACTAATATGCTATGAGATTTAAAAAAAATGATTCCTATGTAGCAGAGCATTTGATAAATTTGGAATGGAAATTAAATTTTTACTTTTCAGAATTATCTTTGGGTTTAAAACCATTTTAAAAGATTCTTTCTGCAATTATATGAAGAAGAATTGGCTGATATATACAGTAGTTGTTGACTTCAAGTCAAGCATGACTTGTAACTTTAGTTTATTTTGGATCTCTGTTAGAGAAAAATATCATTCAGTAGCTGAAAAGATTAAAGTTTTCCATTTCGTATTTATATGCAGTTTAAATTATTTTCATAAGCTAAAATAGACTTTTAAATTTACATACAAAATATGCCAAAATATTTTAAAGTGTGTTCTCTGAGTAAGAAAAGTTTGAAAACTACTAGATGAAACAGTTTTTAAAGATTAGAGAAAAGAAGTGATGTTTGGTGTATACAAAATGGGAAAACCCAGGTTTTCTTTATAAGGACGAAATAAAAATAGTAAGAAAAATGACAGTAGAGAAACTAGTTTCCCATCACTTAGTTGGTAATTGGAGTACCATTTATCTTTTACTATATTGGTTGTTTATTATGTGGTGTTCATCACCTGTTTGTCCTTATCTCTTTCTTTATCAGTTTCAATACTTCTTGCTGTAGTAAAAAAAACTCAACCTTATCACTTACTAATGCACTAACAATGAAGTATAACTGCAAGGATCTGCAAACAGATCACATCCGGCTCACCACATGATGTTGTTTCTTTGTGCCTATCACATTTTTCTTTTTATTCTGAATCGAATCATTCTAATTACAAAAAGAATACAAATAAAATATATTAATTTGTAAAACTGATTATTTTTAGCTCACTAAAGTCTGTGAAATGTACAGGGTGGCTCAAAAATCATGACTTTAGCTCTACCCTCTAGATTAAAAAAACATGTTAGTCTGTCTTAGTTTGTTCCTAACTGTCTATTTAGGTATGTTCTTTTGATCTATTTTCACTTTTTCAAAAACAAATGTGACTTTTGGGCTACCCTGTACATACATGGTCCATGTATTGAAAAGTTTGGAGACTGTCGTTATACTGTAGGAGTTATCAAAATAAAAGCTTTAGGTTGCTTATTGTATCTGTTATTATCTAAGTGGTCACCCATTTCAGAATTTAACAGGCTTATTGCTACTTAATTTTTATGATCTAATTGATACTTGTAGCAAAAAGAAGGTGATGATATAAAAAAAATGTCCATACTGCCAATCCTTGATTCTAAGTATCCAACTTGCTTTCAAACTGTCCACATGTTACTTGTACTTATTAACTGACAAAATCTAATTGTTATTTGAATGTCTCACCTCAAACTCATGCTGACTACTGACAATATCCAACTAGTATTGCTTTTATGAAAATCAGTATGACAACTGCCGTGTAGATTTTGTTAGTGCTACCAAACATTCATTTGGTTAAGAGGAAATAACTCTTGCTAGAAGCAGTACAAATTTTGAGAGTATATATTGCACCAAATGCTCTCAACTCTAGGTCTCTTTCTGTGTTAACCTATTTCTCTGCTACAGTACCAACACTTTCAATATGGCTTTACCATAGACCCCATAAAGGCTTGTTGTTATAGCCAACAATCCTCTAGATACATATATTAAATCAATATAGTATTAGGATGATCCAATCCCAAATTTCATCATTGGTTTGTCTTATATTAGTGTTCATTGTTTCTTTTTTGCAACATTTTTTATAGACATTTTCTCTGTTTAGATGTCAGACTTAGTCTGTTTCTATTTTTATTACTTTGTAAAGAAGAAATAATTGAATTCATTTACTTTTTTTAAATAATGTTTGTAGTAATAATCATCTGCTGAGCATGATATATGAATATTTAACACCTCAGTTGAAGATGTGAACCACTTGGCTGCTTACACTGGTGATTTGTTTATAGTGGCAAAGGCTTGTGTAAGACCAGCCATACTTTTTGGATAAGCTGATTATGGAGAATAGATAGATTCATGTCTTTCCCAAGGACAACTTGATGAATGTATCTATCATATATATATATATATATATATATATACTAGCATAGAGAAAGAATAAAAAGAAATGCAGAGAAGTGACAAGACTGAAATATAGAAAAAAGAAGAAATTACAAGAGAGAGAAATTAAGTAGTGTAGTCTTCCTATATATTACTTGGGAAAGCTCTTGAATATGTTTGAATTTCTTAAATGAATCCTGTTAGCATAACAACAAAATATCTCATTACTCTAATATGACTAAGTTGTGTAACCAATTAAATACATGTATATAAAGTCACATTATGTTTTATATGTGAGTAGATTATATAATGTTTGTTGAGTAAATTTGTCTCCAGAATTTTGTTTTAAATTAGTAATAATGAATATAAAGTCCCCAAAGCAACTCACAATATGAAAGCACCTAAGGCAACTCATTACAGGAAAGTGACTAAAGCAACTCACTATATGAAAACTCTTGAGACAACTCATTATATGATAGCACCTGAGGCAATGAAGCATCCAAGGCAACTTGTCTTGGGAATAAATGAATACATTCAAGGCAAGTCAATGCATGAAAGCACCTATGGAAACTCATTATTTTGTAAGTGATCAAGACAGTGGAATATATAAAAGTACCTGAAGCAATTGCCATATGAAAGCACTTGAAGCATTTCATTGTGGGAAATATTTGAAAGGTAACTCACTATTTAAAGGCACTCAAAGAAACAAGACAACTGACCATTTGAAAGCACCCTATGCAACTCACAAAACACTGTATGACAGCACCTGAGGCAATTTACCTTATAACAACTCAATATATGAAAGCACTTAAGGCAACTGAATATATATAAAGACATGAAGCAGCTTACCAGATGAAAGAACCCAAAGCAACTCAGTATATAAAAGCACCTGAGGCAACAAAACACCAAGGCAACTTACCTTGGGAATTGATGAAAGCACCCCAGGCAACTCAATATATGAAAGTACCATAAGCAACATGAAACTTGCCACATGAAAGCATCCAAGGCAACTCCTCCTGAGAATATATAAAAAGCAGCAAAAGGCAACTCCACATGAAAGCATTCACAATGCTCCAAGACAAATGAAAGTACCCATGGCAACTCACCCTGAGAATATATGAAAGCACCTAAGGAAACTTGCTATATAAAAGCTCCCAAGGTATCAAAGCACTATGGTAAACCTGCCATAGGAAAGTATGAAAGACAACTCTATTTGAAAGCACTGAAAGGAACTCGCCTTGAGAATATATGAATGCACCTAAGGGAACTCACCATTTGAAAGTACTCTTTCCATCTTGCCTTAGTAAAACAATATATACATGAAATTACCCAAGGTAAATGAAACACCCAATGCAACTCACTATAGGAAAACATCCAAGGCAAATATGTTTGGAGGATTACCTTGTATTGAATCTATTATTTGTACACTACTTTCTAGTGTAAATAGGATCATCCCATTTCCCATATGCTAGTTAACACAACTAACAAGCTTAGCAAAAGAAAGACCAGAGACCAACACGTAGGACTAATTTTTCTTAACTTGACAAACAAGACAAAAGAAAAAAGACAGTGAGAACACACCACCATAGGAAAACACCTAAGGTAGCACAATATACAAAATCACCCAAGTACCTATGGCAATTTGCCTTGAATACTTTGTTGTCTTGGGTGCTTTCATATGAAATCACCCAAAGAAACCCACCATAGAAAAGGATCCAAAGCAACATGAGAAGACTGAAGTATGGAAAGTTATAGTGAGAGAAGAGAAAAAGGAGAGATTAAGTAGTCTTCCTATTTACTACCTAGGAAAAATCATGGATACGTTTGAATTTCTTAAATGAATCCTGTTAGCATAATAACAAAATTTTTCATTACTCAAGTATAAGATGAAGTTGTTTTAACTGTTAAATATATGTATATAAAGTCACAATATGTTTTATAGGTGAGTAGATTATATAATGTTTAAGTAAATTTGTCTTCAGAGTTTTGTTTTAAATTAGTAATAATAGGTATTAAATTTATTATAAGAATTTACAAACAATTTTTAAAAACTATCACCACTTCAATTAGGTTAGATAAAGAATTGAACTCTATGATCTTTTGATTTTAGATCTAATATTCTACTTGATGAATCATTGGTGTCTGGTTTTACATATTTATTGAAATTTCTTAAAAACAAGAATTATTCATTTTTCATTTGAATTAAATTTTCATTTATTTTCAGATGAAGTCATAACTTTAAGGAATACACTTGACAAAAAAGAGCTTGAATTACAAGCCTTAAGAACAGTGAGTAATTACAGTTGTTAGTTTTATAATTTTTGGTTTTGGGAAGGTGTAAAGGTCATCAGATGTTTTTCAGTATATATTATGCACAATGGAAGTTTACTATATTTTTTATGGTGAAGATAGAATTATTTAAATTAGTTAATTCTAAGTGATCATGAGAATAAACATCAAAATATTAACACAATTTATTACTTTTTTTAGTTATTGATCAACTATTGATTCTCTGTGAATGTTTCCCAGTTGCTTTTTTTTTAACCCTTTATTCAAAGGAATTTGTTACATAATGAACTGTTTTTTTTTTTTATTTCTATAATTGAGTATGTATGTCACATAATAATTGTTACTTTTGCATATAAATTTAATTCATGTAATGTAGCAATTATTGTAGAACAGAGGTAGAATTGGTGTTCATTTTATTTGTTTAAGAAACTATTATTTTTCAGAGTAGGGTTTGAGAAATACACTACAGGAAAGTTTAAGTGAATTCTGTTTTTTTTATTTTTATTTTTTATTTTTGCTTTACTTAATGAAAATAAGATTACTTTCAAATGTTACATCTTTGTAAAAGGAAAGATCAGGTGTCTTTTGGGGTGAATGGTTTGTCTTAGAACTTCAGAGATTTCCTCACTTGAGTGTATGTATGTGTGTGTGTGTGTGTGTGTGTGTGTATATATATATATTATTGTTTGAATTCAGAGCTTTTTCTCTAGTCTGGTTGCTTTATGTAGGCTACGGGTAAATGTTCCTGAACTGAGTGAATTAGATCTCAGTGATTGTTTAACACAAATAACGTCTTCACTTTGTCATGTCTGCCGACAAAAATGATATCTTCTCTCGGTTGGACTCACAAGAACATCTCATGCAAATAAGCCCGCTGCATAAAATGAGCAGCTTTGTATACATGTGCCGGGCCCTCTGCAAAGGGTAACTTGACAAATGAGACAGCGCATGTGTTTAGCATTTGGTAAGTCCCTGTATTATATATGTAGTTAATACCTCAGAATATAGCCTTATGAGTATCTTTTTATTGTTTTTAAATAGGAAACAAATTTGAAATAGATCTTGGTTTAGCATGATTAAAAGGAATTAAAGTTAACCTAAATTACTCTTGTATAGATATGTGGTGCCGTCAATAAATTTCCAGACTTTTTTGTACAGGCATTTAAAATCGTCGTAGACTCTTGAAAATTCACTATGTTATTGCTATACATCTTATGAGATGACTGACCAATTTTTATGATTTCAGGTTCAAATGAACAGCTACAGCAGTAATTGGAATACACCCTACTAAAGCCTGATTGCCACAGCTGGTGAATTTCAAAAATGCAATCTGGACCTGAGGACACTTTAGAAGAACGATATGCAATAAAATTCTGTTTTAAACTTGGAAAAAGTGCCGCAGAAACGTATGGAATGCTTCAAACTGCTTTTTGACCATCTTGCATGAATCAAGCTTTAGTTTTTGAGTGGCATAAGAGATTCAAGGAAAGCACTGAGTCTGTGAGGGATGATGAGAGGTGTGGGAGGAGTAAGGAAGTCAATACACCAGACTTGATTGGTCAAAGGGTTAGGGTTACTATGTTGAGGTTTTAAGGGAGTTCAGGAAGAGATTCTGCTGGAAGAGGCCAGCACTCTTCAAATTGGGTCAGTGGCATTTCCACCAGGACAATGCACCAGTCCACAACTCCATCCTTGTCACAGACTATTTGACCAAGATGGGCATCAAGACAGTTCCTCACCCTCCCTATAGTCCAGACCTTGCTCTCTATGACTTTTGGTTATTCCCTAAGCTCAAGCTGTCGTTATGAGACAATTGAGGAGATGAAAGAGGTTGTTACGAAGGTCATTGACATGCTCACACAAAAGGACTTCCATGGGGCCTTCCAGAAGTTGTTGGAATGGTACAACAAGTGCATTGCAGCTGGAGGAGAATACTTCAAAAAGGACAAGAGTTTCATATGTGTACTATCAATAAAAGTGCCCATATGAAAAAAGTCTGGAAACTTATTTAATGATCCTCATACCTACCCTTGCTTTCTGTTAGATTATTTGATTTTGATTACTACCATTCTTTACTGTTGAATCAATTCCCTTGCTTGCAACACTTTCAACATGACTGGTAGGAAATTACATTTTGAGTTCCCATAACAATCCATTCAATTATAAAAGAAAAGGACTTTTTCCTGTAATGCCATTGCAGCAAGAACACCTGCCAGGAAGCTTGGCACTATACTAGTGAGACACTAAACACATAGAGCACATGGACACCCTATACAGTAAACAATATCAAAAACCTTTGCACATAATTCTGGATATGCATTGGCAATCATAGTCGAAGGTGACCTGAAGGCTCACTTTTTGATAGCTACTACACCAATGTGTAGGGGAGGGTGCTACTCCTTTCCCTGGATTACTCTACTTTACCCTTGATCCATCCCTTATAATGCTGAGTGTTAAGCAAAGCAGCATCAAGTACCATTTTTAAGTCTTTCGTATGACTTGACTTGGGATTGAACCCCAGTCTCCTGGACCACTGGTGAACACTATACTCATTAAGCCAATGGCCTGGTAGCCAACTATAAAAAGAGCTTTCTCTAATAGTTACTGCTATTAACTACATTTTATTCTACACAACACTTTCATTAAGATAGAGAAAAAGACTTATCTTATAACCTGGTTTGGTTGTAGGGGCACTACTCATGTAGTGTATTTTGGGTAAGTATAGCATGGCAGAGTTCATCACTCTCCAGGCCTACAACTGGTTTGAAATCAGTTTTCTTTCTAGACCAGTTGCTATACCAACATTAAAGAGACCAGTCTGCTTTACTATTTACTCATTGCTGGAAGGAATATAACACCTTTATCATGGGTATTAGCTCTATATGAAATGCAAATAGCCTTGTTTGGGACTTGAACTCTTGGTTGTGAGTCCACTTCCTATAACAATAACCATTATGCCATAAGCATATTTCATTTTCCTAGAAACATTAACAGAAGAAATCATTTAAATTTGATTTTGTTTTTAAAGTTACATTAATGACGTTTCTCTAAGAAGGTAGTATTTGAAAAAGATCAGTATAATAGTTAATATATAAATATATGTACAGTACACTCATAGGTTGCACAAACATAATCAAAGTTATCCAGAATTAACTGGGGAAAATTAATTGTATCAATCTTGGATTTAATTTTATTTATTCTCACTTGTTTATAGTAAAGTACCAGAATGTATTTACTTTAAAAATTTTTATGAAAATAAAATCAACTTTTAAGTAAATTTCAAGATAATAGTAGACAATAGATTTTGTAGATAGCTTCTTAATTTCAGAATTGAATATAGATAGGCAGGTAGACATTTTCTGTATATATTCACAGTCAATTTATACAAAATGTTTTTGAATACACTTTTATTAGTATCTAATAGGTTACTTGATCTAGTCTGAAGGTTGATATTTTAAATTATCAAGATCTTTATATTGACAAACATTAGAATGCTAAAGATAAAAAATAAACTCATGAGCAGGAAAAACAACCGTATGATACTTGAAAAGGAACAAAAGTCAATGATTAAAGACAATACAATTTTGATATTCACTTCACTAACATGAAGAGAGTTGTCAATTAGATATGCTTGGTAAAAGGAAAGACAATTTTGATTTGTCTATCAAATGTGTATTATAATGAAAGACTGCTGTCTAAGGAAACAATATTTGATGGGTTTGAATTTTATTTGTGATAATTTTGTTAACTTTCTTTTAAAAATTGGGTTTCAAAGTGTTAGTATAATATACTTCCCAAAATTAAGCATGCTTAGAAAGAAAATCTACCAAAATTCTTAGAAAATAAAATTTTGTTTAACAAAATGTACTTTACGATATCATTTTTATCTCAGATAATGCCAAGTATTTGCTAGTCTATCTATATATCTGCACTATGTATATATATATATATATATATATATATATATAATGTGTGTGTGTTTAATGAGATACATTTAGATGTTAGGAACATAATTATATCATGAAATACCTGTTGGCATTATTAGTTGATTGTGAATTTCTTTGCTCATTCTACTTTAGGAAACAGAAATTATGCCTGCACAGAAAATGACTAATGAAAAACAAAAGAATCCACTCAGTATGGAAAGATTTAGATGATTTAAAAATTTAAAAATATTCATATTATCATGTGTTTAAAAAACCTTTGATACAATAGCAAATGCATTTTGTAAGAATTATATCTGACTCATCAGTTTGAATTAGACAGTAGAGAAAATAAATGAGAATAGATTGTTATTGTGCTTTAAAATTTGATATAAATAAATGTGGGCTCTGTTTGGGACATCCTTTTAAATATATACTAGATGATCCATAAAATTGATAGGTTACCATTGTAACAACAGTTCATGATATTTAGAAAATAGTGAATAATTCTAATTAATGTTTCATTGGTTGAGTCATGAATAATTTTTGTTTTAGTAAAATATAATTTATTCTTGAATGATTTAGCAAGTAATTAATTTCAATCAATAGTATATTTGCCAGAATTTTGAATCACCTCTTGTCATTTATCAGATAGCTAATTGATTCCTCTCAAGTAAAATTCAGTTGGTTTCAAACTCAAATTTTCCATAAACATTCTCACCTTATATTCTTAAGAAATTTTTTTATCATTTAGAGCCTTTTGTAGAGAATGAAAAAGATGGAAATCACTTAGTACAAGGTCTGTTAAATATGGTGGATGGGGTAGAATAGACCAGCCTAAATCTAATATTTTTCCTACATGAATGTGGCCTTTCATTATCATGGAGAAGCATATTTCTCCTATTGACAAATGTGGGTCATTTTCTTCGAAGGTTTTCATGCACACGTTGCAACTGTTAAGAGTGTAAGTCTGCATTGAGTGTCTGATTGTGATTTAAAAACTCAAAAAGAATAATATCATAGTGATCCCGCCATACACACAGCATATCTTTTTCTCATAAAGCTCTGCCTTTGAGGTAGGCTGTAGAAATTCAAACTTGTCAATCCACAGCCTTTTACATTGAAGGTTGTCATAAAAACCCATTTTTTATCATCTGTAATGATATTCTTGAGAAACTGGTCATTTCTCTGCCTTGAAAGAAGACTTGTCACTATGGATATGCAATTTTCGTTATTATTTTAAGAGTATGAGGAACCTAAATGCCCAGCTTGCTCACTTTTGCTATCTTTTTCAAGGGATGTGTTGAGGTCAAGTGCTAATTCTCAAGTACTTTTGTGTGGATTGTGTTCCACCAATTCTCTTAAGGCATCTTGATTGAAGTCTGATAAGCATCCTGTTCTAGGTTCATCTCTCAATGACATATTACCAGAATTAAACTTTGAAAATAAGTTTTGGACCTGACAGTCAGTAATGACACCTTAGACATAAACATTAGAAATTTTCTTTGCTGTTTCTGTAGCATTTTTGTTATTCTTAAACTGAAACATATGTCGAATATGCATTATCAGTTGCTCTATTTTAGGAGTGTGAGATCATAGATTAAATTATGATACACACTCTTTACTCCTGATGTAAGAATAACCAATGAAGGAACTCTTTAATCATGTAATTTCCAGTTGTGTTCAAAACATTAGAAGTTTAAAATATGTCGTTACAACTTACTTTTAAAAAATGGAAATTATGCATGACCTAACCTATATATATATATATATATAGTAGTATTGTAGTTGACACAATGTTTTCTTAGAAAATTTCTTTTTTGTTTACTGTCTATATATATATATATATATTTTCTAAGTCAAGCTCTAATTAACCAGAGAGATATAAATCTATCACCTTGTTGGTAGGGTTTAGAATATGCTGACTCTATCCCCTGCATAAAGGTAAGACCCCACCAAAGAGAGGTGTCTTGGATATGTCATTGAACTGCATCTGATGGTGAGGGTGGAGTACCTCTTCATTGTCATTATTCCCAGGTCCACTTTGACCTGGGGTGGCAGTGTTTTTTAAGGTCTCATATAAGGTTCAAATAGATCTGTTTGAAAATTATTCGTATTAGAGCTGTGTGCAAGCAAAACAACTCTTACCTACACAAAAAATGTAAATATGGACATGCAATGAACAAAATTTTTAACTTCTAGTCACAAAATTGACATGTTGTTAAGATCAATCAGTCTAACCTGCTCTCTCTATTTAAGTATGTATATATGATTTATATATGTTTAATGAATTGGGATCATGTCATTAAACACCTATTGTCATTATCATCTGATTCTGAAATGTTCTATTTGTCTTATTTTAAGAAACTAATAGTCTATCACCAGTTTGATTTTTTTTCAACAAATAGTTAATTTAATTCAATTTGGGATAATAATTTCATACAGTAACAATAAAATAATAGAAGAAAAAATTAATAAAGGACATAAAGTTTTAAACTGATAACTGTCTTGTTAAAATGTAAGAAAGATACAAAGAAAATGTTAAATTTAATTTTCATTATTTTAGATGAGTTTAACATTAATATAAAAAACAAAAAGAAATATGAATGACTAAGTAATTGTAAACATTACAAAAACTACTATTAACTTTTTATTTCTAAGTTAATTTCAATCATTATTCAAACAACAAAATGGTGGCCTAATGAATATGTCCTGGTTGAACATTTGAATTGTGGTAGAATTCACTTAATTTCATGTACCTGTTAACTTGATGTAACCACTAATGAAAAACTAACAGACAAAACAGTGACATGTGCTTTTATATAATAGGAAAAGTCTAATGGTAATTACATTATCAGAGCTGTCACTGCTACTCAAAACGTAAAATCCCTGGTTTAGAGAAAATGCTGAGTCACCGGGGATGTCAAAAAACAATAGTGTCATGCCCATGGTCACAAGTAAACTCCTGGTATCAACACATGAGCTATTTGTTGAAAGGGATTAATTCTGTCACCCGTTTGGAAACAGTTCGTAACCATATTTCAATCATACATCCTAGATGCATCAAGGAGGTCTTCAGTGATGCACTGTCATCATCGCCGATTTCGGGTTATTTTGCATCATATCGGCTCCGACAGAAACTCCGGCATGACTCTGGAAGTGCCAAGCCTTGATCGCGACGTGCTATGCTCGTGCCTCTACCAAAGCAAAAAACATTAATAAGGCCGGACTTCGGCCGTTCTTATAGACATCTGTCCTTCAGTAACAGCCAATAAAAAACAGGGCATTACACACTCCTCTACTATATATAATACCATCTTTACCTCATCCGGTTTCGGCTGACTACTTTCAGATTTGGTACCGAAGTAAGTTGGTATTTTTGATACTCGTCCACGTCCATGATTTACACTTAACAAGACTTTCACAAATCCCCCCTCAAATCTATCCTATACTAATACTTCCAAACTAACATGAAATAAGCCCCTACTCAAACTATTCAGTCTGTCTTTAACTCTTACCTTATACCCTTATTCGAAGCCAAAAAAAAAAGGAAAAACTCCCATTTATTTGGCTCACGAGATCATTTGCTACAGATTAACTCATACTTATTTGCCTAGATCTCCCTCCCCGTTTATCAATAATCTATACTCATATTACCAATCTAATGCATATTTCTCAGAAAAAAAAGCAAAAACCAAAAAAAATACTACTCTATTCAAATCCTTACATTCTAACTTATTACTATTACGAACCTATCTCCAGTCCCCCCCCTCGTCCCATGAACTATTTGCAATTAGGTTTCAATCAATTAACTAAAACTACTAGTGGGCGCTGGCAAATAAACTTATTAAAACTTTAAATTAGTAGCAGACCGTAACCAGTATACGAGGACAACCCCCCCCAAAAAACCCCCGGATAATTAAATATCCATCCCCCCCTCGCAAACGCCAATGATTCTCAACTCCTCCCCCTGACATTCCAACTACCCTAACTTAATATTAACTCAATATACTCTTATAATGTGTAATATGTCTCCTAGTCTTAATTCTTAGGCTCCTCCATCGTCCTCTTTATTTCTTCCATGGCTCTGATCTCTTAAGCCAAATCCACTTCAGAAATGTGTTTGTAATGTCCTTCAGCGCCCTCACTCTAGCTGCCCCGACTATACCAATTTTTGCTAGGGCTCTGCCCAAAGACTGTCCAGCAAAGCCCCTACATAATGTATCTTCCATGACTTTTGTTGACATTGTTCAACCAGTTCTTGGTATTTGGACCTCTTCCTCTCATTAGCGAGAGTAATATATTCCTCCCATGACACAGTCAGCTCCCAAATAATGCACTGCTTTGTGTTATCAGAGTGCAATATCAGGTCCGGTCTTAGCGATGTTACAGCTATGTGTCTGGGGAACTTCAGCTGAGTCTCCAGATCCACTATCAACTGCCAATCATCCGCAGAAGATAACAGGTTCGTTTTCTCTCTCCTCTTTCTCTGTATCTTCTCTCCTGCTTTTACAAAGTTGATCTGCTTCAATTTCTTTCCTGGTTGATGATTACTAGCCCTCATAGCTTTAGTCACCTCATTCGCAATTACCTTGAGTGCTTGATCGTGACGCCAACAGTACCGTCCATCACCCAAAGCTTTTGGGTAACTACTAAGGATATTTTGTAAAGATCCTTTCCTAGCACATAGTTGACAATTAGGGGGGTCTCTCTCTTCTCCCATATGTGCAGGTTCGTTGGGCTCGGTAACACATCATACACTGATTTAATGAGAAATCGAATCTCGCTAAAATCCAGCCGCCAACAATCTGACCATGTAATCCTTTTTTTCTCTACATCTTCCCTCCTTGTCCAGGCTCCTTGCTGACTCTGACCGACCATTTTACCGTAATGCACTTCTTCTACGCCCTCACGGACTTCTTCTCGGATGAGTTGGCGTCTTTCTTTGCCTTTGGCACTGTTGGTATGCGTCGAGGGGAAAAACCCCAATCCCGCTCTGCCTTTAGCTATCGACCCTAAGATAGCTTTATGCCTAAGCCTCTCCTCCGCCACTTGCAACTCTCTCTTCGCACTCCACTTCCTGCCAGATCTTATCTGAATTCCTGCTGCCGCCACCTTTGGATCTTCAGACTCTGTATACTGCAGCAGTGCTCTTGTCTTCGTGATTTTGAATTCTTCCACGAGACTGCTGCAGGGGAGGTGCAACACGTTGCTGTTCCCGTAGAGAGCCGCACCACTTAAGCATCTTGGTAAGCCCAGCCACCTTCTCAACCAATTACTAATTGCTCTTTCTAACGATTCCACAATGGTAATTGGAATATCATAGACGAGCAATGGCCACAATATCCGGGGCAAAACTGCATGCTGGAATAACCATGCCTTAAATCGACCAGGCAATCCAGATTTGTCGATCTTCGTTAGCCACTCCTCAAGATCTTTTATAGTCTTCTGTTTTGCGGCTGTATCCTTTAGACTACTGTTGAAAGTCTTGCCCAAGCTCTTAATAGGCTTTTCACTCAGAGTAGGTATTGTTTCTCCTGCGACTGTAAATCGGACTTTCTCCATGACCTTGCCTTTTTTTAATACTAGTGACCTGGATTTTGCGGGCTTGAAATACATTCTAGCCCAGGTCATATTTCTCTCGAGACCCTTTAAGAGCCATCTACCTCCCATGACAGATGTCATCGTCACGGTTAAATCATCCATGTAAGCCCTTATTGGTGATTGGCGGACTCCTGATCTAGACAAAGGGCCTCGGCATTCCACCTCTGCCACCTTTACAAGTATGTTCATAGTCAATGAGAATAGGACGGCAGACATAGTACATCCTGTAATGATACCCTTTTCCAGGGTCTGCCACTCTGATGTTACTGTACTTGAACATGCTCTCAGCCAGAAATTCTTATAATAATGTGCAATGAGGTCGCATACTGATGGCAGTACGTGATGTCTCTTTAGGGCTACTTCCACCAGTTTGTGTGGCATGGACCTGTAGACGTTAGCGAGATCCAACCATAATACAGTCAAGTCCCCTTTGCTTTCCTTTGCCTCTCTCAGCTGTGTCAGGACTCCTGTATGTTCAAGGCACCCTGGCATACCGGCTACCCCACTCTTCTGGACTGATGTATCAATGTAGCCGTTACCTAGAATGAAATCTAACAAGCGCCTTGACAATAAACTGAAAAAGATCTTACTTTCAGTGTTTAATAATGAAATTATTCGGAATTGGTCCAATGACTTCGAACCTTCCTCCAGGATAAAATACATCATATTTAACAGTTCCTCTTCAAAGTAAAATGAGGTATTTCATTATTATTTATATTTGATAGAGAAACTTCTTATGTGTTGAAGCCCCTTCACTTAGACCATAAATGAAGCAGCTGCTGCCTCCATATAAACACAGCAGACAGCAACTAAAAAACCTAGAGCACGGTGGGCTTCACAGCCCTGAGGATAGGTATCTGTTCCTCTCCCAGCAGCAAGCTGCCAAGCATGAAATCTGCATCCTTACCACCAAACAAAGCTGCTGATATCGAATCCAACCAATCACAGCCGCAGACCCAGCACACCTGATGTCAGTTTCAAACCAACCACTGCTGCTCTCTCGTTCAAACAACCCTTCTCAAGGCTAAATTTAGAAAGTCTTAAACCAATCCTTTTAAGGCCTAACTTCAGAAAGTCTTTTAAGGATCACCTCTGGTCTCTTCACTACACCCCATTGCAAATATCACAAGATTACAATGCAGCAGCCAGCACCAACTGCAGTCTACCTCCTGCTTCACCCAGTGGCCGTTCCTGCACCATCAAACAATAGCACCCTGCACACCAGCTCTGGCTTCATCAAGCAGCAAAGATCTGCATCACCCTAGTCCACGAGCGACCACTCTGCTTGGACTGGCACCAGCACTTTGAGGCCACATTGACTTACCCCCAGTTAACCAAAGACTGAATAAACCTGGCATTGATCATACAACCTCTGCAACCAGCACCTGCATCACCAGACCAGATCATTCAACAGCAACCTAATCCATGAGCTACTACTCCACTCGGACTAGCTCCAGCACTTCGAGGCCACATCAACACTCCCGGTTAACCAAGGATTACAGAAACTGGGACATTAATTATCCAGCCCCTGCAACCAATGCATCCACATCTTTGACTGTCTCCAGTTATATCTACAATCTGACAACACAGCTGCACCTATGATCTGGACCAAGACCATCCTCATCTTGTAGATGCGCTGTTGCCAAGAACTTATAGATATCTGAGCCTAAGACTTTCTACAGCTAGCAGAAACTACACTGACATGATACAGCTATGGCCATTCTACACGCATACACCTTTTGTGTACAATTCTCTCAATAAAAACCTTAAATTCAAACTTATCCACTTGTCCTTGTCATTTTTCCAGTCCCTGTCAATCCATCACACATACTTACAACAGTTTGCAGCATCCACGCATTTATCGGGGTCCCACAACAGCATACTAACAAGTAGAATAATAGTATAGAGTTTATTTTATAAAATTATTTTTCCAAATGAAATTAGATATTTGTTGAAATGAATAAAGTTGTGATAGATTTTAAAGTAATGGTTGTTTTATTAAAATGTAATAAAAATTCAAATAAAAAAACATATCATTTTTGTTATTTTAAACGAGTTTATCTCAAATGGAAAAAGATATGACTAATTCAAGTAATTACACACAATAAAAAAATCTCTTTATAATTTCTAATTTCATGGTATATTCAAACAGCAGAATGTTTGTCTAATAATGGAGATTTCATTTGTCTTCATTTTTTTTTCCTTTCTTTCTTAAGGATTTTTTCTTTTTTAATATTTTCCTACTCTTTCTATTTTGTTTTTCTTTCTTTCTTAATATTTCCTTACTTTTTCCTTCTTTCTTTTTTTGTTATTCTTTCATTCTCAATATTTCTTTGTTCATTCTATTTTCATTCATTCTTTCTTGATATTTCCATATTCTATTTTGTTATTATTTTATTCTTTTTTGTCTCCTTAGTCTTTCTATTTTGTTGTTCTTTCTTTCTTAATACTTCCCTGCTCTTTCTATTTTTTCTTTTTTCTTAAATATTCCTGACTCTTTATTTATTTCTAGTTTAGATTATTGTAGAGACATATATGTGAGATTAATGATGATATCTTAGTAGTCAACACTCCTGGAATTTCTCAGATCCAGCTTGTTAATGTTTAACTCTTATCTTTAATTATATTTCTGTTGCTTTTTTTACAACTCTCAGATAATCATTCTACAGTTTTTTAAGGAAAAAATATTTAAAATAATTATGTAAGTTTCTGAGATATATCTATTTTGAGAATTAAGTAAAAAGTTATTTTACAATACAGAAAAGCCTTTAAATGTGTCTTTTCAAAAATTTCCAAGATTTAGTAGTTTGTGTTATTTTGTATCTCTATACATAATGTCATTTGAACCTGAAGGAATTTTAGTTCTAGAAAATAATTTAATGTTTTAATGATAGTGTTGGTCACTAAATGTTTATTACAAATTTTGGTAAATAATTTCTAATTTCTTGTCATTTTTGAAAACTAGATCAACATACAAATATGTGTGTGTGGGTGTACATTGATTTAGTTTTCATTATAGATAAAGGGGACTTAAGGGGTAGCATTCTCTTGAAAAGAAATGCCTTTTTATTCTTTTCATTTTTGGTCATAATTGGTAGTTATTATGGTGTCAAGATTAAAAAAACACCATTTATACTTAGAACAGTTAAACCTGTAAAGAAAAGGAAAACCAGCAAGCTGGGGGAGAGGGGGATTTATAGATAAAAGCACCAGAAATTAAATGAATTATGGGTGAGTGGTTGGGAGAATAAAAGGAGTAATGGGGTGGAGTGGACTCTTTTGTTGTTGTTCTTTGGTTGGTGTCATTGCACACAGTGGTGTTCTGAAGTGAAAGAAGGAAAGAAAAAGAATCTACTTTGTGTTTGTTTGTTTATCACACCCTATCTCAGGTTAATTTGTTTGTCTGTGTCTCTTCTCCATTGTTTTTTATTTCCTTCATGGAAACAATCAACCAGGAAGACAACAACTGGTGTGTTTCTGTTTTTAATTTCTTCTTAAAACCCTCAACTATTTCTGTGTCACTAGTGAGAAGGAGAAAATGTGCTTAACCCATGAAATGGTCAGAGCATTTGACATGGTGATATGATGGCATGACTCATGAAGGTCAAATTAATTGCCTGGTTGCAACAAATCACTGACCTGTCAAGTTTTATTTGGTTATTTTTGGAGGGTGACACATTGGACTTGTATATGGAAATGAGTGAGAGAGATTAGACAGATCATGAAATGATAGAAATAATGTTGTAGAAGAAGTTAGTTGACATGTATGCTAACAACCTCAGGTGATTAATGGGATTTGTAAGAAGAGGCACAGAGAGAATTGTGAAGCTGGCATTCATGCATGGTTTTCCTGATCATGTATCACTTGTACTGCAGCAGCTACATAGTATAGAGACCATGGAAATCCTGACCTAATAACAGTCTCAAGGGTACTAACTACCAATTGGAATATAGACCTTGGTGAGACTGTGGCTGTTGCACAAAGCCCAGTGGTCAGTGGGAGAGCATCTGAGCTAAGTAAAGGACATGTGAAAAAATTCAGTGGACAGTTTTAGATGTCTGGGGCCACACATGATAAAATATTGTAAGAGACAGCCAATGCTCACCCCAACTTGCTATGAATGCAGAGAAAAAGAGGTCATTGCTAGATATTGTCTGCAGGGAAATGGGCAAGGAGGATTTACTGCACCAGGAGTTGCATCAGTGAGTCAACAGTGGCATAACACTGACTGTTACCAGTCATAGAGGTGGTAGAAAAAAGGGAAGCAAGGGCACTTGTGGACCTAGGATGTACCACTACCTTTGCAACTCCCAGGTTAGTGAGCAATTAGAGTGGGGGAATGATCCTAAATGCAGTTGACAAGAGAAATGTCAGATGCATGGGCTTCAATACTGTTAAACTAAGGATATACTGGGTGCAATTAGAAATAGGCATGTTTGTAATTGATGATAACGATATTCTTATTGGAATGGGGAGGGTCACCATTAACAGAAACTGTTGAATTTGACAAGGTATAATGCATAACACGCATGCAGTCTGAAAATAGAAAGGTGGGTCTATACAAAATTGAGGATGAGGATTCGATTGTAAGAAATGAACAGTAAAATGGCAATGGACACAAGGGCCAACTAGTATTGAAGAATGGGGTTTTATGAAAGTTCCATGCAAGGAAAAGAAAGAGTGGAGAGAAAGTAGAAAGGTGAGTTGAGGAAGGCATCCTTGTACCTTGGAAGAAAGAGGTCAGGTATGGGATGTTTCTAACAATGGCAGTGATTCAGCTAAGTTTAAGGTCAGGCCAATGTTAGACTTCAGAGAACTTAACACATATGAAGCAAGCCATATGGAAAGTAATGGTATGGATGTGTGTGGTGAGACAATGTGAGAATGGAGACAGATGGTGGGGGCTGATACAATTGTGGATCTGAAATCTGCATATTGTCAGCTGTATGTGGCAGAAAAACTGTACCAGTACGAGCTAGTAAGGAACAAAAGAAATACTTATTACTTTACAAGGTTGAGTTTTGGAGTAAATGTTGCACCAAAAACTATGGCTGCAGTGCTTAAGACTATTCTGAGTAGAGCAAGGAAGAATAGAGAAAGCCACAACTTTGTACATTGATAACATTCTAATGAATGAGTCTATTGTTGCTGTGGAAGAGGTCATATGTCATCTTGAAAAATATAGCTTAATGACAAAACCTTCAGAGTTGCTTGGGCTTAAAATACAGAAAAATACGGATACAAGGGAGTTGATATTTCAGATATGGAATGAGATTCTACCTGTGGAGAGGAATTTGAGCAAACAAAAACTATTTGTAAATATACAGGAAGCTAGTTGGGCATTATCCAGTGCCTGGATGATTGAGGATCACATCCAGTTATGTTAAGAGATAGGAAGAAGCAGTAAGTTGGGATGACAAGGTAGGAGAGAAGATGCTGGGTATGATGAAGGACATTATTGAGGAAATGGAGTGGGAGAACCTAGTGAGAAGGCAGGTGGTATGTACCAAAGGTGGACAGTGAGAGTGTGTGGTGCGATGCCAGTAGCATAGGAATGGGTGTCCTATTGGAATTAGGAAGTGTTAAAGCAAAAGATGATGCAGGATAAAAGAAAAAGACTGATGCCAATTCAATAAATATTGTGGAATTGAAAACAATAATGAAGGGCATAAACTTGGCTCTGAATTGACAACAGAGAGAGGAAAACAGACTCAGTGTTAGTTTAGTTTTGAGAACAGGGTGTGGACTAAAGGAGTTGACAAAATGCTTGTAAAGTGTCATTTAGACATTCTAGGAGACTTGATAAATGAATTTGACATGCAGGTGAAAATCAGTCATATGCCTTCAGAGAAGAATCAGGCATGAAAGGGAGAAAAGCCTGGGTAAGAGTGCCTGCAGATGTACACAAAAGCTATGCCATGTGTAGTGTTAAAAATGGGAATATCAGAATGCTGCCTGAAATGTACCACATGGATGTAGTTGGAAGAATGCTATTTCTGGCTAGGAAAGTCAACCCAAATATCTCTTGAGAAGCTATGTGAAAAGTGGTACAAGAGTGCCAGTGATGCCAGTCGATCAATCCTGCACCAAGTACTCATGAGGTTGGCAAGATTTAGATTAAGGGGAATTAGAAGAGATTAGCCACTGATGTTATACATTATTGGAATGATCTGTTATCTGTTAATGATCGATTGTAGGCATGGGAGAGTGGCTATGTTGTGAGAAATGATGGGAGAGACCTGGGGCAGCAGTTGCAGCTCTGTTAAATCTACTTTTTTTGGAATGAAGTCCTGATGAACAACAGTGCAACATTCAAGTCGGAAGTAATGAAGTTGTTATTGAAAAAGGGGAAAGGAGTTTTATATGGTTGCATACAGACCAAGTAAGAATGGTATTGAGGAGCGATAGAGTTCTGAAGAGCAAAGAGAAGCCTAAAATGAATGATAACACAAATCAGGGAGAGAGAGGTGTGACTGCCTCATTGGTTGCATGATTGTTAGATAAGGGTATCTATGAAATCAGTGGAGTGCATGTGGTGTAAAGAGTAAAAGAGACTGTGTTTACTCACCTACAATTAAACCTGTAAAGAAAGGGAAAAACCAACAAGTTGGGGGAAAGGGAGATTCATACAGAAAAGCGCCGGAAATGAAATAAATTGTAGGTGGTTAGAAAGATAAAAAAAATTTGAGTAATGAAGTGGGAGGAGATAAAAGCAAACTTTTTTGTTCTTTACTTGGTGTTGTCTCCAGAAGGAAGGAAAGAAGAGGAATCTATTTTGTGTTTGTTTTTTGTGTGCTTATTCTACCCTGTCCCTGTTTAATTTGTTGATCTCTGTGTTTCTTCTCCATTGTTCTTATTTCTTCACAATTATCTACTAAGTTCAGCTTTGTCTGGCACAAGACTACAGTAGTGGAGCACCTAGTAAGTATTGAACTGACAACATTAGTGAAATGAAATTGCTAATCACTACACTGCAATAAGTGTTATTAGATATTTATTAACTCTTTGGACCCTTCAAGTTTTGGGGGAACTTTTGACTTTAGGGATGTGTTCAACTTTATAAACCATCAAACATGGCCTTCTACAGCCTTGTTGAATAACCAATTAAAATTTTGAATTTTCAATTAAGGATATAGTATCCCAATGCTTTCTCACAAAAAAACAAAAACAAAGCATCTAAAAAGTCATTAAAAGGTTAGTAAAGTTTTTAATAGTATATTATTAGTTTGAACATTAGATTTTGTTGTAAATATACTCAAAATTATTACTGGCCTTATTAGATAAGTTTCAATGTGACCTTTAAGCATAAAAAAGTTACCCATCCCTGCAGTTATCATGGCCTCCAGATACTCTGTACCTGGGCTAAAAAGATACACAAAAAATTGAGCATAAAACAAACTTCTTTATAGGGCATAGACCCCTTTTGGTTGAAGCTATTCCATTAAAAAATGTGAATGGTCTGTGTATTAACCATTTTTCTTACTATTTGATGTGATCTTTCTGAAATATCAAATATATAGTAAAATAGTAAGTAAAAGTAAAGTTGGTGACTGTAGTCGAGGGTGACCAGAAGGCTCCCTTTTCAATAGCTACTACACCGAGGTGTAGGGGAGGGTGCTACTCCTTTTCCTGGATTGCTCCACTTTACCCTTGATACGTACCTTATATTGCTGAGTGTTAAGCAAGGAGGTATCAAGTACCATTTTTAAAGTCTTTGGGATTGAACCCAGGTCACCCTGTCAGCCTAAAATATCAGGTTTATAAGTTCAAAGACAAATTGTTGTGGGAAAATTGTGTTGTATCATTCTTTCTTGTGGGAAGGGTTTGCTCAATTTAAAAATTAGTATTTAAGCTTGAATATCTGGTACCAATATATATGTTCCTCAGCCGCTGAACAAGTTCTTATTGTTGATAGTTGATATAATTACCATGATCTAGGGTGCTATTAGCTTCTTCATTCATGTTTTATTGAAAATTTAGGTTGATATTTTCAGTTTACATTTTAATACTTTTATATCTTGAAAACATTTTGAACATGGTAAATTATAACTCTAGAACTATAAATCAACCAGGAAGAGAAAAATCTTATTTTCAAAACCTTCTTAAAGAAGTTATTTTTTTACCTTAGTGGCACTAATCTTTCAGTAATGATTGCATATACTATAAAAAAACCTGAAAAGGAAAGACACACTAAATACTTTTAAGCTCTGTGAAACTTTATAATTGCAAGTCTCAGTATGATCCAGATTTAATGATGATTATAAATAAGGAATCACTTTTCTTTTTTTAAGATAATTTCTTAATTGTATATGACTTTTATCTCTTTAAAAGGAAATTGAAATTGCTCAAAAATTCTATGATGAAAGATTAGAGAAACAAAAGTTGGAAGCTGCTGAAAACATTAAAGAAATCACCTGGAAACACAAAAAAGAAGGTTCAGTATGAATTTTTTTCAAATTGTATTTATTATTGGGATATTATTTATTAAGAATTACTTAGTCTAGTACTAAGCTGTATGGGTATGTATGGACATAGTGTATATTTATGTATGCATGTATGTATATTGTATTATTAAAAAGGTTAGCTAAACAAGTTAGGGAGGTTGGCAGATTTTAAAAGATAAAATGGAAAGAGAAGGATTTCAAAATGGGAATGAAAGGATTATTTTTTTCAATATCAAAATTAACTGAAGACTTCAAAAATTATCCTGTGACATGAGTTTTCTCACCACCACATTTTAGTTGTAGGGAGCCTTGTTAGTGGGATATTAAACAATTTTTTTTTCTATCCATGTCCTTAGAGAAAGCATCAACACTTTATGCAAAGTCTGTCTGGAATGTATCAGATCATTTTGAATATCTCAAGAACCAGTTGCAAAGTCTTGATGTAACTTGGTAGTCAATCAGAAAGGACTTTACTGTGCATGTATGAATAGCCACTTTCCTGTAGGGTTACTCAGTTGGCACTGAGATGCCATGTCTATTGTGTGACTATCAAATTAACAGTTGATTAAGCAAATAAATTCTTCACATTTCATGTTTGTCATCCAGATTTGGCTACTTGTAATTTTGAGCTTTTTTGAAAGCTAGAATTATTGTTGAAACACTATGGATTAGGTTAAGAAGAATATGATGAGGTAGCTGATGTTGTTCCTTAAAGACTCACTTTGTTGATTTACTTGAAAAGTGGAAGAGGCATTGGAATTAATGTGAGGTTCAAATTTGAATACTTTCAAAAGGAGTATGACATCATTTCCCTATGTAGGCCATTTTTGTTAATATTAAATGGATGTAACCAAAACCGACATCAACATGTGACTAGCAAAGGCATGGACAGCTATCGATAGGCTATCGGCCATATGGAAGTCAGACCTGACTGATAAAATAAAACGCAGTTTTTTCCAAGCAGCAGTCATGTCGATACTGCTATATGGATGCATACATGGATACTAATTGAATGTAAAGAGAAAAAACTTGACGGCAATTACACAAGAATGCTGCAAGCAATATTGAACAAGTCCTGGGGGCAGCACCCCACAAAGCAGCAGCTGTACGGCCACCTACCACCTATCATGAAAACTATCCAAGTTAGACGAACCAGACATGCAAGACACTGTTGGAGAAGTAGGGACGAACTCATAAGTGACATACTCCTGTGGACCCCTTCATATGGACGAGCAAAGGCAGGATGACCAGCTAGAACCTATATACTACAGCTCTGTGCTGATATAGGATGTTGCCTTGAAGACCTATTTAGAGCAACGGATAATAGAGAAGGGTAGTGGGAGAGGGTCAAGGAGATCCGTAATGGTGGCGCAACATGATGATTATGATGATGATGATACCTTGCAGACATAAAGGTTGATATACCATAAAACCCAACTAACTAATTAACTAACTTACCGACATATCTTTTATTGTTATTATTACAGTTGTGATATTTTCTTTTATAAAACTAGTACACAAGTTTGGATTTGAATTAAGTAGATTCTTATTGAATTTTCTTTGGATAAAAACGCTCTTGCTTTCTGGAATGCTGTGTCTTTTCCATGTTCTTTCCCCTTTTTTTTAATTTTATATATTCAGATGAATTTCAGTTTCCTATTTCCTTATGGTACAGGATTAAATATTATACAACATTGCAAATGAAACTATTTTGAATAGAGGAACCATTGAAATATTGCCTCCAATTTTGAAGGTCTTTCTGCTATTTCATTTGTCCTTGGAATAAGAACACTTAGATTGTCTGAACAGAATGTTGGAGGCAAGTCTCCATTATGTAATGATTAAAGTGTTTAATTGCAGACTCAAAGTAAGGGAGTCCAAACTCCAGTTGTGCTATTATGTTCACTTTTGGACTAATACCCTTGGGAAAGGTATGAACCCCCTTATCTCCCAGCCATAGATTAAATAACATCACTGCTGCTCTTCTACAAGGATTGCTTTGGTATTAAATAACCCATGAAGGTTGATATGCCATCAAAGAAACCAAGAACTTTGGAATAGATCAACAATCCATATCTAATCTTTTGTACTGAGATATTATAAGTTCTTCTGTTCCTGGGTACACATTTTTGGGTGTATTTTGGAAGACAATACCTCATGTATTCAAGGAAGCCATTCAAATATAGAGTAGAAGTAGTCCAAAAGATTAGTTAGGAGTTGGCATTGGGACTCAGAAAGAAAGCCTCAAGCCAAGCAAAGCTGGGAGCCTGCTAGCAGTTTGAGGAATGATCCACAGCTAGAACACTGAATGAAATGGGGAACTGACCAGCAGTTTTTCAGAATAGTAACCCTAATTGAAAACCAATTGATTAATTTCAACCTTGGACATATGTAAAAACAGTTTGTTTGTCCCTCAAAATTCACATTCAGCTTCATAATCTTGAATAAGTGTGTTTGTTTAAATATGTCATAAAAATGGAGCACAAGATGAAATTCTATTTTAAACTTCAGGACAATTTGAGAGAAATATTTAACAAATTAACATAGGCTTATGAAGTTTCATTTTAACCCAGGCATAGGTTTTTGGTTGCACAAGGGATTTTTGTTAGTTGAGAGACAGCAGAATATGAACTCTTTTCTAATTGATAATTGTTTTACAAACTGAAAAAAATGTGACAAAAGTTAGAACTCTTGTCATATCTGATCAAAACCTATCTCACCATTTTGGAATTGTTAAGAATATGCAATAGGTTGTGATGAACCAACAGTGTCAGTTGAAGATTTATAGTACTGTTTCCAGGTATGGAAATGTCTTTTTCAGTATATGACTTCCCAATGAAATTATTTTGAAGGAGATAAAGTTGACAATATTGTTTTTATACAGTCAATATCATTACTTAATACTTGAAAGCTAAAATTTGAATGTATCAGTTTCAATAAATGAATAGTAATAGTTGAACTTGTATATTTCTATTTATGATATTATGAACAAAACTTATTATCTAGTATTAAGAATTGAAATGTATATAGTCTATTTAATAAAACTTTCAAATTTTTTAAATGTTCTTGTTTCTTTGGAGGACTGAATTATTTTTATGAAATATTGTCATTATTAATTTTTCAAAATTAGTTTTTCTTTTTATCTTATTACAATATTGCAAAATATAAAAATCACCTGAACAATGCTATCAGGAGCAGCAAAAAATAAAAATAAGAACTAATAATGAATTGATTCTAGTTTATTGTTTTTGTTATTCAAATGGTCATTTCAATTTTCTTGAAGAAAAAGAAAAAGTCACCCAGCTAGAAAAGGTGTTGAACATTAAAACTAATGACATCAAAGAACTTGAGAAAAATTTACTGCAACTTGAAGATAAGAAACAGAGAGAAATAGTTTGTCTGAAAATCGAAGTGAGTTCATTTTTTTTATTTTTTTATTAAATATAATCTTTGGTGTGTTGTTTGATACCCAGATTCCTTTATACAATACTTGATATTTAGGATTGCATCACCATCTATATCAAATACTGTGAGATTGAGAAGTAAAATGTTCGATAGTTGTATTGGTAGGAATGAATTAATTTTAGGAATTTTGGTGTGTGTTGAGTGGTAGTAGAATTGAGAAATAAAAATGTTCCAATATTTGTGTTAGTTGGGGTGAGTTCCAGAATTACATGGTCAACCAAAATTTATGTCGACAGGGAAGGAGAATGCCAGAGTTGAAGAAGTGGAGTTTATGTGGGGTGGTGATTCTTGGATCACGCGGCTTCCATTAAAAGCCACTGTAGGATAGCTGGTTGGTTGGTTGACGGCGTATCAACCCTTTTCAAGTCATTTAACGCCAAACTGCAGTAGGAAGGTTAAGACAAGTGTTGTATGATGTTGAATGTCGCCTTCTCTCATGGACTTTTCAGGTTGCGGGTGTTGCAGTCGATGTTCTAGTGTCTGGCTCTGCCTTCTCTCTGTCCGGACATCAAAAGGATCTTGTCTTTTATAGTTCTCCCATCCTCAAATCGGATCAACTCTGGTCTTTCTTTGTGGAGCCTATGCACAGAGACACATTTTTTTCATTTTGAAAAAAATCCTGGCCTCCAGTAACATCTGGTCAGTGATCTCCTGTCCTCTTAATTGGAATTGACATTATTTTATTTGTACAATACAGAAGAGATAATATTATTGATGCTTCTATTTAGGAAGGAGTGAAAGATTCAAATAGTATTTCATTGTTATCTCTGTTATATCAAGAATTTGGATGATTAAAAAATGATGTTCAGGTGAATGCTAACCCTGCAAAATTGTTATTTAATTGTAAATTAGGCTGGAAATAGCTTTATTCTTTAAGTTAGGGTATTTTGATCATATTGTTTTAATAAAAATACTGATATGATGTACTGTTTTTGCTGGATTTTGGTTTTATATAATATATATATATATATATATATATATATATATATATATATATATATATATATATATAATGAGAATTTTAGTAATATATAAATAAATAGTAACAATGATGGTTTGTTACCATTCAGTGTGAATTTTTAATTGATAACAAAATCTTATCTTTAAACTGAACACAAATTCAATCAACAGCTGTAACCAAATCATGACCTTTTACTTTATATAGATGTATACTCTAGTAAATAGAAAATGAAATGAAATAGAATAGATCTTAAACGACAACTGAATAATTGTTAATTATATTGACACAGACATTTAGGCCACTACTTAATCTTGAAGGGATTCTAAATACCTTTACTAATATCTTTACTAAGCTTTGCTTAATTTGGCATACAGGACTCAAATTGCTTACAGTACCTGCTGTTATTAAGTGGTCACCTATCTAAGTATTAAACAAGTTCATTGCTACTTTGATGATCTTGTGTGAACTGGTGCTTTAAGTATGAATTGACCATAAGTAAGGCATTGAATATTTTCAGTGTTTTTATTCAGAAATTCATGTTTCTTCACTAATTGAATCAAATTACTATTTTATATTTAATGTTTTTTCATTAATGAAAGCTATTTCAGCTGTAGAAATACAAGTGGCAAATGATTATCACCATGTTTTCTACAAAATGTTATTACTTTCATTGATTAATTATTAATGATAAAAATCGATAGACAATAAATTGTTCATTACAAAGACATTCAGTAAGCTTGTTCATTTCAACTTTTTCTTTTCAAACAATTCAATCTATTCTGTGTCTATGATATCGTAATCACAATATTTTGACCATTCCATTCTATTGTCTTTTGTAGCTGTACTGTCTCTATGAAAAGAGTTTCTTTTCCTAGCAATGGAAAACAATGGTTGCAAACAAAGTTTTCATACAGACAGTATACCTGAAAAAGACTATAGAATAGAATTATTGAAACATTGTGTTTACAATGAACATAGACATGAGACTAAATTTTGTTTGTGACTCTTCTCAAAGTTTATTTATTTTTTAAATATTACTTTTCAGATATTTTTGTTGTGACTTATTGTTTATGAAATTAGAACAATCACTGAATTTTTTTTCTTTAGATTAGGATATTCTCTGACTTTCATGGCAGAACAAAGATATTTCTCTTGTGATATCTCATCAGCCAGTTCCAAGTGGTTAAGATAAAGGAGTGTTACTATGTTTTTAACTCTTTCTCTGCTGTATTCAACTGTTGTAAAATCTCTAACATAGTAGGAATGCAAAGACATGATAAGAGAACATCAAGCAAACCTTAGGAAATTGAAAACAAACTCATAAAAAAAATCTAAACAAATATAAACAACAAAGAGCCAAAAATTGACTTACCATCTGTTGTATCATGGTAAGGAAGAAATACACAGTGAAATAAAGAGTTAATTATTTATTAATTGAAGTGGTTCATTCTAAGAAATATTATAAGTCTCGCACTGTGGGTGTTATGTCCGAAGTTGGTCTTACTACTGACTGAGATCTTGCAGAACTCTCATGCTTAAGAAACATGACATCTTTTATACCTCCATGATATCGGAAGTCACGTGGTACGAGCCACTATACAACACCATCAAAGAAGCCAAAAGATCTTCTTAGAGAACTTTCACCAAAAAATAAACTCCTATCCCAATCCAAGAATAACTTAGAACTTTATAAAGAAAATATCAAATAAAAATATCAACTTTTCTGATAAATCACCTCTCTCAAGGAAACACAAATTCCACAAGTAAAAAACACATAGCCAACCTAATTGCAGAAAATTTTGCTCGAGCATTATCCACAAAAAATACTCCAATCAATTCAATTCAGTCAAAATTAAAGAAGAAAAGAACATAATGAAATTCCCCTCTGACAATACTGAGAGTTATAACCAACCCTTCACCCTAACCAAACTCCAAAACTCAATATTCAAATCCAATAATTCAACCACTGGTCAAGATGAAATCCACCACACCCTCTTCAATGAACTTTCAACAATATCCCTGAAATATCTCCTAAATATATATAATATCTGGATCACTGGCAACATCCTTACCTTATGGAAGTAAGCTACAACCATCTCTATCCTAAAAAAAACAAAAAGGTCTTACAAACCTTACCAGTTATAGACTTATTGCTTTAAACAGCTGTTCTTTCAAAACTCTTGAAAGGATGATCATTTTAAGACTGACATGGTTCCTTGAATCAAACAATCTCCTCTCAAACTTACAAACAAGCTTCAGAGCCAAAAGAATTACCATCGTCTGCATAGAAACACTAGTCCAAGAAACATTCATTAAAAAGGAACATCTGGTCGTAGTCTTTTTTGACCTTAAAAAAGCCTATGATATGTCATGGCCATATGGCATACTGAAAAATCTCAGCCTATGAGGCAGATTCTCCATTTTTATAAAACATTTCCTAGAAGACCAAACTTTCCAATTACAAATAAATTACTCATTCCCCAATGCAAAACCACAAGAAATAGGTGTACCTCAAGTAGCATCCTATTTATGATTCTATTCATTATTAAAATCAATAACAACCTGTCTCTCTCCAGAAGTCAACAGATCACTGTATTTTGATGACTCCTTCATTTGTTAGACCTTTAAAAATATGGCTACCATTGAAAAAAAAATCAAAACAATGTATTAACAAAATGTCAAAATGAACCATGGAAAATGGATTTAAAATCTCAAAATGTATGCACTTCTGTGAAACCCACAAAATGCACAACCACCCAGCCCTAAATGGTACTAAAATATCCATAACCCATCAACACAAGTTCCTAGGCATTACTCTTGACTCAGAACTATCTTTTATCCTCCCTTATCAAATAAGTGAGAATAAGATGCAACCAAACTGTCCAACTCCTAAAAGCCATAGCCCACACCGACTGGGGTGCTGATGAAAAGATCCTTACCAAATTATACAGATCTCTAGTACAAGCAAAACATGATTATGTCCATTTCATATAGGGAGCAGCTAGAAAGTCCTACCTCCAAGAACTTAATACCATTCACCACCAGGAACTCCATATCATCTTAGCAGCTTTTACTAACTCCCCAATAGAAAGTTTATACATAGAAACCAATGAACCCCTCTCTCCTTGAGAAGACAAACTTGCACTCCAATATTATAACAAATTCATCTCATACCTCCAAAACCATGCCTATAACTGCATCATGGAAATAAAATACAAAAACCTGTTTGAAAATAAAACAAAGGCCATCAAACCTATTAATCTAAGAATCCCAAACCTCCTCAATGAGATCAAAAAGCAATCCATGATACTATACTCAAAGCAATCCGTGATACTATACTTAAAACAGCATCATGGATCATAAATCAACCAATAGTAAAACTAGAACTAACCAAATTATTCAAAACCAAAACATACCCCATCACTTTCAAAGAAAAATTCCTCAGCATCCAAAATAACTTTCCAGATCATCTCCACATCTGTACAGATGGGTCTAAACAGGGAATGAAAGTTGGTTGTGCTGTTATCCTCTAAAATCAAGAATTGCTAAAACATCTCCCAAATGAATCCTCAGTTTATAGTGCTGAAGTCACAGCTCTTGGCCTAGCTATGAACATCATAACTAATCACAAATCCTCCAAATTTATCATCTACTCAGACTCCAAATCCATCCTCTTAGTACCATAGAACAAAGATGCATCAACTACTCTCTTTACAAAACTCCTAAACAAAATGAACACTCTTTCCAAAAATAATAGCATTATTTTCACCTGGATACCAAACCACATTGGTATATATGGAAATGAAAGGACAAAGCTGCAAAAAAAGCACTCCTGACAGACATATCTAATACAAAAAAACCCCATACACTAATCTAAAACCAACCATTAACAAATTCATACGTGACAAATAGTAAAAATCATGGGATGATCAAATACACAACAAGCATCACCATATACAAGATACCATTGGTGAGTGGCTGGAAGTTTGCAGAAGAAACAGGAAAGAAGTGATGCTTTCCAGACTTAGCATTCGTCACACCCACATCACCTCTTAGAAATGGAAGATACTCCAATATGCTCAGTGTGCAAACTACCCGTCACAGTCAAATATATTCTTTAAAACTGTGACAGTTTTAGACAGACTCGCCCAAAATACTTCCAGATAAGCAACCAAAAGAACCTTTTCAAAAACACCAAACCAGAGAACATCTTAAGTTTTCTAAAAAAAAACACCCCAAAAAACAACCTTTTCACTAAAATCTGATTATAATCAAATACTATCATAAAAACCCATACTCTAAACCCAAAACCTTTTTGGCATTAAATGACCCACAAAATTTGATATGTCATTGAACAAAACTCAAACTCTAACAAAATGCCATGTGCAAGTAGAGTTGAAATTTCATATTAGGTTTTGTTTACTGGTTGTTATTCTTCACCGATTGGGGTATCCTGAAATATTGTTTTGATTATTACCATAGACAACTATCACCAAACTTTTAGGGGTAGATTGTGCTATTGGCTAATATCAAAGTCATAGTAGGGAGACATTTCTGTTTAAGATAATTTATAAAATCATAATTACTACCAAACAAAAATATAGTAAATTAAGCAGAGTTTATGAAATATTTATCTCAAGCCAACTTGCATGGGTCACTTGTAAGGTTTGAAATAAAATCTGACATAATGAGAAAAGGATATGAAAAAAGAAAAGTGGCAAACATCTCTTCCCCTTGACATGTGTAGACTTCATTTTTGTGAAATAAAAATTCATTTCTGATGAGACTGTTCTTATAGCAAAACATGTCAACTTCTGCCTTTTTCTCACTTATAAAATATATATATGTTATAATGACTGTATTTTTGTTTATATGTTACTGTAACACAGCAAAATATGGCACATCATTTTTTTATACCATAATAGCATTAAAATGCTTTTTGAGAATAAAGCAATTTCCAATCCATTTTGCAACTTAATAAGAATTTTACCCCCTTAACAAACAAGAAAAACAAGAAAAACAAGAAAAATATGTCCTGCCACAAAATTTTATAATGATAGTTTTAGAAAAAGAAAAAAATTCAGGTTCAATAATAAAACTCTAAGGCCAAACAAGCAATCATCATATCACTCTTGTTCTGACTTTTTTATTTTATAAACTTTACACAAAATAAAACAAAATCCCCCAAAGATTAATGGTTTGGTTGGTTGGTTGGGTTTTATGGCATATCAACCTTTGTAGGTTATTTAACGCCAAATCCATTTTTATGTAAATAATCTGTTCTATTTAAAACAATTAATCAGCTCAGGGTTGAAAGGTAGGAAAAGGCTTTAGCTGTACAAGTCTCATGAAAGCAAGGAGAATCTAAGATAATTAAATCCCTTACATAAGTTGGTTGTCTGTCCATATATGTTTGGGTGCATATATTATGTAAAATTGTCATCAAAATAAATGCAGCTTATCTTACTGAGTTGTCATTTTTGATACAACTTTTATAAATATTGTTATATTCTGAGTTGTGGGCGAGAAATGCGTATGGTTGCAAAACAAAGAACGTATAGATACTCACAATAACACAGTAATGATGTTATAGAAATTTTTTATAGATAGATTAAGTACAGAGAGTAGAACGGAGAAATACATTCACAGTCAAAGAATGAATTCAGTGGCAGTAGCTACAAAGTTCATGTACTGTACTTGTCTCGTGGTGAAGGGATGGTTTTCTCGGAATTAGGATACGTTGGTAGCTGCGAAGAGCGTTTGATGTATCGGATGACAGGTGCCAGACGGGGTGAAGAATCCTTAACACGGGTCGTGTGAGGGAACAAGTCTGTGGTGTAGGAACGCAACTGAACTGATGATTGTTTGGTCCGTCTATTTATACGTTTTCTGTAGGCTCAGAACGGCAATTTTTGTGCCCCGCGGGAAGCGTTCCGATTGGATATTTATTAATGTATTTTTTTTTTTGTTAATTTATCGCAAACAGAAGTTCTGCGCGGAGCCTATGCGTGAGCGACTAACTTTTCATTTTTAGTTGAGAACTCGAAGTGTTAACTTCCGTTTCTTTTTTCTTTTCTTCTTTTCTTTCTTTTTGTTTTTTCAAATCAAGGCAAGATCTCGTCTTGTAACAGCTCCCCCAGATCTTACCATGATTTGAAGTTGCTATGTTGTTAGTGCTTGCTTGCGTGCGTGTTTTGTTTTGGTGTTGTGTATTATCTATTTTGTTTTTTGGCACATAACGAAGTCTTTAAAGCGTGCTGGGAGTTGCCCTCGTGTTGTTCGTTTCGTTGGGTTTTGGGTATTGTCTCCGGAACTGCAGTCATTTGCGATGAGATGCTCCCCTGACGAAAGTGTAGGGAGTTGTGACAACGGGTGATGGGTAGGTTGCCGGGGTGGACAAGGAGATAGGAGTGGTCGTGTCGACGGGTGATTGGGAATTTGGTGAGGTGGGGATAGAGCTGGAGGTGGGGGTGGTCGATGCATGTGTTGCAGGTCATTTGGTCGTGGTACGAGTCGACGGACGTGTCCACGGTGAACCCAATGCGTTTCACAGTTGTCGTTTTTCACTTGAACTACCAAACCGTTCGTTTTGGTGACCTCAAAGTCACCTATCCAAGGCAGGTGAGACAAGTGGGCTGTTGCGGATTGCGGTCGGTGGAGTAGCACCTTGTCACCGACTTGTATCGGGTCTTTGAAGATGCTGCGGTTCAGTTTGGCTTCCATTTTGTGGTCAGCCTCGTTGTTTGCCAAGGCGACTCTTTGATGCACCTGTCGGAGCAGAGCGTTTATCTGCATACCGTAAGCACCTGGGTTGTTGTTAACGATGTCTTGGCAGGGGATCTTCGGTAGACCAATGTTTGGTTGGCGGCCGGTGATAATGTAATGCGGGGATGCACCAGTGGCGGTGTTGGCTGTGGCATTCATTGAGGAAACTGCGGATTCGAGAACGTCCGTCCATTCACAGTTTCTGTCTTCGCAGATCATGTAAAGGGCATTTTTTAAGGTCCGGTGTTGCCTCTCAATGTTCCCCGAGCTTTGTGGTCGCCACGGGCAGTGAAGTTCCCGGGTGATCGAGGTTAGGTCACAAAATTCCTTGTAGGCCTCACCAGTGAAGTGGGTTCCTCGGTCGGAGGAGACAATGCGGGGAATCTCGCGGTGACGAAGAAAGAACTGGTAGAGTCTGCGGGCTGCGTCGATTGCGCGGTCTCTGGCACATGGTATGGCCATGAGGTGGCGGCTGAAGCTGTCTAGAATAGTAAGTATGTACCGCTTGCCCTTTGAGAGGGGCATTGAGACAAAATCTATGTAGACAACCTCGAATGGTTTTCCGCCTCTCTTGCAATGGCCCGTGGACCAGTTTCGGCGCATGCCGTAATTTCCCTTGCGTTTAACGCAGGTTTGGCATGACTGAACATACGCCCTGATATCGCGATTTTTGAACTCCCACCAGTAGCTGGATAGGTGTTCCTGCATGCGGGAGATCCCTGAGTGGTTGACACAGTCATGGGCTTGGTGGAGATATTTTGTCCGGAGCTTGTAGGGTACTACCAGTTTTGGTGTGTTTGTAGTATCCCTGATCATCAATACAGATGTACCAGGTTCCAAGTAGAATTGGTGCATGTGTTTGTTATATAGCCCGGTACGATGATCTTTGGGGTCGAGTAGGGTAGCGTCCGGTCTTGGGGTTGCCAACTGAAGAGCTCTGATGATTTTTGAAAGTGTGTCATCAGAGGCTTGTTCCGCTGCAATACCCATGTGGTCAGCTATCTCTTCAACCGGGATGGTCGATGTGGCATGAAACGCGAGGAATGCGTCGATGGCCTGCAGATGATGCTGAATGTTCCGTGTTGCGTGAGTCCCAGGGAGCAGCTGGGAGCTCTTGATTTCGTCCATGCACCAGGATGGAACGTAGATGTTTAGACTGGAGCCTTGGAGTTTGAAGCGCTTCCCTGCAGGTGTGGGGTCTGCTGTAAGCTTGTCCTTGCTGTGGCCATATCTCCGACTGAGCATGTCTGCCCAGACATTCGATTCACCTTCTACATATTCCAAGACGAATTTGTAGCACGATATTTCCTCCTGCCATCGTCGTATCTTCGCATTGTTGAATTCACGTTGATCCAAGTATGTGAGAGACCGATGATCTGTGAGGACGACGAAGGGACGACTACGCAAGAAGTAATCGAATTTGGTGATGGCCCATTTTATCGCATATGCTTCGCGTTCAGTTGTTGACCAGTTGCGCTCCGTCGCGTTAAAGGTGTGTGAGGCAACTGCTATTATTTTCTTTTGGCTGTGTTTATTCTCTTGCATGAGAATGGCCCCACATGCGATATCGCTGGCGTCGGTGGTGAGGGTAAAGAGTCCGGTGAAGTCGGGGAATGAAATGATTGGTGGTGAAGCGAGGCGCTTCTTAATTTTATTGAAAGCCTTGTTGGCCCCTTCGGTCCAGACGAATGTTCGTCCGGGCTTATTTAGTTCGTTTATGGGGGCCATTAGATTGGAGAACATGTCGGTTCTGATGCTCTCGTTAAGGCGTGTCTCGATGAATTGCCGAATCCATACGAGACGTCCGATGAGACTTTGTAGTTCTTTTCTCGTTGTCGGGGGTTTCATGTCGATAATGGCGCGGACATATTCGGGGTCGGCCTTGAACCCGTCGCTATTCACGATGCGACCGAGAAATTTAGCTTCGGACGCAAGAAAAATGCATTTTTCCGGGTTTAGTTTTAATCCGAACTTGCGTAGAGCAATAAATAATTGCTCCAGCGCTGTCACATATTCCTCGAAGGTTTTGGCGTGGACAAGATTATCGTCAATATATGACGATATGTTCGCGCGTGAGGCAACTGTGTCGAGAGCCTCAGCTATGCATCGCGAGAAGATTTGTCCAGCGGATGTTAGACCGAAAGCCAGACGGGTGTATTGGAAACAGCGTCCTTTCCAAGTAAAGGCCGTTTTATGGTGGTCACGTTCGTCAATGACGATTTGCCAATAGCCATTGCGGAGGTCGAGTGTTGAGAAGTACTTGTTACCTTCGCCAATCTTGTTGAATGTCGAGTCAATGGTAGGTATTGGGTATGGGTCGAGATCGACTAAAACCTTGTTGAGGGTTCTTTTGAAATTTGCGACCACTCGAATCTTTCCGTTTTTCTTGCGGACGGCAAAAACGGGACTGTTAAATCCTTTAGGGTCGTTGCAAGGTTCGATAACACCCTCACTTGCCATGCGGGCAATTTCCGCGTCAACATCATCCTCCAGTGCTTGGGCTATAGGGTGCTGTTTTTGGCTCCTGGACTGGCCGTTGGTTGGTATGCGTATGGGCTTGATGAAAGTGCCCCTTCTATTGTCGTCGGTGCCGAGAATGTCCGCATAGCTGATGAGTAAATCGGCGGTAGCTTCTAATTCACTACGGCTATGATGGTCTGGAAGCGATAGGCCTACGGTTTGCTTAAGCCAATGGAGTTTTTGGTTGAGAGTCAACCCGTTAGGCGATGATCTGGCTGTGGCTCGTGGTTCCTCGTTGGAAATGGTTAGGGCGCCGTGTGAAAGGTTGTGGGTCGGTTTTATCCTTGGATGGACGGTTGTAGAGAGCGGGACAGTATGTTTTAGCTTGCCAGATGGGAGTGTGCGCGCAAGTTCTACAGTCGCCTTCTGGTTATCGATAGTATAGGATAACAGTGTGTGGTGGCCGAGTATGTTCTGGCCGATCAAGATGGGAATGTCTGATGTCGTGATCAGTGTGTCGACGTTGCAGAAAGCAGGAGAAGTATCGTCACCCAAGGTAATGTCGCAGGTGAGCTTGCCCAGAATAGAGATGTTCCCTCCGATTCCTTTGACTCGGATGTTGGTTTTGGACATGTGTCTTCTTGCATCTTCAGGTAAGCGAGAAATGGGAATGATGCAAGTCGTGCATCCGGAATCCAGCATGCCTACACCGGAGAATGTGATGCCGTTGTTGTGGAGGTTGACCTGAACAAGGGGCAATCGGAGATCAGGTTGGATTTGAACGTTAAATGTGTGATGATGCTGAGTGGATACATGGACCTGGGAACGATTCATCACATCTCGTTCGGTCCCAACCGAAAATCCAGTTCGTTGAAGCGCGTCGCGTGTTCATGGTTGTGCTGATCGCTATCTATTCCAGGTAAACCGGTGTCAGTGGTTGCTATGTGTGCTTGAGCATGAGGGGGGTGAAAATATGGGCACCTGTTGCCCTTAAAGCATGCGCGGCCTCGTAAAAAATTTTTGCACATTGCTTGTTGGCTGGGTTGGCCAGCGCTTCTTTGTGCCCGGTTGTGCTTCATGTTGTAGGTGGGGGCGGTTCGACTTTTCCAGTCAACGATGGATGGGTTCCGCCTGTGGGTTTGTCGCAGTTGCTTGTTCAGATCCAGCAACTGTAGCTGTACGTCGGCTAGTATCTTGTCACTTTCAAGGCTACGAGGTTTGTCAGAGTGTGTAGGTTGGCTCGCCATCAGCGCAGTGGTTTCAGCGGCGGTGGTGATGTCCGTTTTGATACCACGATCAAGATAGCGTTGCGCATCGCTGGCTATATCACCCGCTGAGTAGTGTCTGTCCATAGTTTTGACGAGGTGTGGATAGATGTTAGGTGTCCATGCCTTGATCTTTTCACTCATGAGCATGGCCCCCATTAGGGAAAATGCAGTTTCGGCCGTCATCTCAGCATTTTGTCTGTCCGATTTGAATTTTGCCGTGATGTGGACTGTGGCCTCTCGGATTGTGTTTTCAAGTCGGCCTGCAAAATCAGTGAGTTTCTCTCCCTCATGTCGCTGAAGGTCCCATGCTCGGCTTAGGTACTGGAAGTTTGTCATTTGGCTCCCGTGGATGGATATAAGGTAAGCCTTTAGTTCCTCGAACGTGGACGTAGGCTGTCTTGAGTCCTCAATCTGCTGGAATATGCCTTCGTTCAGTAGTTGCTTTGCCAGCTTGACAAACTCCTTCTCCATTGCAGGATATTCTCTTAATTCTGGCTTAACGTGTATGGTGTAAGCCTTATTAAGGTCGGTAATGAAGCGGTTTACATCGCTGCCCGGTTCGAAGGTCCGGATGGATTTTGTGGCGTCCCGAAGTGACTGCTGTCGCAATAGAAACTCATAGTTTGTGGTGTGTTGTTGCAATGTGTGTGATCGATCGTGTGCGGTAGTTTGCAGAGCAGTTAAAAGTTTGTGGAGGTCTGTTTTCAGTTCACTAATGATTAATTGTGCTTGCGGGTTGTCTGCTGGCTCCATGTCAATTTTCGTTTGGAGAATCGCTGCTTTTTGCTGTTTTATAAGTTCCAAGATTTCTGATCGAGAAAGGCCGGAGTATTCCATACTTTTTTTGCTGCACGCTTGACACCAGTGTTATATTCTGAGTTGTGGGCGAGAAATGCGTATGGTTGCAAAACAAAGAACGTATAGATACTCACAATAACACAGTAATGATGTTATAGAAATTTTTTATAGATAGATTAAGTACAGAGAGTAGAACGGAGAAATACATTCACAGTCAAAGAATGAATTCAGTGGCAGTAGCTACAAAGTTCATGTACTGTACTTGTCTTGTGGTGAAGGGATGGTTTTCTCAGAATTAGGATACGTTGGTAGCTGCGGAGAGCGTTTGATGTATCGGATGACAGGCGCCAGACGGGGTGAAGAATCCTTAACACGGGTCGTGTGAGGGAACAAGTCTGTGGTGTAGGAACGCAACTGAACTGATGATTGTTTGGTCCGTCTATTTATACATTTTCTGTAGGCTCAGAACGGCAATTTTTGTGCCCCGCGGGAAGCGTTCCGATTGGATATTTATTAATGTATTTTTTTTTTTGTTAATTTATCGCAAACGGAAGTTCTGCGCGGAGCCTATGCGTGAGCGACTAACTTTTCATTTTTAGTTGAGAACTCGAAGTGTTAACTTCCGTTTCTTTTTTCTTTTCTTCTTTTCTTTCTTTTTGTTTTTTCAAATCAAGGCAAGATCTCGTCTTGTAACAATATCAACATGCCAATTCTTGCTTAATAGAGATAACTAACCTGTATATTCAATTTTAGAAATCAAATTGTGATAAATAACTTTTCTCTTCATGCCCAATATGATCTTTTGTCTTGTCAATGGGGCTTAGAAAATGCAGACTATAAGGGCCCCTCCCCCCACAGAAATGTAAGGAATTTAATTATCTTAGATTCTCCTTGCTTTCGTGAGACTTGTACAGCTAAAGCCTTTTCCTACCTTTCAACCCTGAGCTGTTTGACACAAGGCTAGCACCCAAAGCAACATGACGTCTATTGACTCTTTTGTCGGCTCCTTTGTTCTCATTGTGTAAAAAATCTTCAGTCATATAATTTTCAGATGCCCACATAATCCTTGTAGTCACACTTCCTTCTGGCATGCCACCCACGCAATTCATGTGGCATTTCTGCTGTGTTTTGTTTACCCTAAGACACAGGTACACATCCGGTTACCCATGTAACTTACACAACCTGTCAAAGGCATCTCCTTGTCACTATTTAATATATACAAACAAATGACTTATTAAATAGAAATAATTGCTTGAAACCATATAATTATTTGTATAAGATAAGAATACTTGATATGCAAAAAAAACTCTTAAGAAACAACTACATAAAAAATGTAAATATCAATGTATAATGAATGGAATTCCCTAACTTCTTGGCATAAAATAACCCTTGATATGTTGGCATACTCTTAAAATCAATCAATCATTCAATAGTTTGTTATTTATATTGCTAAGTTGATCAATGACACAGAAGCTGTCAAACATTTAAGAGTGACCCATGCAAGTTGGCTTGAGATAAATAATTTCAATAAGGCTTTGTGTTAGAAACTGTTTCTTCCTGTAAGTGTTTAGACAGTCAGCTTGGTGGTCAAGGGAAAGGCTTAAAACAATTGTTGGTCAAAGCTGTATTGTAACCAATCCCCCTAATCCATCTAAAATAGATTAAGCTGACGTAAAGAATTTGAAAAAAAGAAAAAAAAAAAAAGAAATGATGGGTTGGTCTGAGAGATGAATTTAATTGATCTAAGTTTAGAATTAGCATAGCATCTCTAGTAAACATACAAGTTGTTTCATTGGCCAAGTTGCCTGTCAGGTTTAAACTTAGAAATAAAAACACTCCCTATAAATTCTCCCATAATAGTGAATCAAGGGGTCAAGATAATGTATTGCATTGTAGACTTTTTCAACAAGTAACTATTGTGTGAATTCAATTTCCCAGATTTACTTTACCTACTAAATTAATCATTCATAACAAATTTCTGCCAATGGTTTTCTTTTTATCTTCATACAAGAGGAGGAAAATTTTGGCTAATTATTCATGCTTAATTCCTATTGCTTTCATTTGATTCATGTAATTGTAAAATCTAGACCAGGAGCTTGTAACCTTTTATGTTTAAAGACTACATTGAAATTTAGTGTCGTCTAATATGGCCAAACGAATACATTTTCGTTTGAATACAGTTTTTCTTCTCCTAGATTGGTTACTTAAGCCCATCTGCCCTACTATTTACTATTATAGATTCATACTTTTTCCAAGGAAAGTGAAATGCAAAAAAGTGCTTATGTAAACAAAGACAAATGGTCAAGTTGATATTGAAATAAGGTTCAACTCAATTGAGTTTAATTTACCCCAAAGTGGCTGGTTAAATGAGGGTGCCCAAGTACTGGAGTGGATGACAAAAATTGCCCAGCCCAATTGGCATTATGTCTTTGTAGGGTGATTCAAGCATCAGTGATTGGCCCTGACCTTAGTTCTTTTCATGCAGTTGAATAGGTGCAGTCTCGAGAAATGGCCTCTTAAAAATGAACTTTGGTTACTTTGTGCTTTCCAGCCAAAATAACTAGAAAATGTTAGAATTTCAGATTATTTGCATTAACTGTGAGAAGTTTAACTTGAAATTTGGAAAAAAAAAAATTTCATTTCATCCTATTGTTGTTAAAACTGTTTATGATAAATTGTTGATAATTTCTTAATTTAACTTTTTTTGGATTAGTAATATGCCTTCTCATTTGAAGAGGAAATTAGCTATTTTCTTTAAACCATAAATAATTTTTCTGTATTTTTCCAGTTGAGTTTTCATATCCTGTGTCACTCCTGTATTTTGGTGTCAGTTTTGCTTAATACGTGACTTGAAGCTTGAATCATTTGATAGCTCATATCTTTATCCGTTAAACATTGTCAAAATTAAAAAAAGAATTAAGTGTGGTCAGCCAAATAAAAGAATGATTTCTTTATAAGGTTGATTTCTGCTTTTTTAAATCATATGTTATATCTTTTCTTTTCTTGTTAGTCTAAGGATTTTTTTTGTTTTAAGAGGTATGAAATATATTTTAGAAATATATGAATTGGATATTCATCATTATCATTATGTTGTACTGGCAACACAGATCTTCCTGACCCTCTCCCACCACCATTAGCCATCGCTCCCGGTAGGTCTTCAAGGCTACATCCTATATCGGCACAGAGCTGTTGTATATAGGTTTTAGTTGGTTGTCCTGCCTTTGCTCGTCCATGTGAAGGGGGCTCCTCAGGAGTATGTCACTTATGAGTTTGTCCTTACTTCTCCAGCAGTGTCCCGCATGTCTGGTTTGTCTAACTTAGAATATTTTCATGATGGTTGGTAGGTGGGTGTACAGCTGCTGCTTTGTGGGGTGCTGCCTCCAAGACTTGTTCAGTATTGCTCGCAGCATTCTTGTGTAATTGCTGTCAAGCTTTTTCTCTATACGTTTAGTTAGTATCCATGTATGCATCCATATAGCAGTATTGACATGACTGCTGCTTGGAAAAAACTGCGTTTTATTTTATCCGTCAGGTCTGACTTCCATATGACCGATAGCCTATCGATAGCTGTCCATACTTTTGCTAGTCATGTGTTGGTTGGTCCATACTTTTGTTATTCTGTCTTGGTTGATGAGACACTGCTTCCTAGGTAGGTAAACTTGTCCACTAGTTTCAGAGAACTACCATTTAGTGTGGAGATGTCGCCTCTTTGATTGAAGCACATATAATCTGTCTTGTATGCATTGATATGAAAGCCTATGCCAGCATCTGCTTGTTCCAGTCTATGTAGCAGGGTTTCAGCTTGGGTGGGTGTATTTGCCAGAAGCTATATGTCATTGGTGTAGTCCGCATCCGTAATTGTTTGTGCAGAGTATCTTCTTGCTTCTTTCCTTTGTCAGCTTGAAACCATTGTCTTTCATTTCATCAATAGATGTCCTAAGCATGTAGTCTAGACAGATGATAAAGAGGTATGGGGCTAATGTGTTTCCTTGCAGCACACCTGCTACAATGTTGAAGTAGTCTGTGTCTCCATCTGGGGAGCAGACTTTTACTTTCATGTTTTTATATAGCAATTGGATATTACTGAGTAAAAATTATCTTGATTTGAGTTAAAAAAAAAAAAGAACATTTTTTTCACTTTATTCATTTTCTCTATTTTCTTTCATTTGGTCATCTTGTTGACATAATAATTTAGTTTAAAAAAAAAAGGACAAATTCTCTCAAAATTGAAATTAGAGTATCTGATATGATTTTTCAAAAATTACCTCAAATCTTATCCATTGCAGTCAGGTAGCTTATTTACTTCTCTTCTTATATGTAGTATTTATGTTCCACTCCATGAATAGTCACTTATTGTCTCTCGGACTAGCCCTTGGTCTGAGTGCTATCCAGTCATCTTATAACTACTTTGCCTACTTGGTAAATTGACCCTACCAGAAATGTTATGTGACATGATCTGCATATAAATTAACATAGTTGATATGAGGCAGGTATTAATTACATTGGACTTTTATTTAGATGATTTGAATTCAAACTGAATAACAAGTCTGCGTACAGTTGCAATTATTATTTTAGTTGTAAAATCTGTCATGAGATGTAATATTCCTTTTTATGTACAAAATTTCAATACATAAATAAAACAGAAGTTATGTTTGTTCTTACAAATTTAAAAATTTTGTTCTTTGTTAAAATTAATAGTCAATTTCCTTTTCTTCTCAATCAAAATAAGAATGTTTCTATCAGTGAGATGATATTGCTTGTAACATAAATACTAAGTGTCCTACATTATTCAACTATGGGTAAATTGTAGGACAGGCTTGGTTAGGCAACCAGTCTAGGAGAAGGAAAACACTAAATTCAAAATAAGTTTAATCCACTTAAATATTGACCTTGTATCACATCCTGCCCATGATGGAGGGGTTGGGTAAATACATATTCAGCTATTTTATTTGTAGAAAATGATGAGTAACTGCCAAAGAATTTGAAACTTTGTTGAGATCCTTTCTCTAATATATTAATTTAGCGTCTCAGGTTTAAATGGTTCATATTTTTATATTTTGATCAATTAAATCTCAACCCAGGTATTGAATGTTGATTTTCATGGTAGTCAAGTCTTCTGATTGCAAGATCACCATATGATTTTTCTTACCCCCACTTTCTATATCAGTTGGCACTTGTAATGCCTATATAGTTTTGTCTAGATATCCTTCATTAATTTCTAAAAGCTTATACTGATAATTAAGAATTATAATTTTTAAGCTCAGGAAGATAAAAGACAAAGTTACAATGGAAATCCAGTATTTTGTCGGTTAAAATTTGCTTCTTTAGTTTAAGTATCATGACTGAAAATAAAGTATACTTTATTTTTTAGAAAATTTATCAATCATTTTTCTGAAAAATCATCTTTTATTTATAGTTGATATTTTCTTTTTATTGCAACTCACTAGGAAACAATAATAAAGGATAAACTCTTAGACTCAAACTCTAAATCCTTTGACCTCATAGAAATCTGTTAATCCATACAAGTTTTGAGAGCAATTAGAGTGAGGGTCATGAGTAGGATAAGTGTGAGAAACCTTTTCATAGAAGAAGCAAGAGCCTTAGGGTTGTTTGCATTTTTCACAATTCCGTGGCAGGTGAGACATACAACACGATGGCGAACCCGAGAATAGCTGTGCACATGTGCAGCAGAACTGACAACAAAGCTTGTGCTAATGCAAATTATGGTCAAAATACATAAATGGAGCCAGAATTTTTTATTGTGTCTGTTGTTTGTTGAGGAATTTGGATCATGTGTTGTGAAAGCAGAAGCAAAAAAGATCTCGATACCAACCAGCAAGACACAAGCTATTTTGACGCTATGGCTTTCGACCCAAAGTTGAGACCATTGTTCGACGGAAGTGATTCAAGACAGTCAATGGTGGAATGGTTGAATTTATATGTTAGTTGAGCAGAGTGAAGCATATTGAGTCTGTGATCCTGATACATCTATCAGGTTGCACATACGCAGTGTACCAACTGTTGAGTGAGTAGAAGCGTGCTGATTTTAGTTGTGTGAAAAAAGCGCTGTATACGGCATTCGCCCTAGACCCTTTCACCTTGTGAAAACAATTTGTGGAGAGTCACTTATGTCCAGGAGAAATAGTTGCTGTCTTTTTGGCTGTATTGTGCTAACTTGTGGTTCTGTTCGGAGGTATGTCAGAAGAAGGCCTACAATGTGCATTTGTTGCTGGGTTGTCTGAGCATGCTGAACAGTTCATACAAGTGTCCTCCCAGATGGAAGACTTGGATCTACCACAAGTGCTAGCATGAGCCTGGGCAATACTGAAGAATTTCACTGACTGTGTGGAGCAGATGGCAGTGCCAGTGGCAAGACCAGGTGCTATGAGTGCGATGGACCCAATCCCAGGGTTTGTGACTGTCTCCTCTGACGTGAAACTTCCAGAAGTGCGGATGCCAAGCTCTGAAGAACCATCACATGCTATTGATGCCAGTGGCAGGGACACATTGCTTGGGACTGTCTGGGAAATGGGCAAGGGAGTGAGAATTCAGTGCCAGTCTCCTCCTCAAAGCACATATAAATGGCATGCTGCCTGTGAGGCCTGTTCAAATTGATGGAATACCACAAATGGCTCTTGTGGATACTGGTTGCATGCAGTTCCTAGCCCACACACAATGCTGTCGGGAATGGAAGCAAAAAGAAACATGTATGCTTATGGTGGGTCGAAGCACACTTTAGAGCTGTGGAGTGGGAGTTGTCAGGCTTAGCATGGGTACCACACTCCTAATTCCTGTGGATGTTTTAATTGGGGATGGAGAATTGCTTGGATTTGATTTGTTGCTTGGTCTGGACGCAATCAAACTCCTTGAAGGAATGTCTTTGACTAGCACTGGCAATGTGAAATTTCTATGGTGTGACGAACCAACTTGTACTGCAATCACCATTAATAATCTGACTTCAGTGCAGAGTATGATGTGACCAATCCTGCCCCTATTCGGAGGGAGTATGAATGAGAGTTACAGGTGTAGATAGATAACAGCTGATCCCTCTCCCTTTCTACAAGAAAACAAACTGAAGGTTCAGTCCATCATGGACTACCGCAAGCTCATTGAGCACATGGATGTGTATACTGTCAGCGTAGACATTTGTGCGCAAAAATTGAGGGAGTGGTGACAGCAAGGTCCAAAAGTTACAGCGAGGCCCTGTGCCAGGCCTATCTGTAAGTACACATCAAATAGTTCCTGTGACCGTTCTAGATGGTAGAGATCAAGAGGCAGAGGTATTGTCTCACCCACTTGGGATTTGGGCTTAATGTTGCACCTCTGATAATGCGATCTATGGTCAATGCTATCATGAAGCAGGACGAGATCATTAATGCTGACACCTTGGGGTGTCCTCGTGGTGTAATGGTTAAAGCGATGAGCTGCGGAATCGTAGTACGCGAGTTCGTACTCCAGTCGCGTTATTACGTTCACTTTCGGGCAAATACCCTTGGGAAAGGTATGAACCCCCTTATTCTCCCTCCAGCTATGGGTAAATAGTAGGACGGACTAGGTTCTTCAGCCTTGGGGAGGCAACTAGTCTAGGAGAAGGAAAACTCTGAATTCAAAACCTGTTAAACTCCGCTTAAAAATTGACCTTGTGTCATATCCTGCCCGAGCGGAGGGGTTGGTAAATAGTACCTTCTCTTATATTGATGACATCTTTGTAAATGAGAGCGTGTGTTCTGCTGCCCGCATCAAGGAGCAGTTTGGCTTGACCAGTAAGATTCCAGAACAGTTGAGGCATAGCACACGTGTTGGGATTGCGAGTCTGGGAGGAGCAAGGAAAACTACGATGATGTCGTGGCAGTTAGCTTCCAACTGTCCCTAGTGTACTTACCTGTCATGTTATTTTTTCTATGTGTTGGAAATTGACTGGACATTTCCTAGTGTGCAGTTGGTTGCATGTCACAACCACATTTGAAAACCGGAGGGTAAATGCCTTAACAACTGGATGGGATGATGAAATAAAATACCCTCCTCCTAAGCCGGATGATAGCAGACATCTTCGCAAGAGTGACGCAGGCTGATCCAGTGCAGGGTACCTGGTACATTAGCAGACAAGATGTTTCAGTTTGGGTAGATGTGAGTTCATTGGCCACTGGTTGTGTTGTGGAGAGTAATGGAACTATGGCAGAAGATGCAAGCTGGCTATGACAGGTATGTGAGGACAAGCACATTAACGTGGCTGAGTTGGACTCGGTGCTGCGAGGCATCAACCTTGGTTTACAATGGAAAGCAAAAACCATTCACCTATGGATGAACTCTGCATGCATGCACCGTTAGATATCAAACACCTTATCTGAACAGACCAGAGTGCACACCAAGGCACCCTCAGAAATGTTGATTAGACGTCGGCTTGCCACATTGAGAGAACTGGCTGCAGAATATGAGCTGGATATCGATGTGAGACTAGTCAAGTCTCTTGACAATCGAGCCAATCAACTTACTAGGGTGCTACAGTGATGGCTGGAAGAAATCAGCACAGTGGTGGAACCCAAAGAAACTGTGCACTGTGGCTGAAGAATTAGATGTTGCTTGTATACAGGCCATTCATCCATCCAGCAGATACTCTGGTGTGAAGTGAACGCTGTATTTTGTGAAGTTGGTCAAACCAAGGGTCCTTAGGGCAGCAGTGGTTAGAGATTGCAGAGAGTGTCAATCTACAGATCTGGCCCCAGTGCTTTGGAGGCCAGGCAGGCTTGATGTATTTGAGAATTGGAGTTGAGGTGGAATAGATGTGACCCATTTCGGAAATCAACTCTAACTCTGATAGACAGCGGCCAGCATCATCAAACAGTTGGAAGCAGTTTTTCGTGAAAGGGGGTCGCTAAATGAACTGCTTACTGACCATGGCATGGGGTTTTGTGGGGAAAGATTGGCACAACTTGCAAAGGTGTGGGATGTTCGTCTGTGTTTGCAGTGTACCATTGAGGAATGGGATGATTGAAAGATCCCATCTTATGATAAAGCGTATTGCGACAAGAACACGTTGTTCAATCCAGGAGGCAGTATTCTGGCATAATGTTACGCCAAAGGATGATGAAACAGCTTCAACAGCGCCAGCCAACCTAAACTACACCTACAAGATCCGTTTGAAGGGTACCAACACAGTTCTGCTGAAGGATGATACAATTTTTAGCCCTTATATTGTGGGAGATGCTGTCTGGATAAAGAGCCCACATGGAAGATGCACAATGCAATTTGACGGGTACAGTGACGAGAATCTGTAGTCCACACTCAGTCTGTGTTGAATGAACACCATGCCATGTAAAAGATATCTGCCCTGTGCATGGGAAGAATAATACCATCAGTGACCATGTTACTCCTTTAGGCCCAACAGATGATGATGCAGACCCGATGGTATACGAAGCAACGGAGAACTCACCCGCAAATAGCGTGCACAGCAGTTTAAGGCAGGATGAGTTTAGTGATACATCTGAGGATAATGTTACCTAGGAAACTGAGTTGGTGCCATTAAGATGGAGCAGCGAGCAAGAGCCTGAAATTTGTACCACTGAAGCAACAAGTGAACCCACCATTGAGATGGAGTGGCCGGAAACAACGACCTGCTCCACATTGTCTGATATGTGATCCCGAGATCAGGGAAGAGTGTGATAGTCGTGAGTAAGATAAGTGTGAAGAACCTTTTCATAGAAGAAGCAAGAGCCTTAGGATTGCTTGCATTTTTCACAATTGCAGAGCGGGTGGCAGGTGAGACATACAACATGATGGCGAACCTGGGAATAGCTGTGCGCATGTGCAGCAGAACTGACAACAAGGCTTGTGCTAATGCAAATTATGATCAACTCAAAATACGTTAAAGGAGCCAGAATTTTTGATTGCTGCAGTTGTTTGTTGAGGTGTATAAGAGTTCGGTGTGCGTGTTGTGAAAGCAGAAAAGATCTTAATACCAACCAGCAAGACACAATTGGTATTGCAGAAAACTAAATCACACTTATAATTCATCTTCTTTGTTGGCATCATATTTGTTGTTAGTGTTTACACACAGATAATGTTAATAGGATATCTTAGTTATTTTTTATTAAATGAAGCCGAATTTTTAAAAAAAGCATTTAAAATTAAAAAATGTACAAGTCAAAATTGATAAATAATGAAAATAAGGTAGTTAACCCTCGATGATGATGATTATAACCCATATATTGTTTTGTTTTGTGTAAACTTTAGTTAAAAAGTAGTCATTTACTTAGAAACAGTAAGGCCTGTGTGCCTTACTAAGTGGTCACTCATCTAAATATTGAACAGACTCAAGATCAAAATAAGAAATAACATTTCTATTTTCATTGTTTTAACTTTATTCAGAATGCGAGTTGGATTTATTTTTATTGCTTTAAAATTTGGTCTTTTTTTTTATCAACTGAATCATAAATATTGAATTGATAATAAAAATTTGTTGGTAGATTTCATTTCCCTTTATTTTCCCAGTTTGAATCCAAAATCAAGATGTTTCAGCGACAAAAGAATCAGAGTAGTTTTTGCAAGACTTCTACAGACCAGGATATCTTTAGGAGGGTAACTCACTTTTCCTTTATATTAAATCATGGTGCAGATTCAACGGTTTTGGTAAAGCACAAAAAAAAAAAAAAAAGATTCTCTTCCTTAATTTTTTTAAATGAAAATTTTTATTTTAATATAGTTGTCATAAAAGTAGTTGCTTTTTCATTTGTATTCATATTTACAAAAACATTAACTGTATGGTCAAACACAATTTTTGTCAACAAACATATTTTTTATGTAGTTAAAGTCAGAATATTCATCTCTTGTTTCTCTTCAAGCAGCATTTCCAATTTCAATTACAAATCTATTATTTATTAAGTTTGAAAATATAATATTTCCACATCAAATGAATACGGAGATTTGTTATAAAGTTTCTATTAAAAAGGAACAGCTAACTCTTACTATCACTATATACGAGTTATGTCCCTTAAATTTCTGACCTTTTTATGAAAATCTATCAGATAAAAACTTCAGTGAAAGCGAAGATTTTAATCAGTGACATTTGTTGCTACTTTTGAAAACTGATTAACACCCAACAAAAATTCTTTTTACACTTAGTTGTCAGTTTCATTATTGTATGATAATTTCAAATAGAAAATCAGACTGAATTTTTATCATATTTAAATGATTATTTTTTGATTGAATTTTTAAATTTCAGAAATTGCATCACCTTAAAGAAGATTATGAAAACAAGATAACAGAATTGAAGCAGACAATCTCTAATTTGGAAAAGAAAATAGCCATGAGTTGTGTATGTCAGCAACCTGTAAGAGACAGGATATTATTGCCACTTAATAAAAAGAAGAGATATTAATATGTACTATAGGGAAATTCATTTATCTTTTTGGATTTTAGAGTCAACTTAAATTTATTAAATAAAACTATTATTCACCAGTTGATAATAGTAATGATTGAGATTTTTGTTTTCTGAAGAGGATCTTCAAAACAGATCAATGTTAACAGTTTGTCAATAAAAAAAAAGAAAAAAGAAACAAATATATCAAGAGTATAAATTTGTTATAAATATTTCTGAGTTATTTCTTTTTGGTTAAAATAATGGTATGAGATTACTGCTAAATTTTTACTTGAAGAATAACATGACTAGAACCTTTTCTGTTTTTATTTATAATTCAGAATATCTGTTCTTAATCCTAAGATCTCTATAATCAGATCTCATGTTTAATTTTTAGATGCACAATTATTTTCTTTGCAAACAGTGGAATAATTCTAATCTTTTTATATAAGTTAGAATTGACCTACAGTGCTTATAAAACTTTTCTTGATTAATTTTTATTTTGTTTCCATGAAATGTCAAAGAAAACAGTATGATCTGAACTGAAATAACAAAGCATAAATGTGTAAGACAAAAAGAAAGAAAGAAAAAAAAAAGTGTTGAAATTGGTTTATTCTTAATTTCGAAGGCCCAGCTCAGTGACTTTTTTCTGTGCATTGACCATAACAATCATACTGATTCCATTGGCTAAAAAACTCCTGATGGTACCTGGCCAAATACCACGATATAAAGCAAAGAAACCACCTCGTTCTTTGATGATTAATCTCATGCGTTGCAAGACAGTCAACTTTCTGAAAAAAAAAAAAAAAAATTTGGATGGATAATATATTAATTTTTGCAAATTATGATATACTCATAAATTATAGGAAAAAGAGTTTAGTACAGGGTTGAGGAACCAGCAGCTTTCAAAACTATCAAATGAGGACTTCCATAAATTTGTTTCAAAAGACCAATTAAAATTGAATGGCTCTACTGATACTGAAATACTTTCTTGCAAAAAGCAATCCCAAAAAGTCATTCAGAGGTTAATTAATTTTTTAAAATTTTCAAGTAGTGTGTGTGTGTGTGTATATATATATATATATATATATATATATATATATACAGTAAATTATTAACTAAAGATTTTAGATTTTATTGTAAAGATACTAAAACTTTGAATTTGGCCTTATTGATAGACAATAAATTTCAATATGGCATTTAAACATGGAATATATAAAATCAGCATCTTTACTTATAAAAACAATTCCTGTCTGTCTTTTATTAAAATTCTAGTACTGCACATACTATGAACTGTGTATTGTTAGCAGAGTAGATTATTTGCTCAACTGCAATAAAATTATTCATTAATTCACAATACTTTTCTAAGGTTCTGAATTATGTAGATAATTTTTATACCAGATTGATTCTTTCATAAACAAGATTTTTCAATATTCTTAAGTATTTTAAGTATCTAAGATTTCAATGTTTATCGCTAATGAACAATAAAATTCCATCCAAATCAGTTACTGTCAAACATCAGAACTGTATAATTTTAGTAACAGAGGAAACAATTTAGTTTTAAAAAAAGAAAAATAAAACCAGCAGGGATTGATTCATTTTTAACAGTATATCAACCTGTGTAGGGTTATTTTATGCCTAGAGGTTAGGGAATTGTATTTATTGTATGTTAATATTTACATATTTTGTGTAATTGTTTCTTGAGTTCTTTTTTTATAGTTATGCAATATCAAGTATTCCTATCTAACAGATCTATCTGATCCATAGATAGGACCCTGTAGGTACAAAATATTTTTTTAAAGTTTTACATACTATCACTCCAGGTCAGAGTGAACCTGGGAATAATAACAATGAAGGAGTACTCCACACGCCTCCAGAACTGGAGCCACACCATTTTCTTGGGAGGTCTTAGTCCTCTGCAGAGGATAAAGTCATCAGGGATTTAGGGCAAAGTATTTAGGTTATGTAAAATAAGTTTAACAATATGTAGTTAAAAACCAAAATTAGATCTTGTTACATTTAGTCTGTTAAATATTATGAATTAACAAAAAGGAATAAGTTTCCTATTTCCATAGAAATTGTAACAGATACGGAAGCACAATAATACTGTTTTTCTACATAGCTACCACCATTTTTGAAATTGTTCCTTATTTCTATATTTCATTAGACATTTCAGATAGGGTAAGGATTAGATAGCTGTATCAGATTATAAAATTGATTCATTTTCCTTATTTTTTCATAATTTAAGGACAGTTTCAATTAATTTGCTATAGTTTTCTATTTCCTTCTAAATCAACACTCTTCCATATTTCAGTTTTTGCTTTAAGTCAACTGTCTCTTACCACATCTTCTTTAGTTCTGAAATGCACTGACAGAAAAGAAAATTGCAACACCCTGAATATACATTTTGATTTACTCAAAATTAAATGGATTACAGTAAATGATCATATGAACAAGTTATAAAATAAGAAATATATCAACAATCCTTGCACTTTATACACATACTGGACCCAGGTCATAATCAGCATTGTCCTTCATTGGAATTTTATTTCGATCAGTGGATTTATTTATTAACAATCTTTCTATTCACATATTTTCAACCAACTAAATGGTTATTTTATTTTTAACCCATTAAAAACAAAGTCTTCTAACTGTCACATAGAGATGTACATTTCAGTCATTTAAACATAATTTCTTCTATTCTATTCAATGCAATTTTAACATTTCTTATTATGCAAGTCTTTTTTTTCTTTTGACATATTTCCAATTCAAACTTCATATAGTTTTTCTCACTAAGTCAAATCTCAGTTCTGCTGCTGTTAATGTTTAAAACATTTTTTATTTAGTTCCAATTCATCTTCTAATTGCATCTAATATATTCAGAAATAATCAATTAAAAGGATTAAAATAATTGCTGGTCTTCAATAAAAAAAAAAAAATAAATAAAAAAAATGGAGACATCTTTCTCTAAAAAGTGTAGGAACTTAATACTCAATGGAATTAAAGTACAAAAATGAAAAATAGATAAGATGACTAGTTCAAAGGTTTAAAATTTTCTGAATAATTGTTTTGCCATTGAAACATTTTAAATCTGATATAATTTATTATCTATAATAAAGATAATATTTACAGCCAATTGACTTTTGTCTCTCATGTTGATATTTTTATTCATCAGTTATAAAATTTGCAGGCACAATAATTACTGTAAATGGTAGCAATTATTTTTTAGAGTTTATTCAATAAAATATTCAGCATTTATACATATTTACCAACCCCTCCGCTCAGGTAGGATATGACAGAAGGTCAATTTTTAAGCAGAGTTTAACAGGTTTAAATTCAGTTTTCCCTCTCCTAGACTAGTTGCCTCACCAAAGCTGAAGAACTTAGTCTGCCCTACTGGAGGAAGAATAATTGGATTTATACCTTTCCCAAGGGTATTAGTGCTATGTGAAATGCAATCAGTCTCATCCAGGATTTGAACTCGTGTCGCCGTGTCCATTTCCTACGACAATAACCATTACACCACGGGCACCTCCATTATTCAGCATTTATAGATTAGTGGAAAATAAAGAAGGTGACAAAAAGATGCAACATATACCGTCTCATTGATATTTAATAGGTTTAGCTTAATTGTTGGCATGGCTTAGAATATGCTAACTGTATCTCGTTTTGAGGGGTAAAACACCACACCAAAGTGGTGTCTTGGGTATGACACTAAACCTTCAGTTCTGGAGATATGGACAGAGTGGAGTATCCTTTCATCGTCATTACTCCTAGATCCACTCTGACTCAGAGTGGTAGAACCTGTAAAGGTCACATCTATGAGTCATATACATATACTTTCTTTTTTTCTTAATTGCATATCAACCTTTGTAGGTTATTTAATGTGAAAGCCATTCTTATAGAAGAACAGTAATGATACTATTTAACCCATAGCTGAGGTGGGAGGTGGGGAGATAAGGGAGTTCACCCCTTTCTCATGGCCTTATTGTCTGAAAGTGAACTTAATAAGGTGACTGGGGTTTAAACTTGCTTACTACAAGGCTGCCATCCAGCACACAGACCCTTAAAACACAAGGACTTTCCCCCAAGGGTTAAATAGATCTGTTTAAAAATTATTAATATTCAAAAGGAAAAGATGCAGAAAAAATTGCAAAAATGTAAATATGAACATACAATGAATGCAATTCCCTGATGTCTAGGCATAAAATAACCCAAGAGAGGTTGACATGCTATTTTAGATTGAAGGAGCAGGAGTTGGATGACAAGGCCTGCTTGTATAAAAAATCTGGGTTTTTTAGTGTTAAAAATGTTTGATCACATCTTAATAAGTATCTTATATTAACTTAATTGCATATAAAATTCAAAAATATATACAGGAATAGTGCAAGACAATCCTTCCATTTGGCTTGTGATTAGTAAACTTAGTAAATACTAAATGACTTGTGAACCTATTGGGTTCCTATCATAACAGCAATCCATGATGAAAATCAATGTTTCTTTTTAGGAAAGAGTGAAGGATGATTCTAATTAACATTTTACAGTTATCTCTGTTATATTAACAATTTGGATGATTAAAAAATGATGTTTAATGCAAACAAAGAAACCCCAAAATTATTCGGTTGCAAATTGGATTGGAAATTGTTTTATTCTCTAGTAGCATTTTAACTGCAGTACTCTAATGAAATTATTGCTCTGATGTGCTGTTTTTATGGTTACATACATATAAACATAATGATAGGTGCCTCTGGTGGTGTAATGGTTAGCAAGCTCGGCTAGCAAACCTACACAAGTGAGTTCGAGTCTCATTGGGTGCCCCTTTCATATGGCCTTGTGCCACATCTAAGCAAAAAGCTTAGTAAATTTCCATATAAACATAATGATAATTTAGTTATACATAGATTTGCATAGCCAAATTAAATTCTTTTCTGAATTTTGGTCATGAGTATTGAAAAAAAGCATGAAATCCAAATATTTTTCTACTGGAACTGATTGCACATCATCCATCAAAAATATAAACATATCCAATGCAGAATAAAAAAATTTAATGGGATTCATCATGATTCAGATAGCAGCTTCATTTAATTTTACTTTTTCTTTTGGCACTGGAATGTTAGTATATCATTTTCTCTTTGAACCTTTTTACATAGACAATTGGGGTAATCCCATTCCAATAGTCTAGTGGTTAATGTGTTTTAAGTAAGTTCAATTGTGCTATTATGTTCACTTTCAAACTTATACACTTATTCCCCTGAGTTATGGGTTAAATAGTACAATTACTGTTCTTTTATGAGGATGGTTTTGCCATTGAATAACTCACAAAGGTTGCTATGCCTTTAAAACAAAAAAAACCCAGACTATTGTTATTTGTACTACAGTTATAAGTTTATGGTTTACACTTATCCAGGTGAAAATTGCTTCAGAAGGATGTTGTTCATTCTACTTTTTTTTTTTTTTTTTTTTTTAGCTTTAGGTGAGCTTGGTTGGATTAGATAATACTGAAGTTACTTTTTTTTTCTTTTTTGCAAACAATTATATGGATTTCAAGTAACTAATGAGGATAATTATCTGTAAACAATTATAGCTTCAAAAATTCTTAATACAAATAATTCATACTTGATTATTTTATTTCAAGTAACTATTCCTATTTAATAACAATAATTTGTTATATGGTTTCCAGTATTTCTATTTGATAATAATGATTTTCAAAGACATCTATTTAACCCATACTTCCTAACAGGTACTTTGTAGGTCAGAATGGGTCTGGGTTTAATAGCATTGAAGGGGTGATTCCATACTTCTATTGGATATAGTTAGTATTATACCCAAGACACCCCCTCCTTATTTTTTTTTGGTAAGGGTGGCTTACTCAGCTGCAAAGATGCAGTTGGCATATTCTAAACCCTGGTGACAGGACTTGTAAAAAGAGAGAAAATTGTCTGTAAGAATACAAAGCAATATATAAAGAATAAACAATTAACCTGTTTCCATAGCCACTCTGCACTTGGCATTTCATGTATTCGAGTGGCCACACAATCCACCATGACATCGTGGCTGCAAGGCCTGAGGTTAAGAAAGGACCTAAAATCGGACGTTTGAACATTTCTGGGAAGTGTCTGCGGCCAGAGTCAACCAACATGAAGTATGTGCACATCAAGCCCATTGTTCGGCACCACGTCACACCAAAACCCTGTCAAGAGAAAAAGAATTAATTTAATTTGTTAAATACTATCAATAAATTCTTGCAAAGAGAAGACAAACACTAGTCTATAAGTTTTAGCCATGTACACTTTCTGACACTTTTGCTTTGGATTAGAGTGTGGTATCTGTATCTATGGAGATTTCATGGTTATTTTAAAAACTGAGATATGCAGATGGAAATAGTATTTCCAAAAGTATAACATTTCATACTTCCTTAAAAAATAAAAACAAAAAGAAAGAAAAACCAAATATATAAACATACAAACTACCTTTAGGCAGCAATCTTTTTTTTAGACATGTTTTATTAAAGGTAACAGATACAAGTCTGTTGTACACATTTTTATAAGCTTCTGTTTTCAAATTCGATGTATTTGTACAGGATCAAATTTATGTAAGAACTGTTCAAAGCTCATAATATATAGATTTTAATTTAAAAAAAAAATTTTTTTTTCTTTAGTTATAGTTTAGATTTGATGGGTACACTCTGATCCTAAGCAGAATTGTTGGGGAGCAACACTTTGATTCTAAGTAGGGTGCATAGATACTGCACTCATATTAGCATACCCATATGATTCTCTAGTAATTTCCAGGTTCACTTTGTGAAAATTAATACATCATGTTATTTTGAATGTAGGTTATTTTATTACTAGCAAGACCTATAGAAATTCCATGGAATAAAAAAAAACCCCAAGAGGAGCTATTTTAGCAAGAATCGATGATTTGCATCAAATCAAACGCTTTCTTCAACTCTGATGGATTTGCCCTATGCTAATATCAATTATCCTCACTAAGTAGCTTAGTAAACGTAAATTAGTGTATATTGGTTTGCTGAAGATGTTATTGCATATTTTTGTATTATTTATTGCAAAGGCAATAATTGGATATTTGTATGTAATAAAATTGTAAATCAGCCTTTCTTATTTAAATAGCTCTTCTTGAGTTTTTAGATTCAGTGAAATTTCCAAAAGTCCTGCTTGTAGTAAACTTCTAATTTTTAGCTACAAAACAAGGTAAGCTTTGATGTTAAAAGATTATTTCAGTTGATTGAGGGGCAGGATGGAAAAATATCCCGCTTGGCTGCAAGTGTGAACAAACAGAATTATAATATAGATTTTGTTTTCATTAATACAATTTGGCACATGGATTAGCTTCAAGCTATGAAAATAGTATTTTCATTAAAATTTGCATTCACTATATAATAATAAATATATATTAGATATATATATATATATATATATATATATATATATATATATATATATATATATATATATATAATCCATGAAACTCATGGTCGCAGACTATTTTCCAGGTATTATATATATATATATATATATATATATATATATATATATATCTAATATATATTTATTATTATATAATAGCTTTATCCTAGATATTGAGCACTCTCCATATTATATTGCACTTGGTTTGACACATACCCACAAAGTGATTTAGTGACAACCAGCACTCTTATGATATATATATATCTATGCTAACGGCACGACATGATATATATATATATATATATATATATATATATAGAGTGTGTGTGTGTACCCTTAATGTATGTATTTGTGTATGTGGGGCAAAGAAGCCAAACAGTTCTATTAAAACAGTATTTCACTGTTATAATGAGAAAGATATTTCATTTATACAAATTTGGATAAACATGGGAATATAGTCAATTCATTAGATTTTTATTATGATTTTAATTCAGTGAATAAAGTTTAAAATATTTGCTTTATAAAAGAACATATTATATTTGATAGTGGCTGAATAAAAGAAATGGCTTTGTTGGGGGAAGAGGAAATGGAAAAAATAAAATTTTCCAATACTGACATAGGTTACTTATTCATCTCAATATGCATTAAATAAAGCAATTGATAAATGTAGGAGAAAATATCTAGATATTGTTAAATCATTGCCAACAGAAATAGATAATTCTAATCTACAAAGATCCATATGAAATATATGATTCATTCTGATGAAGTCTTTTTGAAATAAAGACAAAATATTATTTTTTAATCTGTTGTCAGGGTTTATCCACTTTTCTACAAATTTTTTCTCACTAGGGTGAATTAAAAGTTTTGCGATATTTTGGTAGTATGTGCTAGTTTGTGGTGTATATATCATATGACCGAAGCAGTTCAAGCCATGGAAGGTACCTGCTGTTGTTGGTAGTATTGTGGTAGTTGGTGCACTGACACGTTGTGCAATCCTGTATGCAATTTGAAAGCTACACAGAAGAACGTGCAATGAAGTCTAATTCAGGATTTTATACTTCATGACTTCAAACCGGGCCATGATGCCATGGAAGCAACCAAAAATATTTGTTGCATAAAAGATAAAGGTACATTTGATCACAGAACAGTAATCAAACAAGTCCTGGAGGCAACACCCAACAAAGCACCAACTGTACGGCCACCTACCTCCCATCATGAAAACTATCAATGTTAGACCAACCAGACATGCAGGGATGAGTTCATAAGTGATGTTCTCCTATGGACCCCCTCATATGGCCAAGCAAAAGCAGGATGACCAGCTTGAACCTACATACAGCAGCTCTGTGAGGATACGGGATGTAGCCCTGAGGACCTACCAGAAGTGATGAACGTTAGGGAGGAGTGGCGAGAGAGGGTCAGGGATATCCATGCTAGCAGCACGATATGATGATGATAATGACAGTAATCAAATGGTTTAAGAAATTTCACAATCAGACAAGGTCAGGTAGGTGTAAAACTCATGGATTCTGAGGCCGTGCTCCAAGTCATAGAGGTAAATTCAGCAAGTAGCACTTGGAGAGTATCAGGTGAACTTAAGAAATTTCACAGTCCAGTTTGGTTCATCACCTTCATGACCTGGGCAAAACATCTGGAGTTGCTGAATTGTATCTTATGTTACCAAAATATTGCAAAACTTTTGACTCACACTTCTATAGTTAATAAATTATATTGCATAAAGAAAAAAACTTACAGTGTAAACATTTCTCAGCCTCCATGTTTCATTGACTTGACGGCGTACCTATGTGAGGTAAAAGAATATAAAATTCACAAAGAGATAAAATAGGGATTAAAAGAGATACACATTATCTGCAAATAACTTTCTTTTGAAAGAAGCAGAAACATTGTTGGTTTTTAATTTGATTTTTCAAAAGTTTCAGAGAAAAATCAAATCTCTTAAAAGTAAAGAAAAAAACTGATGTCAGACAGTTGTTAAATTTCTCTTGAATTTTTATATTAGATAAAAGCAAGGTTTACAAAATTGCTTTGAATTTCTGATTTTAATTATTTTTTCCTTAGATTTCTGCATTTAATTTAGAATCATAGTTAAGTCAACTGTTCAGGTTATGACAGGAGTAGGGAACTTGTAGCCTTTTAAACTATCAAGTTCGACCTTCCATGGCAAGATTAAAATATTGATGTCTTTTGTCAAAAAAGATATATTTTGAATGTCCACTTGCAAATGCGATATTTCTATGCAAAAAACTATTAATTAGAAGGTTAATAAAGATGTAGATTTTTTTTTTCTTTACAAGGTTAAAGTTTTTCATTTCTTTCAAGCAATATATATATTAATTGAATTTGAATTTAGATATTAACAGAAAGTTTAAAATTTGGATTTTGTTGAAAACATACTAAAAATTTACTGAGCTTGGCCTTATTTGCAGACAATAAATTTCAATGCGGCTTTAAAAAAAAAATGAAAGGTTTCCCAACCCCAAAAAGCAACTACATATATGAATATTACTGTTATCAACTAAAAGAACATATTACAGCTGTTTTTCTTACACCTTTCAGATTCAACTTTCTTTTTTTTTTTAAGGCTTATTTAAAGTAAAAGTAAAGATGGCAACCAGAAGGCTCCCTTTTCAATAGCTACTACACCGAGGTGTAGGGGAGGGCGCTACTCCTTTCCCTGGATTGCTCCACTTTACCCTCTATTGCTGAGTGTTAAGCAAGGAGGTATCAAGTAACATTTTGAAAGTCTTTGGTATGACTCTACCTAGGATTGAACCCAGGTCTCCTGGATCAAAAACTTTTGCAAATTTTGATCAAATAAAACTAAAACCAGTTTATTACATGATTTTAAAAATTTAAGTCAACAAATAATTATAATTGAATTTTGTACATGAAATATTTTAATTTTTGACTAGTTTTTCTTTTAATCTTATTTTCATTATTTTTTTTATGGCAATGCTTACATTTTTTAACATTCCTATGGCCATTAAGTTTGCTATCTTAAAAAAAAAAAAAGGCCCTGATTCCTGGTGCTTGTTTAATGATCATGCAATGTAAAAAAAAAATAACCCAAGTATTATGATAAATGCAACAAAAAAAATTGTAAAAAATGAATTCTATATCATGATAGTCGTTACATTTACACCTAAATTTCATTCATTAAATACAATAACCATTATAGAACAGAAGCAGAAATAAAAAAAATTATGTTATTGTAATACTCATTATCTCAGTTAAATTTTTTCTCAATTCATGATTACAAAGATAAACTTTTTAAAATTACAGAATCAATCTTTTTAGAAATAAAACATCCATGAATTAAAAAAAAAGAATTTTGACACAATAGACAAACATAAAAACAAAAGCTTGAAATATACAAGTCAAATATAGAAAAAGAAAAATTGACAAAAACAAAACAAAAAAAATTATGATATTCATGCATGAATGAATTTACAACATTAATGTTCAAAGAAATGAAAATCATTCACAATAATAAACAAAAAAATGTCTGCTAAATAGCTGTTCCTGAGTTATCTCCCTTCAATTATTAAGCACTGTGAGTTAAATTTTTAACATTGGGATTCAGATCAGAGGCCAAAACACTACAAAGCTGAAAATATAAAACCGGGTAAAAAAAAAAAAAAAAAAAGAAAAAGGGATTGGATCTTGGAGTAGTTGGCGATGATTCAGACCTTGGATACATGTGAGCATGTTAATATGAAAGACAAGTTTTTTTGCTTGTTACTTTTTAAGTTTTTATTATTAATTCTATTTTCTTTCATCATTTTTTTCATGGCAACTCACTTGGTTCATCATTCTATTCTGATTGGAAAATAAAAGTTAAAAACTGAAAGAAATTACTAGTTAGAATTAAAAACAATAAACCCCTCTTGCAACAAAAACAATAGCAGCAAATATGGTGATGGGAGAGATCAAGAAACAGGAGGGATGAGTTTATAGGTTTGATTTGAGTTTCTGAAAACTAATAGCTCATTAGAGCAGTTGGTACATTTAATCAGATTTCCCATGGGCAAAAGGGAATGTGTGTTCAAGTTTTATTGAGAGATTATATTATTTCCAATCTTCACCATTCCTTGTTTTCAGAGAATGATGACCCAAATGAGACGTGATAAAAAAGCAACCAAGTAGACACGAGTCAAAATAATAAGTTTCTGTTTTCCTGATTTTTATTAAGAAATATTATTCTTACATTTCAGAACTTAATAGAAAGTTTGAAATCTATTATAGATATTTTGTAGCAGCTGCAGGTGGAAGTAGAAGACATTCATGAAGTTTTAACACTCATCATAACAGAATTTGTGTATTAAAAAATATTATTTCTACGGCCATGAAATTATAAAATTGTTTTAAGACAGGATGAAATACTGACCAACATTAATAACTCACAAAATATTTAAAATTTTGCTCTGATATTCATTGCTTGTCAACAGAAATGATATATATTTCTAATGTTCTCATTATGTTTGTATATAAATACATTAGCATGTTACCAGAACCCAGCAAAAACAACACATCATAGCAAGATTGTTATTAATACACTTAAATGTTCTTACAGAATAAAGCAATTTTCAGTCAAATATGTAACTGAATAATAATTTTGTGGGCTATTTGATCTGAGTATAATTTTAAATCATCCAAATTGATATATAATAGTTATAAAATGTTAATTAGAATCCTTCACCCTTTCTTAATTAGAAGCATTAATATTATGGACTGTTGTTACAATGAGAACCCAATGGGTTCTCAAGTAATTTAATGTCTATATGCATATTATATATAATGATAAAGAAGATAAATATTAGGTTAAATATTACCACCCTATACACAGAAATGTTTTAAATACACATAGTTAATCATGTAGATTTTTGCAAAGCATTCAATATAGAAAGTGAAATGATTAAATATTAACCAAATGTTCAGATGTTGTTATATTGCAAAAAGGCTTCAAATTAATTTTTTTTTTTTTTACATAAAACAATGGATTTTTTAACATTAAAAAAAAAACTCAATAAAATGATTAAAAGAATTTCATTAAGTTTGATTTTAATTTCTTTTGTGAGAATTTACCTGTTACACAACATTTGGCTTTTATAGGGAATAGGGAAATTGGTAAATACTCACTGGAAAAATCCCAGAAATTCCCCAAATATTTTATTTTATTGCTTTTTCAAAATAAGATTTTAATTGAACATTTGATTTGAAAGTTTCATCCCAGTTTCACCAAAATATGGATTCTCTTTAAAAAGTCTGTCAATGTAAAATAAATAAAAAAAAACAATAAGATATGCAATTATCAAATTAAAATTTGATTAGTGTTTTTAGATGAAATGTCATGAAATTAGAAAAGCATTTTTGCAACTTAGCATGAGGCTGATGTTTTAGTTGAAGCTTTAAGATAAATGAATATTGTGAATTTGTTTTTAGGACATAAAAAAGCATAAGATTTGAGATAGCTGTCATTTTTAGGTGGATTATAAAGATATAGTATAAAATGTATGATATTTTTAGAAAAGCAAAGGAAAATCATATTAGTTTTGAGAATCCACAGTGTCTAAAATAGTTTTAAATATTTCAAGAGAAAATGTATTTATAAATAGTTATTTTTGACTATCATTGTTGAATTAATGCCTGTTTATTTATATCATGTAAAATATAGATAAGGAGGAATGATTTTCTTGTAAAAACATTTAACACACACACATACCCAAATAGCTACTCTTTTTCTTGGTAAATTTTTAATTAATTGAAAAATTGAGGAATTTCAAATTCAGTTAACATTCTTATTTTTGTTAATTGAAAATGAATGAATTAAGAATAATTGCTGAGAAAGCCAAATGACCAGGATTTTATAAAAATATTTTTCATGTATTTACATAAAATTTTTTTATGTAAGAAATTTTATTTTGTCCTTGATATGATTTGATCTATAATAAAATATTGAACCCTGTGTTGATAGATAAGATTATAATATTACATGAATGAAATCAAATATTTGGGCACACTTTAAAAAAAAAAAAAAATCTTTAAAAAAAAATGGAGAAAACATTCATAGGATTTCACTTGATAAATCTCCATATTTAGAAGCAGACATGTAATATATTTAAATCATTGAATAATAAAATTATAAGTATTTAATGACATTACAGTTAACTTTTTGCCTCACAGTAATAGAATTGATGAATGAAATTAAAATCTAATATATAGAGATATTTTTAAACTTAAAAAAAATTTAATGTTGCTTTTTTTTGTGAATATTAAGTCAATTTTTTTCAATTCTAATTATGCCTTGTTTTGTGATGGAAAAGGAAAGCTTATTTTAATTAAATATATATATATATATATATATATATATATATATATATATATTTTCATATAAATAATGATATAAAGTGATAAGCAGTAATATCCAAACCCAGCATTGTATATGAGCCTGTTAGTCATAGTTATTCAAATAAGATTTTAAGGAATTGTTTGCAGTACAAAAAAGAAAAGAATACAAAAATGCAAAAAATGAAATAAGAACCACTTTCATCAGGGTTATAATTATTATCATTACCATGCCTTTTTAAATATTTATTCCCAAAGAAAAGAAATAAAAAAGAAAAACAGGTTGGAGAGTGGTGTGGAGAGAAACCGCATCTCACCTTGGCATACTCGAGGGGTGTCTCAATGAGAGCTCGTGCAGTTGATGCACAAGCACCGCCTGCTAAAATTCGGCTGAATAGAAAATTAAAATAATTTAAAAAAAAAAAAAATTTATTAAAAAGAAAATTTAAAAAAAAAAATATATATGTATAAGTAAAGTGTATGCTTGTTGCTCAATATTGCTAAGGTCAGTGATTGCTTTACAACTGGTTTAAGGGAGATAACTCTTATAGATCTTTGTATTAATAGGGCAGAGAGATTTAATGAGATAGCCGGTTTTTAATATCAAATATCTTGAAGTCTTATAATTACATTATAATATAGTTATAAAAAATTAAATCAAAGTCCCATCGTAAAAAAAATGTAAGCATAACAGCAAATTGATTGAATATTTAATTAAATTTCTTTTAGCTAGATTTAGGGGGAATATTTTTCTTTTTAATGTCAGCTGTTGATGAGATTAGTTGAAATCCAAGAACAAGACAATTAAACAATTGTGAAAAGAAAAGATACCATATACTTGTTTAATGAATAACGTTTTAAGACCAAATTTCACCTGAAAAACAAAGACTCATTCATTGTACAGATATGTTTTTGAACACATTGAAGCTTACCATAGTTCATTACATGCAATATATATAAAAACACCTTTTTATAACTAAAGGGGTCATTCATTATACAAGTATACACAATAAATATATTATAAATTCTTTCTTATTTTCTTTTTTATAAAGTGAAAAAGTTTCTTAGATTTTTAAAATCAAATTTTGTCTTGTTGAAGAAAAAAAAAGTTGTATTTTGCAGGATATATTCATTCATGCGTAATATCTTACAATATTGTCCACAGTAACAGTTTTGCTCATTTCATTATCAGTGATCCATAAAATTTAACATAACAACAAGAAAAAAATGAATAAAAAAATAAACAAAACAGAACATTTACATATCCTGAATGTAGAAGTATTTCTCAATCAAAATGCCGAATCTTTTTTTCTTCTATTAAAAATAAAGAATAAAAAGAAAAGTAAAACATTTTTTAAAACTTCAAGTCACATTAAAAGATTTTTTTAAAATTATTATTTTAAAATCTTTAAATCAATACTTTTTCCCATTGCCTTAATATGGCTGTATTCAGGGATAATATTTGGAAAACATTTTACCAGAGGTCTTCAAAAAAGAAAAAAAGATTTATGAACATTTTTATTTTTAATGAAACAAAATTGTAAAGATTAATAAAATTTTAATTTAGGATAATTTCCCTGTCCACTGTTTTAAGTGTTAATGTTTTTGCTACAACATTTTAAAAAGTTGGGTAGATCTACAGACTGCATTTTCCAGCAAAAAACAACCAATTCATGAAAATATTATGTTAATATAAAAAAGATAAAAGAGTACAACAAGGCCATTTAATAAATTATTACCAACCATAAGAAATGGATAAATACTTTGACCTAATATCATTCATTTTTTTATCTTCAACAAGTTAGCTTGAATTGTCTCAGTAGTTTCAGGTCAGTGAGGAAATATCTATCCCAATAAAAATCATCTGCTCTTTCTTGTTTATTCAATTTCTTACAAGAAATAGTAATAATACTTATATACATATGCTCACAATCACACACACACACATATATATATATATATATATATATATATATATATATATATATAGATAAACACACACACACCCTAACATATGTATTACATACATACATACATACATACATACATATATACATACACACACAGAAGAGTCCCCATGCTGTACTGCAACCTCAAAATGAGCAAATTCAACACCAGTCGTGTTATTATATATATATATATATATACTCAAATACACACACACACACACATATATGTTGTGCATTCAATAAGTTTCCAGACTTTTTTGTACAGGCATTTAAAATTGTTGTAGACTCTTGAAAATTCAGTATGTTATTGCTATACATCTTATGTGATGACAGACCAATTTTTATGATTTCAGCTTCAAATGAACAGCTACAGCAGCAATTGGAATACACCCTACTAAAGCCTGATTGTCACAGCTGGTGAATTTCAAAAATGCAATCTGGACGTGGGGACACTTTAGAAGAATTATATGCAATACAATTGTTTAAAACTTGGAAAAAGTGCCACAGAAACGTATGGAATGCATCAGACTGCTTTTCGATTATCTTGCATGAATTGAGCATCAGTTTTTGAGTGGCATAAAAGATTCAAGGAAGGCAGAGAGTCTGTGAGGGATGATGAGAGGTGTGGGAGGAGTAAGGAAGTCAATACACCAGACTTGATTGGCCAAAGGGTTAGGGTTAGGGTCACTATGTTGAGGTTTTAAGGGAGTTCAGGAAGAGATTCCGTCGGAAGAGGCCAGCACTCTTCAAATCGGGTCAGTGGTATTTCCATCAGGACAATGCACCAGTCCACAACTTCCTCCTTGTCACAGACTATTTGACCAAGATGGGCATCAAGATAGTTCCTCAGCCTCCCTATAGTCGAGACCTTGCTCCCTGTGATTTTTGGTTATTCCCTAAGCTTAGAGGCTGTCGTTATGAGACAATTAAGGAGATGAAAGAGGCTGTGACGAAGGTCATTGACACGTTCACATAAGGGGACCTCCATGGGGCCGTTCAGAAGCTGTTGGAATGGTACAAGTGCATTGCCGCCGGAGGAGATTACTTCAAAGGGGACTAGAGTTTCATGTGTATACTATCAATGAAAGTGCCCATACAAAAAAGGTTTGGAAACTTATTTAATGATCCTCGTATAAACTCATATATAAGGGTCATTCAAAAAGTTTTAAGCTTCATCCAGATTTTAGATTTATCATATGTCTCTTACCTTTGAATGGCCCTCATCTGCACAGAAATTAAGATGGAAATTTGAATTACTTTTTCTACTTTTAAAAGAAGTGTTAGTATATTGATACAACATGAATATTCAACTATGGCTCTTCTTTCTGGATGAGGCTTAGAACATTTTGAATGACCCTCATATACACACGTACACACATGTGTAAATATACAGGGTACGGAAGCAAAATTAGGAATATTCTTGTATGATAATAATTGACTATTATAAAACAAAATTTCAATTTAAAAAGAATAAACAACAAAATAAGAAGATAGACACAAAACAGTAAATTCACTCAATATGGCTGCCATTTTTTTTTTTTCAATCATAGTATCAACATGCCTTTTAAAAAATTTGCATCCCTTCAAAATAAATTCTTTAGACATTTTTTCATTCCTCCTCAATAGCAGTCTTAAGTGAAACAATATTTGGATGGGAAGTTGCATTTGTTTTGTTTTTTAAAACACCCCATATAGCGTAATCAAGAGGCTTAAGGTCTGGGCTTGATGGGGGCCACAAAGAAATTCCAATTATTTCATAAATGTTTTTGGACTTGGATTCGGCATTAAGCAAATCATAGATTCTTTGTCATTTCTTCTTTTGCTCATTCATATTGGGATGAATTTTTGAATAAGCTAATCATGAACATTTTAGATTTATCAAATTTTCTTTCAAAAATTGGACTAATGAAACTAAAAGAAAATGTTTTAAAAATTATTCTGTATTTGGCTTCTGCACTCTGTACGTGTGTATGTATGTGTGTGTGTGTGTGTGTGTGTATGTATACATACCCATACTGGTTCATGGGTAGAGTGTTCACCAATGGTCTGGGAGACTGGGGTTCAATCCCAGGTCAAGTTATACAAAAAAAAAAAAAAAAAGAAGAAAAAAAAAAGAATGATACCTGATACCTCTTTGCTTAACACTCAGCATTATAACATATTTATCAAGGGTAAAGTGGAGCAATCCAGGGAAAGGAGTAGTGTCCTCCCCTACACCTTGGTGTAGTAGCTATTGAAAAGAGAGCCTTTAGGTTGCTCTTGACTATGGTTGCCAACTTTACTTTTTCATACACACACACACATACACACAGCACTATAGGGTTAAAATACTCTTTGGGAATAAAGCAATTTCCAATCTGATTTGCAAATTAATAATGGTGTGCCCTAATTATTAAATTTTCTCAAGGGAGATAACTATTAAACAATAATGAGTATATCTTTATTTGTAATTAATCCTAATATATATTCTATAACTTGGCTATTGCATTGAGGTTATAGCTGCTAAATGTGGCCTTTATATATATATATATATATATATATATATATACATATATAATTCAGTTTCATGTGAAGACTTAATTTGAAACAGACTTCAAAGAAAGAAAAATTATTCAATAAGATTAAACAAATAGTAATGAATTCAAAAGAATGAACTTGTGTTTTTTGTAATCTTTAAGGGAAAAATAAGCTTCTAAGAAGAACAAAAAAATAAAAGATTACGAGAAAAGAATAGAAAATAAATCTCTTGTGATTAATGATGTAAAGCAGAGATTTTAAACAGTATTATGAAAGTGATTATACCAAAAGTAAACATTACAATTTCTCAATTAAAAATTAACAACAAAAAAAATGTATAAATAACAAAAAATTTAAGCTGGTGAATACAGAGAGATTAAAAAAATGTTAACACCCTTTTGGAAATATTTTTATTTAAAAAATTTCAGTCTCCTGCATATGTTTACTATCCCTACCAACATATTCTTGGAATCTCCTTCAGGTGATTAAAAAAAAAAAAGTTACTTTTTCTATGGGAGTATCTTTATGAGAAAATCAGAACTGATATGGAGTCCATCTTGGGAAAATTCTAATCATGTGTTGACAAGAATGGTCAACCCGTGAAGACATTAATATTGCAATATCATAAAGGAATTCCCATAGAAATGTTAACACTTTTTCAAACTCCATCTTCAACAGGGATTAATTTAGCATTCACCCTTACATTAATTAATTTTAAAATGATTATAAAACACAAACAGTGATTAAAAATAGTAATGGCTGCTCAATAGTAAAGAAAAAAGACTAGAAATAAAAAGAATAAAAAAAGAATTATCATTTTTGGAAAAGGTTTAATTTTAGTATCATACTGAAGAGTCAATAACATGATGTTTGCTGTCAAAATGTAAAAAAATAAATATTTACTTGAAATGTTGCAGCCCAAAATTTTCTTTTCTTCTTTTTTTTTTAGATAATAAGATGGATTCAACAATGACATTCGAAATATAAAGTATTTGATTTGATATTAGACACATTCACATTTATGAGAATAAGTTTTTTAAATATTTTAAAGAATTTTGTTAAGTAAATAACGAGAAAAAAAAGCACACATCAACAAAGTCACTTGAATATTTATTATTGGTCATAGGGTGAAGTCAACCGTAGTTCTCTCCCTTGATATTAAAAGAATCGCCAGTTTAACTGATCACAGTTGAGTCATATTTCAATAAAACCTTAAGTCAAGCTTTTATGTTTTTCTTTTAATACAAGTCATGAAATCAAGGTATTTTAGCTTAAATAACATCTTTTTTTTTCTTTTGTCATATTAGAAAACAATATATTGAAAGGGTTTGATTTAAACATATTGAAATTTTGTCTGTTCTCAAATTTATCTATTCTCAGTTCTACCAAGAAAAAAATGGGGAGTAGAAGTGTCTGTGATGTAGTAAGCAAGTTCAGTCATGTTATTAAATTCTCTTTTGAACTAATACCATTGGGAAAGGTATGAACCCCCTGATCCCCCATCCACCCAGCTATAGGTTAAATAACACTGTTCTTCTACAAGGATGGATTTGGCATTAAATAACCCACAAAGGTTGATATACCCTTAAAAAAACAACAAAGAAAAAAATGGAAGTCATTTATAGAAGAATAAATCATAGTCCCTAAAAACATTGAAAATATAGAATTTCTCTAAAAAAGAAGAGTAAAATACAGCAAAATGATCAATATACAATTTACATGGGCATAAAACTAATTTCTTTTCCACTTTTTTAAATTCCAAAATAAAGCATCGCTCAGGATCCAAGATTATTAAAAAAAATTTTTTTTCAAAGTCTATTTCTCTAGGGACATTGAAATGTGTAAAACTCACATGAAAAGAAAGTTTTTGGTTGGTTGGTTGGTTGTGTTTTATGGCATACCAACCCTTGTGGGTTATTTAATGCCAAATCCTGTTTATATATATATATATATATATATATATATATATATATATATATATATTTAAGCATGCTTGATTAAATGATAAAGACACATTTTGTCTAGATAATTTTATTAAAATCCTTTCAAGTGCTCAGGACAATTTTGGTAAATTCATCTACCATATAGACAAAATGTGTCATTATTATTAAATGAAAGACTGCTGCCCAACTATACACACACACACATTATATATATATCTATATAAATTTGTAAGTGAATAGTTCATAGGTAACATCATTTTTAAACAAGCCAGAGCTCATTTGTTTGTACACAGTTAAATAGTTTCAAGTATTGCTATTTAGCATTATAAATTCTATTTATCAATTATTCCTATTTAATTTAATACTAATTATTTGTTTGCACACAGTTAAATGGTTTCAAGTATTGCTATCTAACACTAATAGTTTTATCTGCATACAGTTAAAGAGTTTCAAGTATGGTTATTCAACACTAATAATTTCATTCAACATTATTCATTTGTTTGCACACAGTTTAATAATGTTTGCTATCAAAATGTTAATAATTCAAGAGTTATTTATTGTTTACACATAGCAATACTTGGAATCATTTAACTATCTGATACTAATAATTCAATTTAATATCAATCATTTGTTTGCACACAGGTAAATGGTTAGACAGTTCTATTTAACTGAGAGATGGGACCCTAACAGGTACTACCACTCTGGGTCAGAGTGAACCTAAAAGTAATGACAATGAAGGGTTACTCCACATTCCCCAAAGTTCCAGGATTGAAACCTCACCATCAGATGCAGTTTAGTGCTATATTCAGAACACTTGTTGGGAGGAGCAGTTAGCATATTCTATAACCCAAGCTGACTGGGCCAAGAAACTTTTGTTATTTGTTAAATAAATTTAAAACAATTTATTGAAATCCAATAATTATTTGATTTTTGATAGAATAAGAAAATATTGATGTTTTTCATGTAAATATTTTCTAATGCAAATTATTAAGATAATTTTTTGGTTCATAGGTAAATGTTAAAAGATATCTTTGATTTATAATTTTTATAACAGAATTTTCTCCAAACTTTATTCTTATTAATGGTACAAAAATGTTGATAAGATTAATTTACAATTTTTTTTTGCAGGGGGGGGGTGATTTTCCAATAGAAATTTTTTTTTTGTTTTTACTTAAATGACCACTGGATTCAAATTATCATCTTGAACCATCAAAGGTGCAGGACAAATAAATCCCAGATTAGTGATTAATCTATTTTTTGAAAACAATGACTTTGTAAAAACAAATCCACTAGATCTATGACAAAATTACAGCCATAATAAATACAACAAATAAATAATAAATCATAATAATCATTATGATCAAAACTATAAAAGGTGAAAAGACCAAAATTCTATAAGCACATTCATTGTAGCTGCCACAAGATTAGGTTTGGTTAATGGCATATCAACATTTGTGGGTTATTTTATACCAAAGACATTCCTGTAGAAGAACAACAATGATACTATTTAACCTATATCAAAAGGGGAATAAGGGGTTCATTCCTTTTTTTAAGGGCATTAGTCTGAAAGTGAATGTAATAGAGTGACTAGAGTTCAAACTTGCTTAATTCAAGGATGCAATCCATCACTTTAATCATTCACCCCAATATGACAAGATTAGGGGTTGCAGAAGAAATGAAACTAGCTACATAGTATTATCTATTTATTTGTTTATTTATTCCATAGAGCATTAAAATTAAAATATCTTTTGGGAAGGTAATTGCTAATGATCAGATCAAAACTAAAAAGGAAAAAGAAAAGTTCTACATGATATTCTTTATTGCTCTTTTCATTATCTCACAATCATCAAGGCCGGCTGACAGCACAGATTCCTTTGAATAATCTCTCTTGCCATCGGTCCCAATTGGTCATCGCTCTTGATAAGTCCTCTAGATGACATCTAGTGTCCAGATGGAGCTGCTGATGGACGTAAATTTTTTACTGATTGGCCAACACTAGTGTGTACTTGTGTTGGAATCCATAGGAGAACATTCCTTATGAGTTTGTCCTTACTTCTCCAGCAGTGCTTAACATGTCTTGCTCATCTTACTTGGATGTGAGATGGGAGGTAAGTGGCTGTACAGTTGCTGTTTTGTAGGGTGCTGTTCCAGGATTTGTTCAAAACAGTATACTGTATCTTTGTATAGTTCCCATCTAGCTTTTTTCAAGCCATTTTGTAACAGTCCAAGTAGTGCAACCATACAACAGTACTGACATGGCTTGGAAGAATTCCTCTTTGATTTTAGAGAAATCAGATTTCCATACAATCATTAACCTGTCAATATCAGTCCATGCTTAATGTATGTTGACATTGCTTTTCAGTAGATGAGATATTGTTGCTGAGAAATGTGAACTGGTTTACTAATTTCAGAGGCTTGCCATTTGCTCTTTCAACCTACCTATAAAAGCAGTAAATAAAACTCCAAGAACATCATGTCAATAAACATGCAGCAGACAAAATCTGATAATACAAAAGCAACTATTATTGCCTAAGATATGGTAGCAGTGACAGTGTTATGTAAACATAATATGGAGTATAAAGAGAAACAACAGGACCAGAATTGTTACACTGCTGTTAATTATACATTGCTCTATTTGATGATGTGACAGTTGTTATGAGATTGATTTTGTGACATACATTAATGAGTTACAAAGATTCAAAGCTTTGAATGAATATTGAAAAATTTTGGATATTTCTTTTAAAGACAGATTTTATTTGAAGTCTTTATGAACATGGAAATCAACTACTCATCAATGTTTTAATAAAATAATTCTGATATTCTAGTAAGATTCTATGATACAGAAATATGAACATGATGTAAATACCCAACAAAATACTTTTAGAAAAATTCTTATTAATTTCTAAGAGCCTCTATGTATACAATATTTCACCTTCTTCCATGTTTTTGTAAATATATAGATTCCCTTCCTACTAAGTTCACTTTCACAACTCATGAACAGCCAACATACAGCTGGCCTTGTGCAAAACATAGATCTGACTTTATCAGTCCCACCATTTATCAGATCAAAAAACATTTTGAATGTATACCCAAAATGTGGAACAAACTCACTTGTGAGTGTTTTGCCACAGGATATAAAAACATTTTGAATGTATACCCAAAATGTGGAACAAACTCACTTGTGAGTGTTTTGCCACAGGATATAAAAACATTTTGAATATATACCCAAAATGTGGAACAAACTCACTTGTGAGTGTTTTGCCACAGGATATAAAAACATTTTGAATGTATACCCAAAATGTGGAACAAACTCACTTGTGAGTGTTTTGCCACAGGATATAAACTTAAGTCCAAGGTGTTTAAGTATCTTATTAGTTCATATACTCTTGAGTCATTCCCCTCTATCCATACATTTATATTTCCACCTTCATTCAATAATTATTTCTTTCTATTTATTTACCACATTTCATTGCCATATCATCATAATGCTTTGCTGAATAGTAGCCAATTTGGTCTGGGATTATAATGAATTATAGTGCAGACAAATTCATATTAAAATCTCTATCTCACTCCATTTGACTAGAAATGGTATGTTTTGCCATCAGATGATTTCTAGTTATCTTAAATCACCTCAGAGGCCAACCTCACATATTGAAACCTGAGGTTATGTAAAAAAAATCAGGTCTTTGGAACTTACTGTCCAGTCATGTTTCTCAATCAGATAAACACACAAACTTCAAGATAGTGAATATAGATATAAGTTTATCTATTTCTTATTGTTTACTTGTTAAGCATTCACAATTGCAGACATAACTTATAGTTTAATATTCTAATCACTGCTACATATTGACTGGTTAAGAATATCAAGTAGTGAACACTACTTGAAGAAAAAGTATTTAAGCTTTTCTTGTTCCCCAATGATACCTGCATCAAAAATTAATATCTAAAAAAGTTTGGTTATGGGTTACCCCTACTGCACATTTAACATGTTCTAGAACTATTAAATGTTACAGAATGTTTTGTAAAACAAATATCTCACCTAAATAAAAATAGTATAAAAGAAAATAAAAAAGTTAATGTAATACTCACATCTGTATCCCTCCAGAACCAGGAATAACAGCAGTGCCAATAGGTGTGTCTAGGAATGTGTAGCTGAATAAAAAAGAAATAGTTGAAATAGAAAAGAAATGAATATTGCAAAAATAATGATTACATAAAAGTTTCTCCTTTATTTTAAAAGTGGGACAAGATGATTGAAATTTATTTTAATCATCTTAACAGTAGAGAGACATAATTCATTTAAATTTACTTAATTCAACCAGAGCTGTAAACAAGCAGTAGCTGCTCATATACAAGATTAATGAATCATGACAATATTTACAATATATAATCCCCAATAAAAATAAGTATATGTTGGACAAAGCCAACTTAAGTATAAAACCTGATTGATGGTGAATCCAGAGATGCCTGAACTCAGTGGCAATGAATTGTGAAATACTATAATAATCATTGTTCATAATTGAGTGCTCTTACAAACAAAAGCATTTTATTAATTTCATATGACTAAAAATTTCAAATCAAGTTCCTGTATACTCTCTATCCAAAATCTTTTTTAGTGCTGTTTAACTCTTACAACATGGTTCTGTGCATGTACACTTATTTTTATTTTCATCCTTATTGCATGGGAACCACATATACTCGCTTCCGTGTATATACACTTAAGACACACGAACAGAGTTAACTTGTTTTTGAAAGTGAGGTAAGTAAGTAAAGTTGGCGACCGTAGTCGAGGGTAACCTGAAGGTTCCCTTTTCGATTGCTACTACTTCTTTCCTTGGATTGCTTCACTTTACCCTTGATCCATACTTTATAATGCCGAGTGTTAAGCAAGGTGGGATCAAGTACCATTTTTTTAGTCTTTGGTATGACTCAACCTGGGATTGAACCCCGGTCTCCCGGACCATTGGCAAACACTCTAACCATCATGCCAATGTCTGGTATTACTTTCTGGAAATTATCAATATTTGATATCACATAATATACACATTTTATTTTTACTGGCCAATAGAAAGAGTTTACAAGAACTGATTTGCATTTGATTAGCATATTGCAACACCAGCTTGTGCGGCTATTTCTAAATTTAGAATGAGAATAAAGTTTTAATTTCAACAACAAAGCAAAATGTTGGAAGGTAATTTCTTCAATTTGTACTTTGATAATTCTGACAGCAAATTTGAAGGATTTGATCCTGAAAACATAGCTCCATTATGATGTTGAGTTAAGTGACTATTTGTGCAATGACATGAAAATTCTGGATTGTATATGAACTAAAATATATCTTAATACAATAAATAGTGATAGGGATGAAAAAATGTTTTACTTATTATTTGCGTACATGTTAGGAATATCAATTTCAGCCAATTTTTAACAAATTAATCCAGTATCTGCAGGTTAGTGTGCAAAATTTAATCAGCGTAGTGAAAGTTAAAGAAAGTGTATATGGTATAAATATTAATCCATTTTAATTGCATTTTGACAATTTTCACATAGTCCCATCAGCTGGGGCCGTAAAATATACTGACTGCATCTCTGCAGAGGGTTAAGACCTCTCTCCAACTGCATCTCTACAGAGGGTTAAGACCCCTTTCGAATGAGTATCCTGGATATGATACAAAGTAATCTGGTGGTAAGGTTCCAGTAATGCTGGAGCTATGGAGAATGCAGAGTCCCCCTTCATTGCCATTGCTCCCAAGTCCACTCTGGCCCAGAGTGGTAGCACCTGACAGGGTCCTATCTATAGGTCAAATAGAACTGTTTAACATTTAAACTGAGGGCAAACAAACAACTTATGCTAAATTGAATTGTTTGAAATAGAACTGTTAGATCATTTAACTGTAAACAAATGACTGATGTTAAATTGTTACTGCTATGTAGCAATACTTGAAACCATTTAACTGTGTGCAAACAAGTGAATAATAATAAATAGAATTATTCATATTAGTTAGCAATACTTAAAACCATGTAATTGTGTAAAAAAAAAAATGTTATCAAGAAAATGTGTTTACAAATCATCTATTTAATACATTTTCATGACATGAGGCACAATTTGGCAACTCCAGATGCTTTTGCTGAAGCTGTGAAGATGAGGAATTATACTGGACTATGAAATGCCGAGCTTCAGTGATATGAGGATCATTAAATAAGTTTCCAGACTTTTTTTCGTATGGGCACTTTTATTGATAGTACACACATGAAACTAGTCCCCTTCGAAGTAACCTCCTCCGGCTGCAATGCACTTTTTGTACTGTTCCAACAACTTCTGGAAGGCCCCATGGAAGTCCTCTTGTGTGAGCATGTCAATGACCTTCGTCACAGCCTCTTTCATCTCCTCAATTGTCTCATAACGACAGCCTCTGAGCTTAGGGAATAACCAAAAGTCACAGGGAGCAAGGTCTGGACTATAGGGAGGCTGAGGAACTGTCTTGATGCCCATCTTAGTCAAATAGTCTGTGACAAGGATGGTGTTGTGGACTGGTGCATTGTCCTGCTGGAAATGCCACTGATCCAATTTGAAGAGTGCTGGCCTCTTCCAGCAGAATCTCTTCCTGAACTCCCTTAAAACCTCAACATAGTAACTCTATCCCTTTGGCCAATCAACTCTGGTGTATTGACTTCCTTACTCCTCCCACACCTCTCATCATCCCTCACAGACTCCCTGCCTTCCTTGAATGTCTTATGCCACTCAAAAACTGATGCTTGATTCATGCAAAATGGTTGAAAAGCAGTCTGAAGCATTCCATACATTTCTGTGGGCTTTTTTCCAAGTTTAAAACAGAATTTCTTCTAAAGTGTCCTCACGTCCAGATTGCATTTTTGAAATTCACCAGCTGTGACAATCAGGCTTTAGTAGGGTGTATTCCAATTCCTGCTGTAGCTGTTCATTTGAACCTGAAATCATGAAAATTGGGCGGTCATCTCATAAGATGTATAGTGCTAACATAGTGAATTTTCAAGAGTCTACAACAATTTTAAATACCTGTACCAAAAAAGTCTGGAAACTTATTGAATGCACCACATACTTGCCAGATTTGCCTCTATAACATGGCCTAGGAATCCACAGTTTTAGGCCCACCTGACCTTACCTAATCATCAAAGTTCTTGCAACCTAAGCAAAATTTCTTGAATCATCTAGTTACTATACTGAGATCAACTGTGCCTTCACTTTTCCTACAACAAATGTTTTTGGTCGCTTCCGTGGCATTATGACCTAGTTAGAATTTGTAAAGCCTAACTTCCTAAATACGACTATGTTGCATGTTCATCTGTGTGGCTTTCAAATCACACATGGAATGAAGCAATTCACAATGTGTCAGCGTACCAACTATCACAATACTACCAACCACAGTGGATACCTTTCATGGCTTGAATTGCTTTGGTCATGTGATATACATGCCATAAACTAAGAATGTACCAAAATAGTGCAAAGATTTTGACTCACTGTAGTAATTACATGTAGTATGAGTATGCTGCAGTACATAGTTTGGGAACCACTACCCGAGATGTTTTGTAAGTTACAGAAGGGTGTATATTCACATAATTATGTTACAACTGATAAACCTACAGTTATTTTCAGGATAATTTGTAGTAAAATTATTTCAACATAAGTGGAGTGATAAAGTATCTTCTGTCCATTTGTAAAGATTTCAAATCAGCATTTAAATCTAACAGTGTTTTGTTGTAATTATGTGTTAAGTCAAATAGTTAAACTGTTATGGTTTAAATTTAAGAACAAATGTTTAGATAATAAAGTAAATACTTACACTCCTTCAAATACAGCAAATTGTGTTGATCTGAATATCCCAGATCCCCAAAGAGGTGGAATACAGCCTCTGAAAAAAAAAAAAAATTTAAATACAAAGAAACATCCATGTGGCATTATCTTAACATGCAATGTGTGTGTGTATATATATATATATATATGTGTGTGTGTGTGTGTGTGTGTGTGTTAGATTTTTTTTAATATGATCAGAATATTCCATTATAAAGAGATGGATAAATTGAATAATGAAAAAAAATCTGTTGTTATAGTAATATATTACTTGAAGTGAAGAAGTCCTGTGTTACCATAACAAAAAAAAAAAAAACATTATAATTAACAAACTCCCAGAGAGTGTATATATAAACGTGATATTTAACTGCACCCTCATAAAAATTCTCTTATTGAAATTCAAACATATATATGTATTTTTTCACTGGTAACAACTTGTACTAAAATAATCTATAATAATTATTGGGATATTCATGATTGAAATTCAGTAAAAAAATTTTTAAGAGGTAGTTTCTTAACCCATTATCTTGAAGATTTTTTTAAAATCATAAAGTTTACTTATAGTTTTGATATAAAAAGAGATTATGCATATACTTTGAGTCTCGGCAAAAGAGTTGGAAAAGACAGAAAAAAAACAACCTACAATAGAGAAATAAAATCTAAGAAGAAATAAATTTGTTAAATGCCAAAAGACAGTGAAAAATAATAAAGCAAAAACTAAATACATTATATAGAGAATAGAATTGATATGCTGTATATTCTAATTCCAATTTAATGTTTTAAAAGGTGATTGAGAAAAATAGCTGTAATATACAAGGGTTGTCCAATAAATAAAGTGAAATATTGCCTAAGGAGTTGGCAATAGGAAGCACGGTTTACAGTTGCACCTTTTTCAAGGAAATCAATAGTGTTGGGTCTTTTCATGTCACAAAAGACTGTCAGGATGACCTTCTTTACTGACCACACTATCTTTTTCATTCAGACTCGAAGTGGAAAACCCATCTTTAGTTCATTTGTAAAGATTTTTCTTTACTAAAAACATGCTTCTCTGTACACATCATACATTCTTCTGGAAATTCGCACTTCTGGAGCACTCTGTTTAATTTGCCACCATTTTGAATAGTCTCAAAACAAATAGTTTTGCCTAGGTTAAAATAAATTTTGTTATAAAAAAAATTTCAAACAATGCAGTGTTTACATTGATTGAAAAATCTGAAAATTTAAAAAATTTTTTTCAATAAGTTTTCCTTTATTGAATGATCCTCATAAATATCTACCACTTTCAGTTTTATCTATAACAAAAGTAGCTATTATCTACCATTTTGAAAGTTTTATTCAGTTATTTATTTTTGATTAGTTTTTTTTTGTCTGAATTTCTAAGATGAGGAATTAACATTATTATTCTCTGATGTACTTGGAGTAGTGTCCTCTTCTTGTTTGTTGCTGTAATCCGCATAGTTTTAGCCATTGTACTTTCAGATTTTCTTAAGGTGTTTGCTGTAATCAGTAACCTTCGGGGAATTTTGAACGAAACCCTTTTTTTAATTTACAAGGAGTAGATTATTAGCATTCTGTTGTTCATGCAGTTGGATAGTTCATTCTTGTGATATTACCTATCCTTTCACTAAAAACCAGAGTACAGGACTTATGTACTAACTGATACAGGGATTGAACTCATGACTACCACTTAACAAAGTACACTTTAACCAACACTTATCCATTCTAGTGGTGATAATTTGGAGCCTTCAACTTAATATCATTTGTCTCCCTCTTCAGTTAAACTAAAGTTTATGTTTCATGGAAGTTTTAATCCTAATGTCCTTTCTTAATAATGACAAAGCTTCTTAAGACTGTTAATCTGATAGATTGATTTTAACAGCATGTCAACCTGTCTGAGGTTATTTTATGCCAAGAGGTTAGGTATACATTCTACGCTTATATTTATATATTTTGAGTAATTTCTTGAGAGTTTTTTTTACTCATGGTTATATAATATCAAGTATTCCTATCTAAAACAATTTGCAAACAAATATATTTGACTGATAGATGGCACCCTAACAGGTACAACTTCTCTGAATCAGAGTGGACTTGAGAGTAATGGTGATGAAGAGGTACTCCATACTATCCAGATCACCAGAACTGGAGCCTATCAGATGCAGTTTAGAGTCAAACTTTCTCAAGTCATAATTTATTAAACACACACACACACACACACTGATTGGGCCTAAGTGTTGGCTATTAGCATTCATACTGCTATTATTTACAGACAAATTAATCTCCAATGAATTTTATTTGAATTGGATGAATAGACATTCATAATTTTCCAGTTGTTACAGGCATTTTTCTGATTAGTTATAGATTATAATTCTACTACATTGACTATGAGACAATAGTTATTTTGGCTAATTCACTGGTTGTGAGGTTATCAAATATTTTCTCATGGTGTTGTAAGAGATTACTTAAGTAACCTAAAAAATGGTTCTGGTTGATTAGATGAGCACTAGAATCTTGTGATCAAATTTATATTTTTCATCACAATAGTAATTTTTTTTCTCTGACCAAAAGCCTCACTTCTTGTGATGTGTTAGTTTCTTGTGATTTTATGGAACTTCCTTAGATGTAAGACATTTCCGCTGACCATCAAACAAGAAAATTGATACATCTGTTTCAACAACACAATATACATCATATTAAAAAAGTAAATGGTGTTAGAAATAAAAAATTTTTTCCTTTGATGCGATTACTTCATATTTATCAATGATATTTAAAAATTATAAAAATTAAAAGACCTCTTTTTCACTACAATGCCAGTCAAGAAAAGTAATGAGAATGATTTATTTTTCAGGTTGGTAACCTTCATCAGCTAATTAATATTGACTCTTAATACATGAAAATATTCAGTTGTTGTCAAAATTCCCATTCAGCTAGGTACTCTGAATTTTTGTTCCCAAAAATCAAAACCCAGCTTTATGGTCATAATTTGGGAAATGTTGTTAACATGCAACAGATCCTGACAAACCAACTAAAGGCAGTGTCAGTTGAAGACTTTCAGCACTATTTCCAGGAGTGGGAAACAATATATTTTGTTGGTGTGTAGCTTCAAGGGAAGTATTTCGAAGGAGATAAATTTGATTTCTAATTAAGTTGATAAATATTTTTTTTTTTGCAAACTCTTTTTCATTAATTAGTTTTCATTTTGTCATCATTTGTATGCATATATTAATGATATATAGGAATATATTAGACTTTTAGCTTTCTGTACCAAACAATGTCTCTCTTATATTTTTGTACATTTATCATGTAGACAAATAACTAATAATATTCAGTTTGGTCACTTTCTAATAAAAAAGGCAAGAAATTTAGTATTTTACACAAATGCCCAACTTTCTCTTCTTCCTTAAAATCCTTATGCAGCAAGGATGGCAATATTAAAAAGATTCCTTTTAGGAAGAGAACTCTTTTTCTTTAACAATGAGAGGTTTGTTTTAATGTTAGCCTCTTAAAATTATACAAACAATAAAAAAAAGAAACAGTTAAAAACATTTACCTGTATAATCCACGGATACCTTGGGTCTTGATTGTACGTGCAAAGGTTTGAAACATGCTTGTCTTCTCAAAACCCACCTGTCCTTGCATTTTTGTCTTTATTGTATCAATCGGATGTCCAACACAGATGCTGGTCAGACCGTAACAAACACCAACTAAAAGATTTTTTTAAAAGATGAAAAAAAATTAAGAATTTTTTTATAAAATAAAACAAAATTTAATCATCTGTTAATCTTAAAATATAATGGGTAGGATAATAAAAAGTGTTTTGAAAAAATTTCATATCATTCTATAATCTAATAACTTGACGAATTTTCATTCAAATAATTTCAAATTTTAACAGCGTGTTGGTTGTGTTTTATGACATATCAACCCTTGAAGGTTATTTAATGCCAATTCCTGTTTATATATTATTTATAAATGAAGAGTTTGTTGGTAACATTTTTAAATGGGCCAGAGCTCATTTGTTTGTACACAGTTAAATGGTTTCAAGTATTGCCATCAGTCACTAATAGTTCTATTTGCACACAGAATGGTTTTAAGTATTACTTTTTAACATTAGTAATTCTATTTATCAAGTATTCCTATCAAATTTAATACTAATCATTTGTTTGTACACAGTTAAATGGTTTCAAGTATTGCTATTTAATACTAATAGTTCTATTTGCATACAGTTTTAACAGCATGTGTAGAAAGAGCTGTGAATTCTATGCCTAATGTTTAAATGCCTTTTCTTTTCCAGTAAATGATATTTTAATGTCTGAAAAAAAAAAAACAAAAAAAAAAACATTAACCCTAGAATTCAGAGTTATTCAATACACATCCTGTTAAAATTGTGATCATTTTAATAAGAGTTGGTCAAATTATTAGATTATGAAATAATCACAAATTTTTCTGAAAAACCCAGTAGAATTGACCTTAGAGACTTTAGTATAATAAATAATTTGAAATGTAGATGTACAATAGAATGGAAAGTATTGTAGCGTAGGCATTGGAATAGGTAGCTAGCAAGTACAGGTACACACGTGGTTATTCAGGCATATGTCGGAAAACACGAAGGTTGATATAGAAAAACAATACGGACACTTTAGTATTTTCTTTTAGGGTTTATAGCAGGCTTGCTACTGTGAATTGTCTGATAAGAGAGAGAAAAAGACTGGTTGATATTTTCTATCAAAAGGTTGCGGCCCCTCTTGGGATAAAACTTAGAGTCTAACTTTCGTCTATGTGGGTTGCTTCAATTCTGTCCTTTCAAAAAACGGGCCATCTGTCATGTCAGGGGCAAAGACATGTCTGCTTCCAGTGACTCCACACCTGCGCAGAAGGCCTTGAACTACCAGGCTCTTTCTAGTCATTTCCAACTACCATAAGCACCACGGCCCAGCCACTTAAAGACTGTCTGCTTTATTCATTCATTCATTTTCAATTATCTATGAACTGTTCAACTACGTTACAGTGTCATCATGATTCTGTATAGGTTTATCAGTAAATAATGTATTCTCGAGAGGGATTTTCGGTTACCTTTTTCATATTTTACATGAATGGTTTGCTTTGGTCGTGTTTTATGCCATATCAACCCTTGTGGGTTATCTAATGCTAGATCCTGTTTATATATATTATTTGTAAGCTAATAGTTAATAGGTAACATTATTCCTAAATGAACTAGAACTCATTTGTTTGCACCTAGTTAGATAGTTTCAAGTATTGATCCTCTGCAGAGATGTAGTTGGTCTACTCTACACCCCTAGCTGACTAGGTTGGATTACATACATGAGCACTCCCGAGTTCAAATCCTGGACAAGACCGATTGCATTTCACATAGCACTAATACCCTTGGGAAAGGTATGAATCCAATTATTCTCCCTCCAGCTATGGGTAAATAGTAGGGCAGACTGGGCTCTTCAGCCTTGGTGAGGCAGCTAGTCAAGGAGAAGGAAAACTCTAAATTCAAACCTCTTAAACTCCACTTAAAAATTGACCTTGTGTCATATCCTGCCCGAGCGGAGGGGTTGGTAAATAAGGTTACATACTAGAAACAAATAGATATAGTTTAATATCCCCTTTTCCACAATTTTGAATTCATAAGCTTTCTTTCTCCTAGACTGCTTGTTTATCAACAAGGTTATAAAGCCCAATTAGCCCAGATATTTTATTCATAGCTGAAAGGAAAAGTGGATTCAAACCTTTGCCCCAAAGGCTTTGGGCCAAGGTCTTGGTTGAAATTTCAATTTAACTTGCCATATTCTATTTGTTATAGAAATAAACATTATGTCACTTCCATTATGATTGATTAAGTAAGTGGACAGTAAATAATCCTTCACTAAATGATATAAATCAAATTACTAATAAAAAAAGTAAAGTTGGCGACCATAGTCGAGGGTAACCCGAAGGCTCCCTTTTCGATAGCTACTACACCAATGTGTAGGGGAGGGCGCTACTCCTTCCCTGGATTGCTCTACTTTACCCTTGATATGTACCTTATAATGCTGAGTGTTAAGCAAGGAGGCATCAAGTACCATTTTTTGAGTCTTTGGTATGACTCGACCTGGGATTGAACCCAGGTCTCCCGGGCCATGTTTTTATATGATTAATTGATTTTAATGGCATGTTTACCTGTATAGGATTGTTTTATGCATACAAGTTAGGGAATCATGTTCATTGTATTTACATTTTTTGTGTAGTTGTTTCTTAATAGTTTTTTTCATATGGTTCTATGGAATATGAATAATTTTTAGACAGATCTATTTGACCCCTAGATGGTACCCGAACAGATACCACCAGGTTCAATCTGACCACTCCAGGGTCAGAGTGAACCTGGGAGTAAGGGCAATGAAAGAGTACAACACATTCTCCAGATCTTCAGAATTAAAACCTCACCATCAGATGCAGTTCAGTGTCACACCTAGGACACTCCTTTTTGGGGGTGTGGGGTCTTACCTCTCTACGGGGGGGGGGGGGGGGGCTACAGTCAGTATATTCAAAGCCCCACTGATAGGGTAACACAAAGATAAATTTCAATTTTGAAAATCAAGTATACTTTGTTGAATTTAATTTTTTTAATAAAACAAAACTTAATTCATATATTCACTTTGAGTTTCCCATTTGATAGAAATGGAAGCAACTCAGATAAGAATTTTAAAAATATCCATTTTAATATGATATAAGATTTCTAAAAAAAATTTTAAAAGGTATATTAACTATAATAAATAGGAGCAATGATCAAGCTAGTTTTATAAACCATTATTAGAGTAGTCAGTTTGATTATCACTTGTGACCTTGTACCACATTAAACTCAAGTTAGGAAACATGTGTCGCTAGCTGTGGAACAGTGGTTAGCAAACTAGTTTTACAGACTATGATTACAATGGGTACTTTATATTTGTGCAAAACTTTGGTTGCAAGAATTTTGAGGCCTTGCTGTGGAACAGTGGTTAGCAAATTAGTCTCACAGATGATTACAACTGTAGTATATTTGATTTTCTTTTGGTGCTCCATAGTTGTGGGCTTATGCCAGACTCAGCTAAAAAATATATTGATTTAGATGCCTATGAAGGAAAAATCTCTTTCAATGAGCTAGTCTCTCCCCACCAACTGCTTTCTCCAATTAAAATCTGAAGAGTTGGTAGAAATATCCTATCAGATGGGTGCTCTATCACAAGGAAAGACTTGCATGGGGAATATTAAAGATGAGAAAAACACCTGTTTAAGAAATCTAAAAAATTCACCTACTTTGCAAAAGTTAGAAACATCTTATTAACTCTTTCTAGATTAAAGTAATACATCTTACTATAATTGGTTGGTTAGGATTTTAATTGGATTCCTATTCATGAAATATGAAAACTTGTAGCAGTCATAAAATAACACATCACTCAATAAGTCCCAGGCCTGACATATAGATGTTGCCACTAATAAAAAATCCATATGATTTTTATAAAGTACTAACTTTCAAATGACACGTGTCAAAATTTGAGCCCAATCAGATTATTAGTTTACAAATTACAGTTATTTAAGTGAAGCTACTGTTGCAAATTTTCAAAACAATGGGAAAATCTGAATTTTGTGTGTTGGCTGATTGTAAATTGAAGTTGCGTCATCACCATTTTGTATGAACATTTGTCAATGAGAAAGCTGTGTTCAAAGTGGGTGATATGTTTGCTCACAGTTGATCAAAAACAACAACACGTCGAGGATTTAGAGCGTTGTTTGCAACTGTTTCAATGCAACAAAAAGGAGTTTTTTCATGAATATGTGATAGTAGATAAAACATGGATCTACTACTTCACTCCAGAGTCAAATCAGCAGTCAGCTGAGTGGACAATAAAAGGTGAAAGCTGTCCAAAACAACCAAAGATGCAAACATCAGCAGGCAAGGTTTTGGGTCCTGTATTTTGAGATCCGCAAGGTATTTTGTTCATCAATTAACTTGAAAAAGGAAAAAAACCATCAATAGCGAATATTATATAGCATTATTGGTGCGTTAGAAGGAAAAAAAAATCGCAAAAAAAAACACAAATGAAGAAGAAGAAAGTGCTCTTTCACCAAGACAATGCACTGTGTCACAAGTCAATTGAAATGATGGCAAAGCTACAAAAATTGCACTTCAAATTCTGCACTCACTCTATTCTCCAGATCAGGCCCCCAGTGACTACCGACTGTTTACAGACCTCAAAAAAATGCTTCAGGGAGAGATTTGGCTCCAATGAAGAAGTGATATTGGAAACTGAGGTGTATTTTGAGGCCAAAGACAAATCATTCTACAAAAAAGGCATCGAATTGTTAGAGAAGCATTGGAATTAGTGTATCGCCCTAGAAGGAGACTATGTTGATGAAGTTGAATTTTGACTAAAAGTTGTTTTATTAGTTAGGCCCGGAACTTATTGAGTGATGTTTTACAGAGATGATACAAATAGTGAACAGCAGTATTTAACCTTTAGTCAAGAAGCATTCACTAAACTTCTTTTTCAAACTTTGCTTGTTTTGATAGTTTTCATCTTGGGATTTATCCTTCTTCTGATTTCCCACAATTCCCCTAGCAAACCCTTCATCTCAACATTCATAGTATTTGTTTCATAGATCCCTAAGGTTTATTTCCCAAGTGCTAAAATCTCACTGCTAATATCAGAGACTCTAACAGGTTGTTTGAGGGCTGACACTCCCAGAGATCATTATTAATCATCTATAAGTCCTAATTAATCTTCCTTTCACAATATTATTCTGTATCCAAAATTTGGTGAGCCACTTCTTTATATCTAGCTTTCTTATACCTTAAACATTGACCTTTTCTGACCAGCTATTTAAGGGTATGTGGTTGAATCGGGATCGGATGGTCTTTGTGATATCTGGTCAGTTGAGACTGCTTGACATGACTGCCATGATAGCCCAGCAATCCAGTCTTGTAGGGGAGACTGACCCATTTCTCAAGCTTCTGGGAACCATTCCCTAGGCTCTAATCCACCAAGGTAGGGCTAGGTTTATCACCTGGTGCTTGAGGTACCCCTTTGGGGGAATGCCGACATTTTTTTGCCCACCAAGCGTGTCTGGGCAGGAGCAGCAACTTAAAAACGGCCTTGTGCTACACGCACATTAGTGAGGCACTTATCAAATAACTATATCTAGCTTTCTTGCTGCTATTTTGTCATTTTATAAGTTCAAATCTTTCTTATTACTCACATAAGGCAGGACTATACTTCCTATATCATATCATTATTTACCCAAGTCACTCATTAACTCCTGGTTGAATCCCTTGTATCATTATCTTTTTCCATAGATACCCTTTCCTAGTGTAAATAGATTTTCATTAATAAATCCTTAATCAAAAGGTTTATATCTTTCAGATGAAAAACACATTTTCTCATCACTCTAGATAATTATACTCCAATCTTTGTCAGTAGAGTTATAAAACAAATCAATTTGTACCAATTCAAGCTCTCTTTGTATTTAGAATTTTCAAATGAAAGCCATAAACCTTCTTATTTTTTTTATTATTTTAATATTTGAAACTCTTGGTAACAAACGCTTCCCTATCACTTCAAGCTAATTCTTAATGTTTTCTCTCTTCCATATTTGGTGATTTCCCTCTTGATCCCTGTTTTTAAGTTAATTTCCTCTTTCTTTGATCTGGACTAGATGAGTCTATTTGAAGAATGGCCCAATTGTAAAATTTCAGACAGATCCATAGTTGAGGTCAGATGTAATTTTATGACAGGTCATTTTCATCCTTATCTAAATTCTATTTATTTTCTTTAACTTGGTGAAAACCTAGCAGAATTTTCATTAATTCAAACTTGTCTAACTACTTGTCTACTACTACTTTCTTAGAAGGTGCGTTTAATTTGAGGGTTATCATCATAGAAAATGGAATTGGTAATCAGAGCTCAAATCCTGGACAAGGCTATTTGCATTTCACTTTGAACTAATGCCCTTGAGAAAGGCATGCATCTATTTGTTATCTCCATATCAGCTATGGATAAATATTAGGGCAGACTGGGTTCTTTTCCCTTGGTTAAGCAATATGTTTAAGAGAAACCAGCTTTACTCCTCTTAAAAATTGACCCTAGGTTACAACCTAGCTGTGGTAGAGAGATTGGGTAAATACACACTACTGCTTGTGTGATAAAATCCAAACCATTAGAATTTTATTCTGTAGTTTCATATTAAACTTACAATATGAATTATTTTCTGATTTACTGTCAATAAATCACCCAACAGATTTCACTCAATATTGAAAAAAATCCATACTCTTATACTGTAGACCAACTTGCAAAGGTAGTAAGTTTGATCCTTATTAGATATCCCACTACTGTAGCATTGTGCTAGACTAAGCTGAACTTAGAAAATAACTATAACCAATATTTTCTCCATGAGGAGTTGTTCTTAACTGTCTGTTATGATAAGATTTATAAATTTTATAGGCTATGATCATCTTGATGTTAAATCTACCAAAGAATAAGAAATTAAGTACATTGCACTAAATATCTATGATCACCTCAACAAGTACACTTGTACTAAAAGGAAGCAAGATACTTTTTGTACATTGTGGATGTAGCAGTTTCAGTTTCTTTGTTTAATCGCATATCGACTTTCTTGGGTTATTTAATGCCAAAGCAATCCTTCTAGAACAGTAGTGATACTATTTAATCGATAGCCGGGAGGATAAGGGGGTTTCATACCTTTCCCAAGAGTATTTGTCCGAAAGTGAACACCACTGGAGCTCAAACTCGCTTACTACAATTCTGGAGTCCATTGCTTCAATCATTACACCGCGAGGACATCCCTGTGGACATAGCAGTGAACATGGGTAACAGAACAATAGGTTTTCCCACAAATCAGAACCTAACATAACTCAACTAAAAACCTTTCATCTTATCAACCAGCTGCTTATAAATACAGTGAGACAGATATTTAAACAGTAGCCAACATATTAAACTGACTCTGATTTCTCAATAGCTGAAGCCACAAATGACTTTCTCCAATAAAAAGACAAGTTTCTAAGATGATACCACAATTTGTTTTATCATATCAACAACTCTACAAGTGCTTTTTTTTTAATGACTTTAGTTTATTCCTTTTTCCTTTTCCATGTTATTCTCTGTCAAAAGCAGCATATCTCCTCACATATATAACAAATTAAGCCAAGAGAAAGGAAAACTCAAGTATTGTATAACATAAAAGTATTTGTTTATAAGTCATAGAATCTCAATTACCTTTATTGTGTTAATTTTTCAACTTGTTTATTCCACCAGACTTCTAGCCTGATAATTCCGATCAGCAACAAAGAGCTAAGAGCTCTTTAAAACTAAATCTTTTCTCTCTCCTATATGATTTAGCTGCTTTAATGTTTATTTAGAATAAACTCAGTGGCATATATTTGTAGATAGAGTTATGAATACTAGAATGTCACTGGTACATTTTGCAATTATTTTTCCAGCTTAAACAATGTTAAGAAAAGTAGTTTTCCTTTCTTAGACAAGGCAAATAACAATATAAATATGGATAAATGCAAGAAGTCAGTAATGAGGTGAAATTGACAGGAATTGAGAACTTCCTGCTTTTTTTTAAATACAAGAACAGAGACGAGGCACCATAAGTTAACAGTTTACTTTCCTAAATTATGAGATTCACACAACAGTCCTATCCATGCTGATGTATTGCATAGAGATCTCTTTTAATGGTCATATCCATGTCCCTCGTGTGTAGCATATCAATCCTCTTACAGTTCTTTGCACACCAACACAAGAAATCATGTTGAAGCCATTATGACTGTTGGTAACTATATGACGAATACATGGCCATCCATAAACTACAACAGCAAAAAAGAACTACAAATTCAAGTTCCAAATACCAACTTTCCCTTCTCAATATCACAGCAAAACAAGAATCACAAGTAAATTTAATGTTCCAAGTGCCAACTTTCCCTTTTTACAAACAATGGTTTTCTCATATGGTCCCAAAAGCTATGTGGCTACACCTTGTAAACAAACAAGCAACATGCAAATATATGGACTACAACAGTAGGTCCATTCCTTGAACTCTAAACAAGAAAATTTCAGTTTTGATGAACACAGATTCATATTATTGAAGAGGGTTTGGTTTTTTTATTTGTTAAATGACATATCAACCTTAATGTATTATTTAATGCCAAATCCATTCTGGTAGAACAGTAGTGGTACTAATTTAACCCATAGCTTGGGGAATAAGGTGGTTCATACTTTTCCCAAAGGGCATTAGTCTAAAAAGGAATGCAATAGCTTTCTAACTGCTATCAGAACCAAGATATAACATAAAAGAAAAGAAAATTCTTAATTTTCAATTATTTCATATTTCTTCCTGAAACTTTTAGATGCTTGATTTTAAGTCTTAAGTTGACCTGACTCTCTTTATTAGATTTCTCTTATAACATGAGGGCAGATAATATTACCATTTATACAAAAATGGCAGTTGAGGTTATTGAGTTCCGCGACCTCTTGTTATATTAAAAGGAAGAACAAATGAATTGACGAAGATACAGATAGTTTTCAATTTGGAAGTTTTATTAACAGCTTGAGACACAAGGAACCCTTGTGCTGTAAATCGCAGGAAGAAGAAAACAGTTGTAAATAGCTGAGCAGGATTTTAGCATTCAGCCAGAAGTTTCAAGGTTCATTTGATTTAGGAGGAAGAAGTAATTGATAAGGAATGGTCTCCTAAAGGAAGCAGAGGAACAGATGTTGAATGTGCTCTCTCGAGTTGAAAAGTCCCTCTGTCTGCTGCTGGAATCGGCCTGGGATAAAGAGAGAATGTGCTCTCCTGTGTTGGGGGTCTGTCCTGCTGCTAGCAAGGAGGAAGCAAAGAGAGAGCGAGAATGGTTAGCGCTGCCTTTTATGTTGCCCAAGGAGGTGACCCAGGCAGAATGGCATCAGTTATTCTCATTGGACGAAATATATAAATTCGAAGCTCCAATGGCCAAAACAATTCCTGCACTAAATAATGATTTGAAATTCTTTCTGCTACACTCTCTATCAAATTCC
>OY757913.1:113113582-113441082 GCA_963585895.1 Sepioteuthis lessoniana | reverse complement strand
ATAAACAAAAATATTTATTCTAAATTTCGAAAATGGGAGTGTTTCGATATTCTAAATACAAATATCTTCTGGCTGCACCGATCGCAACGTCGACCTATTGCCGTCACAGAAAGGATGAACTGAATATGTCTTTATATAGGGTTGCAGGTTAGGTCAAGTAGTAGTCATAGACTGGAAGGCAGAGAGAGAGAGAGAGAGAGAGAGAGAGAGAGAGAGAGAAAATGAAAGTGAAAGTCTAAGAGACAGACTAACGGATGGACAGCTCGATAGAAATTGTAGAAAATACGCATTAAACGAATATTCCCATTATTTTAGACAGATCAAAATGCAGGTTCTATTGATTGTAAATGTATGAAAAAATTAGCATTAGAAACCTTACAATGGAAGTATTGAAGAATGTTGAGTTGCTTAGATCAGTCCCTCAGCGATAACTTTTTGGCAAGGTCATCATTAAACAACCCTATCTTCCAATTGATTCATTTATACACTGTCAGACTATTTCCCAATCTCACTAAGTGTGTGGTCAAAACGACCGCGTCCTATTTCTGATCTTTTGTCTGATTTTCTTTTCCCCATTAAATCCTATTGTTTCTTGCCGTCGCTTTTTTTCTTCTTTCTATAATCGTTCAGTTTTTCTTTTTCAGATTCGGATTTGTTTACTGTCATCTGACTTTTTCTGCCTTCTTATACTCTTTCTTTCTTTTCAATTTTCTCTTCGCCTTTCTTTCTTACTTTTTTTCCGTTGGCCTGTCTATCTCTTGTAGTTTTTCTTTCTTGTCTCCCAGCTTTCTTTCTTTACTGCTCGTTTCCCCATTTTTTTCATCTAAAAAAAGCTATTTTGTTCTATCTTTCGTTTTAACAATTCGTTCTCTTTTTATTTTTCTTATTTTTCTTTTTCGACCCTTTCGTTGATTAACTGATGATATGATTGATTCATTTTTTATTGCTTTTCTGTCAATTTTACTTTCTCTCTAATCTTAATCCTTATATCTATACATCTCTTTCTTTTTCACCCATCAGTAACGTCCTATCAGTGTCCACCTTTGACCCTGTGTACTTGCACGATCTCGCTCCATGGCTATGTTCCTCGTAATTGTCGTTCAAGTTACTTCTCTCTGTTCTTTTCCGCCTTTGATACTGGCTTGTCTTGATCCGTCCGCTTTGAGTCGAAATCTTCAAAGCTTTATTCTCTCTTTTGCACGTTTCACCAAGCGGCATTGCCTTTCTGTGCTAGTCCTCCATCCTGCCAGCAGTTGTTGATCACTGTCTTTCACTTGACCACGGACACATCCGGATCAAGGGAAGACACCGGCTCATCCAAAAATGTTCACAGAACGCATTCATTTCTGTTTTCTGTCGTGACCTCTTGTTTGCTCGTCTATCTGTTATCACATGTCACTTTATATATATATATATATGTGTGTGTGTGTGTGTGTGTGTGTATAAAAGAGGTGTATGAATAAAATGTTTCAAGGTTCTTGATTTAAAAAAATTCCTTTTACAATTATTTTCATATTCACGTAAACCTTGGCATGTAATATTTGTCAAATCTATGACTTTTATTTGTACCTTGACTCTTAAATAAATCAAAACAAATATTCAGGGGTTACTTTATATGTAAATAAATTATTTTTCAAAAATTTTGGAAATTTAGAGATCAAAAACGTTTCCTTGACGAAGGAAAATTTCCTGGTACACTGATTTCGAGGAATGTGGAAACTGCGGCGAAGAAAAAAAATCATTGGGTAAATTGATAGATGAACAAAATGATTAATCTGTTCATTTTCTTCGAACATTTTAGATAGTACCTATACTCCCAGAACATAAGCAGTCGAATAAATGATCAGAGTTAATATCCAAATGCTGAGATGAAAACAGATTTGTCATTTGCTATTTGCCGCTAGACTAGGTTAGAACGGCAGACACTGACTGATAACTCTAAAGAGGAAAGTAACGTAAGTTTAAAAGAAAGGTTAGTGTCTTCATTTTTATAATCCACCTGATGATCGGAAGATCGCCAAACTCAGAGCAATAATGAGAAGTGGACTCATTTTCCAAGTTGTTAACCGTTAGTCCAATCATACCTCATCACTACTTAATTATATAACATATATAAGAGGACATACACTCTAACACTTGAAATGTAATATATACACATTTGGAGGTGCTTGTGGTGTAATGGTTATCGTCATAGGAAATGGATACGGCGACACGAGTTCAAATCCTGAACCAGGCTAATTGCATTTCACATAGCATTAATACCCTTGGGAAAGGTATGAATCCAATTATTCTCCCTCCAGCTATGGGTAAATAGTAGGGCAGACTAAGTTCTTCAGCCTTGGTGAGGCAACTAGTCTAGGAAAAGGAAAACTCTGAATTCAAACCTGTTAAACTCCGCTTAAAAATTGACCTTGTGTCATATCCTGCCCGAGTGGAGGGGTTGGTAAAAATGAATATATACACATATATACACAATTATGCCTGCAATACTATATTTACACACATTTATGCATGCACAGTTGAGGTAATGTATATATTCTTATAGATGCATATATATATATATTTTTTTTTATTATTATTTTTTATTTATTTTTTTTATTATTTTTTTATTATTTTTTTTTTTATTTTTTTATTTTTTTATTTTTATTTATATATATATATATTTTTTTTTTTTTTTTTAATGCAAATTTTAGGATAGGTGGAGGTTTTTGGTGAATAAAGGCAATTTCTCCTTAGAATGGTTTAGGCGAAACTTCCTGATGATCCGTTAAGGTGAAACTTTAGTAGAAGATTTTCGACTAGCGATTTAAGTTAATTCTATATATATATATATAATATATATATATATACGCAGGTAATTCAATGAAAAATTTGGCCTAAAGAGGTGGCAATAGAGGTGAATTTGGCCTAAAGAGGTGGCAATAGAAAGCAGTTTGCTGCTGCTCCTTTTTAAAGAAAATTATGATGCCTCCTTTTATGTACAAGAACACTATCAGCGTAACCCCTTACTGACCACTGCACCCGGAACCTTTTCTTTAGCGGAGAGTCATTGTGTTTTCACTCCAGGGGCTATCTGTTGGACTCAAACCCGTAGTGGCAATCCCATGTTTAAGACAACTGTTAATATTTTTTGACTGAAACATACTTTTCTGTACAGTTTACATATTTTGTACTCTTTAGCCAGACTTCTGTTCAAACCTGGAGCACTCTTATTTGCCGCCATTTCGAATTGCTTCAAAATGAATATTCATCCCAGATTATTGTAATTTTTGTCTATGAACTAATTCCAAACAATTCAAAGTATACATTCAATGAAAAAAATTCAGAAGAAAGTTATATTATTTCAAAACAAATCCATTATTTATTGAAAGACCCTTTATATATATATATATGTAGGTCCACGAATAGGTTTGTATTTTTTGAATTTATTTATTTTGTTCTTGCATACGTGTTATATATGCGTATGTTTCAAGCTTGTTGCTTTCGTCAGAGAACATATGTGGCACAAGGCCTTGTTAATGGAGTACTCAATGAGACTTGAACTCACTGCATTGAGTACTCCATTAACAAGGCCTTGTACCACATATGTTCACCGACGAAAGCAACAAGCTTGAAACATACACATGTATGTAAGAACAAAATAAATAAATTTAAAAAAATACAAATCTTTTCGTGGACCTACCGATTTTGAAATATATTTTTATTCTTTCTTTGGACTTACAACAATATATATATATATATATATATATATATATATATATATATATATATATATATATACTCAGTAACAGATATTTTTACTGCAAACCAATGGGGAAGTCCTTGTGGCGTAGTGACAACAGGGTAGTAGGCGAGTTCGAACTTCAGTCACGTTATTGCGTTCATTTTCGGACTTATAAAAGGTATGAACCTCTTTATCCGTACCAGAAAAGGGTTAAATAATACCAGTACTATTTTTCTATAAAGATGACTTTGACATTAAATAACTCACGAGGGTTGATATGTCATTAAATAAAGAAACCAAACCAAACCAAACTAACGATACAAACTAATACACATGCGCGCCTACACAGACATAGACAGAATTGAATAAAATCTCTGAAATGACTCTGCGCCAAACAAAAATGCAAATATTTTATCATCTGTTATAGATTATAATGACATACATATATAAGTATTTCCTAAATCTTAGAAAAAAAGGAATTTTGTAAAATTGGCCGGTAGACAGTGATATAGGCTTACATACATGTACATTAATTCCTACACCTAAATTATATACATATATAGTATGTCAAAAAGATTCCAGCGTTTTTCTACACTGTATTCATTTTTTTAAAATGGGGCCTCTGGGAACTTATGCACGCACACTATATGGAGGTGTGGGGGATACTTATTATGTAATTTCCTTAGCAAGCTAAATCATTATTGGTGAGTTCGATCCTCACAGAGTTCCGTTTACTTCTAATTTATGACACTACTAGAAGAAGCTGAGTATATAATGATGTCAATTTGTGTGTATGTGTGTGTGTGAATAAATCTAGTTATTAAAAAAAAAAGCTTAATTATACTATGATTGATGCCTTTATGTATGTCTACTATATTTGAGTGTTGCATCGTTACATATCAGTTTTCCTACAGTACGGATATGCTTGCACTAAATTTAACCTCATACGTGCACCTAAATTCTCATATATATATATGTGTGTGTGTGTGTGTGTGTGTGTGCTTTAATGTATATAAGAAAAAAGTGAGGTATATATATATATATATATATATATATATATATATATATATATAATTCTGTATGTTCTATATATGTAATCGTGCTTCAAGTCACAGTTAACGTTCCATAGCGTCTGCGGGAGGCAACATCTTTAGAAAGCACATGCTCGTTTTGCACGCTCAGTCGAGAGACGGGCGTGTCCCGTGTAGGAGTTTCTAATAATGTCATCAGTTCAGTTTCTCTCTTTAGAAGAGGCGTGTGCACGCGCCCGTACAAACCGCCCTCCATCTTACCCCCACAGACAAACATACACACTCTTGCAAATAAATATAAGCGTAAAACTTTATGCATATCACAGTTTCTCCCTTTTTGAGGCGAGCTTGATAGAAAAATGCAGCTTGAAAACTTTATTCCCCTTCAGAGCCACCTCGCTGCTACAGAACTGTAAATTTCCAGACTGGTTCGTGGTTTGATTCAACCTAAATTTATTTTAGCGTTCGGTACATTTATATATTTATTTGTAACTGGGATCCAATGTGAACGGCACATAATAGCGAGATCTTTATACGAGCAATACATTTAAAATACATTAACTTTGAGAATGAAGCAATTTCCAGTTCAATTTGCAACGTAATTCTGATTTTCTAAGGTCTGTATTTTCGATGAACGTTATTTTTTAATTGTTTAAAAATAATCGGTATAATGGAGTAAATTATGAAATACTAATTAGAATCCTTGGCTTCTCCCGACATAATGTCATCAAGGACCGCTGTTAGGACAGGCACCCAACTGTTTTACGAGTCATTGAGTCATTATAAGTCGGTTTTTAACGAACTTTTAATTCTGAAGATTTATTTTATACTTTTGAACACAGACAAGTTACACTGAAATTACCTGTTCTTGAAAGATCCCCGAAGTTAAGCAGCTTTAGTCTGCTCAGTATTTGAATTGGTGACAACTTAGTAACAGCATGTACAGTAAGCAACCTGAGGTCTGTGTGTCAGACAACACAAAGCTTAGTATATAACTTAATTGTGGACGATGATTATACGTCTTTGTGAACCCAAAATCCATTGACTGTAATATTTAATCACAGATTTACTTCTGGAATTACTTGCTGCGGTATTAGGCGTTGTTATGGATTAAGATAACAGAGAAAATATTTTGACGAAGTAATTCTGATATATATTTTAGCAATCTGAAGACACTAATACACAAGTTTTAAAATATTCTGTTTAGTTTTTGAGCGATCCTTTGTGCACAGAATTTCTTCTTTCACCTTTTGTAAATAAGTAATAAAAAGGGATTCTACTTAACAGATTTGACTCTTGTTTTGGTGAGCCACCAGTTTAGGAGAGAGACAGCGCTAAATTCAAAAATAGAAGCTAAATGTCCTAAAACTATTCGACCTTGTTTACAACTTCATTCCGGCAGCTTCTACATTGACACGGCTGCTGAGCCGTATCATCCCTGGGCCAACTTCAATGGCATAGAGAGGGAAGATTACCACAAAGACAACTGCTTATCTTCTATAAAAAAAAAAACTTGGGCCCAGATCTAGGCGTAAACCCTTGGTCACGTAACAAACGAATCCCATCATCATCTTTCGTCATTAAACCAAACCTGGTTCTTTGAATAACAAATATTTATTAATCTGAGTTTGTGTTATATTTGCCTTCATGATGAAGCGAATTACCAAACAATATTTTTTCTTCCGTTATAACTGCTTTCCTCTTTATGTAGAGGCTGTAACATAGCAAGAACTACAATATAATTCGGATGCATATTCTCTGTGGAAATCAACATAGTATTTATAACCTTGAAATTTCATTTATTTCCTCGAAACTTAACCACTATTCAAAGAATTTCCGCTATGTAGTACAGAGAAGAGTACTTCAAATAATCTGTTTCAACTTTCAAGGCTATTTCAAGTACCATTGGCTTCCAAGCGCTACAAATGATTCTTATTATTTTTTTTTTTTACTGGTACTCAGCATACATAGTGGTTGGACTACTTCATATCTGATGACAGATTTCAATCACTGAAAACAAGCTTACAATTAATGGGTTGAGCAGATAACTCGCTGAACAATACACACTAACTGCTCAATGACAATAGTTTTCTTTCTTTAGTAGTTTAGTATCTGTAAAATATTTCATTCATCAGGTTAGAAGATGGCAGGGGAGAATCATTCTCGGGGAACTCTAATGCTCTCTGAGCCGATTTTTTCTTCAGGTTTCGGAACCAAATTGGGGAAGGTGAAAGTTTTAGATTTTTTGGAAACATCATTTATTTAGATTGTATTTTAAACGAGGGTCATTTAATAAATAAGGTGAATTTGGCCTAAAGCGTTAGCAGTTGGAAACACTGTTTACAGTTGCCCTTTTTTCTCGGAAATCAATAGAGATTAACTTATCATTTCCCACTCTTAGCATGGACATTCTTACTGACTGTTGCACTTGAAACCTTTTTTTACCGGAGAGTCAGCGTATTTCGACTCCATGGATTGTCTTTTTTACACAGGCTCTTAGTTTTAAATCTATGTTTACCCTATTTGAAAACATTTTTTACTAAAATATCCTTCTTTGTATACATCACATGTTCTTCAATAAATTTAACATATTTTGCACTTCTAAGCCACCAAAAATCTGATGTCAGACCTCTGTTAAAGCCTGGAGCACTCTGATTTGCTTCCATTTTGAATATCCTCACAACAAATAGTTTGCGAAATTAAAATAATCTTATGCGATGAACCAATTCTAATGGAGAGTTTACATTTATGGAAAAAATTATGAAAAAAAAAGAAGCTTTTTCTTAAAAAACAAACAAACAATCCTCATATTCACTAAATGGCTCTCGTATAAATAAAAACTTTTTGCTTTCATTTTAAGAAATTTATCTACATAACATAGTTCCCATAATTTCTGACAGGCTCATTTACTCTAGTTTGCACACTTTGTACCTTTATAAACAAAACGGTTTTTTTAAAACACCAAAGATATAAAATTCTAAAAAATAAAAAAGTAATAATGTTATGAAATGATACTTATTTTAACATACAGTTTCGAATTGACAAAATTTGAACCGAGATTAAAACTAATACAATTACAAAAACCAGGTTTACCATACGAACGGAATTCCTTCAAAAATTATACTAAGGTAGATAATAAATTAGAAAAAGCTTCGTATATGCGTATATGTGTGTAGAAAAACCAATATGCAAAGGGTTAATAATATTTCGTATTATTATTATTTCTCATAACTCTGAAGTAAGACCAATCCATATATATATATATACACACACACGTATCTATTCTTTTGTTTTCATAAAGATTTGACTATATTTTATGTATTTTTGATTCATTTTGACAAGCATGCTCCATAGAAATTTAAAAAAAAATGAGTAGGGGAGGTGGAGTAAAATATAATTGCTGGATTAATAGAATGAGTCAGAACGAGAGAGAAGAGAATGACTATATATATATATATATATATATATATATAGAGAGAGAGAGAGAGAGAGAGAAGGGGAAGAGAGAAAGGTGGAGAAAGATAACTCTGGTGGAGCGTGCTGAGGTTTTTACGGTCGGTTGATTTTATGAGCCACCAAAAACCTATGCTGACTAACGCAGTCTACAAATTTTTTCTATCATCACTTAACGGGACACAGACACACCTAAGTTTACGGCAACAGGTAGGGTTTATGAATGCATGAAATGATTGTAGTTTGCTTATACAGCTTGGACATAAGCACATGTTTATAACTCGTTTTCTATTCCTCTCAATTATTGCTTGTTTGTGACTGTCTATTAATCACAGCTTGTTTATATTTTCATATGTCAGTTAACTTTTCTGTGCTATCAATCGATCACAGCCAATTCTTACATGGCTTAGTCGGCTGGGGCTGTAGAATTTACCGACTGTATCTCTGCAGAGGAGTAAGACTTCTCTAACAAGTCTCCTGATATGACACTAAACAATCTGATGCTGAGGCTCCAGTAATGCCGGAGCTTTGGGAAATGCGAAGTACCCTTTATTACCATGACTCCCAGGTCCACTCTGACCGGAGTGGTAGCACCTGATAGGGTCCTATCTATGGGTTAAATAATGCTAAACTGAATTGTTAGAAATAGGATTGTTTATATGTATAAAAATGAATTTGACATCAGATAACCTACCATGGTTGATATGCCATAAAACCAAACCAAACCTGTTCTTTATATATATATATATATATATATATATATATATATATATATATATATGCTAAAAGGAATTAAAATTTCACTTTACTATTGTTTTATAACTTTTAGCTTCATATGTCTTCTATAGAAGAGTATCTTCCTTCGGATGAAACTTTCTTTGGAAGAAGTAAATGACAGAACGAATTATAAATACCAGAAATTACTATCTGAATACAGTAAAATTTATTACTGCACAGTGCAGGAGTGGAAACAATAAGAGAGAAGGAAGAATATATATGATTGACAGTCACTTCGATTTAGACATATGATGGACCAGCAATTCAGCTAAAGATGTGAACGGTTAAACGACCGACATAGGGGATTCGTTTATAGTGGTGAAGGTTTGTATAGGACGAGCTACACTTTTTGGACCAACTGATAACAAAAGAATGATTCATCAATGGGCCATCGATTTGCCCGAAAAATACTCCTCAAGTTCGAATATAGTTTTTCTTCTCCTAGACCAGTTACCTTGCCAAGGGTCGAGTGCCCAGATTTCTCCACTATTTCATCTATATATGTGTGTCTGTGGATCTCTACCACAATATGCTATTTTTATCAGTTCTCTATTTATCTAAGTCAAGTATTTTATTCTTTCTCCCTCTAATTATATATCTTACATAGAAATAAGAACGACCAGTCTCAACCAAATTTTATCGCATTTTTTTTCTCCCTCTATGTATCTATCTTTATCTGTCCTTATATATGGTAGTTTATAAGAGATATAAACACAAACGGTCACACCTTCAATATATGATTTTCTGTGGTTTAATTAATGATATAGGTGTGCATGGCTGAACAATAGAGATCCTTAAAGCTAACCATGAGGTCATTTTTATCGGATTAGATCAGCTATACCAGAGCGATTTATTTCTGATAGATACTTCCTAGTAACCGTAACTTCAGCGTAAGTATATATAATAAAGTTATAGTCTATTCAGCATAAGTATCAGTAGATATAGCAGTCGCCTATATTGGTAAGTAAAGATGGGAAAAGTTGTTGGCGACCGTAGTCGAGGGAAACCAGAAGGCTCCCTCTTCAATAGCTACTACACCGAGGTGTAGGGAAGGGCATTACTCCTTTCCCTGGATTGCTCCACTTAAACCCTTGACTCGTACCTTATATTACTGAGTATTAAGCAAGGAGGTATCAAGTACCATTTTTAAAGTCTTTGGTATGACGCGACCTGGGATTGAACCCAGGTCTCCCGGACCATTGGCGAACACTACCATCTAGACCAATGAGCCAGTTCTCGCGTATAGGTTGATCCTGCATTTATCATTACAAAATCATTTATTTATGGAATTAATTCTTAAGCCAAGGGTGGTTTCTTGCCCTTTCCATATTGTTTAAGTTTTGATCTTACAACATTATTACCTATGGCTAAGTCTGTTTACATATACCTATTTATAGTTTAAAAGTACACAATGTTACGAGCAGGACAAATGCTTCAAGAAGGTAAGAACATCAATAAAGACAATGTGGAATATGGATGACTTTCCCTATCAACTGATGACAAACACATTGAAAGCTTTTGATAAAGCACATGAATTATGGAGATTCGAATTCTGTAAACTTTATTTTCTTCTCAACGCTGATGTATGCCTTGAAAGGTTGTCGGTTATGGACAATAGGAGCTACACCTGAAAATGTCCTTCGGGATCTACATACTATCCCTCAAAAGAACTTCCAGAATGTCGTCTAGAATGTAAGAAAAAGTGATGAGAATTGTATATCAGGAAAGGAAGGAACTACTTTGATGGTGAATAATCTTATTAAAGCAGGACGTAAAGCAATAAATTTGTCTGGAAAAGTTTTATTTTTTGGACACTTATATATATATATATATATATATATATATATGGGAGATGCATATATGTGTGTCAATTTCCTTAAACATATAGATTTAAACTAGAAATCAGTCGGGTACACAACTGTGGAATTGTTAGCAGCTTTATCTGATTACTTTCCAGATTATTCGTGTTCACATTCAGGTATTTCTAGGGTTCAAATTACTTGCCATCTATCTCATATCCCGCTTGTAAATATGAGCAACACGATCGGTCCACTCATTCTATTATCACGTGCCTATAAAACTTTCGAAATTATAGGCTAATAAGCCAGTGTCTAAGCTTTATTCACACCAAGAACAGCAATATCGCATAATCAAGAACAAAATGAAAACAAGAAAATCTAATCTGAATACACCTTTGCTATTAGTGTAATGTAGTGGAGCATCCAAGAAAGGATAGATATCCTTATTAACTACTATGCTTTATAACGATGAGAATATGAACTTAGTTTATTTGATAAACTATTCTTACTTCTTTCTCCCATTATATATATATATATATATATAGAAAGAGAGGGAGATAAAGGCAGATTTGATAGGCCTAACTTTGTCTGGGACAGAGCCACATGTGTGTTAGACTCAGTGAAGATAAAACACATTACTGTAGTAGCTGTTTGCAAAATCAACTTGCTAACCACTGATCAAGGGGATGTTTTTTTCTATCTTATTACTTATATTTCTGTCTGTGAGTTTGTCTGTCTGTCTGTCTGTCTCTCTCTCTCTAGGTGTGTGTTTGTATGTGTTGTTATTAGGAAGGTTGTTCCCACCAGAGTGTTTGAATGTTAATAAAGGTTTCATTTTCAACATTTCATTTGTCAAGCAAATGAGATCTCCAATTAGTCTCTGTGCGTTTAGATAATCTTTTTACTCTTGAGCTATCTGATCGTCGTTCAACTTTTAAACTGATAGTCCAAGTCAACTTATTACCCGAATCTGAACACACCGACTGTACATAGCAGATGCAAGTTTACAATAAATGTTTCCAACAATGTGCATCTTTTCTAGACACAAGGACAGCATAATGCGGTTCCAATTGGAAAATAACACCAAATAAATAGGTTTAATCAACTGGACAATAGCGACAATACATTGACGTTCAATTTTTAAATGTCTACATAACGTGGTGATTCTGTTCTTAAACAATCAATCATACTTTGATATCGGTACACATCTAATTGATTCTTTAACATTTGTTCGAATGATAGACAAATAGATCGATATGTTTGCAATCATTATGAGAGAGAGAGAGAGAGAGAGAGAGAGAGAGAGAGAGAGAGAGAAGGGTAGACTCGCAGATAGATGATACGCACAGACATACATAGATACTTACACAAGTAAGAAAGATAAAATCGAAATCTAATCTTTGCAATTCTGCCAGCCACTTTGCTTAGTAAACCTTCGTATTTGAATGAAAAAAGAAAAAAAAATTAGCTGTCAAGTTTCAACTTACATTTAATGAACTTCGCTGCCCATCTCGATCGGAAATGCCTTTCTTTAAGTTGTATTTCTGTCTACCTTAGAAACTCTATCTTACTTCTTTTTTTTACTTGAGTGAATGATATTTAATATAACATAATATTTTTTTAAAAGTTTAGTAGAATTCTGATTCTTCAATTTCTTAAAATAAGTATGATGCTACATGGCTAAAATCGGAAACTAAATGAAATACACCATTGGACAAACACGGGAATTTAGGGGTGCTTGAGATAAAAAATGAATTGCTACCGCAAAATTTAGAGCACTTAAAACGCAAATTGGCTCTCTTAAGATTGAAACATGAAAAAATAAAGTTGTTTATTTTGTGGTATAAAGATTTCAAATGACGTGTGAAATGTCTACACTTCATATGCAAGCATGGTGGGATAAAGACAGTTATCATCTATGTCTTAGAAAACTTGAGGAAGGTGTATATCCTTTAGTGTAATGATAAAGGCTGCTGCTGGTATAAATATTTTAAGATACGCATTTAGTACTCTTCCCGTTATTCTATGTTTCACCTGTCACCGTGATCATCTGACGAAAAAAGAAGTTTCTTATGACTTGTATTCCATAAATATTCTCAAAGTGTTCACGAGACAAAATATTTTTTGCTTCTTTCAACTAATTTGAAAATTAAGGAAATTTCACACCTTGAGACAGATGGCATAAAACTTATTTAAATGTCTACATTTGGACATAAATTCCATTTTCTTATTCAACAATTAGCTAACAAACAGGTATTCTTATGTGCATTTTTTTCTCAAGTTACATACTGCAATTATTTTACAACCTTTATATAGTGTTTTTGTTGAATAACTATCGTTCTGGGGGAGTGGTTTGTCATCTAGTCTCAGGAATAGTGTTTGATCTTTTCAAGATACCCTATACTTGTGGCCTTATGTAAAATCTTCATCTTTCGTGTGCTTCGAGTGATGTAATGGTTAGTGAGGTCAGCTTACAGATCATTGTAAGTGAGTTAGGTCAAGTTTTCACTCAGTTCTCGATTCTTGTCTTGTTCAAAAACAGTTTGGCAGCCCATTCCGAGCGAGTGCAATCTTGTATCGTATTACTTAAAGATTAGTTTTTATTTAAGTTGAGTATGTTCGTTTTTCTGTTACCCTTTGGGTCATTATCAGTTTTGGTATCTAGGGAATATCCTTTACGATGCATGTTGCAGAGATTTCATGCTTTGTCTCACTTGACTTGATCAGAGTATGTTTTGTCAGCCATTGTTAATGTTATCATCGGACATCTTATAGTCCTTGATATATACATCCCCACAACACGTAACACCGATTCCTATCTTCTGCTTATGGCGTCTGATTGAGATCTGCTTTTGTTTAGCGTCTAATTGGGACAAATCATGTCTCAAAGTCTTTCGAGGTGTGTGCCGGTTGTTAGATAAACAACAGTTGGTAAGATGATACAGAAGACAAAATATTGATAAGCTTAGTAAATAAAGTGAAAGACAGTTACTGTAAAGTAGAAGGCAAAGTGAGACAAGAAAAAAGCTCTATCAGGTCTGCATGTCACACATGAAAGATATGGGTCAGATACCTGCGCTATTTACACCTCCATGAGGATTATATCAGCGTAGAATCTTCATCATTCTCAATATGCACTGGAATGACTTCATTACAAATACCGAAGTTCTCAGTTGAGACAGTGTCGCAAACATTGAAACTATGCTGCAAAAGACTCATCTGCGGTTATGACGCCACAAAAAGAGCTCTTATCTCTTTTGGAATTAATCACCATTATAGGACAGCCAAGGCTGCCGACAGGGTGTCATTATGACATGTCTACTTGGCGACTTTCCTCTCTAAAGCAGAGCAAAAGTAAAAGAGAAAAGGCGGGACCGTAAAACTGGACCTCCTTCTAATTGACAGATCTTTTGCATCTGCTGCGGAAGAACGTGGCTCCCCATGTGCGTCTTGCTGAGCATGGGAAGATCTGTAACAGATATAGAAAACTCTCCTAAGTCTTCGTTTATTATGATAAAACTGTATATGTAAAGTTTATTAGTAACACTAGACTTTTGGTGTATTTCTAATATATCACAAAAAGCGAAATATAAAATAGTATATATGATAAAATTTGATTTACTGTGGAAATATTCTTATCATTACTAGCTGTACTCGTTCGAATTTTACGCATTGATTAGTGTATATATATATATATAAATTCTGATATAGAGCCCTTTCCCTTTGTAGACGACTATAAGACATGTTCAAATCAAATCGAGGAGAAAACACGGCGCTGGCAACCAGACTTTTCTTTCATGTATGACCGAAGTGTATATGAAAGATGTTTTGCGATGAAAAACCCAAGATGGCGAAAATTTCATTTTATTTGCTCATCTTTAAACAAAAAGTGTTGAAAATCAGAAATTGATAGAACATATCCTCCACACACCACATCTTCAAAAACAGCGTTAGAAATAGAAAAATAAAAAAAAAAGAAAATTAATTAAGCAGAGTAATGGTAGTCAAATTTTAAAATAATTTTATTGCTTTGTTTTTTGTCTATTATCTCTGCATTTAAACGGGTTCTATTTCTCTATAGAATATGAAACTTTATTAGATTTAACTTCGCGTGTAGCATCGTACAAAAATATCCAATTTACTGCCTTTCTCTATTATAAACTACTATAAAACACACGTGTTCAATTCAAATTGAGGTGAAAATGTGATATAAGTAACCAGACATTTTTTCCATGTTGGATCAAAGTAAACATGAAAGATATTTAGCGTTCAAAACATCAAGATGACGAAAATTTCATTTCATTTTCTCATCTTTGAATGAAAACTGTGGAAAACCTCAAATTTGTAGAATTGCAAGAAAAGCTTAAAATGATAGTAATACCGTAAAACAATGACTCAAATAACATTGACTACTCGAGAAATGAAGAAATAAAGTGAACCCAGTGATTGTTAAAACTTTGAAAAATTACAATTTTTTAGGGAAGAAAACTCACATTATCAAAAGCTGACAAACATAGTACCAGAGATATATAAATCAGCTACGATAAAATTACGATCAAACCAGAGAAGTCAAACTCTGAGACATGTCATTTTGCCTCAGCCTCTCGCTGGATATAAGATTCTAGAAGAGAAGGTTTTATACGATCTCTAACAAGCTTATAGCATTGTAAACCATAGGATACAGCATGGTAGATGTGAAGCTAGGTGGATGAACCAAAATGTGGGTCAACGACGCGCTTCACCTGACGCTGAGAGGAGGAGCCTCATAGGTCAAAGGCCAAGATCAAATAGGTCAGTCAGGAAACTACAGCTACTTATCTGCAAGGGCGGCGTCTATTGATGAGAAAAATAACTACCAAAAGATTACTATGACTCAAAGACAAATCTTCTTCAAGCAGCATCGCCCTTCACGAGAGTCTACGTAGGTCACGTTCTACTGATTAGGAGACCTGGTCCCAGCGTTCGAAAAATCAAGACAGTTCACGGAGGGTGAACCCGACACAGTTCGAAAAACTATCAAAAGCAGAAAAGCTGCAATCCTCGAAAAACCATAAGCTCTGTAGAGACACTGGATGCCGCGTAGTGGACCAGCCAAAAATGATAGCTCATAGGACAGATGGCAAAAAGAAAAAACGTCAAGGGAATTCGTACTATCAGCACATTTACCTAGTGGGTAGAGTGTTCGGCAATGGCTCGGGAGACCGGTGTTCAATCCCATGTTGAGTCATACCAATAACTTAAAAAATGGTACTTTATACCGCCTTGCTTCAAAATCAGCATTATAAAGTTCGGATCAGGGGTAAATTGGAGCAATTCAAGGAAATGAGTAGTGCCCTCTCTCACATCTCGGTATAGTAGCTAATGAAAAGAGAACCTTCGGATTACCCTCGACTACAGTCGCCAACTTTAGTTATATATGTGAAGAGTAAATAAAGGATTGTAATCCGACAATATGTAGAAAAACTGATAACGATCCAAGTGGAAGGAATGATTGATTGAGAGGTCGACTCTATAGCGTTTCGGTTCTACTGAACCATCATCAGAATCATGAGGGGTGATAATAACAATTTTAAGTTAACGATGGATGTTTAGAAATGTGAAATACAAAAACCTAGGGGAAAATATGTACCATAAGAAATAGTTGGCCGTTTAACAGGCGAATCAGCGTTTGATGTTTTAAATTACGTCATTTGACTTATTAGGAATATTGTATAGAATTTAAGTACGTTTGTTTAACGAGAAAGATTTCGAGTCAGAAGGAAGAAAAGAAAGAAAGAACAAAAAGAAAAATAGAAAGCATGAAAATTATGAGATATACGGAAAATATTAACTAAGGATGGAATATATTGTAGCTATTTAAAATGTGTTTGCTCAAGTAAGGAGAAATATTATAAAAGCCAGGGCGAGTATTTAGGGAATTAAGGAATGAGATAGCTTCGAAAATTTCGTCTAAGATTTTTATTATGGATGTAAGTGAGCATCTTAGCAGAGTTGAAGTCAAAGTTATGATTATGTTGAGAAATGTGTAGGAATAATGCATTGTTTGAGTTGCCAATTCTTATGTCTCTTTTGTGCTCTTTCAAACGAACATGAAGGTTCTGAGATGTTTCGCCGATGTACTTAAGTTTACAATCCTTACAAGGGATGTAATAAACACCTGTGTCAGAAAATATGTTACGTTAAGGGGTAGAGTGTACTAATTCACGGATTGTTTTGAAGGTAGAGAAGTAGTTTTGATATTGAGTTTATTTAAGTTGTTTGTTGTACTGTGAGAAGAAGAATTGTTTGGCAAAGTTTTGTATCTATGGAGGGGGAACTAGTTTTATCAGATATTGAGTAGGCATTAGTTTGAGATTGATTCTTGTTGTGAAGAATATATATACGCACAAAAAATAAATAAAATAAATAGAATAGTTTACTCATTTATAACTCAATGTTATTTTTCTTTTAAGTAATTCTCTTTTAATACTTTTACTTTCATGCAGTATTGCATAATTTTTACTTTAATATAAAAAGTATATTAAAATGATTCTTAGAATTTAAATAAAAACTCTTAAGAGCTTATCAATAAATATGGAAAATTGTCAACCCCCAAAATATTCCAACAAATGAACTGCATTAATATATCTGATTGTGAAAATAATGTATACAGGTTTGTTTGATTTGGTTTTATTGCATATCAACTATCGTAGGTTATTTAATGCCAAATCAATTTTAAAACATATAGACAGTTCTATTTCAAGCAATTCAGTTTAGCATAAGTACGTAGTTTAAATGTCAAAATCAGTTATATTCCAAACAATTCAGTTTAAGTACAGTTTTTTTTGTTTACAAACAGTTGAATAAAAAACAGTTTTATTTCAAACAATTCTGTTTAGCGTAAGTACGCTGTTTAAATCTCAAAAGCTCTATTTCTCTAACAATTCAGTTTAAATGTAAAACAGTTCTATTTCACTCATAGATAGAACCCTATTAGGTGTTACCAACCCGGGTCAGCGTGGACATGGGAGTAATTGCCATAAAGGAGTACTTTGCATTCCCCCAAACTCCAGCATTACTGGAGCCTCACCGTCAGAGTGTATAGTGTCATATCAGGACATTCGCTGGGGGGGGGGTCTTACGCCTCTGTAGAGAAGCAGTCGGTGTATTTAGCAGCCCCAGCCGACTGGACCACTGTTTTTTTTAAGTACAGGAATAAAATAATTATAATGATTAAGCGATAGTTACAATTCCAATGCTTCAAATGCAGTTCAGCAAAAGCGTGAGAGCGTAATGGAGGTTGTTTAGAAGTGTCACTACGAACTAGTCACGGGGAAAGCTTCTGCGCTAAGAATTTCTTAAGCCGGTTCACTTACTGAACGGTACAGTAAAAATATATGTTCCTGTATATAGTGCGAGTAGGTAACGCCTAGCTCAAGCTATCTACCTTTATTTTCTCCTATCCTTCATACATGTGATGTACGTGAGGGCTCCTGGACGAAAATGGCTAAGTAGTTTCAACAATATTAATATAGAGTCATTTTACTACTGTTATTATTGTTGTGGCTTTATATAAAAAAAAAACTCGTTGAAACCTACTTGTATATTCTTATTTTCAAGAGTATTGACATAAAAACTCATGACAATAACTTGTAAAACTGGTAGTAAAATAATATTATTCTGCAACAGTTTTTAAAAAAATGAATTCTTAATTGAAGAATTCTAAAAAAACCAAAAAAAAAAAAAAACTGTGAATTCAAGAGACTTCCGGAAAGTATGTTAAAGCTATCTCTTCACATAACAACTATACAACCAAAACATTGTGCGTATCGATCACCGACTTCGAAAAATCAAGTCTCACAGCCATATCATGAATTTTGTTTCGTCTGTTCATCTTGAATGAAAGCTTCAGCACGTACAATATGAACTTGACGTCACGTTATTCGAGGAGGGTAAATACCCTCCTCGAATAACGTGACGTCAAGTTCATATTGTTCATACGCTCATACACCGATTGGACAAGCAAATATGTAGAAAAAAAGCCTAGAAATCTATTGGGTTAGCTTGTTACGTTTTTGTCATTAGTCAAAGTAGGCCGTGCTGTATTCTAGTTAAAAATTACAAATGTTGATTTTAAGGCAGTGAGACCCTATTTTCGTTTTTTTTTTTTTTTTTTTCGTTTTGGCCTTCTGCTCAGTAAATATCAAGTCATGCGTGTAGTATTAAACTTGTTGAAATACAGTATAATTAATAATTTCATTTTCATTAAAAGATGTCCATATTCTGTTGCTTTCGTTCTAAGTTCAAAATTTTACTACAGAATAGTTCTTATAATTAACTTTTGAGTGATCATGGTTTCAGTTTCTTAGTTTAATGGCAAAGCCATCCTTCAAGAAGAACTGTAGTGGAACTATTTAGCACATAGTTGGGAGGATAAGGGGGTTCATTCCTTTCCCAAGGGTATTTGTCCGAAAGTGAACGTAATAGAGCAACTGAAGTTCGAACACGCTTACTACGATTCCTCAATCCATCGTTTTAACCATTACACCCCGAGGACCCCCACCGAGTGGGCATGTTTATTTCACTTGTTACTACTGTATATATACTCGTTTATAGATTATTTAATTATTGAAGATATGTGTTGATTTACAGGTTATTCATTTTCGTAGCTAATAGAATGAAAATAAGAAAAAGCCAGTCGAACTGTTTAGATCACTCACACACATTTATTTATTTATACACAAGAGACACTGTAAGTACTCCGTATACCCACTAAGTGAAGGGATTACAGTTATGAAAGATACATGCTATTCGACATATTCCACAGATCAACACGTTTGTTACATTGTTTCTCAAGTTTCTTTGAAGCAACCCCTTTCAACACTCCTTGTATACACAAATATAAAAAAATTTTCTTTATATTTTACAAAAGTTACAAACCGTACAATTTACGACGGAAATAAAAATGTAAACTGCTTAGAATATCAATAAATGATAACTGATACATACATGTCATTTCCAGATTTCTATTTTTTCTTCTAGTGGATTCCATGGTCAATCAGATTTTTAAATAATTTTTAACTGTTGGGCAATTTGCAAAAACACATGATTTATTAGTAATTTTTGTTTCGGGTTTTCAAATCCTTACCTGGAAACAGTCCAACTTGCAGTAGAAACCAAAATGTCACTAACTTTGCCTACTATCAAATAATTGTCAGTTAGAAAATTTATTTTAAGTTTTTTACTTCATATTATTGTGGCAAATAAACTAGCAAGCATTCATAACAAAAGAGTCAAAGATCATCAAAGGCTAATATAAGTGGAAATAAAACATTTTTTTTATTCAGTAACAATATAAATTAGCAAAACCAGATATCACAGAAGGACCACCGAGCAACGCCAGTACGTCATTATTTCTGTGTAAGAAGTTCGATATACACTGAGTGCCCCACTTTTATCTTCTTGTGCCAGACTGATTTATATTTATATGAGTGTGTGAGGTTTTCATTAGATTATCTTAATGTGTGCATGTATGTATTGTCGTTGATAAACTGAGCACTATAAATATTTGCATACATCTTACGTCCATTAAACATGCATTATCTTCTATGACATGGATATGTCTTATTTCTACTTCTGATAGAAAATACAAGGAGAATGAGCTTGACGTCAGTTTACGGTAGAAACATTAACTATTTGCTTTCTTTTGTGTATAATTTCACAACTTAACACCGAGGGAAAAAAAAAGGGTTAAAAATTGAAAACATAAGATAAAAACTTTATTTTCGCGCCCTTATGCATATTTGTCGCCGTACTAAACATCGCATATACATACAGGTGTAAATACAGTGAAGTTGAGACTTATTTATCCATATGCATGCGCACAACAGGAACGACTTGTCCATTTCCCGTTAGCAAATATTCAGGATTAGTCTTTGTTGATTAAACCTGAATTCTTTATTGTTCATCTTGTTTAATTAAGGTACATGATTATGCTTATGCATGTATATATGTACATTGATAAACAGAAAAATATGAACAACGTGAGTTTGATATTAACAAACAGATACACATATTTACATAATATCCCCCCTATTAGTAACAACTGTGATATCTTAAGGTTAATGCGAACACGAAAGATTTATATGCGCATGTATACAAACATATTTAAACAGTCAATATGAATATGTGAATATGATACGCATCTTAAAATTTAATATTTAATACACACATATTCATTTGGGCGTTTTGCAGTTTTAAAAATAAAATGCATATTCTACTCTTGCGTTAATTCTTTACTCTACCCAATAAACTCCAATCATACTTGTGCATTTATCAAATTTAAATACACGGATGAATTTTACGGCGTCTTGAAGATATAAAAATTCATGAAAGAAAGATTTTAAAATTTGATATCGATAGTGTGTATGTGTGCGCGCGTCTAGATGGAATATTTAGCAAAATAGCAGATAAATATATACTTAGTCTTGATTCTATGAAAAATAACTGAAATTAATTTATTGTAATTTTTGTGGGATTCTAACAGGTGCTCGTGATGTAACGGTTATCTTCGTAGAAAGTGAACTCGGCTACCCGAATTCAAATCCTGAGCGAGACTTTATGTATTTGACATACCGCTAATATCCTTTGGAAAGGTATGACTCCAACTATTTTCTTTCAACAAAGGATTAATGGTAGGGTCGAATGGGCTCTTTAACCTTGGTATAGCAAACGATATAGGAAAAGGAAAACTTAATTGAAACAAGTTGTAGCATGGTGAAAGATGGGTTCTGTCAAATTATTCCTGCCCAAGACACTTATAAATAAATAGCGCCCCTACGAGCAAACTAGGCGAGGAGACCTGAGACAGTTTTAGTACGATTCTTAAAATAATCATACGGATTTCAGATGTACTCAAACATGCACAATAAATATATCTGTGCCTGTGCACTGAATGTTTCATTTTAAGATGCCTATCATATATTCACATATACATATTGTCTGTTTAAATATGTTTGTGTGTGTGCACACATGTATATATAATGTGCACATAGAGGTACTTGCTTCAATGTTTTTGAAAAGATTAATATAACGCCAATAGAAAAGTGTGAAAAAACATGTGTAATTTTGAAAGTACCATTTGACAAGTGTCAAAAAGCACTGTTCAAAAGAAAAACAACAATGAACGAATTCTCTACGAATTAAAAAAAGGATTGAAATTATCAGCGAGAATAAATTTGAACCTTTTGAAAATTTACGTTATTTTATCTTTTCTTTTTAATACAAACGACATTGTATCATGACAGAAAATCAGTATTATTCTTACGAGTGTTTGCAACATTCCCACACTTCTACTGAGTTATTTCTATGTTAGACAATTGTACCAAAATGTGTACTAAATTTCTTTTCCTTTAAAAATACCTTTATTATTTTGAGCATTCAGATTTAGAGTTAAAATGCATATTTGTATCTTTGGCGTTTTATTTTTCGATTAAAATAATAAACTCTTGCTTGGAATAATAAAAAAAAGGAAAAGAAAAAAAAACTGCTGAGAAGGGAACGGGAAGAAAACAATACAAAATAACACTGGGTACAATGCAAGTGTACAAAATTGAAAAGATGCTGAGCAGCAGGTCCCTAGAGACGACTTTTTATGGACGTATTCACCTGCATGTGTATTGATCCGCCAGTCCTGCCCTATTACACAAACATTTAGAAAAAAAACAAAAACAAAAAACAAAACAAAAACAAAAACAAAACACACACTCAAAGATACGCACACTAAAACGCTGTAGACTATGAGCGTGTATATTTGTATATGCCTCAATATGCACAAATTAATAAAATTTCGTGTCTGTGTGCTTTCGCGTACGCTGATAAACACACAAAAGGCGTTTATTGCGGAACTACTTTTTGCATAGTCAATAAAAGCGATGAGGGAACGAAGTAGTGTGTTTAGATTGTAATGATGAGATGCTGCAGAAAAAAAGAATGTATCGTTGGTTCTGAGAAGTAAAGAGAAATTCATTCGTTTTCATTGAATTATTTAAGTTTCTATAAAGGAAGCAGAATGTCTACATGAATGTTTATAAAAAATATGCATGTGCATGAGCGTGTATATTTATTCGTATTTATGAATGCAGAACCAGGTTATCAGTATACATGGTTGAAGAGTAAAGTTTTACGGCATATCAACCCGTGAAGGTTATTTAATGCCAAATCCTGTTTATACATATATATTATATATATATGATTTGTAAACGAATAGTTTGTAAGGAACAATTTTGAAACGAGCCTAGGCTCATTTGTTTGCACATAGTTAAATGGGTTTAACCATTGCTATCTAACACTAACCATTTTATTTGCGCACAGTTAGATGGTTCTCAAGTGAATTGTGAGTGTTAAAATCACTTTGAGTGTAGGCCCCTTTTTTTCATTTATGATCCAACTTTACGGTCTCTTTTCATCTGGCTGATCTCTTCTGACTGAAGCCTCGCTCGGTCCGCTTCTGCGATATTCTGACTGCCTGGGTCACTCTTAGTTTATTCTAGTGGTCTACGACTTTCTCCGTTTTCAAATTTACAAGTCTCTCTCAAACATATACAATTAGAATTCAAACCACTGTGTTTTTAGAAGCAGTAACTGTCTCGCTTCTTCGTTCCATTAGGAGCTTCTTATACTATTCTATAAACAAATTCATGAATACGCAAAACACAAAAGATAAGAAAGTAAATTAAATACCTCTAATGGAATAGGAACCTTAATTTAATAGGACCTTTAACCTGAAACCATTGATCATGCAGTCAAACAGACACTGATTTACGAGACAGAGTGCTTATTGTTTAGAACAATAGTTTGGCAAAGCGATGTTATTGAGTTCTACCTCCCCTTGACACTCATTAAATGCAATCTTATGCTAAAATTGATAACACATATCTGTAGTTCTTTAGAGAGATTAACAGTAGATGTTTTTGCTGCGCTATTTTTTTCTAGTTCGGATATAAATCCGTATCTTATTCATCAAATATGTCTATGTTTTATGAACTTCTAGTCGGTTGTACATATATTAGACATTATCGAACGGAACCATTGTGACAGTTTCGCAGCCTGCTCCACATTCGTGCTGTTTCGAAACCCTTCAAAATAGCAAGAAGAAAAAATGAAAACAAGATATCATTTCTCCTTTTAATTCGATCTTGTTTACTATCTCGAAGACTTGAAGTTGGACACTATTTTCGGCTGATAACAAACCTGAATATTTTGTTAGGTTCGTAAATTATTCACGAAGAGTTCGATCCTTACTGGATTTTCCAGATTCGATTTTTTTCTTGATAATTATATGTGCCTGCGTAAATGCATTTTTTCAGATGACTTATTTAACTGTTTTATCCAAAAAAAGACGTCAAAAACTTGGGGATGTTAAATTTTCCCAAGATTCTGTTAAAGAAATCATTTTCTTCATAACCTGTGCGTCAGACTTAACACAGTTTAATAATCAACAGCATTTGTTTCTTTATAAGAATTTAAATACCGACTACACGCAGCAAGGAAAAACTAATTGATACGTATATTTGTGCTCTTTCAGGACATCTTATATTCCCGTGTGTGTGTGTGTGTGTGTGTGTGTGTGTGTGTGTTAATATATTTGTGAACTTGAATGTTTCTTTGGTGCATTTTCAAATCTGTTACTGCATGTATGTGATTATGTGAACAAAAACAGAAAATGAAGTGCCTTAAAAAATCAATGAAAAATGAATTACTTCAAAGTAAATGAATAAAAAATGAAGAAAAGGAATGATAAATTACATTCAAGAAAGAAAGGGAAAAAGAAATAATGACAGAATGGATAAAAATAAAATACCATAAATAAATAAATAAAAGAGGAAGAAATAAAGAAAACAAGAGGAATGATCTCAAAGAAATTAGAAACGAAAAGAGGAGGAGCAAATGAAGCAAGATAAACTATTTTTAAAAAGAGAGAAAAATTATATTAAAAAGAAGAAAACAGAAATATTGGGTAAAATTTTTAATAAATTAAAAATCAAACTTGAAAAAAATAAAAAATAAAAATTTAAGAAATTGTACGTTCATTTTCGATTATGTGTGTGACTGCGTCTTTTTACTGTTTGTATGTATTTGTCTGTGTATGTATTAGTTTGTTCATTGTTTTTTTTTTTAGTTTGTTTCCGTCTCCGTTTATTTGTGAGTTGACTGCCATGCACGGAACGGCAACGCACCAACGAATGATTATTGTCTTTTGTCGGGGCAACGTCAGCAAACGTGTTTTTCTTTTCATGACCAATATTCGTGTCAGCATCTTTAATAATAGAAGCCTTCACAGTCTATAAAAAAAAAAAAAAGAAAGAAAGAAAGAAAGAGGTGGAAAAAGAAACGTAAGAGATAGAATAGTGGTGTGCGTGTGTCTGCAGCCGTGCAGATGCAGAGTACACAAAATAGAAAAATCTCTGAAGCAAAGAAAGAAAGAGATAAAATACCTTTAAAAAGGAAAGAGTAAATAAATGACTGAAGGATAAATTACTTTAAAGAAAGAAATTAAAGAAGAAGAAAAAAAGAAGGTGAGAGATATAAAAGTAGTGTGTGTGTGTATGTGTGTGTGTGTGTGTGTGTGTGTGTGTGTCTGTGTGTGTGTGTGTGTATCTGTAGTCGTGTAGATGCAAATAAAGTAGGAAAATATAAGAGACAAACAAAAGAAAGAAAAAGATAAAATACGTTAAAAAAGATAAAGGGTAAATTATTTTAAAGAAAGAAAGCAGGGAATTGAAAGCAGATAAAATACTTTAGAGAAAGAAAGGATAAATAAAGATGAAATACAAGAAAGAAAGATGATAATGAGAGAAGGGAGGTGTATAAGTGGGTTCAGAGGAAAAGAGAGGTATAGAGGTGGAAATTTGTCAGCGGGAACAAAAAGAAAGATGAATGGTTGTGTTGGAATTTAAACAAGCTTTTACAATTATTTACAACTGCACATTTTTTAGCCATTAGTTACGCCTTGTTTTATTTTCTTTTTATTCATTCAATCGACGCTAAAACTTTTTTTATTGCTTATTTGAATTCGTACTAGTTTTTCGTGCACTTTTTAAAACCTTTCTTTCTTTTTTTTCTTTCTTTCTCGTTTGTGCTTATTTCCCATCTTTCTCTATTATCCATTAATTTTCTTTTCCTTTCTTTCGTTTTTTTTTGCTTGTTTTTCTTAGAATTTTTGGTAGTAATAAGGCACATGGTTTGTCCCCAACAGCATAAGTACATAGTCACACTTTCCCTTTTCCCACACACCTCCGCAACAATATATGCACTTGCATGAAAAAGAAATTTCCTCCTCTCGATTTTCAATGTTATTCATCATGAGTGGAATGCGGCAGTCAGTCAACAAGTGTGTTCCTAAGGACATAGTATAGGGAAATGCGACATTGATTCACCGGTGAAAATCCAAATAAAAAAATAATGAACAAGTACTTAAAGTTGACTTATATTCAGTGTGTTTCATAAAGGACGCTACTCTGATGATAAGATGGGGGTGTCCTCATGGTGTAATGGTTGAAGCAATGGACTGCGGAATCGTAGTAAGCGAGTTCGAACTCCAATTGCGCTATTACTCTCACTTTTGGACAAATACCCTTGGGAAAGGTATGAACCCTCTTGTCCTCCCAGCTATGGGTTAAATAGCATCACTGCTGTTCTTCTAGAAGGATAGCTTTGGCATTAAATAACCTACCAAGGTTGATATGCTATTAAACAAACCAAACCAAACCATCTGATGATAAAAAGGCAGAACTAATGTACACAAATCTTATTCAACAATATAAGTCATTTACTTCATTTGAGCATCCGTTCTGTTGTGTTGTATCAGTCGTGCTTCACGTATACATCTTACAAACGGGTGAATGGCGAATTTGATATGAAATTTTATTTCTCATGGACATACACTTTCTGAAAAAATGTTTAATTCCATCCACTCCTACTCGTGGTCACAGAATTCTAAGCAACCGCTTATATCCCTTATAACTTGAGCTGGCTTTGGTCCTTACAAACTATTTAGTCTCTCCATTTCTCACACACATTAGCGTTCTTATGCTTCTCCATCACTCACTGGTGGCCATGAGACTTTAAGTAACTGCTTATAGCTCGTGCGGACCGGTTCTGAAAATTAAACATTTGTTTTAAAATTACTTAAAAGCAAAAGAGGAAACCGAGACCGATTTTAGTATATATTATATTGTGTAATCCTGATTGTATTGAATGGTTACTCTATCAATAAAAGTTATCGATATCTGGAATAGAGTATGCTGCCCAAATGCTTTACTCTCGGAAACAGACACTTCTATCTTCAAACAATAGCTTTATTAAACAATCTAAACAATTCAAGAATATTTCATCATGCAAATATTCAATTGGAGTTGATATTACTGAATTATAAAGTTTTTACCCCTTGATACATCAAATTTATCATCTGTGCTATCTTGTCAGATATTCAAATAGAGTTCATTCAAAACATTGCATGAATATTTTCAGGACAATTTCTTTAGTTCATGATCAAAAATGACTGATCTTCTATGGGATTCTTGCCAGTAGCCTGAATCGGCCAAGAGTGTCGTTTAGTACATATTCGACCAGCCACTTTTTTCTGTGTGCCACTGGAGAACATCAAGATATATGACAGCGTACATCAGTGTATAATAATGGAGACTGAAATAGAATTCTTAGCGAGACAATCATTTGTAATCCACGGTAAAACATTAATTTAGTGCAGAGACAGATTTGTAGCAATATTTGTTCGGAGGTTTTGAAGTGCGTGAAGAATATCAATTAGATAACTTATTGTAAATAATACGATTATTTCTTTTTTAATTATATAAAAACCACATATTATAAGATCCCCTTGACTCTAAAGCAAAGATATGTAACAACATTAGCGTATTGATTAAAAAGAAAGAGGAATAAAATCTTGTATTTATGTAAATGTCATTGTATAATGCTCGCAGTACTGTTATTTCAACTAGATATTCACAAAGAATATTGAGGTTAGTTTTAACAAATTACAGATTTACAATACTTTACAACACTGATTTTAATAAAAGATACAAAATATTTTTATGGGTCAACAGATGTTTGATTGATTGATATTTTTCAAATAACATTTTTTCTTTGAAGCTTGGTTGATTAAGTTTAAGAATTGAATTAGTGATTGGTTTTCAAAAAACATCAGTAAGACGTACAAATATCAAATAAATTATTTTACGATTAAATGGAGACAAGAATTGTAAATCATGTTTCTTTTAAACAATGATTCCCATTCTCTGAATCTATTTAAAAATACACATCTGCTAGGACACTCGCTTTTGCTACAGAAGAAAGAGTGATGGCCTCGCAAACCAGTTAACATGAGATCGATCGTTAGTAGGTATTCCATTAGTGGGGACCTTGCGCCAATTTAAAAAAAAAAAGCAATCGGAACATGAATGAATTGATAAAGTAAAAGTTAAGTTGGCAACTGTAGTCGAGGACGACCCGAAGGCTCCCTTTTCAGTAGCTACTACACCGAGGTGTAGGGAAGAGCCCTACTCCTTTCCCTGGATTGCTCCATTTTACCCTTGATAGGTACCTTATAATACTGAGTGTTAAGCAAGGAGGTATCAAGTACCATTTTTCAAGTCTTTGGTATGATTCGACCTGGGATTGAACCTGGGTCTCCCGGACCATTGGCGAACACTCTACCCACAAGGCCAATGAGAAATGAATTGATAATTACATTGTATTTCTCGCTACTCTACTAAAGGCATCATGAATAAGCATAGGAATAATCATAGAACATAATAAATGCATGTGATCTTATACTTATATTAAGTTGTCATCACCATGAAAAGTATTTAAGCCAGTTGACCTGTGGGTTGCCATTTGTAATGGTGAAAAAATTGATAAAAACCACGTTCACCAAATCAGAAAGTAAATTAAATTTATTTCACATCCATTTTTTTGCGGGGGGGTCTGTTACGTTGTGGCTAACGTACTGGACAGCGACATCTTAGTAAGCGAGTTCGAACTCCAGTCGTACTGATACGTTCACTTTCGGATTAATATCCTTGGGAAAGGTATGAAGCCCCTAGTCCCCTAGGGTATGGGTTAAATGGTACCACTATTGTTCTTTTACAATGATTGATTTAGCCTTAAATAACCTACGAAGATTTATATGCTATCGAAATAGAAGAAATCAAATCAAATACATCCATGTTGAATGAAACATTCTTAATATCTTCATCGATTTTGCGATAGAGTAAAAAATAAATCACCAATTTCTCTACTTTTAAGAAATTAAGCTAAATCAAAATATAAGAAAAAAAAAAAAAACTGGCATACAACGAATAATTATGTATACATAGTTGGGTTTCAATTAGGACAACAGTCCATAATGATATTGGTACTGCTATTCAGAAAGAATGGATGGATTCTAATTAGCATTTCTTACTTAGGTCCGTTATATCGGGAACTGAAAAACGACAATTAGCTCTAATGAAAATTCCACAACAAGATTATCATTCAGTTGCAAATTGAACTGGAAACTGATTTATTCTAAATTTAGAACATTTTAAGGTGTATAGGTAGATACAAACATAGTGAGAATATATCTTTTTTCTCTCTGCAAAAGGCACGAATCCATCTCTTTTTTTCTAAAGTAGGAATAGAATAATAAGACATATTGAGATCTTTAGCCTTAGTGGGTAAACAGTCAAGAAGAATAACAACTCTGAATTCAAAACAAGAAGCTAATGCCATTTTCAATCTCAGAGGATGAAGAACGAGAATTAATCATGGAGGGGAAATAATGAAAGTGAAAGAAAAATATCAACACAACTGCAACGGATCCGGATTTATGAACATGATGCTGATTATATATATATATATATATATATATATATATATATATATACACTGAAAATGAATTTCATGCAGACATTTTCCGATTGTTCAGAAGTTGAACACAAGATAGAGCATGCAAAATTTGTGTTGAATGATCTTCATTCATAGACAATATATTAATATCAATGTTTATTATAATAGTGGTGATAATTATAACACTTGACACACATTTTATTCCTGTATCATCATCATCATGTCGTGCCGCTAGCACGGATATCCCTGACCCTCTCTTGCCACTTCTTCTTATCGTTCATCGCCTCCGGCAGGTCTTCAGGGCTACATCCCGTATCCTCACAGAGCTACTGTATGTTCGCACTGGTCGTCCTGCTTTTGCTTGGCCATATGTAGGGGTCCATAGGAGTACATCACTTATAAGCTCGTCCCTGCTTCTCCAGCAGTGTCCTGCATGTCTGGTTCGTCTAGCTTGGATAGTTCTCGTGATGGGAGGCAGGTGGCCGTATAGCTGGTGCCTTGTTGGGTGTTGCTGCCAAGACTTGTTCAATATTGCTGGCAACATTCTTGTGTAATTGCCGTCTAGCTTCTTCTCCAGCCGTTTAGTTAGCGTCCAAGTAGTGCATCCATACAGCAGTATCGATACGACCGCCGCCTGAAAGAAACTGCGTTTAATTTTATCGGTCAGCTCAGATCTCCATATGATCGATAGCCTATCGATAGCTGACCATGCCTTCGTTAGCCGCATGTCGATGTCTTTTTCGGTTGATGAGACACTGCTACCTTGGTAGTTGAACTTGTCTACCAGTTTCAGAGAAGTTCCGCTTAGAGTGGAAATGTCGCCTGTTTGATATTCAGTTTTGTGTGTATTGATATGGAGGCCAATGCCTGCAGCGGCTCGTTCCAAACTATGTAGTAGGGTTTCGGCCTGGTTGGGTGTATTCGCCAGGATCGCTATGTCTTCGGTGTAGTCGGCGTCGCTAATTGTTTTTGCGGGGTACCTTCTGCTTCTTGTAAAAGTATACAAAATGGCCATTATTTCTTCAAAACTTTACTTTTGTGTCTTAGAGCATGACATTTTAGAATCAACCTATTTTCTATGTAAAAACGGACAAATTTGTATATTTTCATTCACATATGCATCAAAATTTACATGTATTTATGCTAAAGTTATATAAAAAGGAAGAAAACTCTTCAATAAGTTCCAGAAAATTCTCTATCAGCTACTCGCTATCAAATCTAGTAGGAATACTGCGGAAAACGGGTAAATTTGAAAATTCCAGGTCCCAAAATCAAAGCTTGAAGAGAAAAATAAGTCATTTACTTTAGTGATAACCAATTTCTACACAGGAACAGGAAAATGTAGGAATATATATATATATATATATATATATATATATATATATATATATATTACGAAACTTACAAATTGCAAATTCTCTTTATTATACGCTTTTCAATTTAGCTCAAAATTGTGTGACGGTCGGAATTCATTTTCTTAGATTTGTAGTTACCATAGGACGAGGTGTTAAAACAATTGCTAATAAGTATTTAGCGAATACCTGTGAAAGACCACTATTATATTGCTGCATGGAGGAAAATTACTGTCACTTGCCTTCAAATAATTTTAGCTAATATGTCTCTTTAAAGTAGCTCTAAATAATAATTGCTTCATACTCATTCTGTGGTAATGATAGAAGGCCAAAGAATACACTATCTTTTTTTGTATGTGCATATAAGATTAAGCTATTCGGACAGAATAGATTCAATTTCAATATTCCTCTTTGACGTGTGTATCCCATTCTCCTCTACAAAACTCCTATTATTTATTCCTCACTCAAGTTAGCTTTGAAGGCGCGGCTGCCTGCTTTTTGCTCTCTGCTGCGTAGGCTACAAGGAACCGGTCGCCATCTTTCTTTCTTTATTGGTATACATGTTTCTTCTATATTCTCTTTTCTATAAAAAGAATCGATCACTCATTAAAAATATTTGTAATAAAAACATACGATAAAAGTAAATAAAGAAAAGTAAAAAGTGAACGAGTTAACGACGAAAGAAAAGAAGCCAAAGTTGCATTGTATTTGCATATTTAACCGAAATTTTTCAACAATTTATTTGTGGTGGTAGTAGTTGAAGTAAAAACAGAAGATAATGCTTTCTCGATTTTCTTCTACAATATTGGGGGATATTTGACATTTAAAAAATTCCCCGGATCATTAATAATAACACCCGTAGCTGTATAATGTAATTAAAAAAATGTGTAAAAAAATCAAGTTCGTTTTTCTAGTTTATTAAAAGTTTCAATTAAGAAAAGGTTGGAAATTTTCAAGATAAATTATTTAATTACTTAACGTTAAACGTACAGGTAATATTGGTAGATGACTAAAAATGATCACATAAAGATTAATACATGTACAGGTTCCAAAATAAGGAGTATATCGGCAGTAGCTACTTCCTAATTTTGGAGAAAATCGGCATTGTATTTCAGAGTTTTGATATTCCATTTTACGCCAATGAATATGCGCGCGCATGTGTACATACGGGAAGTCAAGCATGTTTAAGTCGGGGGGGGGTCTCTTTTGATTCTGACTAAATTCACAAGAATATAAGAGATGTTATTTTCAAAGTGAATTGTGAGTTCATCATTTATATCCGAATCTACATGAACCTCTTCCCAAAGGATCGTTCAAATAGATACAGAAATCTCGCTTTTATTAGAGTAATACAATTGAATGGTCTTGCTTAGAGAATAAAAAATTTCCAGTCCAATTTTCAACTAAATAATAATTTTGTGTTGTCTGCATTCACGCTTAAGGTCATTTTTAATCGTCCAAATTCGATTAGAATTCTTCATTCTTCCTATCATAGACCACTGTTATAACGGGAAAGCAACGGATTTACGAGTTGTCTTGTCTGACCGATTCAGATATTTTAAAAAAGTGCAAAGCTCCAGTTCCATCATAATCGTCTCTGCTCGGGACATGTTATTGCGATTCCGTTAATCTTAAAAGGCAAACTTCAAATATCATTACTGACTAATTGAGGGTCGGCAGAATTCCTGCTTAAAAGTCAAATTCATTTCCTTTCCACCCGCTCTGATTAATCTCCTTTTATTTCCCCTCTTTTCCCTCCTCACACCTCGCTAGTCTACAAATTACACGCGACATAATCAACTTCACGAGGCTGTGCGTCACCCAGACGAACAGGAAGGCCAAGGGGTCACATATATCCCCATCACACGTGCCCAGTCAATTAAGCTGAGAGTAAAGAACATGCCTTTGTTTTTTCTACTGATCATCCGAAACGATTGGTGGGAGGGTGGCAGTTCATTTCAGGCATGGAATGACTGTTAAACCCTATCATGTGAGTGTTCACCCTGTATCTGGTTTCTTTGTGCGGATACTGCGCTTAAAAGTCATCTTACCTTGTGACGGTTACGCGTCCGTTTTTCTTGTCATCTGCCTAAAGTGTGGGCCAGGCAGATTTGAAAGAAATTGGGTGTGTAAGCCCGTATCCTCATTAAACATTCTCAAAAGGTATTAAACGTGCACAGATGATAGCCATAATAAATAGTTGCTCCCTTTTTGCCAGGGATTGAAGTTCAAAGTTTTCCTGTTTTCTTTGAAATTATTTCGATTGACATTTTTTAAAGGAACATCTATTTGAAATAGAAAAGTTAAATTGTTATGTGACGCAACTAGAATGGTTGTTTTTTACTGAAATCATCCGAACAAATTTCTAAACCATCACAAAAAAATATTTCCTTCGAAATCATATTTAACTTGAAAAATTCCTAAAGCACTCAAGTATACTCAGGTGTCAATGATTTAATAAAGAGAAAATAAACCTTAAAACGAATACTTCTCCTTCAATTAGCCTTTTTTTAAAAATACGGTTCTTACCTTTATATATCAATGATTTGCAAAAGAACATCTCTGGAGACTTATCAATATCTAAGTTTCATCATAAGTGCGTATGATTTTGGTTGATAAGCTTTCTTTTGTTTTAATAACATATCAATCTTCGTGAGTTATTTAATGCCAAATTCTTCCTGGCAAAAAAATCTGCAGTGGCTGCACAATTTATTCCATAGCCGGGGGCTATGGAACTGCCCACCCACTGCCGCTTATATAGTATGGACTCGTGTAATGAAAAACTTTTTGTGACGATTTTTCACCTCAAAAATAAGGGTTGGTTCATAAATCTTGTTTTTATTTGAGTAAAACAATTGAATGGTCTTGCTTAGTGAATAAAAGATTTCCAGTCCGATTTTCAACTAAATAATAACTTTGTGTTGTCTGCATTCACGCTTAAGGTCATTTTTAATCGTCCAAATTCGATTAGAATCCTTCATTCTTCCTATCATAGACCACAGTTACAACGGGAAAGCAACGGATTAATGAGTTGTCTTGTCACATTGATTCAGATATTTTGAAAAAAAGTGGTATTTAATGCCAAAGTCTTTCTTGTAAAAGAACAGCAGTGGCGGCGCAATTCAGGCTATGGGACTGCCCCTCCCCGACGCTTATATTGGTACGTACTCGTGTAATGAAGAACTTTTTGAGAACAATTTTTCACCTCTAAAATAAGGGTTCGTTCATTACGAATTTTTTAGAACTCTTTTAAGCTCATTTTCATCATTACACGCAATATATGATAAAGACATATTTCTGGCTAAAAGGGGTAATTAATTACAAGCTATATATCATTAAAATATCTTTTTGTGGCTAAAAATGAGGGTAGTTCATTACGCGAGGAGATACGGTATGAATGTATTATGTCCTTGTTAAAAAAAATGTATGCTCAGTCATTGTGTCTGGCCGGTTTTAATATCACTTCGCCAGCTGTTATGTTTTCAGAATTTTTATAATTTTTGGTTGATACACAGTTAATCATTGCAGCCAAATGAAGTTTGTGCATATCGGATGTTCATAATATGCTCTATCTGATATGTTTCAGCATTTGTACTTTTAGAATAGGTATTTATTTTTAGTGAGTTTTTTTTTTTGCTTCACTGTATTAATCTTTATCCTTGTACTATTCTCACTATCTCGTAATTTCGCTCATATCTCGCTTGATATTCTCAATACTAAATCTATTTCGTGCTCAATACAACACAAGACTAACTTTTGCATACTTTGTGTTATCCTGTAATATACTTGATTTATGATGTCAATAGTGGTAAAATCATTGTGATGGCAAACTATTCAGTCCAGCACGTCAAAATCTATTGATAATCAATTTACTGTAGTATCATATTTTTCTACCCTTTTCTATCTCTTTCTTTACGTTCTTTTTCTTTTTGGCACGAATTTTCTCATTGACAACAATTATAAAAATCAACAAATTGTCACACCAATCACAATCTGATGATCATAGTATCTCCCGTGTGAAACCCTTGTGGCATAGTAAGAAGGATATTGAGTTAATATTTTCATATTTATTACGGCTCTGTTTTGTAAATATTTTAAGACTATTACAGCAGTAATTTTTGACTCTCGTGTGATTATGTATATATATATATATACAAAATAATAATAAAACAGGATAAAAACTCACGACTCGGAGTTTCACGTTGTCAATTCCTAGGTGAACTAGTATTTAACATGTCTGACTTCTTTTAGATCCAATTGACCAACTACGCGCTCTTTTTGATGGTTTTGTTTGGCTCCTTTTTTGAATTGCAAATCAATTCTTTTTGAATCATGTGTTTGCAAAAATTCTTAGAGATTACGGAATCGCGTTCAGTTACGTTCATATTTATACTTTTTGTGTAGTTGTTTCTAAAGAGATTTTTGCACACATTCCTATCGAAGATGAATAATTTCTAAACAGATCTATCTGACCAATAGATGGGCCCTTACAGGTATTACCACTCCGAGTAAGAGTAGACCTGTGAATAATGAATAATGAAGAGGTACTCAACACTCCCCACATCTCCCGAAGTGGAGTCATATTAACACAGAGAAAAACACTAATCCCTTAATCATCATAAAAGAATATTTAACTTTCACTACATGGGTTATTGAAATAAAAATGGTTTCCCATGAATTATTCCAGTCTGTTTCTTTCGATTAACTCATTTGAATTAAAATTCGATAAGGGGAATATTTACTGTAATGTTTGACAAATAAATACTGTTTAAGGCAACGCAGCCCGAACGTCTGAAAAAAAAAAAAAAAAAAAAAAAAAAAAAAGAATGAAATAGCTTAATGAATACGTGTCACGTAAGGGTTTTCTTTTTGTCTTTAAAAAAAACTCTATCGCTGTTTTTTGCGTGTTATGTCAGCCCAGTATTAGATGAACTGGGTAAACTTTTATTTCGTGCAGATCAGCTTTCTTTTATTAGACAGGAGGAAGGTTCAACCATAGTAATTTCATTATATATTTTTAAATTAAAAGTATTGCTTGGTGTTAGATACTCTTTCAGTGACTACACTGTTTTAAGGTTTCATTCTTCAAGGACATTTAGAGTCAATGCTTCCAAAGTTGAATTTCAAGCCAATTGAATTTGTGCTACACAACCTTGCTATCACAAAGGATTTATAACACCTATAAGATCTGCGTCATCCAAATTGTATTTCTACAAAATTTTGATGGGCAGTAAAAAAGAAAATGTTACAAAATAAATTCCACTTGTCTAAAGCTTTCGAAATGCTCTTCTCGTATATGCGAGTATCATGATCAGTTAATTTATCGATCGCTATTCACTGATATCTACAAAGTCTAGTTAGGTAGGACACATTGGGAAATGGAAGTAATGTGGGTAGGATGGCTCTATTGCGCCAATCTTTCAAACCGGGGAACCTTTGAAAATCAGTATTTGAATTCTGAACTTTGCACAGATCTTGATCAATTCAGATTTATATCAGGGTGTTGATTATTCATCCATCAGGGTTTCTTGAACATTACTAGGCATAAATGTGAGCAAAACAGTTGAAGAATATATATATATATATATTAGAGAGAGATTATTACATATGTGTATGAGAGAGAGGGAGAGAGCGATACATATATAACTTCCATTAAAGTCCAATGATGAGTAACATTTTAAAATTATCGAATAAACCTTTTCATCTGTACGTGCAAAAGAATGTATGCTCAGATTCCATGAAAGGATATATTATTCAAACGTTTGATATCAAACACATTTAACTATTTGTGCTCATATTAATAATCATCGACTGTTAGGAACTGATATTTCTATTAGTGTATGCTAAAAACTCGTTAGCAATACGCGTATAGTATACAATATTAATTGTTATAAAAAAGACTTTACATTCTTATTATAAAGACTTCAGCCTTTAAAATCAATAACACTCGTAATAAGTTCGTTAGTTTAGAAAAAGCTGGCATTTTAAACTTATTTAACAACTGATAGATGTATTGAAGTCGGTGAAGAATTTTCCTTGTGTCACTTAGTGGGTTACATCATCATAAATCACAAACGCTATCAGGCAGAACTTAATAATATAAAAAATGCTTATATTCAGACTTATTTTTACTTCTTTGTCGATGGTCATATTTATTATTGAAGACTCTTGATCTCAAAATTTACACTCACTAAATCCGAATATACATTCACTTGTTAACTTATTTAAATTAATAAGTTCCTTGTCTGTGATATCTTATCAAATGTATAGAAATAAAGAAATACTGCCTGAATATACGTTATATAAGATCATCCCTGCTTCGTTTTGTTCGAGTGTAAATGTACTATTCAAGCATATTTATGTTGGTTTTTCTGTGTGCATGCGCCCATGTGCTTCTGTGCATATTCAAGTGCTGATGTATGTGTAATATTTAGGTCAGTATTAAAAAAATGCTAGTTATCATTCTGCAGTATTTCAAAGTATTATTTACCTGTATGAGAGCTTTTCCCGTTTCTTCACGAGCCGTTGCTCTTTGTAAGCTGAGATATTTCCCTCTCAGTTTCATTTCGTTTCTTTTCTTCGTTGTTGCAGCCGTTGACTCCAACGCACTTAACGCAATAATAATAATAATAATAGCTGCAGCAGCAGCCTTGTTTAGGATCGGACAACAAAGAACTTATGAGAAACACAACAAAAAGAGATAAGCGATTCATATACCGAACTTTATCGAAGAAATTAAGGAGTTAAAAGGAGAACTTAAAAAAAAGCATTGACCATTGGAAAATGATTTCACAAAATTGAATTGTCTTCGTCGATTTTAGGAAGTTAGAGGATAATTTTGTTTCTTGGCTTAAAAGAAAAAATAATGGGGTGAAACATGATTAAAGAAGCATTTTCTGAGAAACCAAGACACATGAATAAAGATGTTATTGAATTCAACAACAAATGGACAACGGTTTTAGTAACAACGATCAAGCACACAAACACATCTTATCAGACAGTGATAAATATGAACAGACCATAATAGATATAAAAGGAGTGTGATAGATATGAACGGGATGAGATAGGTATATTTGAAAAAGAGATTGATACATAAGAAATAATGAAAAATGAGATAGAACATAAAAGTATACTCTACAATATAAATATATGATTTCTACTTTTCTATATGCTTCTTTGTTCTCTTTTTACGTGTGTGTGTGTCTGTCTGTCTGTGTGAAAATGTACAAATGTTTAACGTAGATAGTAAGGTTTAATGTGCCGCTTTAATGGACCAATATGAATAAGCACGTACGATCATGGTCATTTATCCCATTAACTTTATCTCGATAAAGCTCCCTCATTTCTTCATGGATTTCATTCATATTTATGTGTTCATCTTTTCTGTAGAAACTCATGATGCTTTTCTTTCATTCATAATCTGTTTGCCGAAATGTTTATTTAGCGAGCAGGTCAGTTAAGATGTGTGTTTACTTTCTAATATTGTAAAAACAAAGCTCTTCATTAAATGATAAGTGATATGACGATCAACTTATTGAATAAAAGTGATGACATGTACAATCTAGAAGTGAAAACGTTACATTAAAATGTAAAGAAAAAATGAACAAATATATATATAGCTAGGCAGGTATATTGATATGAAAAGACTGTAATTGCTCGCTAGATAGATAAACAGAAAGAAAAAATATAAACAGTCCGCGGTAGATATATAGATATGAAAAGACTTAAGTTTTAACAGACAGGAATAGATATGTTCATACAACAGCAATGAGAGAAGACGTGCTAATATGTAAACTGACTAATTGGCCAGACAAAGAGACACGCACAACATAAGTCTGTCTCTGTTCTCTTTCCTAAATGCTGTGGAGAATGAGAACCGTGCTTTTTGCTGACAACCAGATAAGCAAGCAGACAGACTGGCAGGCGAGCAGACACGTTTGGATGCTAGCAGCCGACAATGGGTGGGGAGCCTAAAATGAAACCATGCTCGGCTTCCGTACCTCGTTATGTGAAAGGCATTATTGCCTTCATTCAGAAGTCACAATCAATGTCACCCTTCCAGATCAGGCACATCCAACATCTGAACATTCATCAACGGAATATTATTATTCTTTTTTGGTATGGACACTGACAAGCCATCACAAATCTTGTGCAACCTAACAGAGCATGCATGTTGGACATCGAGACACCACACACAACCATTTGCTTTCACTTTAAATTAAAACAACATCATGTTGGGCACATAACGTGGTGTAACAGTTACTAAGTTGGACTAGCAGACCATTGTTAGTGAGTTCGATTCTCCCTGGATGCCCTATACGTCTGGCCTTGTGACACAGCTAAGATTAGTTGTTGGTTGGTTGATTTTGGGGGTTTATGGCATTTCAACTTTTGTAGATTATTTAACGCCAAATCTATTTTTATGCAAATAGTCAGTTCTATTTCAAACAATTCAGTTTAGCATGAGTACACAGTTTGATTGTCAAAAAGCATTTCTATTTTAAACTATTCAGTTTATTCAAAAATTTTTAATTCAGCTAATTTTGTTTACACATAGTTAAATGTCAAAACAGTTCTATATATAACAATTCAGTTTAGTATAAGTACAGTTTCAATGTCAAAAAACAGATTCATTTAATCAATTCAGTTTAGCATGAGTACACAGTTTAATTGTCAAAAACATTTCTATTTCAAGCTATTCAGTTTAGTCAAACAGTTCTAATTCAAACTATGCAGTTTAGTTCTATTTAACCCATAGATAGGGCCCTATCAGGTGCTACCATTCCGGGCCAGAGTAGACCTGGGAGCGATGGCAATGAAGGGGTACTCCACATTCCCCTAAGCCCCTGCATCACTGGAGCCTCACCATCAGATTGTTTAGTGTCATAACAGGACACTCCTTGGGTGGGGTCTTACTCCTCTGCAGAGGTGCAGTCGGTGTATTCTACAGCCCCAGCCGACTGGGCAAAGATCTTGAAAAGATCAGTGTGGAAGGTTAACGCTCGGGTTAGATTAAATGTATATCCGTATTCAAGATAACATAGTGACAGAAATTACTTGGAAATACGTATAGTTGTTTAAACTCCGAAAATGCTGCCTCAAAAAAAAACAACAAAAAACAAAAACACAGACGTTGGAAATCCTGCATTGTAAAAATAAATGAATGAATTGATAAACAACTAAGCTTACTAATCAACAGCCTCATTCAACCAGTAAAAGACAAAATGCAGTAAATTACTTTTAATCGTTCATATCGTTTTAATACAAAAAAAGAAAAGGCATCTTTGGAAAATGTAAGCATATTTACGAAAAAAATTGAGGATGAAATGATAAAAGCACTTTGTATATGGCAACACAACGTCATTGTCTAGCATACCTAAATTTATCATTTTCTAAGAATACTTCATTTCTAGCAGTTGTTTATTCATAGACCCACGATAGGTAAGTAAAATTAAATTTTCCCTCATATCTAAGAATACATCTTTATTCATGTACCTGAAAATTTTTATACACACATCAAATGGAAGCGGCTATTAACACATATACATTTCTATAGAATTGCCGTCGAGAAAAATGGGTCCTCATTTATTAGTTACTATAAACCCTCAATTCTTAGACTCCTATGCCCTTAACACTCGTGGGCCACTCCACACAGGGCTTTTGGATAAAAAATAACGGAAAATATAAAATGTTGTAATCTTGTATTTAACAGTTTTACACAATGTTAATTATCAGTAATATCAACGCAGAAATTATATTCTTAAACAATAGTAATAATAATAATAATAATTCAGAGGACTTTGTCGTTCCGGTAAACCACAGAGTAGAATTGAAAGAAAGCGAAAAAAAAAAAAAAGGTAAGTACCAGGACATTGCTAGAGAAATGAAAAACTAGAGAACATGAAAGTAACGGTGATACCAAGTGTAATTTGTACGCTCGGTATTGTCACCAAAGGATTGGTAAAGGGACTGGAGGACTTGGAAATAAGAGAATGAGTGGAGATCAGCCAAATTAAAACATTATTAAGATCGACTAGAATATCTGAAAAGATTCCTGCAGACTTGAAGAGACTTGCTGTCAGAGTCCTGGAGACTTGAGGAGAGTTACTGTCACTTAAACTCCAGTGAAAAACCATCAGTTAACACTGATGTGAAAAACTCTAATAATAATATACTGGTGGCGCTCGTGGTGTAATGGTTATCGTCGGCGAAAATTGATACGGTGACCGAGTTCGTGTCCTAGATGAGGCTGTTTGCATTTTACATAGCGCCAATGCCATTGGGAAAGGTATGAATCTAATTATTCCCCCTCCAGCTACTGGTAAACAGTAAGTCAGACTAGGCTATTTAACCTTGGTATGGCAACCGGTCTGAATTCATACTTAATAAACACCACTTGAAAATTGATCATGGTCATATCCTGTTCGTACGGAGGGGTTGGTAAATACATATATATTCGTACACAGGTTGAATTCTAAAGACCTATTTTTAAGTTTAAAAATTGGTATCAACCTATTTATGATTAATAATTTTGTAAAGTTGAAATTCAAATATACTGAAAAGGTCTGGAATCTGAACATCGGATTCAAAATCGACATACGTGGGTATACACGGTACCAGTATTTTCCTATCAAATGTTTCTTCATATATCTTACATGATGATCGGTGAATGAGAGTAAGGTTTACAGTTTGTATAAAAAATAAAATAATTTTTCTTTATCAATTCATATACGTAATATTGCAATTTTCTTCTGAGGAATACTTGTTAAATTACTGTCTGGTTCGTAAATTTTAATGAGACAACGAAAGGACGCCTTGATATAAAATATTTCCATTACTTTACAGAGATTGGGTTGACCTTTTTAATGCAACCCTTGAATATAGGGACAATTGTAAATATTGAGAAAGACTAAAGCTTTGCTAAGATCAGCATTATGAGGAAATTGGGGTAGTTGGATTGCATTGTGTTAATCTGCCTTGAAAATCACCGGTCGAAAACACGGCTTTTACCTAAATTCGAAGACTAACTACTCTTATAGATAATTATACAACGCAAACATTGCTGATTTACACTCATTTAATGTCAAGGGGAGGAATAAATGCGGGTTTATCAGTGTTAGAAATCCTGACTTTTACCTAGACGCGAACACATATTACATTCAGCGAAGGGCATTATTCTATTATCTCAGGCAACAAGACGGTCCACGGAAAGCCTTTTATATAAGAATCGATTTGTCATAAATATAACAATCTGTTCATTCTTTCGTCATCTTCTTAGACACAGCAGTTTAAAGGGCAGTTTATGATGGTTATTTATTAAATACATCTGCTTTTTGTCTCGCTCTTTATCTGTTCCAAGTATTTGCACATGTTTATGACACTGCATTCTACTCTTATTCTGATCAAATCCCATTCTCATGCAGATATTTCCTAGTTAGGGATTATGACACTTGAAGTATGTTGGCTTGAAATAACTCTTAGTCAAACATTACAACCAACTAAAGCCGTTTCATTGACAGCTATCGTCGTCATTTGTCTCAGACGCTCTTCGAAATTCCCGCTAAAAAGGCATACATAGAAAAATCCATTTTGCTAGAAAATATATATATAATCCCCACTATTTAGTTCAACATTTAGCTAGCTAACTGAAGTCATAAATACTAATTTTCTTTTGAGGTATTCAATCAAATGTCCACGAATAGAGGTTACTCTGAAAACATGCTTGCATGTAATCAGTATCAAATTAATTATGTGTGTTCGATTTTATAAGTATTCTGATGAGAATTCACGTTTTTATTACATTTTAGCAAACTCAAAAGATTTCTTCAATTTGCAAGGTCTGAGTTTGTTTTACTTATTTTATACAACAGAATAATACAATTCAAAATAAACTATCTTTTGCTAATATGTAATTCTATACAGGGAAGAACAACAACAATGCTTATGTATAAAGATATAATCTGCTTCTTTTCTTTTTCTTTTATAACGAAATGTACGAAATACTGGATTAAAGGAGAGAGTCGGGTAACGGCTAAGATGTACACACAGAGTGAAATACGGAATCTCAGTGAACCGCTGCTTCTTCGTTCTTCTTTTACGCGACTGGTACAGAGCCAGCTCAAAACATAATCATCTCAGCTTCTATATGTCTTTCAACTTCAGAGCCTTCGCAAGCCACTTCTTATTCTTTCTTCTGGGATCATACCCGCTTTCGACTTTTGCAAGTCTTTCTTCACACTTCTCTGATTCGTACATCGAGCATTATCTCAAGGCATCGTAGCTTCCTTATTTTAGCAAGTCTCGTACAGTCTAGACTTCTCACTCTACCTCTCAACGTAGAGCCGTCTGCCGACTCCTCCGTTCACCTTCATTCTCACCACGGGTCGAAAATCTTCAGTGGTCATACAATTTTCCGGACGCTCACGTAATTCTTCTGGTCACATTTCCTTTCGGCATGCCACCCGCGCAATTCACGTGGCATTTCCACCATGTTTGTCAAAGAAATCTTCTTTCTATCACTATTCAATATAATATTTCATATGAGGTACTCTTGGTAGAATGGTTATCATCGTAGGAAATTGGGCACAGCAAGCCGAGTTCAATTCTTAGATGAGACAGTTTGCATTTCCCATAGCACAAATACCCTTTGGAAAGGTATGAATCCAGCTATTATACGTTAACAGTAAGAGACAAGACTCTTTAACCTTGGTATGGCTACCGGTCGAGAAGGAAAACTCTGAATTCAAACCTGTTAAACTCCGCTTAAGAATCGACTTTGTGTCATATCCTGCTCGTGTGGAGGGGTTGGGTAAATATATATATATATATATATATATATATATATTGTGTGTGTGTGTGTGTGTGTGTGTGTGTGTGAGTGAGTGAGAGAGAGAGAGAGTCTATAACTTAGCAAAAACAGATCAAATCAAGATTTTATGAGATCAATAAACTTACAATGCTCTAACTTAGAGAGAAAATTTTTTTTCATTCCAATTTGGGAGTGAAAAATAATTTTGCAGAGTTTGGACGTTATTTTCTAATCATCCAAATTCTCTATATCAAATAAATAGCTATGAAATGCTAATCAGAGTCTTTCACTCATTTATAAATAGAAGCACCAATATCAGCATGGACCCTGTTACAATGAGAACCGAACAATTTCACGTTTTGTATTAACTATATATAAACAATGCCGAACCGCATTAATCACAGACATTTCTTCCTCTAGATATACAAGGCTGAAATTCATAAATATTCTAAAAGATGATATTCTCTGTCGGTAATCATTTAGATATTTAAAAAATCTCCATTCATCAAATGTAAATGACATAGAAACATAGTTTTCGGGGTTACTTTATGTTTACAAATTTTTAGATGGACAAACCTTTCTTTAGAAACTTCCAGGTCAAATGGAAAATGTCATATAGTTAGCAAGGTAGGAAAGTGAGCAGACATCAATCTCTGCATAATACTTAACCAAGGAGATTCTCCTCTTGTGAGTCCTCGTGTCGTACTGGTTAAAGTGCTAGATTGAGGCCTCAAAGTAGGCGAGTTCGAACTCCAGTTGCCCTATTAAGTTCATTTTAAGACTAACACCTTTGAGAAAGGTAAGAGCCCTTTTATCCTCCCAGCTATAGGTTAAATAGTAACTCTGCTGTTCTTTTACAAGGATGATTTTGGCATTAAATTACTCATGAAGGATGATATACCATTAAACAAATAAAACAAACCCTCTTCTTGGTCAGGCTTGTTACAGTTAATCTACAAATGTGTTGATCAGGGAAATCAACGTTCTCTTTTGTCAATATTAAACAAATGACAAATTGTTCGAGATACTCGAATTCAGAAGTAGTAAACCTTGGTCACGTGAATATATTTATCGGTTGGCGAAAAATATACTTATTGCTAGTGATCTGAAAAGGAAAGAAGAAACAAAAATATTGCCTTCAGTAGCTTCTATTTTAGACTTACCTAGTATGATTTAAGGGAAATAATTTCTTTTTATGCAAGTGGTATTTTTCTACTTGACTTCTCTTATTGACTAAATTTACTTAACGTAGAACGATAACAATCAATAAAACGATAAATACGTACAAATAAGAATCAATACTCCCTTCTTTTTTTCGTGAAAAAGCTATTATCCTTGATATTTTACTTTTTGCGAATAACTTATTATAAATAGAATATGTCATTCCAAAATTTGTTCCATTCTAGTGATCAAGAAGTTATTGTTTAAAAAGAACTCTTTATGAAGCATTTCGTCCCCTTTCTTCATGAAATGATTTTTTACAATGTAAACGTAGTATAAATGATAACCTGCTACTAAAAAGATTCCTATGCGTACTTGAGAAAATTTTTCAGATTATTGCTAATGTGAGCACATATTCCTAAAAAGGTTTGTCACGCCTGCTGTAAGGAAACAGAAGCAAAACTTTAGACTTTAATACCTGAAGAACAGGAGTTTACTTACGCTCAGTTTTATATCATAGAAAAAGAGGCTAGGGTAAATAATTAACAGATTTAATTTGTAAGGTCAGTCTATTTAGTAATGAAACTGATTGTGGGAAAATTTTTTATCGTCAACTTAATTCGAAATAAATAAACTAAATAATGAAGACAGCTTGTTGGACAAAGATAATCTCAGTCAGACAAGATCTCTTCAAAATTCTAACAGCTGATAATAATAAATAATATTAAGAACAATCCCATTATTTTCTCGAACATTATTGTATATACATTTATCCATTGTTTTCTGTTATTTTGTTACCATATTGAAATAACATTCGTATTCGCTTGAACTAAAAAGAGGACTGCTCGTTAAAGTGTCATCAGTGAAAAAACCAAAATAACTATTGGTAAAAAATCCCAGCTTCAACATTCCATCTGGTATTTTTTTTTTCAAATCTACCCATCTTTTTTTTTGTGAGGAGGCGCGGTCAATGGTCATCGTTTATTTCGCTACCTTCTCAATCATTCCATGATGGAACTGTAAATTAATGAAATAATAATTCACAGACATACATAATAAGCAAAAAGAGGGTAACAGGGGATATCGGAATAAAGACGAAAGGAGGTGAAAGAAAGAAAGTTATATAAATAAGTAAACGGAGAAGAGTGCCCTCTTCCCTTCATTTGATACTGTCAGGAGGAAACTTTCTTTTCATCTGGGATTCTCTTCTCGGGCCTTTGTGGAGAGAGGAGAGAAGATTTATACTTCGCTATTTTTTCTAATTAAAAAAGAGTGAGTCAACTATTGTTGGTGTGATTGATGTTGGTTGTTTAATAATCCATAGCCAAGGTAGTGAACCTTGGAGGGATTTTAAAAAAAAGTTATTTAGAGCCACCATTGTATCTTGTAGGGCATAATCTACTTTTGGCAGCCCTGTTGGTTCGGGTAGTAGAATACGCCGAATATTGCAGAGGCGGTTAGACGCCCCCGGTCACCAACAAGTATCCTGGGTATAGCCCTAAGCTGCATCTGATGGTGAGGCTCCAGTCCTGGAGGTTTAATGGAATGTGGAATATCCCTTGCTATTGCCAGGTCCACTGTAATCCGAATTGATACTACCTGTTGGGGTTCTATCTAAGGGTCAAATAGAACTGTTCAATCATTTACTAAGGATTATGATTATTAGTTATTAAAAACTATACAGCTATGGGCAAATTATTCATATTACTTAGGAATACTTGATAAATAATTTATAGTTGAAAGTATTTAACTCTGTGCAAACAAATGATTAATATCAAAGAGAATTATTTGTATTTGATAGTTAGATATTTAAAAATGTTGCTGTGTGCAAATAGATGAGTTCGAATAACTTTTAAAAATCAAGTTACCTACCAATTCTTAAAAAAATTATATACAAGCAGGATTTAGTATTAAATAATCCACAAGGGTTGATATGCCTTAAAACACCAACCAACCAACCAACTAAAATCTACCGTGCTTTCATTTTGGATGTAGCTTTTCCCTTTCTTTACTTGTATCCTTCTTTTCTATTCTACTCTGAACGAGTAATTACAAATTATACTTTTTGCATCATGATTGATTATTTAATCAAATTATTAGTAGAAAAAGAAATAAAGAGCAATAAGAAAAGAAACAAAGTTTAAAAGAGAGAATAAAGAGAAATATATATTTAAAAAAAAAAAAGCATAAAAGAAATAAAGAAAAATGAATAAATCTGGAAAAATGAAAGAAAGAAAGAAACGATGAATTAAAAAAATGAAGAGTGGAGGGAATTTAAGAAAAAGAAAAAGCAGAAAAATAAGCTTGAAAGAAAGAAAGAAAGGACAAAGAATAAATAAAACAAAAAAAACAGAAAAGTAAGATATAAACAAAGAAAAAGAAATTTATATGAAAAATGGAAAAGAAAGAAATATGAAAGGAAATGTAAGAAAGATGAAAAACGTCTTGAAAGAAAGTAAAGGAATTTTTCTTCGACAAGGATTAAAAGCTGAAAATAGATTAATAAGTATAAATTGATTGATGGATAGAACATTAAAACGAGGCTGTGAAAGAAAGAGAAATGCTCCGTTCAACATGGCATCTCAGTCATTATTATCCGGTTAGCCGTGCAATAAAGCTTGACCCCCAATCTTATTAGAGACGATTGTTATAGCAGTTATAAACATCCAGAAAGCGTAATTTAGAGAGAAAAATGTGATGGAAAAGCCCAGTTTTTTAAGATTTAGCTTGCTCTAACTTCAACTTGGTTTTCTGCTGTCTTAAACGACCAGATATACTTCGTTAGTGTTAATATGAATACTTATTTTTACGAGCTAATTTGTATCCGAGTGAAACAGCTTATTGTCTTCTCTAATAACGAAATACCAATTAGGGAATGATAGCTCAGAGGCCAGGTACCAGATTGCTAAGTCTTTAGCAAAATTAATTAGATTCTTATACTTTTCCCTTTCACTCCTGAATAATATCAGTTTTCATAACTGGCGTTGCTTGTTTATCTCAGAAACTGCTTCGATCTCTTCTGTACACTTTTGCAAAATCCTTTAAGTTCAGATTGAAAATATTTTTTTTATTGTGAAACGGCATCATTTACATTTAAATTAATACCTACTCGCAAATTGTTTGTTCCTTGACTTGTGGTAATCAAATCATTAATTTATAGAATTTGAATTTCAACATTACAAAACTACACTTGTTTACATATAGGTTCGCAATATAAGCTTTCTAACAATCAGAGAGTCCCAAATAGATACTTACCTAATAAGCTTAGTTTTGTCTGGCATAAATCACATATAGCTGAATACTCTGTATGGCTCCCACTCACATGAATGAATCGTCTAGAAAGATTAGAGAAAGTATCACTAACGTATTCTTATGCTAAGTTGTATATAAGTATTTACCCAACTCCTCCACGTGGGTAGGATATGACACAAAGTCAATTTTTAAACGGAGTTTAATAGCTTTGAATTTAATATTTTATTTCTTCTCGATCGATTGTCATACCAAGGTTAAAGATCTCAGTGTGCCCTACAAGTTAGTCATAGCTGGAAGTAGAATAGATGAATTCATATCTTTTCCCCGGCTATTAGGGCTATTGAAAATGCCAGCAGCTTCGTTTAAGATATGAAGTTTGTTTGCAATGTTCATTTCTTACAACAATTACATCACAAGCGCCTCCAAAAGACAAATCAACATAATCTTTTTCATTTGACAGTTTCATTAATTCTTTATAATCGTACATTAGGACAAATCTCTTTCGGGCATATCTCGTTCAATAAGACTGATTGAAACTTTTAAAAGACAACGATATTTTTTTAAAACTGTATACACTATTTTACGATCTCCCTATAGAAGTTATGACATACAATTCTACCAAGAAAAAAATTCAGATAATCATTTAAATAACTCAACAAGATGAGAGGAATAAACAGAGAGGAAACAATATATGTATTACAATGGTCAGTACATTGATTTCTAAAGTCCTTGATGGAATTTAAACCTCATCGAATATTCAAAGTGTCAAGGCTTCACTTAAAAAGTCGGCCCTATCTCAAGAATAAGGAAAAGAAATGGAATGTGGGAAAACAAGATACATTCCTAATAAAATTAAACGAGGGGATAACAGGGAGAATGAAAATACGAAATCATCCGTCCTTCAAAAGGAGCGTCAGTTCACTTTATTATATTTACCAACCACTCCGCTCGGGCAGGATATGACACAAGGTCAATTTTTAAGCGGAGTTTAACAGGTTTGAATTCAGAGTTTCCCTTCTCCTAGACTAGTCACCTCACCAAGGCTGAAGAACCAGTCTGCCCTACTATTTATCCATAGCTGGAGGGAGAATAATTGGATTCATACCTTTCCCAAGGGTATTAGTGCTATGTGAAATGCAATCAGTCTCGTCCAGTATTTGAACTCGTGTCACCGTGTCTATTTCCTACGACGATAACCATTACACCACGGGCACCTCTTCAATTTCACTCGTCAGTTCACTTTATAAAAGTATAAACATCAGGTTTTCTGGTAAGCATGACGTATACCCTTGTGTAGAAAGGGCAAAAATAGGGATAATATTAAAATAGAAATAAATCATTATTGTGGTACGTATATATATATATATATATATATATATATATATCCATCCCCACCGCCACGAGCAGGATATGACACCACGTCAATTTGTGTTTCCTTCTCCTAGATTGGTTGCCTTGTTAAGGTTAAAGAGCTTTCCTACTATTTACGCATATCTAGTGGGGGTGGAGAACGGATGGATTCCTACCATTCCCAAAGGCAGTAAACTGAACTGAAATGCAATCGGTCTCGTCGAGCATTTTGACTCGGGTCGTCGATTTCATTATGCTACGGCAATAACTATGACGTTAAGCCCACCTCCGCTCGCTCGCGTGCGCACAATATATATATATATATATATATATATATATATACACACACACGTGTGAGTGTGACAAAGCTCAGACTCTTTTATATATATGTATATATATATACACACACACAATTAGATACACAGTTTGATGTATGCGTATGTATATTCATATATGTACATATACTCACATGTTTATTTTGTTTAATGTCTTAAACTTCGTGGATTATTTAATGCCATATCTTGTATATATGATTTTTAATGGATAGTTTGTAGTTAACTTTATTTTAAGAGGTCGTTTGTTTGCTCACATTTTAAATGTTTTCAAATATTTGCTATCTCAGCGTAATTGATCCTTAGACATCACCTTCTCGCCTCTCTAAAATAGAGCAGAGTTAAATATTTTTTGCAACTGTACCAATTTGAAGAATACAATTGGGACAATCAAAATATGCTAGGGCTTGTCATGACCAGCCGATTTATCGAATTGCATCTCCCGTCTGACCGTGTAGTCCAGTAAGGACCAGGGTGGAGCGTTGCAGGTCATGTGACCACTTTGATGGCCGGGTTACGGACTGCTCAGCCTCCAGTCTTCAAGTATTACGAGTTGCCACTCACAGCTAACACGTAGTCTCCTTGAAGAGCTCTTTCCTTTCTGCATAGGTGCAGTCGTCGTATTCTACAGTTCCAGCCGGCTGGGTGAGCATATTTCTTTATGTATATATATAGACGCAAAGAAATAAGTGAACATATGTCTATATATGCATACCTATCTTTCTATGTCTAAACCTTATATAATAATAATAACCATAATAATGTTATATATATATATATATATATATATATATATATATATCATTATTTAATATTCAATTTAGACTTACATTAGTCACGGCAAACCATTCAGAATTTCATTCATCAGGGTGTGTGCGAATGTGTGTGAGTATGCATATATATATATATATATATATATATTAAAGCGTGGGTACAGCTACTTTTAAAATCTACAATGCGTGAATGCCACGCGTGACAGGTGAAAAAAAGTAAAACACCTGCTCCAACAGGTGCGAAAATAGGTAAACCTGGTTTCTCGTTATTCACATGCTGCCTCAAACTGTGACTACAACGAGACCGGCAAACAGCAATACAACAACACCGATATATAATACTACCATTACTACAACAAACTTGACTTTCAATTATTACTAACGCTTACCTACAGCCAATTACTTCTACGCGAACACAAGAATATTTACTAGTATCTTCTAACAATAACAATATTAATGAAAAAAAAAAAATCAGTAAAAACAATTTGGTTTTATTAATTGTAAAATTACAACGGTAGCTTATCACAATTTTGGTTCAAATTCTCCTTTAAAGAAATTGTTAGCAAGATCGGTTCGTCGACCATTGCTACTAAGTTGGATCCTCATCGACCAATCTAATAGTGACTTTACTCGAATTTATTACATAACTTGGGTCTTTTTCGAGGATAAAACAGTTGCCAAATGTCAGTGTTCGATCCAAGGTAAAAATAATTTTTCGAATACTGTTTTTTTTTTCAAGACAAGCCGCTCTCGCTTGGGGGATTAGCGCAAAATAATATTCCTCTTCTTACTTGGTTTTGTATTGAACAAACCTAGGTTAGGAAATATCATTAGATTATCTCAATTTTTTTCCTAGTCCTTTACTATAAAGTGGTCGCGAACAATCTAGTTTAACATCGTGAGTTCGGTCCTCGCTGCAGTTACCGCCACTGTAAATCTGAGCCTCTTTAAATGCTTGTAGAATGAAGTTTTGCCTATGAATTCAATCTTGTATTTAACTACTTCCCCATATGCGTAGGAAGAGACATATTGTCAGTTTCATGAGAGAGTCAACGCGCACACGCGATGACAAAGACTAAATTTCCCCGTTCCACGTGGTCAGTCACGAAGGCGCCAAACTACTTCGATCCATTCCCTTTGTGCAATGGGAAAGTGTTGCTTAGGAGTTTGAAACCTTGGGACAAGACTCATCTTGTATTTTATTGCGTCCAATGTGTAAACAAACACAGGATAGCATCTCGTCTAAAGAACACAGCTGAAGACAAAGAACATATATTCTATTTACAGTCAGAGGAGGTAGCGGAATGTTACCTTCTTATTCTAATGAATTTGATCCTGTGAGGGGACTCCATTATTGTGCGCTCATAGTAGATATAGCTAAGCTAAATAAATATTCGTAGCTTTTATCTCTAACATACCTTGCTAAAATTCTCTCGGAAAAAAATTCGTAGGATCTTACAAAAGTATTAAAAAGCTGGATGAAGCTACTCTTACTTACATACAATATGTCCCTCAGAATCTTTAATTTTTACCTACTGAGTGGGTACACCGCTCTTCTTAGCTATGTCTGCATTTTTGCTGTTAATGTATAATGTTATGCATATATTTCTTTTGTACATGAGTCCTATATCATCCACTACACTTTTTTACTTGTTTCTCTGTATCGTCATTCTAGACTACAAATGTCTGATTCAAGTTTGTTTAAAAACTGACAACATTTTTCTTTCTTGTCACTTTCAACAATATTTAGTAATTTTCAAGATGAAGTTTGAGATAGTATTTGAATTGAGAGAAAATTTGATGTTTTGGTTGGACCTATGGTGATTCTTACGTAAAAGATATATTTCATATTTTCTCATGATTATAATGTAGCTAATCACTGAAACACATGTAAATCGTCTGCAATGATTTGAAATTTGAGTCTCCATATTCATCAAATGTTAAATTTAGTTAATATACCTGTTCCTAGGTTAAAGGGATTTTTATTCAATGTTGATTTCTTTTATCTTTATGATTATGGCTTCAAGTCTTATTTCAACCAAGGAAATCAAGAAATCTAATAGAGTAAATTTTATCTGAATTCATTAAGGATAACATGTAGACACTGAAAATGACCAAGAATGATTGAATGCGTTCTGAGAAAAAAATTTGACATTTCTTCGTAAGTTTATATGAAACTGAATATGTATTTTAATTTACTCAACCTTTACTGTAGAGGTAGTATCCCTGGATTACAGTAAATGATATACAGACAAATACAGTACAATTCATTCTATATTGTAAACTCATTTACAACGCATTCTTATAATAACTATGAACAATAAATGTACGGGTAATATAGCTGAGTTATAGTAAATGATCACATATACAGATGAGTACTTGCATAGATTAAAAAATAAACGTAACAACAGTCTCTGATTCAATACTAATACACTATATTCACTCTTGAAGAGTTAACACAGGCCGATACTTTCCCAGATTGTTGCAAACGTTGTACATGTTATTATATCACAAAATGACTGAAACTTTTGAACATTTTATCAGAATATTTATGCCTCTTAACATGCATCAAGAGTATGCAGGTTAAAATGACACTTTCAGAGTGTTGCAATTGTATTTTTCATATATGTATTTTTTAATGGCTTGATCAAACATGTCTTAAAACAAAAAGCAGAAAAAAAAAAACAAACCAAAAAACTTTACATCCCATGCCTTTCGTCTTCAGTTTCAAAATCTGCATTATCCAACCAATTATCATTACTATTTATGGGAACCATTCATTAAACCACCTAATACAGCATCTTGTCACTAGAGCCGAGTTGGTGATATTCATTTAGACGAATTCACATCGAACTGAATCAAAGAACTCTTCTCCAGTCAGCCTGTGAGACTAACTGTGAATAAATAAGTCCTCCCACTTCATCTCCTACTACAATAATAATTTCTTTTTTTTTTTCCTTCCAGCGTTGAAGGGCACCCCACCACGTCTTTTCCTCGTCACGTGTCTGTTGATTTACTTTTATAAGACCGCTAACTGTTTTTCTTTTATTCTTTGCCATGTTTCTTGCTTACCACCACCCTTGTCACTCACTGATTCGCGTCCAAATCGACCCGCGCTGACTTGTCACCTTCTCAAAATAAATAAATCACAGTGCCATTGTCTGTGCTCGTTCTCATTGAGTAACGTTGCCATTTCATCTATTGATCAGCAAATAGTCGGTCGGATCTTATAAGTATTGTGAAACTCTTAACTTTCTTTTGTTTTTGACATCCAATTTAATTTATAGATGCTTTTATAGCAAGAACTGTTTATTTGTGTGTGCGTTTTTGCATGTGTGTGCGTTTGTGTTTGTGTGTGCGCATATGTGTATATATATATATATATATATACACATATGCGTAAATCGATAAGTACGGAGCCTAATCACGAAAATAGCATTTATTTTACATCTGTAATTATTTCTTAATATAAACTCTTTCCTTTTCAATGCACTGATGTCCGGGGGAAATATTTATTGCGAAAATCGAACATTATCCAGTGAAAATGTCAGATCGAAATTCAGCTGTCAGGTTACGTACATTCTGCGCTGGAATGAACGCGCGTGCGCGAGAAAAAGAGAGATGTACAAATCCATTTCCTTTCAGACTATTCTAACCAACTAAACAACACGCTCGTGCATACATATCACCATTAGATTGTAATCAGTTGATAACATCTTAACATTATATAACACAAGAGCCAGAGCAAATGATTAGATTATTGGGCAGAACATTGGACGTTCTCATATCTTGTGGCATATGATTTTTTAAAATTTATTTTTACAACTGTTATTCAAAGTACGACAAAGATTCAAGTTTACATATTTCTCTATCTTACTACTTACCTTTTTGTAATAATGAAGGCCATCTGCTTATTTATACAGCATATTATGATTTTATCTCTCACCTTCCTTTTCTTCCTACACTCACACGTGTGTGTATATATATATATATATAATATATATATATATATATATAGAGAGAGAGAGAGAAATAGATAGAGGGATAGGCGCTTAGCGTAACGGATATCGTCATGAGAAATGGGTTTTTGGCTTTTTATTCCGTGCTTATGCCCTTGGGAAAAGTATGAATTCATTTGTTCTCTCGTCAGCTATGGTAAACAGTAGGCCAGACTGGGTTCTTTAGCGATGGTTAGGCAAGCAGTCTAAGAGAAGGAAAACTCTGAATTCAAACCAACTTTACTCCGCTTAAAACTTACCTTGTGACACATCCTAGCCGTGGTGGAAGGTTGGGTATATAAATGTATATATTTGTGCAGGTATTTTCCTAGAGTTTAGCATCTGTTGTGATGCAGTAGATAGCATTATGTAAGTCTCAGTAAAAGATCAGTCAGTATTATATATATATATATATATATATATATATATATATATATATACCTATCTACATTTGTACTTGTGGTGCTAAGTGAAGTATAACTCAACCCTCCAAATAGGGAATACCTGATTGAATTCTGACACTATGCCCAACTGAAGCGAACCACATGCACGGGAGAAAGAAAGAGTAACAGATGTGGTATTCCACTTTGTCAATACATACAAACAATTCGATAACGTCCACAGCTGGCTATACATGGCGATTAGCTTTTCCCTCTGTTGACCTTCAAAATTTGAACTACTGTTCACAAATAAAAACAGTGTTGTCAAGTGAACTACGCCAAGCTTTGTCTTGCACAGTAGTCCAAGCATTAGACTTAAGGTTATGAAGTTTAATGTTCCCAATAATATCCCAATAATCAATGTGAAAATATTTGACATTACAACTGACCTGTGTGAAGTTCAGTATATGATCCAATCCAAATGTATGCACATAAATAAGTACACACCTACCAATATTTTAAAAATAAAAAAGTTAATTTTCTTCTAAACCAAAAATACCAATATATCATCGAGTGTAATCTAATATTAAACAATCAAATCGGATGTTATTTGGCTTTATTTATTATCAAACTTCAACAGCATTAAAAAAATGATGATAAAATATTAATATGTAGAAATCCCCAAATTAGTGCATGTATTTTTAATGCAATATTATTTTTGTTTATATAGTTTCAATACTGTAGTGTCTGGTAATCGAAAATACTTAATAATATCCGTTTTGATTGTATAATGCGCCACTAGAGATAATAAAATAATAAAAGTTTTGTAAAAACTAAAATGTTTCAAGACATGGAAACAGCTAAGCAACGTATATAATAAATTGGCGAATTCAAGATGAGTTACAGTCATTTCCCCATACTTTCTTATCTGCAGTTTTGGTGAAATACAGGACTGTGCTAGTTTAACTATCTCCACAGTGACTTGATCAAATTTCGTATGACTTTTTTTAATTTACTAAATAAATATTCATCTCAACATAATATTTGAAAACATCGAGGATAATAAGAAAAAAACTGGCCATTGCACAAAGCATTTAATCAATGATTATTCGAAAACATAATGAATCGTTAGTCCAATTAAGTATGTTTCCACTTAACTATTTGACCAATCGTCACTTCATCATCAACAATTCTCTTCGGACACCCTATACTGATTAACAAGTGGCAATTTTGAGTTTATTTAAGTGTGTATGCCGCGTATTTGTGCAAGTGTTGATGAATATGTACGTATGTATCTTAATAGATTCATAATCTCTGTAAAGTATAAATGTTTTTGTTCGTTAGTCATGAGATAAATTGCAAGTAGGTATTTATCCAACCCGTCTGCCACAGGTGGAATATGATACAAGGTCAATTTTTAAAATTGCTAAAGAACCAAGCCTGCCCAGCTATTCACCCATAATTGAGGGAAAAAAATGAAGGAATGCAAGTTATAAAAGTTGTGCCATCATCAACTCAACGGGAACATAAGAGTATGTGCGTGCACGTTAGGTGTCTCAACATGTTCTCTGCACCTAATAGCTAGGTAACCAGAGACTGAAAAGAAGAAAAAAGAAATTCGGTGTCTATTCAATAAGGAAATACTGGTAATTTTTTTTGCACAGACGAAGTGCTCATAAGTTTACAATAGGCTATAGAAGCTCTTTTAAAAAGAATCAACCATCTTGAATTCTTTGAAATTCGAATAAAATTATTTTCAATTCACACTAAATAGATGCGATTCTTATGAAGACCATCACAAACGATGTAGTTATTTACTAAGCTTTGCTTGTGGTGGCGCAAGACCGGATATATGGGGTAAATACTGAGACCCGAGATCACTTGTAATGGTCTATCAGTCTAGCTTGCTAAAAATTACACCACACGAGGCGAGGCGTTCATGCACAAACAAAACAAAAAAGGTGAATGATATTTATAATTGTCATGTTAAATGCTATGTTGAGATCTTGACACCTATTAGGCCAATATCTTCCCAGAAATACAATCAGTTACTATTATTCACAAATGCCCTAACAAACACACCTATTTATCTTTGTATGATTAAAATGCGGATTCATTGGCCTTTATTTCTAAATAGATGCACCTCTCTTTCTTATGCGTATTTTCACTCGTGTGTATAGGCTTATTGATGTTTTATTATGATATGGATGTTTCTTTTCGGCAAGTGGGTTGACGGATCATTTACTATAGAAGAACTTATAACTCTCTCAGTCTGTAGTTAAGTGGGAGAGAGAAATAAATAAAAATGAGTCACGAAGAAAAAAAAAGAGTTATGGGTGGATGAGGCACGAGAAAGCGAGGGGATTGAACGGGGAAATAAGAGAAGAAAAAAAGCAAAAGGTAAGTAGTAAGGAAGACAAAAACTGATTTTGTTTATTGATAAATCAGCTTCATCGAATGGGTTATATAATATTAAATGCCGCAAGATCCAATTTTAACTTATAAGCTCGTTATTTCAGGCTGGCAGCTATTTTGCTATACACCATACAGTCAATATTTCAGGGTGACTGCTATTTTTACTATAAACCGTAAGGCCGATATTTCCAAGTCAGGGGAATCCCGTCTGATACAAGTAATGAGATATTTAATATAATGGGCTTTCATGGGCTTTCTATTGTAATGATTTGATAGCTTTAAATAAAATGTCTACATCCTAAAGGGATACATTTTGAACTGCTTTTCATTCCTTTTTGTTTTTGTGAGCTCTATACACTCAAGTATTTAAATACCAAAAGGCTTCGAATTAAAAGGGTTGATAATGAAAGAAGAACGAGCAAAAGAAATAAAACAAAGGAGACAGAGAAATAAATGATGGAACAGACTTTATATATATATATATATATATATATATATATATTAGGATAGCATAGAGGGAGTCAAGGGCGTTTGGCGACTGCCAGTTTCTCTCCAATGCAATCAGATCAAGAGATTGACTCAATATCTATACTAACTATATAAGTAGTAAAGTTGGCGACCGTAGTCGAGGGCGACTAGAAGGCTCCCTTTTCGATAGCTACTACACCGAGGTGTAAGGGAAGGCGCTACTTCTTGTCTTGGATTGCTCCACTTTACCCACGATACGTACCTTATATTGCTGAGTATTAAGCAACGAGGTATCAAGTACCATTTTTCAAGTCTTTGGTATGACGAGACCTGGAATTGAACCCAGGTCTCCCAGATCATTGGCGAACACTCTACCCACTGGGCCATATACCAAATTACATTATTGATATATGACTGAGATATACAGAGGCCAGCTTCGTAGTTTAAAAAGTTGTGCATTCCGATTGGTACCATTGTTAGGTGTTTCAGCTCAGGTATGACCCGTAATTTCGAATACTAATTTTCTAGGCAGGTAAGTCCTCCAAATTTAGAAGATTGCGCTACACCCAATCTTCTCGTCCCCTTTCCCACCAATCTGGCCTTGCGCCGTATTTAGCTAAGCGTAGTAAATATCGAGAAAGTGAAAGAGAAAAAGAATGACAAGAGAGAAAAGAGAAAAATATAAGAGAATACAACCGAACGAAAGAATGTCGGAGCAGACATTCCTTCAAGTAAAAGCAAGGGTGTGAAAGCTCGTGGCACGATTTAGGCCACATTCGACCGGCAGAACGTGGGTGGCGTGCGTGATCTTTTTTTTGGTAAGTGCATTTGCTTTGTTAATCGACGTATTAGTAATATAGTTTTGCTAGGGAACGGCCGGGTGGCTCGTTTGTGCGCCACGGCCAACCGCTGTTAGTAAATTCAAGTTCCAATCAAAAGATTTCAGTGGCTTGTTCGGTAACCGGTGAAAACCTGTTGGCACTTTTTTTTTCACGATTCTACAACCAATCAGTCAAAGTTCGTTTATTTATATCTATATAAGCCTGTTATATGCATAATTACGAACTTCATATAGCTATCTATCGAAAGCGAATGTTCTGTCATTGCAAATGCTTAAAAAATACTTTATCACTTCTTTATATATTTCAATTTTGACCTTTCAAGTTCTATAAATATTTCTGGCAAAAGAAAAGGGTAATAAGAAAGCAATGTATTTTGCTATATATATATATATATATATATATATATATATGTGTGTGTGTGAGAGAGAGAGAGAGAGAGAGAGAGAGAGAGAGAGAGAGAGAGAAATGATTTAGGTGGATTATTACTAATTTATACTTTCTCTCTCAGTCTCTGGTGAGTCACACTGTCACAGCAGGGTTTAGAAGACGCCAACTGCATTCCCCGCAGAGGGTTAAGGCCCTTTCAAAACTGTGTGTCACGAATATGAAAGAAACTTCATTCGGTGGTAGGGCTTCAAGTCAGGTCCTCTGGGGATTGGGAATTCAGCGCTTCAATCATCATTTCTCCTGGTACCACTTTGACTCGAAGAGGTAGTAGGTGTTAGGGTCTCATCTATGAATCAAATAGATCTGTTTGAAAATGATCTATATTATATAGGAATACGTATGTGTGTGTGAATTAATTTGTTTGAATAAACAGAGTTAACTAGATAATGAGAAAAGTATAGATCGAGGTTATATATGTACGTACTTAATCTAGTTGTCACACAACTTAATAATAAGCGTGGAGCACCCAATGCGAATAGAACTCAACTCTGACGATCTGATAGCCTAACTCACGAAACGCCTGAATGGGATAACATCGATAACTGCGAAAAGGCTTAGATAAATTGATCAACTATTGAAGAAAATCTGAAAACTAAATTGACTGACATGTCTTAATTTTGATGTCAGAAATAATTTCTATAAAAATTCTCTTAAAAATCAGACAAAGGGGTGTCCTCGTGGTGTAATGTTTAAAGCGATGGACTGCGGAATCGTAATACGCGAGTTCGTACTCCAGTCGCGCTATTACGTTCACTTTCGGGCAAATACCCTTGGGAAAGGTATGAACCCCCTTATCCTCCCAGCTATGGGTTAAATAGTACCACGACTGTTCTTCTAGGAGAACGACTTTGGCATTAAATAACCTAAAAAGAGTTGATATGCCATTAAACAAAGAAACCAAACCAACCAAACCAGACAAAGTAATCGTGGAATTATCGAAGTAAAATAAAGCTAAAGACTCATTATATTGAACTTAGTAAGATGTTTTCCATATTCAGTGACTGAGCAATAAAATAGACAAAGAGAATAGTATTTTCACGCATTTTTTAATACAAGGTCAAATGATTTAAGATCGTAAATCATCTTACGTTACTCTTCATCGCATGGTGAGTTAGGGACTTTAATAGAACACATGACTGGTTGGTGTACTTTTAAGTTCCTCAAAGTCATTATCAAATTTTCGATCAAGGTCGATGAGCATCGTTTAAATATCTAGTTACTATTTGTGTTAAAAACTCAACGTGTAGAAAACATTTTTTCTGAATTATAAGGTAACATAGTCTTCCACTTAACTCAGTGAATATATATATATATACTGCGTAACGGACTATTGACAAAGTGACAATTTTCAATTTTGTCCAAAAAGTACAAGTTAAAATTCAAGGAAATTTTTCCAGGATGGTCGCAACAGTTATATGCGAGTGCTGTTTCAAAATTGTAAGGTTCTGCAAAAATATACAGGAACTATCTAATTTACTTAAATTATAACTCTTCCAAATTATTAATGACGTGTAATTCAAACTCATGTAAACAAGTAAGTCACGCTTTAATTACTTCATATACTGATTGTTATGGATACATAGTCACTAACATGAAATAAACAGAAATCAAAATGTCAAAATAACTTGGATAAGGCGCCGGTCAATATTTCATGTTTAATTCTAGATCTCCTCTGATGTAACTCCATGTTATACCTTCCCTATTGTTTACCACAAGTCCTCCTTTCTTCTAAATTTGTGTCCATTCTCATAAACTCGTCGCTTCAGAATGTCTCAACGAGGGTCGATAAGGGTAACTTGAAAAGGGATCCTTATCGACCCTCTTACGTACCTTCGTAAGAGCTGCAACAAAATTTTCCACAGTTTGGTGCTATATTTCCATTGTTTGGGATATTTCTAATGTTAATTTACTTTTTGAAAGTTCTAGCAGACTTCTCAGAAGCGGTCAAGTCACATTTGCAGTCTATGATTGCTCGATAATAAAGTCTAGCATTAATCTAAAATACTGAGTATCATATTACTCAAGAAAATGCCTGCAGTTTGTTTACACTTGTAAAGAACCTTACAATTTTTTACATAGTACGTGCATATAACTTGTCATCATTCTTGGAAAATTCTGTTAAATTCTAACTTGTAGTTTTTGGATAAAATTGAAAACTGTCACTTTGTTATTAATTTGTTACGCGGTGTTTGTGTGTATGTGTGTGTGTGTGTGTGTGTGTAAAATGAAAAAAGTGATAAGTAAGAATAGTTCTTTTGCGTTATTTATTTTTTGATTGTTCTCAACTAGTTTCGACCTTAAGTCATCGTTAGTTGAAAACTATGAAGTGGGGAAGCTTTTTTACAAAGTAAGATGTGTGATGTAAGAGAAGCGAAAAAAATGAATTGGTGACCAAGAATGTCCAATCGTCAAATGAAAATTATGATATGATTTGGATAATAGTGTTTCCAAAATGCCAATAAAAAAAGCAATGTGCCATTAATTAAATATAATTCATGGAATATAGACTGTGACCCCTGTGTTTCGTGGAGTTTTTTGCAAAATAACAATCATCTGGCAGTAAAGAAAATGAAATGAATCGAAAATCCAAAAAATACGAAAAAATACAAAAACCGTTGGGATTTCGTATGAATGTTTACGTGTGGTTGTAAGAGTGTGAGTCTATGTGGGTGAGTGCGTATGCGTGTATGTGTTATAGTTACGTATGGATGCGTGTTTTTATGAGGTTAAGCCAGGCTACAAACGCAGCGCGTTGTGTAAGCGGATGTGAATTCGTGAGTGTATCTTAATATTTCGTTACATTATTTTATTTCTCTGTGTGTAGGTTTGGTTTGGTTTGTTGGGTTTTATGGCATATCAACCTTTGTAGGTTATTTAATGCCAAATCCATTTTTACGTAAATAATCTGTTCTATTTGAAACAATTCAGTTTAGCATAAGTACACAGTTTAATTGTCAAAAAATTTCTATTTCAAACTATTCAAGCAGTTATATGTAACAATTGAGTTAAGTGTAAATACAGTTTTAATGCCGAAAAACAGTTCTATTTTAAATAATTCAGTTAAGCATAAGCACGCAGTTTAAATGTAAATACGGTTTAATTGTCAAAAACATTTCTATTTCAAGCTATTCAGTTTACTCAAACAATTCAGTTTAGCATAAGTATATTGTTAGTTCTATTTAACCCATATATAGGGGCCTATCAGGTGCTACAACTCCCGGGCAGAGTGGACCTGGGAGCAATGGCAATGAAGGGGTACTCCGCATTCCCCAAAGCTCCAGCACTGCTGGAACCTCACCATCAGATTGTTTAGTGTCATATCAGGACACTCGTTAGCGGGTGTCTTACCCCTCTGCAGAGGTGCAGTCAGTGTATTCTACAGCCCCAGCTGACTGGGAAATCTGTGTGTAGGTGACTATTATTATATAATAGCTCTTTCATAGATATTGAGCACTCTCCATATTATATTGCACTTGGTTCGACACATACCAACAAAGTGATTTAGCGACAACCAACACTGTTTTAATATATATATATATATATATATTATAAAAAGTGTCACATTAATTGTATTACCTTTGCTTTGAAGAACCGTTTCATTTCTTTTAGAGTAAATATATTTGTTGAATTCTCAAAACTGCTCTGAAACTATTTACAAAACTACATGAACTATTTCTATTATGATTATTATACTTCGGATCCAGTTGATAAGCAAATATTCACTTGTCTTACTTAGTCGGCTGGTTTCTTCCTTTTGTTAGTTACTATCATCAACATCGGTGATTTTAATCAGTGACTCTGTAATTTTACTTGTAAGATAATATGCAGGTTCAAGTAGACACGGAAGGAGAAATATATCACCATGAAGTTTTTCTGTGCCTCTTCGATTCGAATCGGAACCAATCAAGCCTAAACAAATGAGACAGAAGAAAGAAATAATTTATTTATCAGATGAACCATTACTCCAGTCACCTATAAAGCTATATAAAAAGGTGGTCTATTAAGTAAGAAAACTTAATGTGTTAAGGTTTTATCAAGTTCATTACAAATCAACTTTATCTCCTTCAAAATACTTCTCTTAAGAAGATAAAAACTGACGAAAATATTGTTTCTGCTCATGGGAACAGTGATGGAAAGTCTTCAACTGACAATACTTTCAGTTAGATCCTCACAACTTATGTGATTTCAACTGAAGCCAAATAATGACCACAAAATTGGATTTTGATTTGGTTTGCTTTAATTACTTCTGCTCACTTCGTTTATCGTTTGCCATGAAGATTAGAGACTCAGTTTAAGATAGACAATCTAGGAGAGCATGGCAAACGATAAACCAAGTGAGCAGAAGGAAGAGCACTGCCCAAGCTAAACTGGAAGCTACCAACCAACAAGAATGAATACACCTGTGGAAACAACATTTCGAGAATTTACTCGGAAACCTCCCGAAAGTTACACAAAAAAAAACAAGGGTTATTTAATACATAATTCTATTTATATATGATTTGTAAGCAAATAGTTTGTAGGAAACTATCTCTACAAAAGTTTGATCTCATTTCTTCGCAAATAGTTTAAATGGTTTCAAGTATTGCTATCTTAGCGCAGCTAACCCAGATCACCGGCTTCTAGCACCTTTAAGATAAAACTGGGTTGGGTACTTCTTTGCAACAACAGTATTTTGAAGAATATATCTGAGACAATCATATAAGTGCTCGGGATTAATCGGATCGGGCCTCTCCAACCGCCTGTCGACCCTAGTAAGGGCTAAAGTGTAGTGTTGCAAGTCACATAACCACTTCGGGTGCCGGATCAGTGATTGTTCAGTCATTAGGATCCTCTCTTCAAACATTATGGGTCGCCACCTACGACCAGCAGGTGTCTTCGTTGGAGGAAGCTATTTCCCCTCTGCATAGGTGAAGACTTCGTATTCTCCAGCCCCAGTCGATCAGACGACAGTGTTTTGATTTTGGAGAACAGGAAATAGTCTTAGATTAGCTAAGTAGCATTGAAATATTCTTTTGGGTACAAAACCGCACTTACAGAAAGTAATGAGACTAGGTTTTTTTTTAGGATAAGGAAGTTTCATCTCGAATGTAATAAGGCCGATTTTATTCCAAGTTAGCCACCTTGAGTAAAGATTGACAAGTCAATATTGATCCATCACCAGTTGTTCTCATTGTCAAACATTAATCAGATCTAAGTCTTCACTTGTGCCGATTTTATTTAGTTTGTAATGTGATTGGTCAACCAGGATGGGATTCATCTCCCAATGCCTCAACCATCCAAAATAGCCGTGTGGTATATAAAAACATGTACCCGAAATAGAAAGTGTAGAAAGGGAAGCCGGCATTAAAGAATGTTGTAATTTAGTGTAAAAAATATTCAAAAATCAGATTTCATTTGAATTTTTTTCATGAAAAAAGTTAAAATTGTTATTAATAATCTCTTTTGAACGATTTACTGGTATCATAAGGCTGTTTCTGAAAAAAAAAGTTTTTGTTCGAAAAAAAAAAAAAAAAAAATAGATGAAGAGAAATGTAGAAGTAAATTTCCCCTTCTTCATGTGTTTTAAAAACTACTTCATCACAATGTTTCTGTCATATCTACATTAGGTAGTAATTATATTGTGGAAAATCTGAAAAATAAGGAGAGTATGGCATTTTTATCAGTCAAGGTCTGCATTCTTTTCATGTGTGATTTTTAATGTATATGAGGAGAATCAACGAAAACTTACAAAAATGTCCTTAGGTTCATATTTGGTTGTTCGTCTTTAATATGGCATTATCTGTGTCGCTTGATATATTCTTACAAAATAACCTATCCTCATCACCAATCATTTTGTCCAAAAATAATGAAATAGGCTTTTCAGAGTGCAAAGAACTGAAGATATCTACTTTTATTTGACAGTTGTTTTCTCTAATAATTGGGAATCCATTTTTCCATAATTAGTTACTGTTCCAAGAGGATGCAGAAAACGACGAAATGTTCATGCTTTGATTTCAGGCTTAAAGCTAATTCAGCAATATTAAACCTATTTTCTGAGTTCAGAAAAAATCAGTTAGAATCAAGAGGATCACTTTCCATAGCTAATATTCTAAATCAACTTTTTAAAACCTTTTCAACAATTTCTTCCGTTTAAAGAATTTATCTCATAAATACCATTAATATTTTGAGCTGGTTCTGCTACATTAATATTTTTTAAATTCTTAAAGTATTGTATGTCTTACTTTCTCCGTAGATACATCTATATTGAAGAGGGTCAAGTTAGGAACGAAGCTGATTTTAGCTCTTAAATGAAAACCTCGTTGAATGAAAGAGAATAAGTAACTCTTGAGAAGTGTTTTTACTTCTATATATTAAATTTTGGCTTACTTGACATCTTAGGTACCCTCGATCATTTTCGGTTGGGAATAATTATTTGGCTTTAGAGAGCTGTCTTCTACCAGCAAAAAAATCTTCCATTGCAATAAAATGAAGAGGATCAAGGTGAATCTCTAATACATCCCTTAGAGGAAATACTAACAGAACTAAGCTATTTTTAACACCACTGTATGTAGGAGAGTCTTAGTAATAAGCTTGATCTCGTCATATATATATATATATATATATATATATATATATATATATAGTAAATTGTTTGTGCTATCTGTATTCTTTTATTATTTTACTTTTGTGAGAGGACCACTATCATGTGCGTTAAACATTTAGTAACGATTATTCGTAAATTTATATAAAAAAATAACAAATTTGACATATATACGTGTTTATGCGTTTGTGTATATAAGTTAAGCAAATCGTTTCTGAAATGATTTCTTTTTAAGTAGTGATAGAAAATAAAAATTCAACTTATTGAATTTGTTGTATTCAAAGATAAATGCATTTGTTTATTGATTTTTTTTTTTTTTTGTGTTCCAGGCAATGCCGGGTACAACTCATTATTTAATCTATTGCTATCCTATTTTGCACATTATTTATGAGATGGTCCGGTGTTTTAATTGTTTTCTTTTTTAAAAACCATTCTTCTATTTTACAACTTTCTTGTTTTAAAAATTCAATTCAACTCTTTCCTTTTTTTTTATTTACAAGTACATTTTGGAGAATGAGAGAGATTACATGAGTTCTTTTTGTAGTCTACTAGCTATGGTAGCCGGTTCACTGATGCAGAAGACGTGTCAGCCGTAAGCAAAAGTCAAGAGGGTAGGGATGTGTTTGGTATGTCATGAGTGAAAGCGGTCGGCAAATTTATGCCTGCCACGGTCGGATACCCTTCTCACTTGACTTTCGGTGACCATCAGCAACAACAACATTGTCACACTGAAACTGTGTGGATAGCCGCTGTTGCAAGATAGTTAGCCATCCACAACTATTCTGAACATGTTAACATGAAAACTTTGTGAATCTCGTTTACGTTTAAATATACAGGTGATTTTATTTTTATTCAACGAGATTTTATTTCTACTAGTTTGTCTAAGCTTGTACATAAATTTTCAAGATCTCGGTTTTAAAAAATATCAAGTTCATTTATTTCCTATTTTGGCAAATTTATTATTTTTCTATTTGTAATCAAGATCGACAAGGGGTTGCCCCAAAAGCAATGTCTTCAATTTATTTCAACAGAAACGTATATGCGCGTGAGTGTGTTATCATGATGACGATGATGATAGGGCTGTTTTCATGAAAATGTCTGTGTAATCGTTCTTTTTTTTGGCTCTGTTCGCTGAATAGGTTGATCGAGGCGATTTTCATTTCGTGGTTGATAGTTCTTATGAATGTGGCTTGTTACACGGTGGCGATAGCGATTATTGTCACCACTGAAACAGATTATCTACCCATGTCCACATACACTATTTACAAACGTTATGCAAGGATCGCTGAATACAGATAATCACAATTTCGTTTAATGATATGCTTCTGCTTTCATATCAAACGCAATTTTGCCAGATTGCCGACCTGCTACATCCTTTAACATGGGAAAAATAGTTGCTTATTGGTGGGAAACTGCTATCACTACTGTCATTATACCACTATCCACTTCTGGCGTTGTAGGCCAACATGATAAAGTAGGAAGTAATGATATTGAGAAACACTTTTACGAGAACAACATTCAAGCTCTGGTTCATCGTTAGTAAAAAATTTGGGCCTTGTGCCCACTGAAAGTTATAATTATATATCATTTAGAAATAAACATCGTTAGTAAAAATTCGCCAAACATGTCGAAGGACAGTATTTTGTAGCTGAAAACTTGCTCTATTTAAAGGTGTTATTACTTTCCTTGTATCTATTGTAGTTTCCGTGGAAATAATAGGAAACATTACTTTCGGAGCGCTCTTCATTATCTATTCTTCCGAAAACGGCGTAGATTAGATCTCACTGTACTTTAGGATGAAATACACGTGAAGGAAAGAGCTATCAAAAATATTTCTTAACTTTCCTAAAAAGAAAAAGAACAAATGAAATTAATAAAAATGGATTAAGAAAGAGAAAAGGAAGTATATATATATATATATATATATATATATACCGGACATTGGCATAATGGTTAGAGTGTTCGCCAATGGCCCGGGAAACCTGGGTCATACCAAAGACTCAAAAAATGGTACTTGATACTACCTTGCTTAAAACTCAGCATTATAAGGTAAGAATCAAGACTATTTAAAAGATTCCTAAAAAAGTTTATCGAAATTACAAATCAGGTTTAAAAGTTTTTTCTTTGGCTCCTAAACTAACCCGCAATAATACGAAAGCTAATAAAAGTATATACATATCGTTTTGGTTTCTTACTTGAATGGCATATTCATCTTTGTAGGTTATTTAATGCCAAATCCAAAAGTATAAGTAAAAGTAAGTAAAGTTGGCGACCTTAGTCGAGGGTGACCTGAAGGCTCCCTTTTCAATAGCTACTATACCCAAATGTAGTGGAGGGTGCTAATCCTTTCCCTGGATTGCTCCACTTTACGCTTGATCCTTACCTTATAATGCTGAGTGTTAAGCAAGGCGGTATCAAGTACCATTTTTTGAGTCTTTGGTATGACGCGACCTGGGATTGAACTCCGGTCTCCCGGACCATTGGCAAACACACTACTCATTAGGCCAATACCGGCTCATTGGTCTAGTGGGAAGAGTGTTCGTCAATGGTCTGGGATACCTGGGTTCAATCCCAGATCGAGTCATACCAAAGACTATAAAAATGGTACTTGATACCTCGTTGTTTAACACTCAGCAATATAAGGTACGTATCGAGGGTAAAGTGGCGGAATCCAGGAAAAGGAGTAGCGCCCTCCCCTACACCTCAGTGTTGTAGCTATTGAAAAGGAAGCCTTCTGGTCGCCCTCGACTACGGTTGCCAACATCCATTCTTGTTGAAGAACAGTAATCGTACTATTCAACCCATAGTTAGAGGACTAAGGTTATTCTGTTCTTTCAGAGTGCATTAATTCGGGAGAGAACATAATAGTCAACAGTTCGAACTCACTATGATGTCACCGTCAAGCTCATTAGCCACTGCACCACGAGGATTATATATATATATATATATATATATATATATATTTTTTTTTATTTATATATACCTAAAACAATTTAAATACCACCTTCTCAGGTTTATTCAATTATTCAAACTTCTGGTGAATTTTTCATACTCTGTTAGTCAGCAGTTGAACACTTTCACTCATCCAACGTTTTTGAACGATATATATATATATAGAGAGAGAGAGAGAGAGAGAGAAATATGTTTACGCCTATTTTTAAGTATTTGAGTTTATGTGTACACACATACACATATGAATTTGCTAAGCTCCGCTTGTTCGGTTACAAATATGGGTTACTCAGTGAGGATTGAATTCACTACATGATAGTACAGTATCAGTTTGGGAATCGAGTTTGCCAAGAACTGTTTCCGTATCATCAATTCTATACTGATACGACTAAATGATTTTTAGAAAGCGAATTTTGGCAACAAAAATGTGGATGAAGAGCGAATAAAAAATGAAATAAGTCGCTTGAAACAAGCATTTTATAACATTTTTGTCAATTTGTTTTCCGTCATTGTTGTTCGAAATTATCATCATCGGCACAACTTCGCTTTTTTAGAACTTACTTATTGCTTAATCTGGCACACAGGCCTCCCACTATTTTTAAGTGGTCACCTATTTCCGTACTGCAAAAGCTTATCGATGCTTAAATTCAGCAATCTATTGGAAACCAGTACTTTAAGTGTGATTGGACCGCAAATCAAGCTATTTTGCTTTCTTTCGATTTACTTTGTACTGCTTAGTTTGACACACAGGTTTTAAACGTAACTTGATTGCAATTTACTTTTTTATCACATTTATTCTTCACTTTTAAGTTTCATTCCTCTCCTTTGTAATTTTTTCCAATCTTATTCATCGATCACTATTTATAACTCCAAAGTGTTTGTTCGTTTGTCTTCTATAGACGACCAAACAGTTTCATGTTCAGCTTCCGAATCTGGAATCCACATTTAGACGCAGTGGAATATTTTAACGTAAAAAGATAATTTTCTTCATTTGGATGAGGGGGCTCTAAGATTAACCATAATTGGCCAATCAACTCTGGTGTATTGACTTACTTACTCCTCCCACACCTCTCATCATTCATCACAGACTCCCTGCCTCCCTTGAATCTCTTATCCTACTCAAAAACTGATGCTCGATTCATGCAAGATGGTCGAAAAGTAGTCTGAAGCATTCCATACGTTTCTGTGGCATTTTTTAAAGTTTAAAACAGAATTCTATTGGATATCGTTCTCCTAAAGTGTCCTCACGTCCAGATTGCATTTTTGAAATTCACCAGCTGTGACAATCAGGCTTTAGTTGTGTGAATTCCATTTGCTGCTGTAGCTGTTCATTTGAACCTGAAATCATAAAAATTGGTCAGTCATCTCATAAGATGTATAGCAATAACATAGTGAATTTTCAAGAGTCTACGACAATTTTAAATGCCAATACGAAGAAAGTCTGGAAACGTATTGTATGCACCTCGTATATAGAATTATTGCTTTGCTCGGATAAGAACGTAGAAAAAATGGGTAACTCTCTTCAATGAATCTCACTCACTTGAATCTATAATAAAAATCTCTCAAAACTTAACATAAAAATATATTGGTACATGGATTTTTTTTAATAGTAATAATTACCGTTTCTCATTCAGTGAGTGTTAATTGATTACAACAAAAATTGTAAAATAACCATTTGGAATCGAAATCTTGACCTCTTACCCAGCATAGACTGATACTTTAGCTTGTATTTGAATAGTTACATAGTTATTTATTAACTGTAACTAAGTCTGGCAAAAGGGTACATAACAGAATCGAACTCACTACACTTGCGAATTATTTTACGAAATGGTAGAGTTATCACATCATGGGAGGCGTCCATTCTAATTGTGGCATGAATGTTTTGTTTTTTATTTATTTTTTTGTAAAAATGCCGCCGTAAAGTAAAATAAAGAAAAGAAAAATGTATTATCGCTTCAAGGGCATCTACATTTGCTCTCGATTCACAACATTGCTCGGTGGAAAAATAGAACACATATTTTCCTTCTGCTTCAACCACACCTTGCCCCAACCCCCTGACAAATACACCCGGGTTTCTATGCAACCCTATTCGCTCGGCTTTCAATTATTGGGGCTTTTTTGCGCGTAGCACTTCAGACTGTTTTGCTTTCACGGTTTTGGGGTATTGAAGTGGGCCCTGTAACCCAATGCTACCTTCTCTATCATTTTATTACTACCTCTTGTCATTCTATTCCCCTCCTGTTCCAATCCCTCTCATTTTTCTTTCACCCCGTCCAAATTATTATCATTATTATCATCATCACGGCTCGTATCAGTGATTACTTTATCTCATTATTATCATCGATGTCATCGTTTCTTTTAAAATTACAAGGATTTCAATATAAAAATATATAATTAATTTATTACCGTTTATCAATGACTTAAAAGCTACCGAAGGCAGCTGTTAAAGTCAGTATCAATTCACTTCCTAGTTATGGAATTAATAATAATTAAAAAACAACGACAAAATCCAGAAATCAAAACTGAATTACAATAGCGATGAAACATGGACAGATTTTGTTTTAAATAAGTGCAAAAACAATCGACTTAAAAAAATTCTTTTTAAAATTACTCTTATATAATAAAGTCCCTCAGTGCATGTCTGTAAGAGAAATTAGCAGAGATTTAATTGAAGGTGGACGAATGAGATGATGAAAAATGAGTAAAATAGGCTTTTTGTCGAAAGCTACATATGCTGGTTGATTGATAAAAGTCCCGTAGAAGAAGACAAAACACGGATAAGTCACTTTGAATTTTAGTCATATATATCTTTATTGGTTTATTGTTTAGAACCAAGTAAAGCAGTAGGATTTACAGAGGCCAAGCATTTCGACCCCACACCTCAGGGGACGAAATGACAATTAGAAAGCGTTTTCCTCCTCTTCAATGTGATGGAGAGACGACATAACCAAATATTAAGAATAAAGAGATAAAAGTGAGAATAAAAAAATATGGATTCACTTCGGAATTTTACTGTTTTGAAATTTACTTGGAAGGTAAGTGTATAATAAGTGCTCATCATATTTTGTATTTTAACATTTTGTCCTTTCATTGAAGATCTTTGTGCAACAGTTGACTCAAAAAGTTTGCATCCCCTGTCAGTGGGGCTGAGAATACGCTAACTATATTCCCTGCCGAGGTGCCAGTGGTGTAATGGTTATCGTCGTAGGAAATGGACACGGCGACACGAGTTCAAATCCTAGACGAGACTGATTGCATTTCACATAGCACTAATACCCTTGGGAAAGGTATGAATCCAATTATTCTCCCTCCAGCTATGGGTAAATAGTAGGGCAGACTGGGTTCTTCTGCCCTGGTTAGGCAACTAGTCTAGGAGAAGGAAAACTCTGAATTCAAACCTGTTAAACTCCGCTTAAAAATTGACCTTGTGTCATATGCTGCCCGAGCGGAGGGGTTGGTAAATATGATATTCCCTGCAGAGCAGTAAGGGCCACCAAAAATGGGTTATTCTGACTCCATTTGGTGATAAGACTCCAGTTCTCGAGCTCTGGGGAATGTGGAGTACTGCTTTGTTGCCATTGCACCCAAATCCACTCTGAACTGGAGTGGTAGTACCTGTTAGTGTTCCATCTATAAATCAGAGCTGTTTGAAGCCCAGTCGACTAGGGCTGTAGAATACACCGACAACATCTCTGCAGAGGTGTTAGAACCCCCCACCCAAACGAGTGTCCTAGATATGACATTAAACAATCTGATGGTGAGGTTCCAGCCTTGGAGATTTGAGGAACATGAAGTATCCCTTCATTGCCAGTGTTCCCAGGTACACTCTGGCACGGAGTAGTAGCACCTGATAGGGTCCTATATATATATATATATATATATATATATATATATATATATATATATATTAAATAGGAAAAACTATGTGTGCAAACAAATGACTAATGATAAATTTTGACTGTCATATAGCAATAGCAATATTTGAAAACACTTAACTGTGTGCAAAAAAAAAGAAGCTCAGGCACGTTTAAGAATGTTATCTACAAAATGTGTTTACAAATTTATATATATATATATATATAAACAGTATTTGGCATTAAATAACCAGATATGCCATTAAACCAAATCAAGATCTGTTTGAAAATTAATGGTTATGTTAACGCAGTTGACATTACTCTGCAACAAATATCTACGCAAAATCTGATTAAAATCTGCATAAATCACTAGGGTCCTTGTTGTTTTTAACTAGTACAAGTGATCATTGTTCAAGCCTTATTAAGAGCCAGGATTTGTGGGCAGATTTCCTAGGCTGACAGCTTCCTCTTCGAAGATCAATCAAATTTAATATACTTCCCTTACCTTTTCCCGATATTTTCCCTCTGTAACTCATACAATTAAATATGACGCCAATCCAGTTTATATTTATCAGGCAATGAGAATCAATACCTAGAAAGATCGATTCGCACTATTATTATAGGCTGGGCAGAAAAGTTGAAATGATGAGGTCATTTCTGCTGTTGATGATTTTTTTATCAATGGGATCAAAGCACTGCAACACCGATGGAAGAAGTGTATGGACTGCAAAGGTGACTATATTAAAAATAACCTTTATTTGGTCACTTTCCATGAAACTATTTTGGTCAGCCTATAAACTTTTCAGTCGACCTGCGTAAACTGTATAAAATTGCACATTAGGGTAATAACTAGCTACAAACGTGACCGAAAAGTAAAAAAAAAAAATAATACAAATTATTAACATAAGACTTTTGATTATTGAAATGTTAAGACTCTGGGGCAACGCCAGTTGACGCAACACTTGTAGTGTAACGAACATGATGTAAAGTGTTTTACAGGAACAACAATTTTGTACGTAATCAGCGTTTAATAACAACAAAGACAAATCTGTTCTTGTAAAGGTTCAGTCGGCGAGCATCGACTGTAACGAATAGTGAGATACGGTTGAGAACGAGTTTTTGTAAATACAACACATAAGAAAGGTTGATGTCGATGTTTTATTTGTACGAGACGTTGACGGATTCTGGCTAGGGATTTAGAGACATAGTAATAGATAATTGGATCATCTTGAGTATGTTTACGTATAATTCTGTCTATGGTATATAGACATGTACATCCAGTTATCTATTCAGAACTGCCTGGCTTGATTTCTTCGTATCTATATCAGTTAATGTAAATGCAAAAAAAATGAATTGATAAAAAGAGACCAACGGGCTTTGTCGTGAAGCAATTTTTATCATTCGATTCATATTGGATATCCCAGAATCCTTGTGTTGTGCCTAGCTATAACATAATACATAACATATAATAACAAATATCAATTGAGAGAGAGAGGGAGTATGGTGATAGTGTTATTTTTCTAAAGTTATTATTATTCTATAAACTTCTCTTCAGCTCTTTCATAAGATTAATCTTTTCAACGTAACGGTGATCAGAAAAAACTGTATTGTGTGGTTTTGAGTTACACTATATATGAGCGTGTTCGTGTGTGTATATTCGTTGGTTTTATGGCATATAAATACTGACTAGGTTATTTAATACCAAATCCAGTCTTTTTTGGAATTAATGTGGTTTCAAGTAAGTAAGTAAACTAAAGTGGGCGACCAGGGCGCTACTCCTTTCCCTGGATTGCTCCATTTTACCCTTGATACGTACCTCATATTGCTGGGTGTTAGCAAGGAGGGATCAAGTACCATTTTTAAAGTCTTTGGTATGACGCGACCTGGGATTGAACCCAGAAGAGAGAGAGAGAGATTTTTGTGAGCTAAAAAGATAAACATGTTATTAAAACAACCTATAAATATTTCACATAATTTTGCTTTAATGATTTACAAAAACTCTTTAGGGGCCATCATTCGCTGTTACAAACTATAAAGTTTTCCTTCGTTATAAGTAGTTATATTAGTTGATAATCATTCTTCTCTTTCACTCCTCCTATATGCCGTATATGCATGTGTGAGCGTGGTTTAACAGCATTCCCTATTCGCATATCATTTTCATAACACACGAAAAAGTACGTGTCTTCTTAAAATGCACACAACTGAATTGTACCCCTTAGACTCAGCAGATTGTTTGAAAAGACAAACAAAAAAGAAACTTATAAATTGAGGGGCAGAAAAAACTGACGTATATTACATTCATATATAAAAGTTGCTTTACGTATAGCATTTTTGAATAGAAAAATTTTCCAGGTGTCGATTTCTTTCTTCACGCGTACAATTTGTTATGATTTCTGTAAAAGTATCTTTATCTTTACTTACGTTCCTGTTGAGTACCGCCAAGGAGTTTCAAGAAACTTTTTAGATGCATCTTTGTTCCTTTCTATCTTTATTTTTTCTACTGAAAAGCTGCTATCTCTTTTACTTATATACTCAAGGCCTTTTTTTTTTTTACTTATAACCTTGCTGGCAATTGGTAAAAGTTGGCGACCGTTGTCGAGGGCGACCAGAAGGCTCCCTTTTCAATTGCTACTACACCAAGGTGTTGGGGTGAGCGCTACTTCTTTCCCTGGATTGCTCCACTTTACCCCTGATACGTACCTTATATTGCTGAGTATTAAGCAAGGAGGTATCAAGTACCATTTTTAGTCTTCAGTATGACTCGACCTGGAATTGAACCCAGGTCGCCCGGACCATTGGCGAACACTCTACCCACTAGGCTAATGAGCCGGTGAGTAGGTCCTATTTGTACTGAAATACGTGTCCTAGTGACAAAGTAAAAGTAAGTTTAATAAATATTTCTTGCCACATTTATTTTTCTTTTAAAATTCTATTAAAGTCTCACGGATTTAAAGTTACCGGCATTTAGGGTCTAGATATTATAAGCATGTCGGATGTATTGTTTGGGCAGCAGTATTCGTACTATTTTAGTAACCATCATGGCGTGATATGATAAACATTGTGCCTTTGTGATTGAAACTTATTTAAAAATGGTGGCTCTATAATTGCAACATAATAGTTATTTCATAAACATTTCAAAGCATATTAACACGTACGAGGAAGTGTCCCCGTAGCGTAATAGCTAATGTGCTGGACTGCGATATCATAGTAAACGGGTTCGAACTCCAGCCACGTTATTACGTTCACTTTTGGATTATTAGACTTGGGAAAGTTATGAACCTCTATATCCCTCCTGCAATGGGTTAAATAGTATCACTGCTGTTCTTCTACAAGGATGGCTTTGGCATTAAATAACCCATGAAAGCTGATATGCCATTAAAAAAAGAAACCAATCCAAGTTATGGAAGAACTTACTGGAAAACCATATTGTTGAGAATAGGGAATTTCAGTGAGACAACTTCAGCTTTAAAAATAAAATCGTTTAGCAGACCTCAAAGTGTTACTACAAAAACGAATGTAGCAGACGGCCAAAACCAGACCTCTGCGACGTTCAGCTCTTAAGTATGCTATGGCTTTGGGAATGTCTGATTGAAGTTTGGAGACACAATCTTTAAAACAAAGTGATAACAAAATCGTAAATAATCTTCTGAGAGCAAAATTAAATTCTATTAGGATCTATTTTGACTTTTTTTATTTACATTCCAAACCCGAGATATAATTCTGCCAGATCTCACACACACACACACACACACACACACACACACACGTATGTGTGAGTGATAATTTGTCATTCAGTTGCTAATTGGACAAAAATGCTTTACTCTTTAAGTTAAAGCATTTTAAGTGTATTATTCTAATAGAATATCGCAAGTTTGAGCATGTATATATATATATATATATATATACATATATATATAAGAATTTTTGTAGTTTTTAGGTATGCAACGATAATTCAGACTTTGAAAAATCGTGTCTCTTTTTCTTGAACCATTGTATCTTTTCAAAAAGAAGAATTTGCTGTTTAAGTACAACAAAACTACCAAATTAATGCACATTAACGAAATGGTGTCATTAACAGAGGAAGAATTTTTCCCTTTGAAGTAGCGTTCTGCTCTCAGTTTTTAGAGCCAACACCAGCTTTGTGGTATTACATGACATAACCTGACGGCATAGTGCTCATACCGCATGTGCGATCGCTGTCACCTTTAATGGTATAACACACATGCGCACACTATTGCACTATTGTCATAAATTTCCATTATGCTAGGGGAGGTAAACCTGGTCGACGATACCGAAGACGTAATAACAAGAAAAACATATAAGCCTGCGAGTATGTGTGTTAAAGACAGCAAACAACTTAAATGCATTATACCTTATAAAACTTATGATTTAGGAGTAAACACTCTAAAATGCCTTTAACACTTGGAACATAACAGAAGTCACCAACGTGGGACGTAATATACAGTTAAACTTTTAAAAAAATCTTTAAACGTTATAATCAATTATATCAATATATTGAACTTTGAATTTTTCTTATTTCTTTTTTGACAATCACTTATGATGGCCGAAAGTACTCGAAATTTATACATTCTTTAACATAATGAATTTTGGACAGTTCTTACATAATTTCAATCCTATACCGAGATATCAAATTCGAAAAAAAGAGAAACTTATAAAAAATCTAATAATCTTATATTCTGTTATCTAGCAACTTCACAATGACTGATGGCGGTGGTAAGTACTTTGAATTTATACATCTATAAATATTGAACAGTTCTTACATAATTTCGATCATACACCGAGACAATAAATAAAAAAATCTTATTTTCTAAAAGTATAATAAATGTAATCCTCTATCTTTAATCAAACATGCTTAAAAATTACTACTTATGAACTCTTTATATATATATATATATATATATATATATATAGAAAGAGAGAGAGAGCGAGAGAGAGAAATAGAAAATATATGGCGAAAAAAGATCACTGAAAGAATGGAATATCGGCATTCAACTGCAGTATCTTGTCTTTGTGCAAAACTAACCTGACAATGGGTCAGACAATAAGTGGAGAGCCTGCACTCATGTTTAGTGGCTGATGGCGTCTACTTTATTTCCAGAAACACTAAAGCTGAGAAATTTGATTGAAAAAAACACACTCAAATATCAATAAGCCATTGAAAAACGTCTGGGTTTGTTTAATACTTTGAATTTGTTTTAATTTTTCTGTGCACTACAAAGAAGAAAAAAAGTAGGTTTTATTCCGATAGAACTAAGAGCATTTTGTGGAATCGGTGCAGTTTGCTTCGCATTTACGGAATAGACTTTTGCAGATAAAACATGCGCGCATAGTTTTACACCAAAAAGAAAAAAAAATGGGTAAAGAAAAGGGAAACATAAATTTACTGTAATGACACAAACATATACAAGTGAATACAATTATTTAGCTAATATACTTTTAATGCCATATATCGCTACTCGAATAGCTAGCCCGTTCCGCTTATGATAATAAAATTTGACAAAAGATAAATGTTCAATTTGTACCTGACTCCCCGCAAATCAATAAGCTTAAATATTTATTCACACTCTTTCATATTTATATGCATTTGTGAGAATGTAGTCTATTACATTTTGCCGGTTCGTGAATATGGATCTATTTTATCTTTCTTCCAATCGATCGATCGATCGAAATTAACGACACGGAAAATGGAATTGGTTGAAGGGAGTTCAATTTCCGGTTCTTAAATCTTCATTCAAGTGGTAATGGTCAGTGATGCTTACATGCTAAGCACTACACCAAGTCTTACGAGCTTCTAATATTTATTCCATATTAATGTAGAAAACAAGAACATTTCGGGACAAAAATTAGTTAAAGTTTCAACGGATAGTATTTTATCTCTCAACAGTTTCACTTATTTGGATAATATTTACAAGATTGATTTTAATCATGTGTGAAGACAAAAATAAAATCTTTTATTTGTTTTTATAATTAGAGGGAGCACTGTCATCCTTATCATTATTGTAGACACCAGTTGGTGCTGTTTTTCGTCGATTAAGTTAATTAGAGTAAAAAAGCATCTAAGAAATTGAAACACAAGCAAATAATAATTATAATTACTAGTATTTGGGAATATTGAAGCGGACACCATCAAGTAAACAGAGGCGAAAGAAAAAATTAAAAAAAAAAAAGTCAGAAAAAGAAGAAAACTTTTCGAGACTAAGATCTGCAACAGAAATCTCATCAAAGGAATTAACACTTGTGCAGCCCCTCTGGTAAGATACTCTAGATCATTCTTAAAATGAACAAGGGAGGAATTCATAACGATAGACATGGCCTTACATCCGAGAAATAACACTAGGTGTGTCAAGAAAAGATGATTCGATGACACTGAGGAGTCCGTAGATGCATCAATACAAGAACTAAAGGAATGCATCAGAAAGAGCAGTTAGTAACAGCAATAGCAACGTAAGAACCAAGAGAAAAATAACAAAAACTAGATAGCAAAAATGGAAAGAAAAACAACTGTATGGATACTTCAAGCGACAAGTTGGCGAAATTACTCATGAGAAGACCTCGATATGGCTAAAAAAAGGAAACCTCAAGAGAGAAAGTGAATCTCTTCTAATAGCATCACAAAACAATGCCACAAAGACCCAATGTGTTAAAGCAAAAATTGATAATACACAACAGAATAGCAACTGTAGATTATGTGGAAACTGAGATGAAACGGTCCATCACATTATAAGAGAATGCAATAAATTAGCACAAAAGTAGTGCAAAACTGGGTTCGACTGGGTGAGAAAGGCAATCTACTGGAGACTATGCAAGAAATTAAAATCTTTCAAAGAGAACAAAACGCATGAAATCCCTTGGATTTTGAGATATAAACGGATCACTTAATTCCGGTCAGAAGATCAGATCTTAAGTTAATTTACACAAAGTACCGGTGGACTACATATTGAAAATAAAAGAAGGCGAAAAAAGACAAATACTTGGACCTGGCGAGAATAAAGCAAAAACAATGAGGAACATGAGGGTGACGGGGATTCCAATTATGCTTGGAAAAGAGACTGGAGGAACTGGAAGTCAGAGGAAGAATTGAGACAATCCAAAAACAGCATTGTTAATACTCTGATGAATCCAAGAGACCTGGAGAGACTTGCTGTTACTCACTCTACAGTGCCGGACCACCAGCTAACGTTGGTGTGAAAAACTCACCAAGAGGGAAATAATACTGATAATATTAATGTGATCAAGAAAGAACAATACGTCAAGTTGATATTCTTTATTTGAGCTATAAACTCACCATGATCTAAGTTAGAGAATAAACCAATATCTTAACATATTTTCAAAGGAATGATAATTTTGTCAAGTCCGTATTTGCGTTGAAGTTCATATTTTAATCTTTCAAATTATTTATATTAGATCATCATGAAATACTGATTATAAACTCTTAATACCTTCCTAAGTAGAAACATTTATATCATTCTGGACTGCTGTTATAATGGGAACTCAACGGGTGGACCGGTCGCCTAGTATAGATGCAAAATATGTACGTTATCATTACAATGTGATGTTATTGGAAAGAGCAAAGATACTTTTTCGTACAGATTACTTAATCACAAAATGCTTTCAGCTTACTAAATAGAAGAAAAGAAAAAAAAAAGGCAGAAAATCCTCACCGAGAATGTCAGGAAATGAATAAGTATAACGAGTTTACCATTAGCGCAGTTTTATCAAAAGCTCTTACGTCTGAGGCCGTCATTTTATAACATTGTTAGGGAAATTCTACTTGAAAGGGGAACTCAATGAACCTCAAAGAATTCTTTGTCTCTTCAACAACTGCATCGACCATCAAGTCAACACTCAGTCATTTTTTTTTCTTTATTATTCATGTTATCTGAATCATAAACGTTAGTTTTAACTTGGAATATTTGCATTGATGTTTGAGGCCTTTAATATCTCGAGGAGACTGTTTTGACGAAAAGCTCTTCATATATCATAGATTCCATATTTTTTTAATATCACTTGGGCTTTAGAAAAGTTCGTTGCTTTCAACGTTATCGTAGTTTAAGTGGCATCTTTTATGAATAATTCAAAGGGTTAATCGAGAATTTTCAGTTTTATTCCTCTTGCTCATTCTAAGTTTGTTTTGCTTTTTTCCCGCCTTTTTTATCTTTCGACTTTTGTTCTATAATTCGACTCTTTTTCAGGGCGATGTTTTTCTCTTATCTTCCTTTTATTTATTTATTTATTTATTTTTCTTTCTTGCGTTTTCATCCATCTCTCTCATATTTCTTTCTTTTAATTTTTTATCTCTTCAACACTGTTAGTCTTTTCTTTTCTTTTTTTCCTAAAAATTATCTTTTTGTGATTTCTTTTTGCGCTTACCTACTTCTCAGTATTGTATTCTCTCTTCGTTATTCTACGTAAGCATGAAAGAGAGATAGACGAATATTAAAAGTAAAGAACAATAAATAAAATAATAGATAAATAAGATAAAATAATGATCACAGAATAACTTCCTCTTCCTTATTTGATTAATCTTTTACAGATGACATTTTTTTTTATTTATCACCTCCGCTCCTTCTTAACATACTTTGAAAACAAAAAAGAAAAAAAAAGAAAACTCAATACGTCGAATCTATCACTAAACTGTATTAGATTGCTGTCTCTAGGCGGCGCAATTCTTTTTGACAATTTATCGGAAACGAGATACTAAAAGTAAAGTGTCGGTCTTTTTTGATCGAAAAGTCATTGCCTCGTGTCGAATCATAAAGTGGCTTCCTGAGTTTGTATCTCATAACGAATCGTCAAGTGGAATAATTCCTTTTGATTGTCAACATCTCTCAGACTTACTATCGCTAATTTTACCATTAAAATTCCTTTTATTCCACTACTTACTCCTGGTTAATATCAATCATTCTTCTCTTTTTCATTTTATCGTTGTTTGCTTTCGTTTCATCTTCCTTTATTTTTATTTTTATGAATCTACAATGATTGACACGTACAGATTCAATACTATAGTGCAACACTGATTTTGACACATATGTGTTCTGAGCCCATGATAGGTACACTTGTTTATTAGCTCTCTCTCTCTCTCTATATATATATATATATATATATATATGCACACACAATTCTTTTTACAAAGAACCACGGAAGAATGCGTATCAGTTTAGAATAGTCTAGTTACCTGCTTGTTTGAACTAAAGCTTTAAATTTACATAAGAAGTTCCTCTTTACTAAGCTTAACTTAGCTCAACGAGAACTACGATTGTAGAATGTCCTTTAAGAATTGAACTCATCACTCGAGCATCTATCACATTTCAGTCAAGTGGAGGTGACCGTGGTCTAATGGTTATCGTCATAGGAAATGGACACAGCAACATGAGTTCAAACCCTGGACGAGACTGATTGCATTTCACAATGCACTAATACCCTTGGGAAAGGTATGAATCCAAATATTCTCCCTCCAGCTATGGGTAAATAGTAGGGCAGATTAGGTTCTTCAGCCTTGGTGAGGCAACTAGTCTAGGAGAAGAAAAACTCCGAATTCAAACCTGTTAAACTCCGCTTCAAAATTGGCCTTGTGTCATATCCTGCCCGAGTGGAGGGGTTGGTAAATAGGATCACATTTCAGTCAATCACACACGTTATTGCTTATTGTCAACTCATACTGTTTACTTATTTGTATTTATTAAACTTACTGTATCCTAAGACCACTATTTTGAGGTGCTTAGTAAAACTAGAACTTTTTAGCAATATCATTTGAAATCAGTTTGCTAAGAATTCCAGCATAATATCGCTAATCTCAACAAGTATGTCGATCGATGATGACAAAGCCAAAAGGATGTCCTTTCGGTGGGCCTAAGATATGCTGACTGTATCCCCCGCAGGGGGGGGAATCCCCCCCCAAGGAGTACCTTGGGTATGACACAAAACTGAATCAAATGTTGAGGAGTTCTGGAGATCTGGTGAATTTCAAGTACTCCTTCATTGCAGTTACTCCCATGTCTACTCTCAGGTGTTGTGGTAGAATCTGTTTTAGAATTATTCCTATTCGATAGAATCGAGTGGAAACCTTCACAAAATTTAAGCAACTTGACAAAAATGTAAATATGTACAAACAACGAACTCGATTTCCTCACTTCTAAGCATAGATTAACACTAGACGGGTTGAAATGTTGTTAAAATCAATCAATCATAAGCCAATAGGATCTACAGAATCTGATATATCCATAGAATACCAAACTCAGCTTTTGCTATGAAGAGCTAATCCCAAGTTAATGGTGCAAGGAATTTGCTCAGATTGATGAAATGTACACAAACACACTCAAACATATGATAAACCATCTTACAAATTTAATAAATGCATTTTTTTTATTTTATGAACTATCTAAAGCAACATCTACATTTTAGCTGTTTTAATTACAAAGTTCAACCAGTACTTTTTTCCTGGCCTTCACCAAATGCATGTTTTACTCAGCAATCTTTGGGGAACTTTGCACGAAATGCTTTATTTTGTTTAAAACAATTTTTGATATCTAGGAATTCGCCCTAATTCATTAATCTATATTGATTTTTTGATGAATTTGTCAAACTTAAACAATTCAGGTATTCCTTAGAAGAAACAAATACTTAAGCAGAGAGGAATGAACTTGCAAGAATAGCACACATAATTTCATTCTAAGAAATAAATAGGTATTCAATATATATATATATATGTTGTTAAAAAGTTTTTAGTACAACCAAGAAGAAAATAAGCTTTTTTTTAAATTGCTTTTTTTTAATTTCTGGAACAGTTAAAGAAAGTTGGAAACCTATTTGGCTGGCGGGTTGAACAGTGTGTTGAATGTGTAATACATGTACATTAGCTAGTATCTTTTCAGTACCCTTCATACTTATCTATCTTGGTCTGATGATCACAGAGGCGAAAAATTGGCTGTGTGAATTAAGTTTGAATAGCGTAGTCACAGAATCAACGGCACTTGGTGACGGCCTGTTCCTTGCCGATGCGATCATCAAACCAAGATATATAATGTGTATGAACAGATACCAGCTAATGTACATATTTACCACACAGTTCAATATCCCCACCAGTCATTTTCCAAGTTACTTAAAATCTTCAAATAGGATCCTGCTACTGTCGAATTTGGCGCAACATGATCACAGATAAAGGAATCAACGCAACTGCATATAACTGTACCATATAAAAGTCAGAAGCATAAAAAAAACACAAATATTCATGCATGCATGTACTCACACATAAAATATAATATAAAAACACCCAAAGGGATTTTTTTTTCTATTTCCGAGTATTATTAGCAATAATCACTTGTGACCATGTTAGTAGAAAAGAAAAGACTTCAAAGCAGCTTTTAGCTCCAACATCTTTTTCTTACCATTTTTGGTGCAAAAAGGCTGTCGTTTATTGATAACTTTAACATCAGTTTGCTGCAACTTTTGTGTATTGAAGTCAAGCAATTTATCTGTGGGTAAACAGCGCCAGGAACAATTGAAAAATTGTCGCAAAATGATTCAAAGAGAGAAAAAAGACTAAATGTCTTTACTAGCAAAAATAAGTTATCAAGGGCAAACAAATTACTGCTTCCTTACTTAGTGAATTAATAGCAATAAATAAATACGCTATGTAAGAAAAAAAGTACACAGATTTATTGTAATTGTTCCAGTTGTAATAATGAAACTAAAATTTACGAACTTAACTACTTCTTGGGACTCTTGAGGCGCGCACAGTGTAACGTTTATCGTCGTTTGAAATGGAAATGGTAACCCGAGTTCAAATCCTAGACGTGGCTGATTGTGTTTCTTTTCGCACTATTGCCCTTGGTGAAGGTATTAATCATTCTGTTCTCCACCCCACCTTCAGTTATGGGTAACTAGAAGGGCAGATTGGACCCTTTACCTTTTGTTAGGCAACCAGTCCAGGAGAAGGAAAAATCTAAATTCAAACCAGCTTTACGCACTTAAAAATTCACCATTCTGCGGAAGGTATTTGGTAAATATTTACTTCGTGGTCTTCTAAATTAGGAGATAAGCTGAGACGGAGAAAAGTAAATTGATAATTTAAATTCATGATAAAGTTTTTCTGCCAATTTGTTCATAGACACAATGGTAAATCAAACTGATTAATTTTCCAATTATCTTGTAATTTTCATATCAAATTTCGGTACATTCAATGACCATTAGATTAAGCAGCAAAAATTAGGGAAAAAACAACAAAAAAAAGTAGCTTCGAATGAAATGAGCATTCAATATCCTTGAAGTCGAGAATTCATAACCAAGTATCCAAACCATTACTCAACAGTGGGACGTAGAATATTAGATACGCATTCAAGTCTTGTTGAAGACTATTTTCGATTCACGCTGCTTCTTCCGACGAAGAAATATAACCTGAACGTAATGACAGTAACAACAATTAAACGAATGAGAAACTAATAAAAAAAATAAGAATTGGACATTGTCTAATTAAAGAAGATCAGTATTATTCGTTATGTTTTAACAATTATACAGGATGGTACAAAACTTAAATTCTTAAAAGTAAATGATTTTCTTTATTATTCATATTCTATTTTATTTCCGGTACATTATATTCCACAATAGATTCGAAGTATTTTCCCAGAGTCAAAATAAATATTATGAAATTATATTTTTACTTTTATTTTATTCCCAAACTGTTCAATATTTAAAATGGTGCGTGAGTTTTGCACCATACTATATATTTATATTATACTATAAAGTTAATATTGTTTCGAAAAAAAAAATTCACTAATTTATGTTACGAAAAATCTTTTGAAGGTTTAAATGAATTATACTTAAGTAATTTATCAATTGAAATCTTATTTTTTGTCCATATAGTAACTTCTAATTGAGAAACTTTAACAACTGTCTATAAGACAAGTTAATAGTGGGAATATTAATTCTATTAAACCAATTCATTAATTTTTTTTTCCTTTCAAGTCCTAAAAATTTGACTTCTTTACGATTAGTTACGTCTCACAAAGATGCTATTTCCTACTGATTATTATTTATTGTTTGAAACTTCATTTCGATAAGAGCTCCATCTCCAGCTTTAGCCACAAGAAATAATTTTTTCCTGATAAAAACTTTACTCGTGTTCAATAAATATTCATCCAAAATTGTGTACATCTACATCGAATCGTTTCTTCGTCTAAATAGAACGCACAAAGAATTAACTAATAACATTGATTTTAAGTACTTGCATAAACTATGAATCAATTAACTGTTTTAGGAACTTGTTTTTAATTTCATCTTGATTTTTCCACTTGTTTTTAATTTCATCTTGATTTTTCCACGGAAATAAAAGCTTGAATTTTTGTATCAATTATAAAAATCCACACAATGTGCTAACGTTTGAAATTACGTTGGATGAATAGCTTATTCAATGCTGAATACATTTTTAGTACTTGTGATTTCATGTGGTTTTTATTTCGGTCTCTTTTGGTGCAAATTCTTCAATCATTGGGCCAAGTTGACATTGACTTATACAAATACATGGGTAGGAACATGAAAATATTCATTCGCCTATGCATATAAATAAACATGCCTATGTTTATGTCTGTCCATGTCTCGGTACATGTATGCGTGCAAAGTTCTTGTGTAGTTTTTTGAAGGCCGCTGATAAAGGAATATTTTTATTGTATTCAACTTCCCGATATCGTTAAAACAAGAGTAACGCAAGCAGTGAGAATTTATATTTTCTTTCTGATGTGTCCGACATTTGATGATAACCCTGACGAACAAACACATATACATGAAATATATTTGTAGAAAAGAGAGCTTAGCGTTCTAACTTCAAAATCTACAATTTAACCAAAAAAGAAAAAAAAAATTATCAAACACAAAAGTATTTTAAGATCGTACGAATAATTCTTTAAAGTATTTTGCGGGGGCCTGTTCGCTGAAAATTATTATACATAACCCCACATATCAATGCTGCTGATAGTTTTAGGGACAAAACATAAAACCTATTTAATTTGTGAATTTATATATTCAAAATATGTTTGGCAACCAGTCTAGGAAAAGGCAGATTTTGAATTCAAACCAACTTTACTCCACTTAAAAATTGACCTTGTATTACATCGTGTCAGTGGCGAGGGGTTGGGATTATATATATATATATATATATATATATATATATATATCCGAAGGAAGCACCAAAAAGTATGTTCCCATATACGTATACGCGCAAACCTACTTTAGCACATGTATTAATTCGTAAGCAAATTATTGAAGAAAACTTTGGGAGCTGAAAAGTTTTCGCCCTAACGAAGATAGTAACATTTGTTATTATTGTTGTTGCTGAGAGGTAAAAGTAACTTGGACAATCATGTTCCAAGTATGTTGAACTGCAGAATGAATATGTGGAATAGGAGTTACTTTCCATGATTTTATGCCATGCTTTTCTTGCTTGGGATGAAAACTTTTCAGTGTCCTTAGTAGGGTAAATGGATTGTTAAAGTACGTTATTTGAAAATTACGATTTTAAATTTCCATCCATTCTAAAACTTATATCTTATTACTATGAAACATCAGTTTTTAATCATATTTAAACTTTTGTTTGGTAATTGCCTTTGTATGCGGTTGTAAGAGACAAAGTAATTTGGTTTGATAAAATACACATGACGGAAAGATTTCCCGCTTGATTTGAAGGTCATCCTTAACTTTTGTCTATTAAATTCATTTAAAGCATGACAAGAAAAAAACGAAGCAAAACAAAACAAGAAAAGGTTAAAAAACAGAACACTTAGCACAGATATTTTTTATATCAAAACATATATGAACTATATATACAATTTTTGAATAAATTAGATTAAATGTTATTTTGAGTTATATTATTATCAGATGAAACAATATCAACTATTATTAATCTTGGTTTTTCCTCGTATTACTTTCATCTTAATTTCATACAGTCTGAGGAGTTGGGATGAAAAGCAACTAAAGTTAAGGGTAAAAACACGTGTCAAAAATAAACAACAGACTAAATATGCTCAGTAAAATTCTCACTTCTGCTTACTTCTCTGTCGAGTAAATTGCTATCAGCAAGTTTACTGGCCACAAATATATTAAAAGATAAAACAAAGTAGCAACATAGAGTTATTTCAGTTTTAATGGTGAGACAAAAAAAATTAACAATAAAAACTATGACTTGAATTTCTAAGGTTTTGTGTAACATGATTTCCGCCTGCATATCGAGTATACATATATAAAAAACAGGGTTTTTAGAGGTTGATTTTATTTAGAGTTGAATTATTTGCTAACATTAAACTTCACAGTTTTTAAGATTAAACCTTCATCATCATCCTCATGTCGTGCTGCTAGCACGGATTTCCCTGGCACTCTCTCGCCACCCGTGTCAATCGTCCATCGCTCCGGGCAGGTCTTCTAGGCTACATCCTGCATCGGCATAGAGTTGCTGTAGATATATTCAAGCTGGTCATCCAACACTTGTTCGTCCGTGTGAAGGGGTCCATAGGAGTACATCGCCCTTACTTCTTCCGCATGACTGGTTCGTCTAATTTGGATGGTTTCCGTGATGGGTGGTAGGTGGCCGTACAGCTGCTGTTTTGTGGAGTGTTGCCTCCAGGACTTGTTCAATACAGCCCGAAGCATTCTTGTGTAATTGCCGTCAAGCCTTTTTCTCCATACGTTTAGTTTGTGCCTACGTGGTGCATCCATATAGCAGTATCGATACGACCGCTGCTTGGAAAAAAATGCGTTTTATTTTATTGGTCAGGTCTGCCTTCCATATGACTGATAGCCTATCGCTAGCTGCCCAAGCCTTTGTTAGTCGCGTTTTGATGTCATTTTCGGTTGATGAGACGCTGCTTCCTAGGTAGGTGAACTTGTCAACTAGTTTCAGAGGACCACCATCTAGTGTGGAGATGTCGCCTATTCACGAGAGCGTTTTATAATGTCCTGTATGTTCAAAATTTTTCAAAATCAAATTTTTATTTCCTAAAGGAAACAAAAAATGAATAAGATTTAAATATCGATAGATCGATTAATTGATAGGAGTAAACTTTTTCTGCAGTATGTAATGAGAAATAATTCTGTCTCTCAGTCTGTACATATTTGTATGTATTCATGTATATAAACATATGAATGTTATATACAAGTGTATGTATACATAGATATATTACCCGTACATATCTGTCCTCACTTTTTAAGGTTTCATGAAATATATATATACGTAAGTGTATAATATCTTGAAATTATAGAATATATCGAAGTGTATCAATACACACACACACACACATATATATATATATATATATATATATATATCGTTTGATAGATATTCTTAATATCTTTGATTATATATATATATATATATATATATATATATATATATATATATATTGATAGATATTCATAATCTGGCGGCACGACATGATGATGATGATGATGATACATACATACATACACACACACACACACATTGATAGATATTCATACTATCTTTGATTATATATATATATATACGGAAGTTTTCATACCTCAAGCTAACAAAATTTACGGATTTTGTTCTCAGCATTTATGAGCTAAGCAACATTTCTTTTAGTATACTGTATACATACCTTGGTAAGTTCTTCGAAATAGACGGTAGAAACTACACAATTGAGTATTTTTTTCATGGTCAAATGGGAATGTCACCTTTAGATATGCATTGATTATATACACCAACCCCTCGGCATGAGCAGGATGAGACGTTAGGTCAATTTTTGAACTGAATTCAACAAGTCTGAATTCAGAGTTTTTCTTTTCGACCGGTTGGCATACCAAGGTTAAAGAGCACAGTCTGCCATACTATTTATCCACAGATGGAAGAAGAATAGTTGGATGTATACCTTGCCCAATGGTATTAGCGCTATGCGAAATGCAAAAGCCTCATCCAAGAGTAGAACTTGGGTCACCGTGACCATTTCCTACGATGTTAATCATTACATAACGAGCGCCTCCAATATATATATATATATATATATATATATATGATAAAGAGAGAGAACTCTACGTTAAGTGTATGCTCGCACTCCAGTTTACTACGGTTAGGTCAGGTGCACCTGAAAGATTTTGCGTCACTTCCTACGTCTGTCTTGTTCTTATTTTTCTCGCCGTTATGTACAGAGAACTTCGGACAAATGCTGTGACTTTCTTTCTCTAATACATAATGGATACTAAACCTATATAACAGTATCAATATAGAATACATACATATATTTATGTATCTATAAATGTATGTATGTTTAGATCATTCATATATGAAAGAGTAATTGGCATATGTTCATTTTTACACATCTCTATAATTATGTATGATCTACATTTATTTTGTCCGTGTAAAAAGCGAAATATATATATGTAACTCTGATGGTGATATAAAGTTCTTGCCCCAACAAAAAACGCAACGAGATTTTAAAATTACACACACAGAGATTATATATATATATGCGCATTTATTTACAAATAAATTTACATACAAAAGAAATTTTCTATCAACAAAGCATCAAGCGACATACAAAGACGCACGCATGATCACATAAGCGAGAAACTCATAGTTACCACGCGCCGATGACTCTACGTTATCCCAACTATATATATATATATTTCTTCAAGTAAGTAAATTGATTCATCAGGCCATAACGTTTTCTACTAAGTACGTGCTCTATTACATAACTGGTATTTGATGCTTTCCTCAATTACCCTTATACTATGTATATTTTAAATGACAAAGATTGGCTTCGTTCAAAATTACCTGTCATTATCTTTTTTTCTTTTTTCACTATTTTTTTTTATATCAACTGGATGTTAGTTGTGCGATGGATTAAAATATTTCTAAATAAGAAAAAGAAGCTTTTTCAACTTCGTTTTGGTATTTAAAATGTTAAATGAGATTTCCTCACGACTCAGTTCAATATTTTTTATGTCTTTTTTGCCTCAGGATTGGTGCAGAGCTGAATAAATGCACTTTTCATTTTTTGACTGTTACAATCTTTGCCCCAAGTGCTTAATTTATTTATGGATATCTCTAAGTTACTAAAATTCTTACATATAACCCAAGAGAAATGTGATAAAGATATTTTTCATTAGGCAATACACTTAGAATAAAGTAATTTCCAGTCTAGTTTCCTGCATAATCATAATTGTATAGGGTCTTCATTGGCGCGGTACATAACTTTTTAATCATTGAAATTTTTTATACGAGAAAGTTGACTATGAAATGCTAAATAGAATCCTTCACTCCTTTCTAAATAATAGGTTCATAGACAGCCGTATCGACAGAAACGAATGGGTTCACAGTTCGTCTTGCGTAATACACATATATACTAAGTTTGATTTGGCAGACCGTTTCAATAATCAAGCACCAAATGAAAATCCTGTTCTCTAATATTTTGCTAGATTAACTTTACAATTATCGCTCTAGGTGAAGTTTCTCTAAAAGTGGCTGTAGTAAATAAAACAGTTGTAAAAATTTATTGTTTCTTATTGTAATATATCTTTTCTTTTCATCATCATCATCATCATATCGTGCTGGCAGCACGGATATCCCTGACCCTCTCTCGCCACTCCTCCCTATCGTTCATCGCCCTAGGTAGGTCTTCAGGACAACAACCTGTATCCTCACATAGCTGCTGAATGTACGTTCGTGCTGGTCGTCCTGCTTTTGCGCGGCCATGTGTGGGGATCCATAAGAGTACATCTCTTATGAGTTCATCTCTGCTTACCCCCCCCCTTTTTTTTAAATTATGTACACATGGGAAGCAGCATGATGTACGTAAAGGTATTTGAATAAACCCATGGACGACCAAACTCAATACCTAAACAGGTCCTGGACGTGAGTTTGACGACTTTACGCTCAGGATCGCCAGTTCGATCGGGGAACTACTGCTGCTCCTCTATAAGAGTGGCTTCTATAGAAGAGAATAAAACAGCCATCGAAAGATAACCATGACCCACACTCTTTTCTTTTAGTGATATAATTATATCACTATTTTGCAGATTACATATAGTCTTTAAGATATTTAACTGAAAAACTGGAATTTTTTAATAAAACTTTTCAAATACATCAACCGTATTTCATAAAAAGCCACCGCAAACAAACAAACAAAAATCAAAACTAAACACACACACAAACAACATTTTCCTAATATCTTCCTATTTTAAATTGAACATTCATTGTTATCTATCAGTACAGAAAATGGGAGACATTTTCACTAACCTGTCAAGTGACATCTATTGATATTTATCATTGTCTCAGGGTTCAAAATATACTAGAATATTAAGACTTATTTCTAATGCCTGGTTGGTGAGACTCGTTAAGAAAGGAACAGAATATAGAATAGTATTTCCAATTCCAGTCGACTTAATTTATGTTTTTGGGGGGTCATGGTTTTATTAGTTGTCTAAATAGATTAAACAATGTATTTACACAACACTTCCACCACAAAAGGTCAGGTTTTAAGCAGAGCATTGCTGGGTTGAATTCAGAGTTTCCCTTCTCCAAGTTTGATTGTCTAGCCAAGGCTAAAGAACCCAGTAAACCTTTCTATTTACTCATTGCTAGATAACAGATGGATTCATGCCTTTCCCATGTCATCAGATTAATAAAGTATAAGAAATTCAAAAATGAAAGTCTGACAACTATTAACCTGGAAAAATTTAAAACAAAGAAAATAGTGGAGAAGGGATATAAATTATCATATTTTACCAAATATTTACTATAGAAGATCAAGTTATAATCTAAAATAATGCTGATTAATTTAAATAATTAATGTACCAATCTCTCTCAGAATTCTACACGTCGTAGTTGAAAATAAAAGATAAAAGTTTTAGAAATACCAAGTAAAATGTGAGAGAAATCACAGAAAATCATTCCACTTCTTTATTAGTTTCTTTGTCAAATGACAAATTAATCCTTGCAGAAGAAAAATAATGGTACTATTTTACCCATAGATGGGAGATTAGGGAATTCACACATTTGCTAATGGTATAAGTCCTAGAAAAATACTACATTCTCCTTACTGCTTTAGAAAAATTTGAAATAATGATTTAAAAAATTAACAATATTTAGTTAATTGAATTAACTGTTATATAATTACTCAAAAAATATTAGGTTTTCTTTATTTGCCGGTGAACACAATAGAGGCTTTTACATACTCGTGTTCTTTCGCAATACGCACGTGCATCTAGATGTACATACAGCAAAATGTTTAGTCAAAAATACTCAGATGTGTTCTGTCAAAATAAATGACGCGATTTAAATCTTTTGTCTTGCGTCTGTCAAAGTTCAGAAATATTCATAGACGAGAAGTCAGTAAAGAGAAATTTCTCAGGTGAAAATTATCTCCGTCATTTTTTCTCACAACTAAAAAAATAAAGCCGATTTATAATTAGCAATAAAGTAGAAAAAAGTAAGGAAAACAAATAGAACAAATAAAGTAGAGAATAAATTTCATTATTTATAGACGTGGAATTGATGCAGTTATTTTAAGAGGAAGCGTTCTGATATGCAGAAGATTATATAGTTTATTTTTATCTGAAAAAATATGCAAGATCATTTTTAGATAATCCTGTTTTAAGTTTGACTAATAAACGAGACAATAAAATTCAGAATATCAACTTTTCACTTCAAAATTTATGATTCAAACTCCTTTTAATGGCGTTTAAGTACATTAGTTTTTTCACATAGTCATCAAATACTTTAAGTTTCTTTGAATAATTATCGCATTTGCTGTTCACATACAACAAAAAGCTAATTGTATTATAATATTTATTTCTCGATATTTCGAACTCTGCGTGGGACAATAAAACAGAGTCATTTATTACTTGTGTAAACAGTGTAAGTTTCCATAACTCGAAGCAGACCAGAAAAAGCAAAAACAAAATGGTACTACTCTTTGCCGATGCTGACGAAAACCAGGCAAATTAGGGGCATTTATCTTCCAGGGTTATTTATATATATATAAACTCAAAGAAATTAAGATGCTTCCTTCTTACTATTGTTCTATCGCTATAAATTTCATATTTCTTGTATAGAATAGAAGACGGAATCATCAAATGAAATTTTATGTATATAAATAGAATCTGTGATAGCTTTCTAAGAACATTTCTGTGAAAGAGTTAAATATTCTAATGAATATTAAAAAAAACTTCAGCAGTTAATCTCTTTCTAGCCTAAACCCTATCAATTTTACATAGTCCCAGTTTCATGAAATTTATCAATCAAATTCTATTGTTGCTTTATTTGAGAATGTAAATTGGGTAAATTTCACATTAACTTCGACTTTCACACATGCATAAGATATATGGGTGAAATAAGCTTCAATAATATTTGAACTTGAAAGACGACGTAGCCGAGACAACCCAAAGGAATGAATGCCTAAATGAGGCTAGGACATGGCGCAACTATTTTAACCCAAAAGGTTGGTGTTTCTTCCTATAGTGTTTCCTCGTGATGAATGATGCCGCATAAAATTTACGCGTGCGTACATTCTACTCTCTTATCTTTTGAAGAGATATCTAATGCATTGGCTTTTATCCTTGTATCACAAACCATTGCGAGTAGGTTTATTTTCTATTCATGTTTCATGATTATGTCTTTGTATGAAAATTGGCTGAATTCAAAGATATCTGGTTTTACTAGTTAAACTCTTGAAATTTTTACGATTTAATTGGAAACAATCATCAAGGATTAAAGATTGACATGTCATTTTAATGTTTTATTTATTATTTACGCAAAGATTAAAATGATATATAGATTATTAAAAAAATAAACCCAACAAATTAAAAACGTGAAACTACTGAAAAATGATATTTTACTTGTTTTTGACTTGATAACCATGTTTTTTTTTTCATAAATCCAATTCCTCAGTTAGTGCGCAGGCTTTCTTGATTATTAGATTGCAAACTTTCGCTTTATCATTATGATATTCTTTCCAGAAAATATTATTCATTCTTATTTTTCTTTTAACTCCACGCCTTTTTCATTCTAAACATTTTGTTTTTTTAATTCTTTTTGTAAAAATGCTATAAGACATATTAAGGAAATGCTATACTTTAAGCTCAAACAATAATCGGTGAATTTTGTTCAAATTGTCGAGAGAAAAATGGATAAGTGCTTCTGTTCAAATATTTCATGTAGGACAGCGAGAGAGGTGGGTATCAGATGATAAAGTCCTTTTCTTTCCGCTTTATGGATCAATAAATATAATTCCTCTTTTTACACATATTGTTGAATTGGAAACCAAGTGTATTGGTCAGGAATTTAGTTAAACGGCCCATTCGCTAGTGTAGTAAGTTTGATCTTTATTTTTACTCGGCTTACCTTAGTTTGTCACTATCACGTTGAAAACTTAGGTGTTTAGTTTATTTGCAATACTTGCTTCATTTGACGACCCAAGATTTTTTATACAGTTGTGTTCTGGTTATATTTTCGAAGGCTCTCTGAATATCATGGCTAAAATGGTATCCTTGTTCGCTGGGTATAATAAAATCATGCTGCATAGAACAATTCATTGGAATAGAAGTATCTACTAATATATAAAGCACAATGTGATTACATATATCAGTTACTCACTCTGGTCTTAGAAAGGAACGATGATAAGAAATTTTGTTGTTATAGCACCGTGTGGTATTTTAGAAATTCAAATGTATCCGATCATTTTTACGGATAATAATTAGTAAATTGCACTACTTAATTTCTTTCACTTAGTCTCACTCACTCTCTTTTACTCTTTCGTGTTCTTTCTTTTTGAACTTCCGTTTTCTCCCTTCTCTGTGTCACTTTGTGTCTTTAGTGCTTTAATTTAATTGCTCTTTCTTTCCGATTTACTCTCCCCACTTTGTTTATCTCCCCCGGGATTTTCTTTGTGTTTGTTTGCACGAACCCTTTGACCGGTTTTTCTGCGTTTTGAAATTCGCAACGCGACTGAAGCTAGAATTTCGAACTAATACACGAGTCAAAGTACAGATCTATGCACAAATAATCCTCATAATTTATAACAAAAATTATGGTAGTTACTGGTAAAATATTAAAACGAACAGATAATTGAAGCTCAGTAACGATTATCGTTTTGATTTATCAAGCATTATTGATTATTGAGATAAAATCGAAGAGTTTCTAAACTAATAAAATAATTTGAATTAAATTTTTAATGGCTCCTAAAATCTTGAACAATAAAAAACAAAAATTGTACTCGTTTAACTTATAGCAAGGTCTTTTTATAGCCTTGATGAGCATAATCCGAAAGTACTGATTCTAAGTATTTTAACTAGGACAAAATCTGTTTTTATCTTCTAAAATTTAGCTATTGGGGTAAATACATGTTAATTGCATAAATCTTTTAAATAGCTAAGTAAATATGTCTTTACAACCCTCTTGATCAATTCTGAATAAGATTTTAGGATATTTTTTCTTTATTTAACAATTTAATTCTATTAAAATTCTTTTAGAAATTTAGGATTCAAGATCACAAAATATAACCAAATCAATGTTTTTTTAAAAATTTTCTATTGCAATTTGGTTCTTAGGTAATATTTCTGTTTTAACAAGTTAAAAATCACTCGATTAGCAGCAAATTATTTGTTCAAATATTTACGCACAAAGGTATATAAGAGAGAGAAAGAGAGAGAGAGAGAGAGAGAAATGCGCAAAGGCAAATTACTCGTAAAAGATTTAATCAATTTTTACAATAACTATTATCATTTTAATATTATAATTACACCATACTTAACACTTTAACACACACACACACACATATATATATATATATATATATATATATATATATATTATGAGATACAGAGAGAGATTCTATTAATGCTTGCATTGATGTAGTTGGCTTGACATAAATTTTATCATTATATATTATATTGCATTAGGTTATATATTTGATTATTTACATTAGATTTATTTTGTCCCACACATACTGGTACTCATAATTTCTTGGACAATTTCAGCACGCCTAAGGTGTGTGTGTATGTATGTTTCTCATAAGTTTGCAATAATTATATCTTGTGTGACATAAATCCTACATCCATACTTATATATGTGGTTAGGCGTGCTTTAATTTGGTCAGTGGTCTCCCAGGAGAACTAATCAACCTCGTTGCTTATATCTAATATCTATATTAGCTTTACTAATTTCATCAATTGACAAGATGATATGCGTTCTTCCTTTGACTCGCATAACAAAATATAGTTTCCATATCCATAATTAATAAATCTTTCAATATAATTGGTGAGGACGCCTTCAATATACTTCTGCCCACTATGATCATGTTTAAAAGCTTGCTGTTTTTGCATATCAGTTCATCCTTCTCCCTCTATGTCTTAATATCTATCTCGATCTGTTGTTATATCTCACTTATATATATATATATATATATATATATATGATACTGTTAAACAGTTCTTATATACCTAAAGTTTTATACTTAAAAACTAACTTAATTTTTCTATATATTTATAATGGATCTCAGATTTTTTATGAATTTGAAAATTTATTATGTATACTATCTTACTTAAACATTGCCATTTTCCTTCATTTGAACGTACGTATACGCTAATATCTAGTGTTTGTGTTTGGTGTGCTTCTAAGTATATCTCCACACACACATACCAATTGTAAAAAATTATATGCAAATAACCAGTTATCCTTAAAGTTAATATCACATGATCATAATATCTTAACCCTTTAAACGCATAAGTTCGATATTTTGGATTGAATGTTAATTTACACTGTCAGCTCACTATTTTGATCTGAGTGTTATTTTACTATATATCCTGAGCTTAATACTTCGAGATCACGTCTGATATCAATAATAAATATATTGACCATTTACGACCATTTTTTATAATGGAATTGTGGTATTGTTCAAGCAAAGGTATCGGCACGTTAGGATGATGTTTAAAAGCGCTTTGAGCTCGATTTTAGAGAGGTTTTTTGAGAGTATCAGAGGTCCAAACAGCTAAAAGTTCAAAGAATTAAGGCAACTGACTGACAATTTTGACAATAGATTTTTACTCGTTGTTTTGAATCTCGATGTTGATCTCAATAACAGAATAGGAATTTACGATGCAATCTCTAACTACTCAGTGGTCTTTTCATTATTTAAAACTAATCTGGAAATAATATTTATTCAGTGCTCTGCACAGTTGCATAGAAATAGTGAAAAAAGAAGAAAATTACAGATTGTATCTGATGTAAATTCTCTACTCACATTTCTCCTTATAAAAAGGAAATGTTTCTATGTATATACATCGGGACACGTATGTTAAATAAACACCATTAAAATAAGCGTCCATTGGATTCCCTATCATTTAACAAATTATTTTTTTCACATCTTGTTCAGGCAACAGTAACTAGAGGTTCGAACCAGCATAGATAGAGTGCTAACTACGTCCAAGTGGCAACAACAAACGGATTAATTTTGAAATCTTATTGCTCGCTAACGACATTTTCATTCAAGTTTTTTGTTGGGTACATTTTTCGATCAGTGTTTAGCAAACTAGTTTCGAGTAAAGTTTTACTGCAAGGACTTCGATCCTTAATGGGTACCCCAAAATTGTCATCTTAAACCAGATTAATGTAAGCTGATTAAATATCAATTTGATCCCTACTCTGTTTTTGTTCGTTAATCCAACAAGTTATTAAAGCCATGTCACTACCAAATTTTGACAATCGAAATTGGGGATGAAAGTCTATAAACTTCATTTTCAATTCTCGGCCCAACGGAATTTATAGCGAGACAACAAAGAACAACATTTTTCGTATGCTTTTTAATGTTCTGGATTTTTTTTTTTTTTTGCTTTGTTTAATAGTATATCAACCTTCGTGGGTTATTTAATGCCAAAGCCATCCTTGTAGAAGAACAGCAGTGATACTATTTAACCCATAGATGGGAGGATAAGGAGGGTTCTATTTAATGTTTTGGTGGTTCGTAATACCATTTTCATATAGTCTTTATACTTCTAAGATAGATTGGGTTCTCTAATATCAAATTAGCAGGCTAAAACAGTCGGGTAGACTGAATTCTAACCTTGTTTGGCGACCAGTATACTCGGAATTGAAAACCAGGAGCTCCTGTTCCTCAAGCAATCCAACCCTATTTTCAACTTTACCGACAATACTAATGCCAATTTGTACTCTCTTTCCTTTCTCTGGGCCAATATCAATGAGCGGAGAGAGAAAACTAGATGCATGGAAAACTTACGACCTTCCATGCAATCTTGCACAGGCTTGTGTCGAGATCCAGTCGCAGATCCATTGTTTTGCAAAACCAGCAGACACAGGCCTTGAATAAGATTGAAGCTATTTTGACCTTGTCCCTCGTCCATGGTGTTTATATGTCCGCTTATTCTTCAGCTTTCAGCATGGAGCAATATGACTCCCAACTCCGCCGACAGAGGGCGTGAAGCATATTATATAACTGTAGGTATTGTTTAAATTCCTCATTTTTTGTGTTTAAAACTATTTTTAAATTCTTTCTCATTAGCTTTTTCTTTTTTCTTTTTAATTTGAAGTTTGCAATAGGTTGGCATACTGCCGGGCTCATTTCATTGACATACCGAACGCCGTTCTTTAATATGACCGAAATATGCTTGGTTGTTGACATTGGCAGCAGAAAATTTCACTAAGATTCTATCACGCAAAGATGAATATTGACTTGGATTTTAAGAATATTTCGAAGTATAGTTTGAAAACATTCACATAGACGAATACAAACTTTCTTGAAAAATTGAATTACCACGACTAGAAAATCCAGCAAGCACTGCGTGCCACATACGAAACCACTGGACAACTATTTATACATTATTGGGTCTCATCAACAGTGTATACCGTAATATACCCACTTCAATTATAATATAATTCCTCTGTTTAAAAAACGAAGAATGTATATCTCTTGAAAAATTCCTATACATTTTGGACTATATTTTCCTTCATATATCCAGAACGTTCTTCGATAAAAATTTCTGTTTTTTGAAACAAATCTTTTTCTCCTTTTTTCTACCAAAAAGAAAATGCATTACATTGATATGGATTGGTAAAGACTGTACACATTTTTCATAACTGCAGCCTATATTTCTATTTCACTGTCGCTTTCTCCATTTTCTATCCTTACCCACTCAACTGCTTCTCTCTCTCTCTCTCTAGATTTTTCTCGTTTTTTCTTCCACTGACATTCATAACTAAAATAGGTAACTATTTATTACTAGTAGCTTCCGTCATAAATGACGAGATTATCAAAATATAAATCGGCACTTATATTCGTCAGTAGGTTTTGAGATGAGTGATGGCGGAAGGAAAAAACAGAAGCATCAGTCGACTGAAATCCTTTCAAATCATTTGATTAAAGAACATAAATAAACGAGGAGAGGATAAGTTTGAAGGAAAAATAAATGGAAAAGGAGTTAAATGAGAGAGAGACAGACAGACAGACAGACAGAGACAGAGATTGACTGATTTAGTAGTATAAACTACATTGTTATTACCTGGGAAAAAAATCACGGGTATATTTTCATTTATATGAGATAATTTTTGTAACATAAACTAAATAATATTTAGTTATATTAACGTATTTTTCATTGTGGATCAGATCATGTCTCATTTTATATTTGCAACATAATTTCTCATTACTAATTTGTGTAAGACAAGGTTGCACGTTTCATATATATTTATAAAGTGAGCTAGAGTCTGTTGTATTGATAATTTTCACGCTAACAAGTAACACAATCAAAGACCTTTCATTGCACTCTTTGAATCTCAGTTAGGAAATAAGCAAGTTTTTAATCTATTATTAAATTGGAAATTATTCTAGACAATGAATTTATTAGTTGATTTAATATCAAGCAATCTAATTTGTTAGAAAAAATATACTGATATTCTATTCAAGCTTTCTTTACCTTTCTGTACTTTCCCAGAATATGTTTTCAGAACCACTTCGTATTATCAGATTGGTATACTATTAAATAAGGGAAATTAATTAATTGTATTTATTTCTCAAAGACACTTCAAGAAAAGATTTTCTGTTTAATTATAATTTTGTGAACGTGCAAATTTATTCATCTTTATTTTTAGACATTTTTTTTTTTTAATTTGATTGAAAAGAAATAATAAAAATTACAAATAAAAGAAATTCTAACAAGAAAATATTTTGCATAAAAATGATCGTTGGTCTTATAGCAGAGCAGGTATAAAACTTAAAATATCTAAATGATCAACTCTTGAAGTCCGTCCCTTGAAGTTTCATGTAAAGCCACACAATCATCACACAAAAATATCAACAGATTTCAAAAATTCTTTCTCTCTCTCCCACACACACACACATATATATAGTCTCTCCCTCTCTCACTCTCACACACACACACTTTATATATTAGCCATAATTTTTGTGATTCAAGCAGTTGCACACCTGAACACATTAATACAATAAATATCTATTGTAACGTAGAGTGAAATCAACTTTTATAAGTTAACAAAACATATGCTTATGATAATTTTAATGTGAATTTAAAAAAAATAATATTGCAAACCGGGATCAAAACAGATGACATTGTTTGAACATCAGTCTAATATGCTCAAACATAAAGAAATAAGCACATCAAATTATAGAACAAAAATTTGCATTTGTGGATCTCAACCGAATAATAAGAGATAAGTGTGCATAAAATAGAGAAAACTAATTTATAAACTGAAAACTTTTGTCAGTTAGAACCGCAAATTAAATTAATTTGGAGCTCAAAGCAGAGAGAGAAACTCCATTTCGTGTTACCGCAGAGTATGAGATGAAATAGAGCTCTATGAAAAGATCTGAGGTGGGTGTCCTCAATTTCAAAATAAAAAAAACACCTGTTACTGTTTTCTTTATGAGAAAGAGAAACCATTATAAAAGTTTCTTTTGTTACGGCGATGCATATTACACCTGAAGAAGACTGGATAATGTAATAAAAAAATGTCCAACAATTATTTGAACAGTTAAAACTATGCTTGAAAAGGAAAAACCGCCAGTAGTTACAACATGAATTTCTAAAAAATTAACTTAAAGAGAGTAACGTTATCTTGAACGACATTTTTTAGGTCGATAATCGCTATTACTGCCTTTGTTTATTTAAAATTTTATCAGATCGAAATTGCTGGCACAAGTCCGTTTGAATCAGTCATGAAGGCAAACCGTGGGCGGATTCTGCATTCATCAACAAGGGATATTAATTCTGAACACGGATCGGGTCGTGGCAGATTGAATGTGGTTCCAGTTTAGCGATTCAGTTGCTTATCGTGTAGTCCTTGTCTCCGATAAATGCTGAATACACAAAGTTTGTTGAAAGATCGCATCTTTAATTCATGAGGTCCGGTTACACACTCGCTTCAACTCATCCCCGCACTCTTATGCACAAAAGAGTAAAATTATAGAAAGTAAAAATACGATTTAATCTGTTGGTGAAAGAACAGGCTGAAAATCAGATGATTTGGAAGAAGCGTCAGTTGGAAAAAAACGAATAACACGATGTAGGGATATGATGATAACGCTGAGATGTTCCTTGACGTGTGCCGCCATCTTGTCTTGTTTAAGCCGATTGGTCTGGCCGATCAAGCTCTGCTTTAACACGAATTAAAATAAAAGTAAATTAAAATAAATTGATGAAAAAATTATGATTGTAAAAAGAAATGGAGGTACTATAGAATAAAAGATGGCGTTCAGAATGCGGATAAAACAATAAAATTATGATAATAATAGTTATGATTACATCATCTCCTTAATTCAATTAATAATAATAATTATTATGAAGATAATAATAATATTCTTGGAGCGGACATAGCGATAACAGCTACAACAACAACGATAATAACGCTTCCAACAACTACATAATATCAATACGTCATGATGATCATCAGATTTCCATTTTTTGTGTTGTTGCTTCAGTTTTTTTTTTGCATATGGTCCTATCGAATACGAATAATTCTGAAACAGATCTATTTGATTCATAGATTGAACCCTAACAGGTACAACCACTCGATATCAGAGGGAACCTGGCAATAATCACAATGAAAGGGTCTCCACAGGTCTCCCGAAGATACAATTTACTGTCATACCCAGGCTACCTCTTATTTAGTTGTGTGTGTGTGTGTGGGGGGGGCTTACTACTCTATCTGAGATACATTTTGTGTATTCTAAGCCCCGCTCACAATTTGAATTCATGACATTATAATCTGTGTATGGTAGTGTAAAAATAATAAAATTTCTATCTTACATTTGCGAGATAGGATAAATATACGGAATTAGAGGTCTTTGAACATATTTGTGTGGGTATTGAATTTTCCACGAACAGTTGATATTTTACTCCCAACAAAGTTCATTAACATCATAGGACTTTATTTCACTTGAACCGTCTGAAAGAAACATGGTTTGTGTTTTATTTTATTTATTTATTTATTTTGGTGAGTGCCACTTCTATATCCGTACGCAGGCTCATCATTTTGAACACACATTTCCTCTCATTCATTCATACTGATACCTATATACTCGCCTATTCTTGCACAAGTACATCAACCGATGAATCTACACACACACTCACACACACACACATACATATATATATATCCTACCCATCTCTCATATGAAGTCACACGAACGACATGCATTTATATGCATTTCAATTATTCGCTTATTTAAAGATTTACAGAAATATGTACATGCTTACACACACAATTTACTTTTGTAATCAATGTCTATGAAAATACATGATCATGTCTGTCTCTCTCTATGATGTATACTATTTATGTATGAATCAGCATAGGATTCAAGTGATATAGTAATATATTCATTTCAAAATCCTGCATCACTGAAACTCTTTAAAGCAAAAATAGGAATATTTAGCAATCCCAAAATACGAACACCTTTATATATATATATATATATATATATATATATATATATATATATAAAGTTTATTTTAAGTTACAGAGGCGTTGAAATTTTACTTTTGGCGGCAAAGTTTCAATGTTGTTGAGTTTCTTACTAAATAATGTCTAACAAAATCTGTTTTCTTTATATGAATTTACCCAAACCCTACGCACAGGCAGGATGCGACACAATGTCAATTTTTTAAGCGGAGTTTAACAGGTTTGAATTCAGAGTTTTTATTCTCTTAGGTTAATTGCCATACAAAGGTTCAAAGGCCGAGTATGTCCTACGACTCACCCGTTGCTTGAAGTAGAATAGATGGATTCATAACTTTTCTAATAGTAGTAACTCATATAAAATGCCAAGAGCCTCATCTAGGACTTGAACCCCGGTCTCCGTCTCCATTCACATCGAAGATAACCATTTCACCACAAGCGCTCCGTTTTCACTATATACGTTCCACTAAAATAATATAATCATAGTATATTTGGTTTAGAAGAAAATTAACATTAAAAAACATTTTTTGAATTATTGGAAGGGTGTATCTATTTTTGAGTAATACTGTTTGATTCATAAGTTCGGATTTTCAATGGTGTTGACACCAAAAACAATCAAATTAATAGCCAATTGCGTGTCCGATATTTTTGCCTATCGGCAGCAGTGTTTAAACCTATGCTTCGAAATTTTATCGAGAAAGAAAATAATTCATCTGCTTATTGCCTTTATCGCTCAGTTGCACGAGCAGCTGGTCTATGAACAAGGCATCCCCAAGACAAAGCGGGACCAGATTTCGACAATCATATGAATTCCTTTAAAATCATCTCTGACCTGTACTGTTCTTCGTAAAATGAGGCCCCGATTGAGAAACGATTAAAAAAAAAGCAACGAAAATCCAAAAAATGAAAGAATACTAGTCAAAATTAATAATAATTACCAAATTTTAAATTTACGAATTTATTCGGAACTCGGAATAGTAATTACGGTTATATAATATTTCAGGAAAAAGCAAGTTCCATCCTGGCCTTAAACCAGACCTGCTACAACTAAGTCAGTACCAACATTCACTATGGACCTTTACATTGGTATTGATTTACAAATACATATGCATTTAGGATAAGTTTGGTTGCTTTGGTAGAAAAAAATGTGGTTCTTTATTTTAATATTTTTTTATTTTCAGTTTCGTGGCAATATCTGAGAATTTTCAATTTGGAGATGACCCAACAACTTATTCATATTACATTTAGTTCTTTCAAAAACTTACATGATGATTAGGAAATGGCTGCTCGAGTACTGGCAGCAAAATATCTGGTATATTCATTACCACTCGTGACAGATGAAATCCTATAGATATAAAATCAAATAATCTCAAGATTTATGGAATAGTACGGAATTCGTCTGGTAAAACAAGATAAATTTAGATTAAAGCTCTGCATCTGAAAATCTACTCATGCTTAATTAATACTATGAATAATAAACAGATTAGATGAATAATAACATTTGATGTTGTCTATGCTTATGTTTTTACTATGTGAAAATACAAATGACTGAGATTACCCAAAAGTTCAGGTAACTTCAAACGTAAAATTTGGTTGATATAAAAAAAATGAAAAGAAAAATGTATTTTGAGATGTATGTTAAATGTTCGACGAGACATGAAAAGAGTAGAAATTTCCTGATAAAAAACAAAATTCTTCGAAATTTTAGGTCGAACTTTACAAGTTATTTCTTTGGAGGGAAAGCTTTCTTTTTCGAACGAACGTAAGTCTGAGATATGTATTTTCAAAGCTTGATTTCATATATCCATATCCATTCAAATTAGACACTTAATGAAATCGAACCAATCAACATCAATTATCGTCAGCTAGCTAGCTAACCAATGACTTTATATATATATATATATATATATATATATATAGCCTCGCGCCAGGTACATGCAGTAGCAGAAATTATATGAAGGTCGTTTGAGGACGTTTCGAAACTAAAAAAATACTTTTCAGTGAACGAATGGATATGCTACGTCCCTTGTTCATCGCTTCTTTTGTAACATACCAACTCTTTTAAAAACTAAAAAAACCCTCTGCAAAAACTTTTCTCCTGACCATGACAGAAGTTCAAAACTAGTTGAGAAAAATAAAAAATAAATATCACCAAAGAAATATTCATATTTGTCCATCTTATAAATATTATTAAGAATGCTTATTTGTTTCCGAGAGACTCTAAATCTACAATGTTCTTTATGTACTTGTTCTTCAATCTTTTGCGAAAATGTAGAATACTTTTTTCTACTTCTTCGTGATGATTCAAAATATAGCTAGTCAAGTGAAAAATATTTATGAGGTCCATAAACATTTTTCTATTTCATATACAAATCTCTATCTCATTTTGTTTGGCTAGGAATTGCATATTTTCCCATCTGATGACTTCAGATGACACTGGACGTCAACCTTGCAAAATTAATTTTGTAAGACAAAGTCAGTTCAATAATAAAAAAAAACTTTGGCGTATTCTTATATATATATATATATATATATATATATATATATATATATAATCAAGTATCTTTATATAGGAATATGTTTCAACACATCACTTCCGTACTTGACGAAAATGCTCTAACATGGAGAGGTTGACTCCGATATATCAATATTACCAATGTCATTCATAGTCTTTTCATTGGTATTTTCCCATTGTGTTTTATTTCTATAGTTTTCGAGAAAGCATTGAGATTCTCTCATTCATACTGAAGAATATGACGTTTATTCCGTCAAGATAAGCATTAAATAACAAGTCGTTGAATTTCATAGAGAGACAAAACTTTAAACTGCACAGGTTTCAGTTCTATGACTCTGCTATGGAACATTACATGCTGGTAAAGACTTTAAATACATGTTTACTGAAGTTTGCTCATTCCGACACATATATGCTGTGATTATCGCACTCACTATGAACCGTTTGATTACCTTGTTTAACATCACTTTTCAACAAAAGGTTAGAAGAGTATTGCGTTGTATGAAAATGCATAATGAATTCTGATTTAGCTTCGAAATACCGGTTATATTTCGACATTACTGTCGAAGAATAAAATCTCTATTTTTAACCCCTGTGTACATGCGCACGAGTGCGTGTGGTTTACCTATTTGATATGTGTGAATCAACTAGTAAAAAAAGCAAAGCTTAGCGAGAGACCTGGTGTAGGATGAGAAAGATTATTCCACCATATCACCTTTGCTACCTTTCTAATCATATCTCATCTAGCTGTGAAAGAACAACGTGAAGATGACTGAAAGTTCCGGTTTGGGACAGAATTAACACAGAATGAGCCAGATATCGGCAATATGTACTGGAAATCGTTGATTGATATATTCAGCCATATTGCCTTACTTTTCCTTTGACTACAGGCGTATAGCTCTCGATCTATAATGATACTTGGAAAATATCCTCAATAGACAGCAAAACGGTTTCATATAGAGCTGCCAAATTTAGTATGCATACTTATTGGACTAGAAGGTTTTAATGTAAAGTGTAGCTAAAATTCTTCACGGGAAAGAGGACTTTGCATCATGGGGGCTGTGTCTAACAACAAACAATAATTAGCGAGAAGCCATGTTGCTGCAAGACGTATAACCATATTTGCTCATCTTATATATATATATATATATATATATATATATATATATTAATCGCTTTTTAATACTTCATCTGTTACCTCATAATCAAGTATTCAAATCTTTTTTAAAAAACGTTTGTACATGCGTATAAATGTACGAATTTTCGTAATTTTGTATTAAGACCATTATTCTAGTTCCAAAGCGCTGACAAAATGTATAGATTACTAACCTTATCCAATTTGAAACTTTTCTTTTTCTGTCTCTCTCTTGCTCAGATATATATATATAATATACGAAGTACAAAATAAAAGTTCTAAGCCTCACCCTAAAAGAAGAGTCATATCTGACAATTTTTGTTGTGGCAACACACAATCAAATCTTGTAAAACTAAAAACAAAAACTAATTAAGATTTCTATCTTAATTTCTGTGCAGGTGAGGCCTTTTACAAAGGTAAGAAGTGTGCAACAAATATGAAATCTATAATAGGCTTAGAACGTTTTGAAAACTCCCCTTTATATATATGTGTGTGTGTGTGTGTGTGTATGTGTGTGTGTGTGTGTGTGAGAGAGAGAGAGAGAGAGAGAGACAGAGGGGTGCACAAGAAAGTCATTCAATAAGTAAAAGGAACTGTTTTGAGAACAGTGAAGTATTTTTTCTATTAATGTAAACTCCTTGGAATTTAGTTTTAGTAAAAATTATTCTAATCTCACAAGAATATTTGTTTTGAGGCTAATCAGGCTTGAACAGAGACCTGTCATCGGTTTTTTTGCTGTTGGGCAAGGCAAATCATGTGAAATTTACAGAAGAATGTGTGATGTGCGAGAAGTATGATTTAGTCAAAAAATCTTTACAAATGGGCAAGAAATTGGTTTCCCACTAAGAGCCTGAGTTGAAAAAACAGTCCATGGAATGGAAACACACTGAAACCCCAGTGAAAACATAATTTTAAAAAGTTTTGTCAGTAAAAAAGTTATGCTGACAATGTTCTAGGACATTAAAGGATCAATCACTACTAATTTCCTTGAAAAAGTTGCAACGTTAAACACTGTTTCGTACTGCAAAATTCAGCTTAGTTTTTTCATGACCGACGTATAACACTGAGAATGTGTTTGTGTATTAAATCCTTTCTTGATTCCTTTTGATTGACGGTTTTAAATTGGGAATTTATCGTTTGAATATATAAGTAATCAAGTACAAACAGCACATTATAATGAGAGTTCTATCAGAACAATAGACTTAAAATTCTCAAAGGACAAAGTAATTTTCCGTAAAATTTTCAACAGAATGTAAATTTTTTGGCCAACAACCCTACTGAATGTCATTTTTGAATTATTCAAATTCTCGATATAACGTAGATAACTTTGAAATGATTATTAGAATCCTTCGTTTTTTACTAAACAGAAGCATCAATATTATTATGGATCGTTGTTATCATGGGGATAGAACGGGTTTGCAGGTCGTGTAGTTTATCTGATATTGGTACATTGTAGCCAATAAATTTCACAGGTATTGATCAGATTAAAGAATAGAAAACGATTATTAGATAACAGTTTGAATAGAAAATGGAAAAAATTCCAGCCACTGGATCGACAAACTCCATAGAATTTTCTGAAAAGAGTGAATTGTAGTGAAGGGTTACGTGCGTGGACTCAATGAAAAAAAAAGAAAAGAAAAGATTCAAATGAATACAGTAACAGCAATAGTTGACATTGATGCTCTTTTTATTTATATATATATATATATATATATATTAAAGAAATTAATATTGAGCTTCGGAAATAAGAACGAGTATCTCAATCCATTGGAACACAAAAAGATCAACGCTTACTTTTTTTTTCAAACTACCTAACAACAATATATTCTGTCGTTAGCTGAATACATTATAGTCAGTGCCTTTGAAGAAACGATATTTTTATTTTGCGGTGTGTAAATGTGTTTGTCCCTCGTGACCTCAGTCGTCAATCGAATGGAAGGTCGACAACACTAATAACAATGAGAACAATAAAAACTCGATCATAGGCAGTTTCTTACACACATATACTTACGGGTGTCACGCATAGTGTAATGGTTAGTGAGTTAGGCTTGCAGACTATTGCTAGTGAGTTCAATTTTCACTTCGTGTCCTGTGCTCGTCGTTTGTGCCAAGCTAAGCTAAGGAAATTAAACTACATACATATACTTGTGTGTGTATGCAATTATAAATAACTAGAAATTTATGTGGTTATATGTGGGTGTGTGTATATATAATATACATGTAAGCGTCAATGTAGTTCAAAAGTCATGACACATGGCGACCGTAGTCGAGGGCGACCAGAAGGCTCCCTTTTCAATAGCTACTACAGTGAGGTGTAGGGGAGGGCGCTACTCTTTTCACTGGATTACTCCACTTTACCCTTGATACGTAACTTATATTGCTGAGTGTTAAGCAAGGAGGTATCAAGTACCATTTTAAAAGTCTTTGGTATGACGCGACCTGGGATTGAACCCAGGAATTCAACTTAAAGCATGTCAAAGGTGCTCGCCTTGGAAGTCACATTATATTATATTCCACACATAATTAACACTCTTTATCCCTTGAGTTTTGGTTTGATTTCTTTGTTTAATGGCATATCTACCTTCGGGGTTATTTAATGTCAAAGCTATCCTTGTTGAAAAATAGTAGTAGTACTATTGTTTCCATTGCTGGGAGATTATAGAGTTCATATTTTTCCCAAAAGATTAGAGGGTTTATATCTTTCCCAAAAGGTTATAGGGTTCATGTCTTTCCCAAAAGATTATAGGATTCACATTTTTCCCTAAAGATTAGAGGGTTTATATCTTTCCCAAAAGATTATAGGGTTCATATCTTTCCTAAAAGATTAGAGAGCTTATATCCTTCCCAAAAGATTAGAGGGTTTATATTTTTCCCCAAAAGATTATAGGGTTCATATCTTTCCTAAAAGATTAGAGAGTTCATATCTTTCCCAAAAGTATTAGTTCACAAATTAATACAACTTCCCGACTGGAGTTAAAACTCTCTTACTATGATGTTAAACACGTTATCCACACCCTTTAGTAAATTCCATTTCGAAAAATAAAATAATAATAATTTAGAAAAATATTACTATATTCGAAAACCCTCGTATATTTTCAGACAGCTTATATATATAAGGGGGTGCTGAAAAGCTCTCGGCTTAACCAAGAGGTATTACCCTTTTTTCCAAATTTACTGATTTTTTTAAATAAAGACGTAAAGAAACTTGAGAAATGATCAGCTAAGTTTGTTTGATTTGGAAATAACATGTACATTTCATGATTCTAAATCATTCACCTCTGGGTCCAGCTAAAAACTTTTCAACAATCCAAATATATCCATCTTGAAGGTCGAGGGTTTCAGAATCTTTGCTTACTATTTAATTGTTAAAGTGTAAAGGATTAAGTTCGGTTATGACCCCAAGAAGTTCAAATTATTTTATTGTTATAGATATTTTATAGAACTTACAGCACTTCCTAATATGACTCGGCAATGATTGTATATATTAGAAGGGATTGGGTGAAATTTTATAAGACCTAACTTATAAATGTTAATAAAGAGGGGATAGAGATTAGTGAAACAACAAGAGTTTACAAAAACAAAATAAAATAAAATAAAATAAAATAAAAAAATTAATCTCTGCATGATATACAAAACCTTAACAGGTCGACTATAGCATACCGTAATTTTATATATGGAGGTAGGACCTCTCCACTAACCAACACATATGCATGTGGAGCAAGGATGAAGACCCCACATATATAAGATATACCATCTGAGGATGGCATGGGCCACTGAGACACCTTATTGATATATAGGGACCTACCGCTCAAATTGAATAAGTTAAAATTTACGAGAAAACGGAGAGGAGTAACAGGTGAGTTTAATTAGCTGCCTTCTAATATATATATATATATATGAGAGAGAGAGAGAGAGAGAGAGAGAGAGAATTGGATAAAGAAAACCCTGACAGCTGACAAAAAATCCCTGATAATTGTTGATGTAGTTTGTGACAAGTTAGTTAATCTATAACCACTTGATATTTAGTAGGGTGTCCATAACTAAAACTAAGGACAAATCACAAATTAAACTATGAAATCAAAGAAAAGAAAATTCTTAGAAATTTATAAGAATTTTCTTTTTAGAACATTATGACTTCTCGCTACAACCATGGGAACTTTGATAACAGTGATAAAAGAAAATAATAATTTCCTATGACTATTCTAAGTCATTGAAATTTCATCAAAATTTATGGCAATAGTCATCATCTTTATCATGTCGTGCTGGTAGCACAGATATCCCTGACCCTCTCTCGACACTTTTCCCTATCGTTCATCGCATCCGGCAGGTCTTCTGGACTACATCCCGTATCCTCACATAGTTGCTGAATATATGTTCGTGCTGGTCGTCCTGCTTTTGTTCGGCCATATGTGGGGGTCCATAGGAGTACATCACTTATGAGTTCGTCCCTGCTTCTCCAGCAGTGTCCTGCATGTCTGGTTCGTCTAACTTGGATAGTTTTCGTGATAGGAGGCAGGTGGCCGTACAGTTGGTGTCTTGTGGGGTGTTGCCGCCAGGACTTGTTCAAGATTGCTCGCAGCACTCTTGTGTAATTGCCGTCTAGCTTCTTCTCCAGCCGTTTTGTTAGAGTCCATGTAGTGCATCCATATAGCAGTATCGATGCGACCGCTGCCTGGAAGAAACTGCGTTTCATTTTATCGGTTAGGTCTGATCTCCATATAATCGATAGCCTCTTGATAGCTGTCCATGCCTTCGTTAACCTCGTGTCGATGTCCTTTTCGGTTGATGAGACGCTGCTTCCTAGGTAAATGAATTTGTCTACTAGTTTAAGAGGGGTTCCGTCTAGAGTGGAGATGTCACCTGTTTGATTATAGCACATATATTCCGTTTTGTGTGCATTGACATAGAGGCCTATGCCTGCGGCTGCTCGTTCCAAACTATGCAGTAGTATTTCGGCTTGGTTGTGTGTATTTGCCAGTATCGCTATGGCATAATTTATCCTTTACTTTTTTGTTCAATAGTATATGAAAAATGATACCTTGCATAAGACGCACATTGAGACGTAGACAAAACACACCTATGTGTGCGTTATAGTCAATACGACGAAATGGCACTAATATTCCTGATATTTTTCTAAAGGTTTATATTTTTAATTTTTTTTAATAAAAGAATGTTTTTTACATTTATATTAGCAATTTTTTGTTGTATCCTGACTTTTCTACGAGCCGCATTTTATTTGCTCTTTATGGATTTAATATTCCAAATATCTAAATCATGTTTGAGTATAAAAAGAAAAATCATTTTTAGCTTTTGTATTTGTCAGTATATATTATCCAATCGACGATAAGTGCTTTATCAAGACCTATATCAGGATGTTTATACATGAGGGATTTTCGTTAATTTAAAGAGATCACACATTCATTTTTTATGTTCTAAGCCGAGTTTTATATATAGTTATTTTAATGTTTCATAGAAATAAAATTTCAGATATAATAATATAATATATAAAATTTCAGATATAATAATATAATTACTGAACTATGAACTCGAGAAATACTCAATCATATCATACATGAGTAGCTGTGTATAAATCAGTAGAATTTTTTTTCTTAATTTAGAAATTAATGAATAGCGAAAATTATCTTTACTCTGTCCAGAGGTGGTAGTACCTGTTAGGTTTCCATTTCAGAGTCAAATAGATTGGTTTTCGATAACGAAGTGTCAAGCTATTTGAAGTAACTGGGAAGATGTATGTCTGTGCCGTATTTAGTAGTATAATTGTTAAACTGACTTTGGGATTAAATACCCAACAATTGCCGACATGTCGTAAAATCTATCAACCTTATTTACTCAAATCTGATTAAAAAACCCTTCAAACATAAAGTAGGTGAGTCTAATAACATTGGTCAATACAGTTTTGGTGCCAAGAAACGAAACCCCTGTTTTTGCTAATTTGATGGTGCTGATTCCAAAAATGACCTAACTTTTACATGTCTTTGCTGTACTGTAATTACTCATTTTTGGAAAAAAATATCAATTTACGATCTTTGCTGATCGCAAAATTTAGTTAATAGAAGTCATAGAAACCCATCAGTTTTTAGATAGGCCGTGCAATTTGTCAGCCACCTGAAATAAACTATTTTTATGAGGAAAAAGTGTTTTTGAATCAAATTTTTAAAAAATAGAAGCATCAAATTTTTCCAGTTTATCGCCAAAATTCAAATTAACTGATAAACATTATCAGTAATACACTATAGTAAACCTGATAGTCAAGGTGACTTAAAAAACTTTAAAATGTTCTGTTTGATATTCATGAATTTATCCCATCACTTTTGTCCCTTCACTACGGAAGGAAACCAAGCACATTTAGAGCTTTTATTTTCACAGTTGGGAATAATTCCAAAATGCCCCAATTCCATTGTAAATTATGAACATCACGAAAATGTTTTCACCATAAGATCAGGAAACTCATTAAAGATGATGAATTTGTTAATTCAATGAATGACTAGGAATTAGGCACTTGGACATCGTTTGACGTGGTGAAAAACTTAGGCAATCGTCCGACCGAAAACTACAATTTAGTGGAAAGGCTGTTGAAAAGTCTACAGGATATAGACGCTAATTTGAGTATTAAGTTCCATTTCTTTACTTAACCATCTAGATAAATTTTCGGATTATAGTGGTGATGTGAGTGATGAGCAAGGAGAATGATTCTATCAAGATATCAAAACAATGGAAGAGCGCAACTAGGGACGGAGTAACGAATGATTGCTGACTACTGCTAAAGTATCAAAAGGCACTTAAATAACAGTGAACTTGACAGACAATCAAGAAAGAGAAATTGCTTACCACAGTTCTTATGTTCACGATGGTCTTACTTCTGCAGTTAGTTTATTAAATTATTTGATGAAAATACTTCTTGGTCTTGGTATATCTAATAATTGTATTTTAAAGGGTCTGATTGCTATTGCAAAAATAGTATTTCTTAATAAGCAAACCAATATTTGTTGGTTCAAATATGAATTGAAAGGTTTCTATTGCTTTACCGGGAGAAATATTACCATCGGTCAATATCATATATACAGAAAAAAAATGAAAAAAAACCCCAAAAAAACAACTTATTCCCAGAAATTAGGCATTTCTATACAGCAAAAGCGGAAGATCAAAAAAGTGGTGTCATTTTCAGATTCACTGCCCTCAAATTAGCTAAAAAAATATTTGGTGGCTCTACACCATTTCAAAATTTTGTTGTTGTTGACCAGTATGAAAGATGTTTTTTGGATTGAGACAATATAGGCATATTGTGAGAATGTACTAAGCTTTTGCTTCGGCTAACAGACAGACAGACTTCAGGTTTCTTCACACTGTTATCAGATGAACGTAAGCATACTGATATAAATGTTGCATTGAAATGATTTATAGTGAGAAAAAAACCTTTATAAGTTGCAATTCTTTCTTACTGACAACACATTAGATCTTTGAAAAATGAATGCTTCAATCTATTTTTAATCAGGTTTAAAGTATAACTTTTATTTTAGTTTTTTTTTTAATCCAGATTTCTATTCTTTAACAGTATAAAAGAATAAAACTTATTTGAAGCCGGACAGTTTTTACAGTTTCTTTTACAGATAAGAACATGAAGATTACAGTTTTTGTAACTGAGATTGTGTGGATGGAAAAATTAATCAAAGAAAAAGATAACCTGATGTGAATAAAGGTTCATAATATGGAGCATAAAATGCATCTACATTTTGTTTTACATAAAAGAAATCAAGGAAATTGCTCATGGCTAAAGTAAGATTTTCTACTTACTTTTGCTTAGGAATAAAAGAGCTAAACTATGTTGTGATTGGAAACATATTATGCTCTGTCTGCAACTATAGAAACAGAAAATGTAAAATGTATAAAAGGCAATATGAATATTACATCTGACAATGGACTAGTCAAAAACCTTGACATTTATTGGTTTGGTTTGGTTTCTTTGCTTTAATGGTATATCAACCTTTATGGGTCATTTAATGCCAAAGCCATCCTTGTAGAAAGACAGTAGTTTGACATTTACTGATAAAAAAATCTATTTCATCACGTGTAACTAAATTTCTGCTACATCCGCCCTTTTATCCTTCTTTTGATCTCTCACCACAAAATTTTAGTTTATCACAATTTTTAAACCTTTCCATTACTTCCCGTAAATCTGGAAATTTTAAATCTTAGCTCATTGTCTCCGGATACTCAGCCTTCAGATATGTCTTACCCTGCCTTTTCCTCATTTTCATCACTTCTCTCTCATCATTCAACCCTACCATTCACTTAGTTTTCTTGTCGCTTTTATCTAGCTTTCTAACCTGTTACTTTTCCTCATTCAGGTTGTTTTTTTTTCTTTTCTCCCTTGATTTTCTCAGTTATTTCCCGCTTAATATTACCATATAGTTTTATTATTCATATAGTGTGAGCAATTTCAGCTCAAAAAGATCGGGAATCGGGCAGACATTACTCTCTGATCTTCGATAAGACAGGGTAACGTTCATTATACTAATATGCAGAATAGTAGTATAGAGAATAGCCGACAAAATTTGTATATATACAAGCGTCTGCCATAGAAGATAGTCCCATTGGTCATTGCTAATAATGTTAGTTTAATCCTCATTAGACGCCTTATTGTATGTATTTACCCAATCCCACAGTCACGAAATGATGCGACACAAAGTCAATCTTGAAACGGAGTAAAGCTAGTTTGAATTAAGAATTTTCCTTCTTCTAAACAGGTTGCTGAACCAAGGCTAAAGAATCCAGTCTGCCTTTTATTTACCCATAGCTTGGTGGGAGACATAAATCCATGCTTTTCCTAAGCAAAAAGCTTCACCCTGGATTTGAACTAGGTTCAACGATTCCATTTCCTACGACGATAACCGAATTTTGTATCCGTGTGCCAAATAGCTTTAATGATCATTATTATATTCAACGTGTCTTATATAAATTGAATTCTACAGCGTGTAGATAAAGGTTCATACGAAGTTCGGACTATTTGTATGGCACGTGAACTGAATATAGTACTCCCTTTTATGAGCCAGCGTACAAATAGCAGACAACAGGGTCAATAACTTTTGTTTAGGGTCAGATTCTCCGAATTTTCGAGTAGCGCTTGTTATAGTTATGCATACAGGTATAGACTATGAGCTATTTTACTCATAATCTAGAGTCTATCCTTTGCATGCCTGTAAGTATATCTTTATAAAATCGCGCGGAGTGTTGTGGACTATATATTTGTTATTGAATCGATCCAGCATATGGCGTTCGCGTTCCTTGAATCTAACAAGCATGACAGTCATATTGGTGCTTGTGGTTTGTCTTGCCTACAGTCCGAGATCGTTCTAACGCCCTTGCCCTCTGTTAATGTCTTTGAACTATTTTCCTTGCCACTCTTTACGAATGTTGGCCGAGATATTTAGCTTATGCCGTTGAGTATAGAAGATATGTTGCGTACTCATATTCGCTGCTGATATCATTGGTTCTAGTACAGGGATAGGGAGCTTTTCATGTTAAAAGGTTTCATTAAAATGTATTGTCTACTAATAAGGTTATTCTTTCACTTTGTCTACAAAAATTAAAGAATAAAAAATTTCAAGCTTTAATCAATAAGTCAGTCTAAATCTAATTGATATCTACTTCATAAAATGCATGAAAATCTTTGCTTAATTTTTAAGACTAATGAAAAATGTTTTCCTCACAAAAGCACTTGTGTTAAGGTTATGAAACTGTTGTGGTATCATTTTCTATACACAATGGACTCTTCCAATAAGGATATAATATTTGACTGTAATCCTCACAGGGAGTTGGTAGCAAGAGCTACACTGGCGCTATTGTATTACTTGTTTTATTGTAATATATAACCTTTATTCTTCTCTCTTAATACGCGCTTATTTTATGTCCTTTTCCGAGGACATAATAGAAACTAAACTGCCTCCTATTGTATTAGAATGGTAATTTACATAACTCCCAGATCTACTCTAATCAGGAGTGGTTGAACCGGTGTAGGGTCCCATCAATGGATCAAATAGATCTGTTAAAAAATTAGTTGAATTCAATAGGACCGTGTGCAAAAAAGTTATTTGAAGAAACAACTTCACATATATAAATATGAATGTACAGTGAATGCGATTCCCTAATCTCTAGGCATAAAATAACGCTAGACGGGTCAACATGCTGTTAAGATCAATCAATCATAATCCAAAAAGCACTGGTATATCAGGTTCTAAATTAGAACTACAAAATTTTATTGGTCTTTCGTCAATGAGTGGGATGATTGCACTTAATGATTTAGAAGGCTACATGCGACCCTAACACCAGTTTTTTCCTCTACTGTTCTAGTGGCACTAGCTAGGAACGAACTTACAAGCAACAGTTTTAGGGGAAAATAACATACAAACTATAGCAATAAAGCAAGTACTCAATTAATAATATATCAAACGCTTCCTAGCTTGACTGGACTTAACACACGTTATCAAATTCTAAACAATATTTTCGTTTTCTGTCAATAATATTTAAATTACAGAACTTCATGTTATTTAGTTTTATCTTCCATCTTGTTCTTTATTATAAAGCTTTGGTCATTTGACACTCTTTGATCGGGGGGGGGTCCTCGTGGTGTAATGGTTAAAAGCGATGGACTGCGGAATCGTAGTACGCGAGTTCGTACTCCAGTCGCGCTATTGCGTTCACTTTCGGGTAAATACCCTTGGGAAAGGTATGAACCCCCTTATCCTCCCAGCTATGGGTTAAATAGTACCACTACTGTTCTTTTAGGAGAATGGCTTTGGCATTAAATAACCTACAAAGAGTTGATATGCCATTAAACAAAGAAACCAAACCAAACCAAACCAAACTCTTTGATCGTTCAGCAAGAAGCATGGACCGAATATATAAATAAAACCAATTAAAACTAATAATAAAAATGCTTCACCTAAGAATTCAAATAACTTTATAATACTACTATTACTAGTTCTGATATGATATATGAATAAATAAGGTTGCCGATAATAAGGTCCTTTCATTAGCAAGATTACCAAGCATTGCTCGGGAAAACGAGATCAAATACAAATGTTTTAATGACATAAACCCAATATATATTTTAGGTTCTAATAATACAGACATATGACATCAATACGCAAAAAAAAAAGAGTTTTAAACCTAAAGAAAAATCCTGATTAGTTTCTGACAGAATCTTCATATATATCATTCCTTGGTCTGCCAGCTTTTGCAAATATTTTTCACTAACTTGTGAACTAATTTTGTACTAAATATCAAAGTCTTTATCTCACATGATGATCTGAAGTGACCACGAAGTTTAACCTCGTATAGTCTATGCTAGAGCTGGAGGTCAAGTCAATAACTATGCAAAAGCTTAAGTCCGTGTCATTTACTGTTTCCCTACGATCGTCTAACACATTGAAATGCACAAATTTCGGCATATTATAATAAATTGATGGTCCCGTTATTTCGGTTTCTCTCTCTCTCTCTATATATATATATATATATATATATATATATATATATATATATATATATATTCTCATGCCACCTCCTCGAACCATTCCATCTTTCATTATTCGGATCTTCTGTTCTTCACACATAAAAATATATTACTTATATGAAGTTTCCAGAATCTCTATTAACAGCTTCGACTTAAACAGTGGTTCTCAGTCAGGAGACCATATGCTCCTTTGGTGGGGGAACCTGTGAGCGAAATAGTATATTGGAGAGACAATATTTTAATAAGCCATACCAATTTGACTTGGAGTATTATCACAAAGTTAATTTCAAGAGTAATGTCATTCAACACTATGATTAGTATCTTTTTGTACTGTTTCGTAATGAGCAATTGTTACGTTTCTTCGTCTACCATTGACAAAACTCGAACTCGATATGCAAAAACCTCGTAGATGAGCATCAGTTATAAGAGTTGCATTGAATAAACCAGGGATAATGAAATGAAATTCTTTTCTTTTTTTACTCTAATTAATATAAAACACATTATGAAAGGTTTTGGCTATTCATATACCTATTATAGGCTATGATAGTAGTGTATATTCATATTTCATAGCATTAGTTTACTGAAATAAAAGCTTGTTTGTATTAATAAAATCAAGCAAATATTTTTTCCTATTTATATGTATTGTAAATAATAAAATTATCTTTAAAAAACTCCAGTGGCTATGAGTAGACATTGAAATAGATTGGATCAGAATGGGCCATGCCATGAATAGAAAAGGACTGAGAATGACTGATCTAAAAAATTAAGTTATTAATATTTAATCTTCCATTATTCACGTGATAATCAGGTCTAAAATTCACTTTCAATTCTTAGTTACTGACAGCCCATTTTTTGAGACACTTTTTAGTATAAATAACATCTATTCCAATTTTTCTATTTTGTAACACTTCTCATGATGATTGGTTGGTTTCTTTGTTTAATGGCATATCAACCTTTGTAAGTTATTTAATGCCAAAGCTATTCTCCGAAAAGAACAGTAGTGGTACTATTTAAGCCATAGCTGGGAGGATAAGGGGGTTCATACCCTTCCCAAGGGTATTTGCCTGAAAGTGAACGTAATAGCGCGACTGGAATTCGAACTCGCTTACTACGATTCTGCAGTCCATCGCTTTAACAATTACGCCACGAGGACACCCCCTTCTCATGATGATTATAATTGATTTTTCATAGAGGTCACTAAGGATCGAGTGACAATCGTTTTACTCAATGTTTCTATTTTCTCGAAAAAACTTAATAATAATGCTGTTTGAATTGTTTCAGTTTTTCCTCGGATTTCTAATTCTTCCAATTTTCTTGTAAGGTTCTTAAGAAGAGTTAGAAGCGCGCCATTGATGGATAATAATTACTTTCATATTCCATGATATTATAATTGATATTATTTCTTTCCTAAAAATAATTATGCTTGAAAAAAAAAAAAAAATCAAAACGAAACAGGTGTGTGACACTGTCAACCCAGCTTTTGCTCCGGTCAAACCAAACATTCCTTTCCACCCGCGCACCCTATTTGATGCTTCGGTAAAGAAACATAAACATGCCCGCCCCTTTGTGGGCGAGTTTACAGTGAAACGAAAGAAGGCGGATGGCAAGTCGAGAGGAACTGTAGTGAAGAACTCAATTGTAAACATTGACTAATATCCTGGTCGGATACCGATTTTAAAGGCAGATAGTCAGAACCATCACACTTAGAAGATTAACATTATTCGCTATCATTTCTATTTCGTTTTTAACCGTACTAATCAAAGTTGAGAAAATTACAAGAAAAGCTTAGATGCCCCATAGTTATATTGCATTCTCTAACAACAGCCTGTAAAACTAGCTTACTAATCCTCATTCTACAAGAGCAGTCCTCAAAATCCTCCATATATATCATATTCTGAGCATGTCCATATAATGTTAACGGATATCCGTGCCGGGGCGGACTTAGAGTGATCTAGTTCCCTGCAAAAAAAAAAAAAAAAGAAAAGAACTATTGAACCCTTAACCTATCCAATCTACAATCCGTTCTCTATAGATACGTAAAATCTCGATCAGACATTTATTTCTAAAGTCCAAAGTTTCAAAAATATTGCGGTATCTGGTGGAGGTATTTTTTTATTGCTTCTGAATACAATTACAAACATATCAAAAGCAGACTATATTAATAGAAAATCGGCGATTATCAGAGTTAAAAACATTTTAGTTCTAACACATCGAGTCATTAGAAAGGACTTTGAATATATGACTTTTGCTATTTGGAGGCTCTTGGCGTAATGGGTTATCGTCGTAGGAAATGGACTTGGGTCGCGGAGTTCAAATATTAGACGAGGTTTTTGCGCCTCAGTTCGTTCTAATACCTTTTGAAATGCATGAATAAAATCTCTTCTTCCCTAGCTATGGATAAATAGTTGGGCAGATTGGGTCCTTTAACCTTGTTGTGGCAACTAGTTTAGGAGAAGGAAACCCCTAAATTCAAATCATTTCTACTCCGCTTTCAGAAGTTTGAACTTCTATCGCATCCTACCCGGAGTGGAAGAGCTGGCTAAATACATACGTGAGGCCTCTTGGTGCCTTGATCCCACGAGCACTTACCGACTGCCCGATGCTTGCAAGTAAATATATACATGTGTAAGTATAAGCACCCGCTGTAGAATGAAGGTTGACAAATTTGAATCACACCAGTTGCGCTGTCATTGAGATTTGACATTAAATAAGGTAAAGTAAAAAAAACAAAAAAAAGCAATAAAAAAAATACAACTCATGATTGAAAATAAAATACAATACTTCTGTGTTTACTATTTATTGAAAACTAAGTTTTGACAAGATACAGATTATTATGTAACTTTTGTAAAATAATATTTCTTGTTTGGAATTTGTCGCAACTATGGATAATTGTAGGATTGAGCGATTTCTGTTAGACGTTCAGACATTTTCAAAATCCAATCTCAAGTTGAAAAAGTTGTCACGACTTGATATTAATACTTTTGCGTTATGAAAGTGTCTCAAGCAAACGAAGCATTTTTCGAATGGAAAGTGAGTATCAATTAAGAAATATATTAAAAATCCTGATGCCATTACAGAAGAAAATCCTTTTTATCAATGCGGATTTTTTTTAATACGCTTCAAGGATTTGTCGATTTTTTGAAAACTTTTTGTACTACCAGTATTGAATAGAATACAGATGTTGGTGACAATCTGGTGATTAGGGTGTGTCAGAAACTCCTATTCCATAAAGTCTGTATTTATTCATGCACAGATAGCAATTTAACCAAATTATATACGAACAGAATTAGGCGGTGTTACTCGGGAAACAACGATAAGACAAAATGTTTTCATGAAACACAACTTATATATTCGTGTATGTCTGCAAAATTATATCAATACAGAAATATGAACATGATATGAATACTCAATAAAAAGTTTTAAACCAAGATATTTTCTCATTTGTCTGAATTCTTTTGTATACAATATTTCTTGTTTTTCATCTTTTTCAAATATTCAAAGTCCTTCTTTGCTACTAATTCATTTGCATCCAACCTATAGCTGGCCGTGGTAAAATTATGAATATGACTTCGTCTATCTTACGTTTTATAAGGTCAAAAGATCTTAATTATATTCTAAGACTTTCTTCAGGTGTCTATTTTGTCCAATAACATCTTAAAAATTTCGAACGGAATGCTTTATTTTATCCACGAGGCTATTTCCTATCCGTTTTTTTTTCCTTCTTAGACAAAATATATTTACGTTATAACATGAATCTGCATGCCAATTTTTACTATTTTGTATACAATGAGTATACGCGTGTAGGAAGCTGATGGATGTATGTGAATATATTCATGAAATGAATAAGCACGAGTCTGTACATGTGTAGAATGTCCTTAACCCTAACCCATCAATATATGCATTTGTATATTCACAAGTGTATGTATGTGTGTCTTTACGTGTCTCAGTGTGACTGTGATTATGTGCATAGTTGTATGCTTATGCTTGTCGTTGTATATATAAATGTGTCCTCGTTAATGAATCTAGGATAGAGGTGTTCGCTTCCACCGAAATCCCCTGAGTGGATGATAAGAGATGCAATTTGATTTGTTGCTCAGATCCACAGACATCAAAGTTTAATCAGTTTTATTAGACATTAAACTATCGCTTGCATGGCTGCCTCTTAGTTTCTGACGCCCGAATTCAAGAATAGCGTATAATTGGGTTTTCTTTATGACACAGTCATTGCTTGCACAACTGTCACAACGTGAACCGCCACTACAAGAATTACCAGAAACAGAATTGCATGTGGTGCTCCGAAAATAATCCCTACGACTTATTTCCACGGAAACTACAACAGATACAGGGAGCGCAATATGGTGTAATGGTTATCGTCGCAGGAATTGGACACGGCGACACGAGTTCAAATCCTGGACTGATTGCATTTCACATAGCACTAATACCCTTGGGAAAGGTATGAATCCAATTATTCTCCCTCCAGCTATGGGTAAATAGCAGGGCAGACTAGGTCCTTCAGCCTTGGTGAGGCAACTAGTCTAGGAGAAGGAAAACTCTGAATTCAAACCTGTTAAACTCCGCTTAAAAAATTGAGCTTGTGTCATATCCTGCCCGAGCGGAGGGGTTGGGTAAATATGATAACAGCAAATTTTCAGCCACCTCCACATATCTATATAATGTACCGTATGTATGTATTATGTATTTGAGAATACGAGGGAGTGCTAAAAAATTCTCGGCCCAATCAAGAAAAGTGAGACCTTTTTTATCTTAAATTTTTATTTAAATTTTTGGAAAGGTTCAAGAAAGTTGAGAAATGATAAGCCAAGTATGTTAAACTGTTGGATAGATATGTGTGATAAAATGTATGTTTCATGGCTTTAGATAGGCGGAGAACTTTTCAGCGACTTCAATATATAGAAATACTTTAAAAAGAGATTTTATTGCAAAATTTATATTTCTAAAACTGGGTATTTATAAAAGTGATTAAAGTCTAATGCTAAAAGCATTTTTAATCAGTAAAATCCTTACAGTACTCTATGCACGAAAATGCAGAACAATATCACAGTATTTTTGTGACGAGTCGAAGGATCGATAACGTGGAATTCTTAGTCGCGAGTTTTATCCTGTTTTATTTGTATTTCATTTTTACTTGTAAAATTATATATCACAGTTCATTCGGCTAGCCGTGTAGAATAAGCCGATTGCACCTCGGCAGATGGATAAGACCCCTCAACGAGTATCCGAGATATGATACAAAATCATCTGATGGTGAGGCTCCAGCTCTGGAGCTTTGGGGAATGTTGAGGTCTCCTTCATTGCAATTGCTCCTAGGTACATTCTGACCCAGAGTGGCAGCACCTGATAGGGTCCAATCTATGTGTCAAACAAAACTGTTTGTCCATTTAAACTGTGTGCAAACAAGTGACTTACGTTAAATCGAATTGCTTGAAATAGAACTCTTTGACCATTTAACGATGTGTAAACAAATGACTGATGTTTAATTGCATTGTTAGTGATGTTGTATAGCCATGATCCAACTATACGTATACATATACATGCAGAAACATAGTCAACAATAATGACGAACGAACACACTTCTTTAGATAAATATACCTCTCACACTTTATTCTCGAAAGGGTTGATGTTGGTTATGTGTGAGAAGTGAGTTGGAGATGGAACAGACTGCCACATATTGACCCCAAGTTCCTCTATATTATAGCAGCACTTCTTCCTCATTCTGCTGGGCTGCTCAACCGGGATCCTGAGGGCCCAAGCCCTCTGTTTGGCGCTTGCTCTCACTACGGCATCTTAACTCGAACTGTGACTGCAACTCGGACTGAACTCTGCCTGCCTCGAACTCCAACTAACTCAAACCGTCTGTGGCACTTGGTTATATAATTGTTTGACGTGCACCTGCTTTCTGTGGGCGTCGCATCTGCACCGAATTCAACCCGTCCACAGGTCAAAGTGATATTCCGATATCTTCGGCCGGATACACCTGTTTCTTGATTGACGGCTCGGTCGAAGGTCAATATGTTACAGTAATACATAGCAATACTTGGAACTATTTAACTGTCTACAAACAAAACGATTGGTGTGTAATACTTGAAACCGTTTACCTGTATACAAAACAAAATTATTGCTATTAGATAGCAATACTTGAAACCAATTGGGTGCAAACAAATAATCAATATTAGATAGAAATATTTGAAACCAGTTAACTGTATAGAAACAATAGCAATAGTTGTGTGCAAACAAATCAGTTCAAACTAATTAAAAAAAAAGTCACCTATATACTATTCAGTCATTATATATATATAACTGTGCGAAAAATTGACTGATATTACATTAAATTGCTTGCGTTACCTAACAATATTTGAAATCATTTAACTCTCTTCAAGCAAATAATTTATAGTAAATAGAATTATTCGTGTTAGAAATACTTCAAACCATTTAACTGTGTGCAAAAGATTGAGCTTGGGTTCGTTTAAAAGTGCTATCAACAAAATGTGTATACAAATCATCGAACAATGTTAGAGTTTCACGTCTCTATACCCTTGGGAAAGGCATGATCTCATTTCTCCCTCGTGAAAACATCACAATTTTTGACTGATAGCTTCGTCAAGAATATATATATATATATATATATATACCTTACTTCATCGCCCATGCAGGATGCGACACAAACTCAATTTTAAATTGAGTTAACAGGTTTGAATTCAGAGTTTTGGTTCTCCTATATTGGTTGCGATATCAAGGTTAAAAAGTCCAGACTACCTTATTATTTACCCATATCCGGAGAAAGAATAGTTGAATTAATACCTTTCCCAAGACTATAAGTGTTTATATATATATATATATGTATGAAAAATTTGTTCCCAGTTAAAATTATCACAACACACAAGAATTTTTTTATTCGGCCAAATGCCCAACTGTCCTGCAACTTCGACTACACATCGCAACGCATATATTCAGGAGACAACTTCAAATCTGACACACGGTGCACGTATCATCATACACACACATACTAACAATCACATATAAAACCACACGCAACAATACGCAAATATAACACACACACACACACACACACACACACACACATACACACAGAATGAGTTATACGCAATTCTAGCGTAAACATCCTTTTGACTGTATTTTTCAATTTCTCCATAGCCTGATGATTGTCGTATAAACAGGTTGTGAAACCAGTGATCATAGATAAGCATCCATGCTATTAAATATATACAAAAACGAATAATTACATAATAGCTCTATCACAGATATTGAGCACTATCCAAATTTTATCGCATTTAGTCTGCCACATACTCACCAAGTGAGATAGTGACAACCATAAACTTGTTATATATATATATATATATATATATATATATATATATATATATATTCCATTGCATGTCAGTACCGGAAAATAGATATTCGGTAACTATAAATATGTACGAAGATTATGGGCCGAGTGGGTTGAAATTTGATGCCCTCCTTCTTTTTAAGGCGTGGTGATGTAATGTTTATTGCTGCACAAAATGGAATCAACGTGTAGAGTTCAAATTCCGGCCAATTATGTGTACGTTTCCCTTCACTATGCCTTTGGGAAAGGCATGATACCATTTTCCTTTTTGGTTCTTTAGCCTTAGCAGGGAAACCCGTCTAAGAAAATCTTCACACAGAATCCTGACTTTTACCAAGAGACAAATACCAACTAGTGGTACCGGTTGGACAATGCAATTGTTTCAGCTATAAGACAAATGTTTTGACTTGTTGTTTACATCCTAACAGCGAGTTTGCATTTTGGTCCTCAGTGGAGGCTCCATAGATCTAACCTTGTTTGCTGTTTATATTGCTTAACTTAATTTTACAGTGAAAAAAATGAAAGACACTTACCAATATTTGAAATCAAAACATTTCGTTTCTTTAAGTTAGATCTTTTGTAAGGATAATAATTAAGCAGGAATTAAAACAGAATCTACAGCACGCTAGCTCGCGATTAATCATCTATTAACTTCTTCAAACGTCTCGTATCACATGGTAATTAAAAAAAACTCACGTAAATTCTACAACTTTTAAACAATAATTATAAAATCTCAGTGGAGAAATGATGTATCATAACGGTTATCTTTAAAAAAAATGGAATGAGCGATCTGAGTTCAAATTTCAGATCAAGTGGCTTATTAATGATTGAAATTTCGTTTATCTGCCTTTTATAGATGGCCAAACGGATCGATAAACATTAACCAAAACCAAATTTGGTATATGTAGTTACTGGACCTAGTGAAAGACTTTCATATAAAAATTTTTTGTTCCTCATGGAGTAAGGAAAGAACTCATGAATGGAAAACCATTTTGCTGCATGATGTAACTAATCGTAAAGAATTTAATTTCCGAATTCAAAAGGAAAAAAATTAAATAATTTGTCTTAGTGCAATGATTTTTTGGATTCACATAAAAATTACTAAATGAGCTTCTAGATGAGCTGGAGATGTAAAATAATTACCGAAGATTACCGCTTAACTAGGAGTAAGAACCCGGACCAAGAACGAAAATGTTTTAATCGATGAATTTCCTAAGTTTTACTTACTTAAATGAAAAATATCTCTCTACAATTATCTATAAATTCTTTTTTAACGACAATATTAACTTGACCGTGTGTGCAATGTAATTATTCTTTTCTCGAGATGAACACATTTCTCTCAACAAAATATTGACCGTATTTGATAACATATAAGATCCTATTCCAATTTACATCTCGGGTGGTATAATAGCAAGCTAGGCTATCAAACCTTCACAAGTGAGTTTGAGATTCATTCGGCCTTAAGCCACATCTTAGCAAAAAGCTTCGTAAATTACTAGGCTAAGTCCAAGTGTAGCCTACGTCGTCTGGATGAACATTATCCTATCAGATATCTCGAATTCGCATACAGAACTCTGAAGATGTTTTCAAGTCAATTTTGTAGGGGAGAAGACTTACATACCTTCAAATACGATATTTTTCCTGCATAGTTTAAATTGCAAGTAAAAACAACCCAATGAGTTCGAATTTGAGTTAAGGTTACTGGTTTGGCACTAATACAGTTCTAGAAAGTATAAATCGAAGATAGCACAGAAGTCAATGCTGCAACGCCGGTCATTGTAATGAGTTTTTATCTGTGGCGCGTCATGATACAACAAAGTGACAGAGCGAATACACTGACAGTTAACTTTCCATTATAATTACCAAGCCAGGCGATAGCTGCACCTGACTGTTACATACATTGTTAATCATGACAGAAAAAGCGGAGGTTTATAAGCTTAGTCACGAAATGATTTTACATGGTATACATGCCGAGAAAGTGTTCTGATGGTTAAATTATGCAAGATTATTGCTATGATAGTTGAGGAAAAAAACTATGACTAGTTTAGAGAAAACACTAATGAAGGTCCACGCATCAATAAAAACTTGAAATCGATCTTTATAGCTAATCTATTGTAAATTCTCTGGTTTGCAGAAGTTTCTTTACGAAAATCAAATCAGAATGATAATTTATGAAATTTGAAACCAAGACTATGTCGGGCCATTATAGATTTAAATATCAATAGCCAACATGAAAATACATTCTAACAGACGGTTTATGTGTTTATTCATGCACGTTTGATGAATATATATATATATATGAATAATAATACTCATAATAATAATAATAAATGTATTATATACATATAGTGTGTGTGTGTGTGTGTGTGTGTGTGTGTGTAATCGTACGTATGATATTCGATGGAACATAACAGCATCGACAGTTGGGCGCGTAGTCATCTTGGATTTTCTTGACGTCTTCCGTGAAAGTGGTGCTTACAATGTGTGACGTATGTCCTATTAAAGAAGAAACCTATGGCATGTACCGTATTCGAAACCACGTACAAACTGGAAAAAGGTATTTTCTTCTGAATTGACAGATTGAGCGGATGGCCAGAAAAATCTCTTAGCCCTAATTCCACGGATAATATTTGAACTACTATGAAAATATCTTTTTGGATTTACTTAAAGTACAGCAGTATTTGATAACATTTGATATTGCTAACTTGTGGGGTTTTGGAACAATTAAAGGTGAACAATATGTTCAGATATCAACTAACCAAGTCTGATTTTTCTGAATGCTTCTTCAGTGAAACAAGTTAAAATATTGAGAGTACATTGATTTTGCGTAATTCCTAAGAGATTGCCATTTTATCACGATACAGTCTTAATACTCTGTCTTTTTTACATGTTAGAGTTTTGTTTTAAATGTTTCTTAGAATAAAATTGATGAAATATTAAGTTAGGTTTACTGAATATATGATATACTGCAGATTCTGTTTTTTTTTCTGTTTATCAGTTTTTTTCTTTTCTATATTTTATCTTAATTAGGTTATCTATATCAGCAGTATAACACAAAAATCAAAACCACATGTCGTAACTACCATTTTCGCATCATCAGGCAATTTACTGACTTATAAAGAATTATGAGCATATGGTACATGGAAATTATGGAATACAAATACAAATGTCGAACAATAGACTTAATAAAAATAGCATAGAAAAATTACATTGATGTTTATATTATAAGAAGCTTAGACTTTCTTATATTTGTCTGTATGTGAAACCACATCGGTGTGATACCAAGTGCAACAAAAATCTTTTTTCCTATGCCACTGTTTTCATGAGTCATTCGGTTATTTGTCCGCGTTCCGAAGTAAAATTCTGAAAATTTGAATTGAATTTTTAATAAATTTATTCGTAAAATCCAAAAATACTCAATGTTCAATAGTTCTATAAATTTTTACTTATTTAATCTTTTGCTTTAATTTTTTTCTTTTTATTCTTTTCGGTGAATTTAGATCCGTGTAAGTAGGCAAATGTCAGTGATATCAGAATAGATACGAGCATAAAAGAACTCGTACGCGTATTCATAAATATTATTATTTCCTAAGGTACATGCATTCACATAAAAGGAATTATTCCTATAAAACTCTTACTACATAAGAAAAGCCTGAATAACAGAAAAAGTTGCAGAAAATAACATCACAGGAAACTGGCTGATTTTATTGACAAAAGATTCAACTAAAAGCAAAAAATAAAAATAAATAAATAAAAGCAAAAAAAATTCCACGCAAATGTCTTCTTGTTAAAATAAAGAGATGAATAAAAAAACTTAAGAATTTAAATTTCATTGCTATATACAACTCCAGCAATTGATTTTTTTAAAGAAGAAATAAAATTAAATTATTTCGCTTCTTTTTTCGTTTTCCTTAAAATATTTTATAATTCCAGGTCAACATAACAAAACTTAGTATACAAAGGGGGAAAATTTTTTAAAAGTTAACATTTCACTTCGGCTTTTTGCCAGTGCCAGTAATTCATGTCACGTTAAATCACGTTTGAACTCTCGTTTATGTTTCCTCTCTACAAGTTTGCGCATGTCCGTTTCCCAGGATTATTGCCTGGGTGGCACGTATGGCGCATTTAAAAACATTTGATACGGTCAGAATGGAGAATAATGTATTGATATCTCCGGAGTTGAATCGTTAAAAAATTGATAGGGAATTACTTCTGTCGCTAAATGCAGGAAAGCGTCTCTCTAACGTCAATATCACACATTTATGGTAAACAAGCGATGTTTGTTTTGTGAACCAAAGAAAGTTTTGCATGAATATTTATTTTTCGCTTTAAAAACTTTTTTCTTCTGTATTTACTATGATTTTAGAGAATAATTTCATTATTTTCTTCTTTGCAAGTTTTCCCATTAGTTTTAACTGGTGATTTTTCTTGGGAGTCCAAGTGACTAGCAAGTCTATTCAGTTCTCAAGGACTCTTCCAAGTATTCTAGCTGATTTTAACTGTCCTGTGGCCGGGATGGTGTCTGTCCCTCCTCTGATTTCCATTTTCCCCAGTCTCTTTTCTAGGCCATTGGGGTCTGTTTCAATGGTACTGACTACAATTAGTATAACCGCCACCTTCATGTTCCACAACTTTTTCAGCTCTCAGCCAAGATCTAAGTATCCGTCTATTTTTTCGTTTTCTTTTGTTTTAACTCTATGCTCTGATGTAACAGCAAAATCCTCTAAATTACAAGTTCTTTTTTTAAATTTATACTAGGTCTATTATTATCATTTGTAATGGTCATAATTGATCGAAAGAAATAGGACCGTGTAATATTTACTATTCTATCAGAATTTTTAATATAAGTCATTACTTAGACGTTTTATTGATACTTCAATTTATAAGATCGATGAAGGCATGAATAATAACAGTTATTGTCAAGGAAAATAGAATCGGTCAACCAAATTCCAGCTCAGGTTGTGATTTCTTGTGATTAACGTCCTACCGGCCATTGGCCTAATGAGTAGAGTGTTCGCCAATGGTCCGGGAGACCGAGATTCAATCCCAGGTCGAGTCATAGCAAAGACTAAAAAATGGTACTTGATGCCGCCTTGCTTAGCACTCAGCATTATAAGATGAGGATCAAGGGTAAAGTGTAGCAAACCTGGGAATGGAGTTGCGCCCTCCCCTACACTTCGGTGTAGTAGCTATTGAAAAAGAAGCCTTCGGCTCACCCTCGACTAAAGCAATGCCTTTGGAAAAACCCATGTCTTCTCCCTCTTCCCAGCTATGGGTAAATAACAGAGCAGTCAATTAGAAAGGGAGAAGTTTTAATTCCAACCGACAACCAACAAATAGGTCAATGTAAAGCAGTAAATCCCATTACTCCACATGTCTTAAAGACCTTTAAGAAGGCAAAACTCTTGCGGTCAACTGGGGTAAAAAGGGTAATTAGGGATAGGTGATGTCGTTGGCTGGTTTTTATGGTATATCAACCTTTGTAGGTTATTTAATGCCAAATTCTATTTTTACATATATCAAACCTAAGATTTCTAAATGAATACTTTGTAGATAACCTTTTAGATAAGGTCTCATTTGCTTGCACACGATAAAATGGTTTCAATTCATCATATTCTTTGGTGCAACCCCGTCTTTCCCAAGAAGGTTGGTTGGGTTTTATGGCATATCAACCACTGTAGGTCAAATGATTTCAAGTATTTCTATCTAATACGAATCATTGTATTTACTTTTAATTATTTGTTTGCACACAAAGGGTTTCGAGGACTGCTAGATTGGCATTTAAAAATGTAGAGTGAGTTTATCTGTGTACCCACAATTAAACGGTTTCAAGTATTGTAGTTATTGATTATCTCTTCTTGATTAAGGCTGGCAACTATGCGGTTTGTGTCACTATCCTTACTTCCAATACTATAGGTTCTTTGTAGGGGTGATGTTAATCCCTGAGCATTCCACTGTTCATTCATTTTTATTGGTGACTTTGTTCTTGATGTTGAGGGGATTGTATGGAATTTGGTTGAGGGCAGTTTGAATTCGCTTCCTGGATTTTTATTGTTCACTTTAGTGTTCATCTTTTTTTCGGCTTGACTAATGGGAGCTTGGGACTTTGGTTTAAATTCTGTTTTTTTGAGAGACAAGGTTTTTAGTCTGTCTTTGATGGTTTTTGATGAGCGGATTGAAGACTTATGTATGAGATGTTTTATTGAAGGAGATTTTGTATTTTTAAGAGGAGTAGTTCGTGTTGGAGTTGTAAATCCTATGCTTGTTTTTGCTTGGACTATCTTATTGGATTTCTCTTACCATGTTGCTGAGTTGGTGCTTGGTAAAATTCGGCAGAGCGTAATGTTTTAGGTGCTCCTGAAACTTTGGTCAATCAATCGGTTCCAAATGGACCACTTTCTCCACGAGAGTTCTATATTTGTTGTCTTGATTGATTGTATCCGCCCTCCGTGCAACAGAGGCGTAGCTGTTTTCTCCCGTGTTGGTCCCTACTATTTTCCTTGCTTTAACTTCGGGTGTTTATTTTTATGTTTTGTAAACATAGCAAGATCTTGCACAAGCTGGATGATCTTTTCGGCAGTTTGCACATCTAGTTTCCTTCAAGCTATTTTCCTCCATGTTGTCCGGGTTCTTTTCACTGCATTTGGCACATGTCTGTCGTCCTCTACTGGCTTCCATGTGGTTTCCATATTTTTGGCATTTGAAGCACATTAAGGGTGATGGGACGTACGTCTCAAGCCTCTGAAGACAATAGCAGATCTTCACCTCTTTGGGAGTATGGGATGGTGAAATTTCAGCGTGTAAGTGTTGGTCTCGATTCGTTCTTCACCTTTTCTACTAGAGATTTTTCTTATCTTCACCACTCCTTGTTTTCCCAGGGCTGCTGCTATCTCCTAATTCTAAAGCCAATACCAACTCCCTACTCCTGATAACTCCTTTAGAAGTGTTGAGTCTTTCATGCAGGTTTGCTCTGAATTTTGTCATAGAAAAGGTGTTTATTTTTAATGTTTTCTTTCTGCCTCCGGCTATCCACCTAGACAAGTAACATTCCGTTCCTTATTTTTCTTAATTTTTTTTAGTTAGTTCTTGTTTCTATAACATTTTCCACGAGGAAAGGAGAGAACTTAGCTAGGCAGACCTCCTCCTAAGATTCAATGACAATAAATCTGGGAAAGTCTGCTGCTTCACTCTCCGAGTCTGATTCTGATAGATTTCGTTGTTTGTTTTATTTGAATACGTCATGAATTATGTTAATTTTTCGCTAGCCCTGTACTCCATCTTTCACCACGAAGTCCAACGTGTTGGGAATGTACCAAGAGGGAAACCTAAGGGGGATACACGGGCTGGGAGTAGGTGTTCAAGCCCTTGCCAGTTACAGGTTTTCAGTACCGGTCAAATTCCTATTCATTCAACGCAATTTACCCTCAGCCACCGCCTTCTAGCACGTAATAGATAAGGGTTGCGAATTTGCTGCAAGTGCAGATGGAAAAGTATGGTCGGGACAAAACATATGTGCCAGGGCCTGACACGACCAGCCGATTGATCGGATTGGGCCTGTCCGTCCGACCAACTGAGTAAAGCCAAAGCAGTGTGTTGCAAGTGACTTGACCAACCGGTTGCCGGGCTAAGTACTGCTCAACCACCAGGATCCCGTCCTCAAGCATCACGGGTCGCAACCTACGGCTAACAGGAGGTTGCGTGGGGGAGGGTTTTACCCCTCTGCAGAGGTGCAGTAGGCGTATTGTTTAGTCCCAGCCGACAGGGCGGGGTGATGTTATTGGAAAAATCCAAAATTAGAGCTGTTGATTATGGCTCGATGAAATTACATGAATAAAACTTATTTCAAATCCTGATCTCGGATATTTTTTCTTGATTTCTCTTACCGTATATATTTGTATATAGGACAACACTTGATTGGTGGTCACGAAATAACTTATTTTGGGAATTCACTTTTAAGGCAAAGGACTGCTTTTAGTCTTAGCCATTATGCTTGAAAAATTACTACAAAATTACAACTCATATATGGGTAGACCCTGGATTTGGTGCATAATGATGAGGTTTTCAAAATGTTACATATACCTAAGTATATACAGCATATACTTACCTGATTATAATAATTCTTTTTACATAGCTTTAATATACGTTTTTGGTTGAGGTTTAAATTTATACACCCAGAGAATGCTCAATTTTTATTATTTGGTCAAAGATGTATCGTTATGCCTTATATAGAGGCTTGAAAGCAGCATAAAAAGATAAGCTAATCTCATTAACTAATCTTGTGTTTTATGCCAGATAAACTGTTGTAGGTTATTTAATACTAAATATTGTTATGTATATATTTACAAATGAATAGTTTGTTCATAACATTTTATACGAGCCAGAGGTCATTGTTTGTACACAGTTAAATGATTTCAAGTATAGTAAATGATCATATATTTCTATTTGACTCATACATGGAACCCTAACAAATACTACCACTCCGGGTCAGAGTGGACCTGAGAGTAATGACAAAGAAGGAGTACTCCACATTCCAGAAACTCCAAGATTGGAGCCACAGCATCAGATGGTTTGGGGTCATAATCCGGACACTCACTGAGAGTGGGGTCTTACGCCTCCGCAGAGACGTTGTCGGTGTATTCTACAGCCTAAGCCGACTGCGCTATTCAATAATCTTAGTAAATTATTTCACTTCGAAAAGAAAAATGTCAAACTAAAATAAAAATGTATTGCATTACTTACCCCCAACAAAAAAATATCGCCGTAATATTACTTTGTGACACAGGCCAGTAGTTGAGACCTAGAATATGCCAACAAAAATTACTGCAGACAGATAGGACTCTTCCTAACAAAAAGGTGTCTCGGGTATAGCATTAAATTACATACGAAAGAGAGTCTGCAGGAGTATGGTATTTCTCCTTTGTTGCTCTTACACCAAGGTCCAATCTCACCCAGATTGGTAGTACCCCTGTTATGGTCACATTTATGAGTCAAATAGAAGTGTCTGAGATAATTTTTAAAACGACTGTGAACTTTATTATAGAATGGTGCTTAAAAGATTGACATTGCTACTAAGTATTAGGTGTTTATCTGTTTGAAATGATTGTGAACTTTATAATACATTACCACTTAAAAAAAAAACTAATATTGGTAACTGGAATATGCCAACTGAATCCTCTGTAGAGAGGTAAAACCTCTACCAACAAAAAATGTGTCGTGGGTATGACACGAGACTGCTCCCAGTAAAAAGGGGTCACTAAACCCAAAACTCCGCATCTAATCTATCAGTACATAAGATAGAAGGCTGTGTGTGCCAGAGGCTAGAATAAGTTGTAATGACAAGCTCTTGCTAAATCAACGCCTACAACAGGTAAATACAATAAATTCCCACGTGTAAATAATACATTGATAATCCTCTAAAACCATTTAAGCTAATGTATTCCAATGTAACGGATGAATGATTAAGAAAAGTAAACTAGGTTTCAGCAGATAAGTCGGCTTTTCAGTCGTCCTCTTTTTCAATATGGTTGAAAAACTAAGTTGGCTTTTCTCATCAGAACTGAAGAACAAAACAAAACAAAACGTGGTATATCAAAAGAAAGAAAGAAATTAATCAATGAGAGAGAGAGAGAGAGAGAGAGAGAGAGGGGGGATATGGAATATCGAAAGAAAGTATTGAATATTAATAAAAAGAAAGAAATGAAGAGAAGAAGAAAAAAAAAGCAAAGATAGAATACCTAAAGAAGGAAAGAAAGCATGGAATATCAAAGGAAGTGCATAAAGAAACATAAAAAGAATAGAAAGAAGAAAGAAAAGGAAAAAATCTTGAAGGGAGGTAAATATTAAAAGTTATATAACGAGAAGAGAGAAATAAAACGAGTATCCTTGGCAGTGTTGATAAATATTTCCTCAGTCTGACCACCTGCAGTAATAAGCACTGTGTTGAGTTTTCATTTATCCGAGTGAAGAATTTCTGACTGAGGATGAAACTATTTTTTATTTTTATTTGCTTGAAGGCACCCAGCAAGGAATGTCGGGACATATTTTGGATTCTCTGGGAATACCTGGCTGCCAATATGCCAAAATCGTTCGTACATCCATATATTATTAGTCTCTTTTTTGTCTGGTGGCGTGAAGTTAAAGTCATGGAGAGGGGAGAGTAAAGTTGTTTTTAACGAATAGAATCGAAAGCGAGTAGACAAGAACAGACGAAAAACTAGGAGGTTCGAGATGAAAGAAAAAACCGATGAAGGAGAAGGTATAGAAGTTAAAGAAAGATGGTGAGAATTAATAGTGAAGATAAAAAAAAGAGAATGAATTAGTTGAAAAAGTTGGGAGAAGAGAGAGAGAGAGAGAGAGAAGATATGATTAGGGTGAGAATAAGGATTAAGATTAGATAAAGAGAAGGTAAAGAAAGAATATATCGACTAATGCACTCTTTATCCCCCCGCCAGCTTCAGTCCTCATACAAGGATGACTTTGGCATTCAATAACACACAAAGGTTGATATACCATTAAAAAAGAAACAATACGATAACGATGAGAAATAGAATGATTAACAGTAGAGAAAGTAAGGAGATGGAATGAAAAGGAAAGAAGTACAGATTGACCGAGATAGGGAGAGAGAAAATGAGAATGAAGAAGATATGGTAATGAGGAAGATAACGATTAAGATGAAAGAAAGATAGACTGTTATTGGAATTACAATGTTTATGCTTCATTCCAATTTAGTCTTATCATATCTCCCATTTTCATGCATCTTTCTTTTATTTATTCATCTCTTATCTATTTCATTTTTCTAATTCTTTTCATTGACTTCAATTTTCTATCCCTTATCTTTATCTTCTAAATAAATATTATCTACATCATCTACCGATCCCCTTCGTACATTCTCGTTCCTTCATTCTTTTCTTTTTATTTATTTTCTTGGTTTTTCTTTTTCTATTCTCCGTTTCTTTTTTTCCGTTTTTAAAAACATTTCCATTATTTCTCGCTTCTGCTTTCTATTTTCTCCCTTTACATTAGTCCTTATCTTTTATGTTTTTCCTACTTGATTCTCCTACTTTGTCAACTTCTTTTTATTCCCACTCTGTTTTTTTTTTCTCTTTTTCCTCTTTAGTCCACTTTCTCTTCATTGTTCACTTCCCTTTTCTCTTTTTTTTGGCTTTTTACACATAAAAAGGAAATATCAGCTGAATTTATTTGTTTTAAACTACCAGAGTAGGTTGATAAGTTGATATAATTTCGTAATATCTGAAATAGACTTTTTTTTTACAACTAGGATCTAAGAACTACAACACCGCGGATGAAGTTTATGAACTGCAAAGGGGTCTATGTTAAAAAATACACCTCATTTGGTCACATTACATGAGAGTACCTTGGTCATCCTACGAACTTCTCAGCCGACTCCTCATATAACAGAAAATGAAATAGAGTTTCCATTAAAGTGGAAAACACGTAACGGCTTTAAGTCTTCCCGCAGAGAAGATAGTGAAATGTTACATTTCTCTGAATGGGCTCGTTGATATGATTCTTTCAAGAACGCGTACACGTGTTCTACTAAATATAAAAAAAACATATTTTACACAGTATCATGTGCACCTTTCTCCATAAATTTTGCTTAAAAGTTGCCCTGTATATTCCATTATGAATGTCATGATTTATGCAATACTTATGGATTGGAGTCATGATACACCCGTACCCCTAGTTCCCAAACTGAGTCCCAATTGAAACATCATCATATGATGGATATTATGAGTGAAAATAACTATGTTCAATGCTAATGTAGACTGATTAAAGGATGGATTTACGTTGTGTAAATTAATTAAATATTATGTAAGGATTCAGACGCGGAAAAGAATCTGTTTTTGATTAAGAATTATTTCAGTGCCTATGAAGAGCATTATTAATGCCCACAAAAGTTGTTACGCAGTGTTTATAAAGATTAATGTATAAATACATATAAAGCGTATTGTGCAGCACCTGTAAAGGTTGTTTCGTAATTCATGTAAATATTAATATGTAATGAACGTAAACATCATTGTGTAACGTCTGTCAAGATCTTGGTAATAAAGGTATTCATATTTAAACGCAATATTGAAATTTATTGTACACTAACAATGCTGTACTCTGTAAAGTTTTAATAAGCTGACCACAAAATCAAAGTTTAAACTTTTAGTTAGTCAGTCCGGGTTTAATATATAATATTTAAAAGAAAAAAAAAACCTTTTTAATCACGCACACACATGTAACATAATTAATGAAGTAGTTGGCAACATTTATAAATAAAGAGTGCTCAATATCGGTGATTGAATATATGTATCTAAGTTAGGATGGCGTCAACAGCGCTTGGTGACTGTCAATTTCTTTCTTGCGCTCAGATAAGACAACACCATAATGAGGCAACATGTTGGCCGGGGGTGACGATGCGTAATGATTGAGGACAGGATCTTAGCAGTTAAGCAGTCCATGATCCGGTAACCGAAGTGGTCATGTGATTCGCAACACTCTGGCCCTTATTGTGCTAGACGGAGGGTCACTCGGAAAGACCCGATCCGGTTAATTGGCTGGTCGTGTAAGGCCCTAGCACTTATACGATTGTCCCGACCGTAATCTTCTAATTGCTGTGGTGGCACACAAACATCCAACCCTATTTTATCTTAAAGATGCTAGAAGGTGGTAGCTAAGGATCAATTACGCTGGGACAGCAATACTTGAAACTATCCAAACTGTAGGCAAACAAATGATTAATATTAAATAAAATTATCTGTGTTAAATAGCAATATTTAAAACCATTTAACTATGCACAAACGAATGATAAATGTTAAACAGAATTCATAGTGTTAGACTGCAATATTTGAAACCGTATTCAGTGTATGACACTAAACTGCATTTAATAGTAAGGATCCAGCTCTAGAGTTCGGAGAGTGTGAAGTACCTCTTCATTACCATCACTCCCAGGTCCACTTTGACCTGTAGTGGTAGTACTTGTCAGGGGTTCATCAAAGGGTCAAATAGAACTATTCAAACATTTACCAAGATTGTCATTATTATTAGTTTTTTGAAACGAAACAGATGTGTTCAAAATGTTTGTATTAAATAGGAATATTTGAAAAATAGAATTATTAAACAATAATACTTGAAACCATTAAACTGTGTACGGACAAATGAACACTGTTTTTTTTTAAATATTACCAACAAACAATTCGCTTCTAAATTACTATATATATATATATATATATAATTTAGCATTAAATAACCCAGAGAGTTTGATTTGCCATAAAACACAACCAAACCAAATCAAGTTTCTTATGTGATCATCAGAATAAGTATTTGTTGATTGTGTCATCGTCATCCTAACACAAACACACACTTACATATATGTGTGTGTGTGTGAGAGAGAGAGTATTAAATTATCAGATTCCTAAGAGAAAATGCGCAATTTTAATTCATCTTTTGACAAGGCTGTGGAAGGCTAAACTTGATTGCTTATAAAACTTCATGTGATCTTGAGGCCATAGATTCCTCACTACGGGTAAAAATTTATATGTAATGCATATAATGATTTTTATGTAAGCCTTGCAGTTGTTATTATGTAATCTTTTAAAATTTACAGTATAAAGCCAAAAATATTATAACGCAATGGTTATAAAAATTCAAGGTTGAATTGTACGATACTATAGAATATAACGACCTGAGAAATATCGTTCTTTTATGTTCGAAATTTTTCAAGAATCAAGTTAATTTAGACCTAAGATCAAAGCAAATCAACTATTTAGAATGAAACCTTGTAATAATTTCAATGTTCGGTCATTTTCTTTTTTATCACTGAATGTCTTTATATAATCGCATTTGCAAAGCTCAAAAGACTTCTTTTATGAAGACAGTAATACATCAATTTCTTTAGACGCCATAACGACTTTAATTCAGTGTTTTTGCTTACAATATTAACCCAATTTCAATTATCATAATATCATTCAAATCATGATGGCGTCTTAACAATATTCTCTTCTAGGAAAGCGAAATTTACCAAACTGTTACTGATCAATAGTTTGCTATTGAAGCAAGATCGATCTTTCGTTGAAACTCCACCCCATAATTTGATAAATGCCAAGGATGTGTTTCGCTGGCTGATGCAAGTGAACTTCAAAGTGGACTGCATTCGAACTATAGTGGCACTTTCTACTCTAGCCTTGCACCAACTATATCAAATACTTATTTCCAAAGATCTTGCAACTTGGAAAATTGGTCCAATACAATCTTCATTTTCTTCTATTCAGCAGTAAGCTTAGTGAATATCTTTAATGTTATAATTACATAGATGAGGAAATCTCTGCTCTTCCTAGTGAAATGGAAGGAATACATCTTTAGAATAGAACGGTAATATTTTGAAAAGATTGCAGACAGAAAATAAAATTCAAACACTTTGTTTCAATTTACTCAAGACTAAACTTATAGGTAATATTGAAGACTTGATTTAAGAATGGTTATAGTCAAAGGAAATGAATTCGGTGAACCAAGTTCAAATCCTGGACAGCTTTAGAAATTCGACTATGATCACGTAACGAAGAGAAATGGTTTAAGCAAACATTTATCTATGCCAGTCGATTTATCTGGAGATTTATTTCAAGCACTATATTTTTCTATTCTGTTCTCTGTATATACATATATATCTTGTGTTTCTACCTATGTTTCCTCATGAATACTTAACGAACTTGACTTTCGCATAAATGTCTTCTTGGATCAACAAATACTTTTCTGAACACCAATGGATTGTATCCAAAGGCTAAGCCAATATTACTATCATCAGGTTTAGTGGTCACAGTCGGACGTGCATCCAACTGTTCAAATAAACAAACCTAATGTTTTTCCTCTAGGCCCATATTTCTCGTTCAATTCCTCTAAGAAGTCACTTCTTTGATGAGCAAGAAGTGGACAATTGAATTAGAATAGGATATTCGAATTCTTCAGTTGTGGTCGAAAAGCCCGTACTTCACACCAAAGTTAATATCATATTTTATTAGACTTATTATTGCGTACTAAAATATCTTAAGCGAAATATAAGTTTATTTGTATATGTATATTGACCATGGATTAATATATTGGCACATCAGGAAGTGTGTAACTGAGTGATGAACAAGTAATCATTTTACGCAAACTTAATTTTTCTTTTAACTTAATTTTCGTCGTTGTCACTCCACTTATAATTCAGTGGGGAATAATCACATTGATGTAACTAAACAATTAAATTTTCAGATCAAAATTCAGCTATATATATATATATATATAATTTCAGTTTGTCCAAGCCAAATCGACTAGGCCAAAAGAATACATCGACTGGCATCTCTGTTGAGGCCTAACCCCCACCACAACGAGTGTCCTAGATATAACACTAAACGATCTGATGGTGAGGTTCCAGTAATGCGGGAGCTTTGGGGAATGCGAAGTACCCCTTCATTTTCATCACTCCCATGTCCACTCTGGCCCGGAATGTTAGCACTTGATAGGGTCCTATCTATGGGTCAAATAGAACTGCGTACTTATACTTACTGAATTGCTTGGAATATAACTGTTTTGACATTTAAACTACGTACTTATACTAAACTGAATCGTTTGAAATGGAACTGTTTTTAACATTGAACCTGAATTGTTTGAAAAAAACTATTGACATTTAACTGAGTGTAAAACAAAACTATACTTATACTAAACTGAATTGTTTGAATTAGAACTGTTTGGATAAACTGAATATATTGAAATAGAAATGTTTTTGACAATTAAACTGCATACTTATGCTAAACTGAATTGTTTGAAATAGAAAGGTTTATTTGTATAAAAATGGATTTGACTGTAAATAACCTACAAAGGTTGATATTCCATAAAACCCAAACAAACAATATACATTCAGTTTGTCCAGATAGTATCCAGCTACTCAATATGAACGAAAATACAAAATCCCCTGCCCATCGCAATGATGTCTCAGTCTCCTTCAACGTATTCCCAGTAGGGCTTCCAACAATTATCCTAGCTTCCCTTACACTTAAAAAAAAAGCTGTTTTTTTTTTAACAAAGTCCTCTTTTAAAATGTCTTCAGATGCTTTGACAAGATCGCTTAAATTTCATCAACGTCTAAAATACCCACTCTTTCAACGGCCATCTTAGTTTTCGGAAAACTAGAACTTGCCCAGATCCATATCTGGACAATAGCGGAGTTGATAAACCTGGAGGATTCGGTGTCAAGTTTTTTAAAAAAATTGCAGAATAAAATGAGAATAATCTATTGAAAATAGGACGGTCACACCGTAGACAACTTCACTAAATGGCATCTTACTGCCGACTGAGTAAGTCTATAAGTAAGTATCAATTCATAGATGCTCAGTAAAATTTCCTTTGGTTACCAAGTTACATCTCGGCCGTCAAATGGTTAATATTAGATAGCAGAATAAATTCTGAATAGACCTCATATACGTACGTAATATTGTAAATTATCTATATTGAATTTATTTCTTCATATTTGATAACAATTAATACAAATATTTTAATAGGGGTGCGCTTAACATAACGTTTACCGTCGTAGGAAATGGATACGATGACCAGAGTTCAAATTCTGAGCAAAGCTGTTTGCGATTCACTTTACACTAATGTCTTTGTTTTAGGTATGAATTCATCTGTTCTCCTCTCTTCAGCTACTGGTAAATAGTAGAGTAGTCTAGGTTCTTTAGCCTTGGTTTGGCAACTTGTCTTGGAAAGGGAAAACTGATTTCAAACGAGCCGTACTCCACTTAAAAAAATTATCTTGTGTCACATTCTAACTGTGGCGTAGGGTTGGGGAAATACATAGATATATTCAAACTTGACTGACATAAAATCAATTAGATTGATTTAACATTTCCCTGGGTAATCTTTTACCTGGTGTTATAGAAATCTTATAAAGGTCTTTGAAGTTTATTCAGGGCTTTATTGCTTTTCGACGCGGAAAATTCATAATTGTATTATGTGAAAGTCTGCCTAAATATAAAATTCACGTTCAATACGTTTTGTTCCTCATTATTTTATCTGGAAAAAGAGCAGTAGGAGTTAGATGATAAATCACTTCAGTTTATGGTAATGATACATTAGGTCCCAACATCAGTCGAGAGTTATTATCGAAATTTTAAAAAAATATTTTGAGGTTAATGTCAAAGAACCCTGTGAAGAGCTCAGAATTTAAAAAAAAATGATAAACTGGAAGAGGAATTGAAAAATACTCAGCATAAACAAAATGTAAAGTTACAGAAAAATTTGCGGTGAATTTATAAATTTTTTTCAGTGATGAATGGAGTTCGTCATTCATGGATTTTCTATGATATCACACTATAGCAGCTTAATATAGTGATTTATAGAGCTTTCTTTTAAAGAAAAGGACTAATAATAAAATGATTTAAAACTATTCATAATATTATACGATTGAAAAATTCACTCAAAAATTACAGAACATTTTACATTTATTACTAGAGGGTAAACCAAAAATGGCGTTAGAATCAGAGAGAAGTGTTGACCGAGTGACAACAGATAATCATAAAGAAAATACCATTTTCCATGTAACAAAGTCGAACGGTGGGTTTGATGATAAAAATACATTTTGGATTCCATGTGAATTTTTATATTTATTTCTTCATCTTTTCTCTTTTGATTAGGCCTGACTACACTTTAGTAATCTGACCACCTCTCCTACGACTGACTCCTTGGTCTGTATCTTTCTCTTGGTTTTGGACTCGTCTTCTTGATCCGAACAGTAAACTTTTATATAATTAGTGCGACATTTTTTGTCATGCCATTGATTTAACGTAACAAACAAACGCAGCTTGAAGAGATCTATATTCAACGCATCAAGACCTTTCAATTTTGAGTTTTGAAATTCTAAATATAAGCATTGAAAACAGTGTCAGCTGTCAACAGATTACTTTGATACGCTTCTCCACCATTTCGACAAAATGTTTTAAAACCTATGGCCGCGTGATATTTTAAGTTGCCGCTTTGACCCGTTTCATTATATTCCTTGTTTGCTCTGCGATTTCAATTAGTACAAGAAATTAAACTGAAAAGTTCTTACTAAAAACGAAAGAATCAAAACTGGAACCATTCTTTGATTGTGAGACACACGATTTACATGAAAGGTGACGTAAAATGAGGTAAATACTCTGATGACTGAATAATGATGCTATGAATTTACATGAATAGAAAATGCTCTCAAAAAGCACTGCCCGATTTGCATTAAACTAATGTATAAAAAAAAAGCTTTAGTTTGCGAATATGCATTGCATATGGATTGATATATTAATATTGGAGTTGGCATTTTTTGCGCAAAGAGAAAGTGAATGAGAAAGAAGTCTATTTGATATGCATATAGGCTTTAGTACATATATACGTGTCTAACCGCGCGTGCATTTTTGTTGATTAATTAATAATAGTTTTAATATTGCACATATAATCGCAATGCATGCATGTTAAGTTTTCAGGCTTGGTTACACTTGGTTACGTCAACCGAATAGACACTTGAATCAGGTTTCTTTTTTTTTCTTTTAATGCAGTGCGGTTTGTTTTGTTGTCTCCCACTCGACTATCTGCGGTTGTGCCTAGTTCCTGCGATCAAAGTCGTTCTATCAGCTTCGCTCATCTCGCACCATAACCCCGTGCCTGCTTGCACCTTCACGGATATGCGAGGCAACATCTAAATTAACTCTTAATGTATTAAGTTTTATGCAAAATGTTTTTACTATATCTTTTAATATTACTAACGGCACTACACCTTAATATTGTTGATTCTTTAATTATACTCTGGGTTGATACGTGCTTCGACTGTTTATAACTACCAATGAAACATGAGTTAACATTCCACACTTTAATAGTCCATTATTCATGAATTTTCTACGAATGACACTTTTCTATAATTGTTGAATATAGTTATTCTTAAAGCTTTTAAAAAGGAACAATAATAAAATGGTTTGAAACTGGTGATAGAATAACAATAGAGAAAAATTGATTTAAAAAAATAACAGAACGTAAAAATTACTTGATAGTAAATCAAAGATGGCGTAGAGAATTCAAGAAGAATTGACCTACGAAGTTTTCCGATGAAAAACTGATTAAAGCAACGTCCACGAACAACAGACTCCCGAGATGTGGAAACTAAGTTCAAGTATCGGCAGAAATACGAAATCAAATATAGCGATTCTATGTTATTTTTATGTAATGTCGAAAACCGTGTTGACCCACCAGAATGTTCTAACGGAAAGCAACAAAACAAGATGGCATAATCTTTAATATATATTTTAGAAGAACATTAATCGATAAGTAATGACACTTCCCACAGTCTTTTCTTTTGTACAAATATTTATATACAATTCTCATCATATTTGTATATATATAATCGTAAACCAACAAAAACGGCATATTATTGCGACACTTTTATTAGAGCAATGATTACATAAATAAAGCAATTTCCAGTCTAATTTACGACTGAATGATAATTTTGCGGAGTCTGCATTAATGCTTAACTTCATTTTTCAATCATTTGAAATTTCATTATTGTGAAGGTAACTAATACTCATTCATATCTTTCACTCAATTCTAAATAGAAGCCTCAATATCATAAACAACCGTTAAAACAGGAAAGAAACGTCGTATAGTATAATCCTGACTTATGTCAATTGCTGCTAATGAACTTGAGAGGTATTGATCAAAAGAAAAAATAGTTAAGTACGACAAAGGTTAAAACTTATACTTATCTAACATGACATATTAAAGCAGTGTCTGTCAATCATACGCGTATGTAGCTGTGAACTGATTACTATGTATTCATCAATATCCACGTTTGATGAGACCCCATCCACACAACATTCTTAACGTCAGTAATTTTGAAAAATGATTGCGTCATCTCCGTATTTAGCACAGACATCAATCAATTCACTTTCATTCAAATAAAGTTGAGAATACAAGACTCAAATGAAAGCTTTTTCGTCGTCTTAAGCGCGGCTTAGAGTTTTAGCCCCACAAGAATTTGTACAAATCTTCGAAGAATTGTGTTAAGCTTTGGCTAAATATTGGTTGTGTAACATAACCCCTCGATAAAAGATTATCCCAAAGTCCCGCGAGCAATGATATAGTAAGAGACTACAAGATTGAAGAATTATGGAATACAGTAATTTGTCTTAGAATCGTACAAATGTCAATACAAAGATTTGAAAACAAATGAAATATTGATTTATCAACACATGTTCATATATCTAGTTGTTTCGCTATTTCAGTTTAGATGTTTTAGTCTCTTGTTCAATTACTTTCACTGTTTTTTTTTATTTGTGTGGTTTGATAATTTCTTAAAATTATGAGCTTTACTTGATGCAAAAGTCAACCTTCTAAAATACACTCACACATTGTACATACATACATACATACATACATACATACATACATACATACATACATACACGATATATCTGCAATAAACTAAAATAGTAAAAACTCACGACTGAGTTTCAGATATCCAATCTTCAGTTTATATATATATATATTTCTGTGTGTGTTTGGTGGTCACACATTTGAGTGAGAGAAAGGAACAAAGCGTGCGTGCATAACTGAGTATATTTGCATGTATTTTAAACATGGCGTTTGTATTTATTCATAAATAACTTCCCGTATTAAATTCTACATTTTTATCAAGTCTATTTTTCTTCACAATTATAGATACATACATGTATAAGTATCTACAGCAAAATTCATTCACTCATGATTCAATTTGATTGCATCTATGAACAACAAACTAACTATATGTGAGAAGTGATTTTAGATCTCGGAAAAACGGAATTAAAAATAAGATTCTATTATGTTTCATTAAAAGAGAAAAATTCATGAAAATATAAACCCTTTTGCAGATAGAGTGAAATTTTTGACGTTCTAGTTGTTCAATGTAAGGCGTTTTCCTATTGGCTGCTTGTTGACCAATCCAATGTTATAATTGGTAAAAAATTAACTAAATGCGAAAGTATTTAATACACTTTTTCACACTTGTTATTTGCACTATAATTTTATCTTCCAGAGTTCAAAGCAAGACTAAAGAGGAGGGGAAGGTCTTCTCTCGTAGTGATCAGTCAAGTGTTTCTAAAATCTATGATAAACTCGTTACAACAGAGACAAAGAAACTGATGCACTTGCTTCAACTGAACACAATTTCTTTTCTGCTGAAGTCGAGCGCAGCTGTTCGTTACGTCCATTGATCGAAAAAGTCTTACTTCCGTTGTTTTGTTTTAGACTTATTCATTTCGATGTTTTACGTGTTTTATTTTGTCTTTCTTTTTTTTTTATTTAGATATTTCCTAAATATAAAAATTGGCATTTCTAGTCAAATTGTAAATGTTTCTACATCTAAAAAGAATTATGTAGGTTTTTTTAGGAAAGAAAAAACAAAACAAAGTGAATTTATCAGAATTTTGCAAAATAGGAACAAATATTGTTTACGCTTAAAATAGTTAAAAAAAAAACGTTGAGTTGACGCTTTCTTTTTATCAAATGCTTGAACGTAATACAGATCTTCAGATGTACTCTCCTTATATAAAGTCAGATATAAAAGGGTGCGTAAAGATACAAGAATTAATCGTACACATGTATGTATTTCTCTCTCTCTCTCTCTCTCTATATATATATATATATATATGCACAATTAAAATTGATAAACTGACAGCTAGATAAGATCATAAACAGTCGCAAACCATGAAAATTATTACTGTGCTCTATACACGAAAATTTAACGCAAATATCACAATAGGCCAATGATAAAGTGTTAAAATAATTTTAAGATATAAAATAAAACTACTCACAATCCGGAGGTTCAATATTTTGGTATGTCGATGCAACCACAACTAAAGTTGCATATATATATATATATATATATATATATATATATATGGGTGTGTAATGTCCTATTTTGATTTCTGGAACTTTTAAATAGCATAATAGACATTTGCGCAAAACTTAAACTGTCTATAAATGTTCACAGATACAGGCATAAACGCTCACGTGTGTATTCACGGAAGCGAAGTAGTTATCCAAACCAAAGTAATTACATTTTTTTTTTTTATTAATGAACAGTACTTAAATGGATTTCTTTAACGTCTGTAATGTTTCTACATTCAAAAACAAACATATTTGTTTCGAACTTGTTTTGTCTATTTCATTACTTAATAAATTTATAATGGTATCTGAATTTCTTACATCAAGTCTTGTAAATGATTATAATCTTTAACTGCTCTCACTTTTCGTTAGATTTTCGTCGTAACACACAGCTCATTCTTCGATCCTCATTTTCATGGCTTATTCCTTATTTTCGATCTACACTGTTTATTTGATTGTAGTAGAATAACGAGCAGAGAGTTGATGTAGAAATTCGAAGCAATAAGATCAAGGAAAACTTACAATTAATAAAGCAATAAATTATTTAATCAACTAATTATTACTAGATATGCAATAAACTGTGATTGCTTTCGCTTTTTACAAGTGAATTTAAATGTAAAGCCAAAAATGTTTAAAACGTGTCTGAAAATATTCTCATATCATTAGTTTTTTTTTTATTGTAACAAACGCTTAAACCTCACATGAAATTGTTGAACAATGAATATGATAAGCGTGCATTATTTAAGCGAAAAAGTAAACAGAGATTCCAAATAGATATCAACGAAAAAAAAGAAAAAGGGATTAGGAAAGTTGTGGGTAGAACATGAATAGCACTGCACAAAATTTAAACAGACGCTCGATGTGTTTTGTCTGTACTCAAGTGTAATAAACATTACAGGAACTTCCAAGCCCTCATGGTTATTAATGACTGTTAATGATAAAAACTAATAAGTAAAAACTAGACAAAGAAAGAATAACCGATTTATTTTAAAACTTCGCTCCTTTTTAACATTATGCCTAACCTCTGCTAGCTGATGCAGTGATAATGTACAGACCTTGATTAATTTATTTTAACGGCATGTCAACTCGTCTAGGGAATGCTGCGTGCAATCCTGAACAAGTCCTGGCAGCAACACCCCACAAGACACCAACTGTACGGCCACCTGCCCCCTATCACGAAAACTATTCAAGTTAGACGAACCAGACATGCAGGACACTGCTGGAGAAGCAGAGATGAACTCATAAGAGATGTACTCTTATGGATCCCCACACACGGCCGCGCAAAAGCAGGGCGACCAGCTCGAACGTACATTCAGCAGCTATGTGAGGATACAGGGTGTTGTCCTGAAGACCTACCTAGGGCGATGAACGATAGGGAGGAGTGGCGAGAGAGGGTCAGGGATATCCGTGCTACCAGCACGAGATGATGATGATGATGATGATGATGATGATATCAAGTTCTCTGATCTTATGCAAATATCAGCTGATTGATTTGACCCACAAATGAGATAGTGAATCTGGGTGTAATGGCAATAAAGGGGTACTCCACATTCTCTAGATATACAGAACTGTAGCCTCGCTATTAGATGCAGTTTGGTATCATACCCAAGCTACCCTCTTTGAGAGGTTTGGTTTGGTTTGAGGACATATCAACCATTTGTAGGTTATTTAATGCCAAATTCTGTTTAAATGTATATGTTAAATATATGATTCGTAAACATTTTGTTGATAACATTTCCAAACGAGCCTAATTATTGTATTCAACATTACTCATTCATTTGCACACAGATGGTTCCAAATATTGCTATGTATCACTAATAATTTAATTAAACATCAGCCATTTGTTTACACACAGTTAAATGAACAGTTCTATTTCTAACAATTCAATTTAGCATAAGTCATTTGTTTGCACATTGTTTAAATGTCAAACAGTTCCATTTGACCCATAGATTGAACCCTATCAGGTGCTACCACTCCGGGCTTGAGTTGACTTGAAAGCAATAGCAATGAAGAAGTAATCCGAATTTCCCAAAGCTCCGGGACTGGAGCCTCATCATCAGATAGAGCCATATACAAGAAACTCGTTGGGGAGTGGTCTTACCCCTCTGTAGAGATGCAGTCGGTGTATCCTACAGTCCCCTGCTTTTGAAACGAGTCTTACCTCTCTACAGAGGGTACAGACAACTAATTCTAGGCCCCATTTGACAGGGCGTGTAAGGAATTTGATTGAAATGATGAGAAAATCGCAATATTGCAGGCGCTATTCAAATTCTGATACCGTAATTTATTCCCAACAAGAGTTTATTACCCACTCTTAGAAAATCAAGTCCAAAACCAAAGTCCTTCAGGTTTTGTGGTCTTCGTACAAACCAAGAATATATGAAAAAATAAACGCATTCCCAGTAATTATATATATATGTAGAAGTCAATTTCAAAGACAAAATAAGACAACGGCGCCATTATAAATGTCAAGGCACTCGAGACAATGCTTTCTGTATTCTAAGACCAGCAATCACCACTTTAAAAAATCTAATATCTTACAAGATTTTTTCTTAAATATATGCATATCTACATTGACCACACAGGTATGACGCTTGCACAGAAGCTCGAATATGATGATATTAATGTGTCTTTTCAAATAATCAACAACCTTAGAAAATGAATCTTGTTATTTCCTTCCAGACAAATGACGGAATATCCTTGGACATCTAACCTCTAAAGTATTCAATGTCCGTGATTTCCCTTCCATTTTTTTAATTGCTGAAATTGCCACTGAGAATCAACAATTGTCATTGACGTGAAAAAAAAAGGATAAATTGTAAAGATCTGGGAGTTCATTACAACAACAATAGTTAGAACACAAGGCGTCGTGTATTTCATGTGGGGATAACGTTTTCTGTCTGCCATTGTTATCGCTTAATCTGTAAGGCATTTTTTATATTTTTGTCGGCTGCCAAACATCGTGGCGTTACTGTGGCAACACGGCTAGACAGCTGTCTGCTACGAATCTCCTTGCGTAGCTTCTGGTGTCTTTGTATATGGTTCAGAGTGGAAATAATTAGAAAACAGAAAGAAAAGAGGAATACGTAAAGAGAAATAATGACAAATTAAGAAGAGCAAAGAAAAGAAAAGCTTACATAGAGGTAAAACCGGAAAGCAAAGATGAGAAGTGCAAAGGCATGAACTAAATATGAGGTTGGCCGAACCAGAGGTTTCTGGTCATTTGCGGCAAGAAACTAATAATAAGTCTAAGTCTAGTACCTGGAATCTATTGCCCAGATAGCAACTTTCCTTTGCACTAAAAGAATTGGCTCAAGGGTATACCTCGATGTCTGCGGTAAAAGTTGGTGGGACTAAATAAATTTTCAATAAAAAATATATTTTTGTGTGTTTATATATTTCATGACTAACTCACACTCTCATATATATATATATATATATATATAAATGCAAGACTGTTAGATATGTTTCGCTTTAGAAGGATCAATTTATTGTTCCATAAAATTAAATCTATACGTGACAAGGGTAAGAGGCATTATTATATATATATATATATATATATATATATATATATATATATATATATATATGAGAAAAATGAGTGGAAAAGTGGATAAACCAAACACTGACAACAGATCCAACAATGATATTTCATCTTTATTTTAAAAAGACTTCCTCGAATATTTCAAAATAAAGACGGAATATCATTGTTGAATCCGTTGTCAGAGTTTGATATATCCACTTATTTTTTTCATCTTATCAGATTCATCAAAAATCTACTATTTCTCCCTATGAAAAAGAGAGAGAGAGAGAGAGAGAGAGTATTGGTTTTCGTTTATTCATTTCATCTTTTCTTATTTACGTCTTTTAGTATACCACATTCATTGAATATTAATTTGGCAGACAAAGAGAATATGTTGTAATACTGCCTTCCTTTTTTTCTGATAACATGAAATTTTACTGTCAATCTCTCTCTCTCTCATATATATATATATATACGTTTGATATTTCATATATAAACACTCAAGTATTCTGGAATGTTTCTTGGCATTTTCAATATCTGAATTACCCATCCTTCACCTCCTGAGCAGGATTTTTGGCAAAGTATCACGTCGTCCAGGTATATCAAACCTCCATGCCTACTTCAATCCAGATTTGGCTCACTGAGAATTCAGGGTTTTTTCACTTAATCTAAATCCGTTGCTGAGGCTGAGAATATTTCATATTGTGGACGATTTTAAAGAGAATGGGATAACGGAGTTGAGTGGGATACTGAAAAGAATTTTTAAAATCAGGGAATTATTAGGATGAATGTGTGAAATCACAAATAGACTATCTTAAAAGCTAAGTACTTTTTCTGTGTTTTTTTCCAGACAAACATCGTACGAGTGTGCAATGATATCTATATGTATACACATATATTAAAGAATTTATATTAATCTCTCTCTCTCTCTCAAATGAAAATGATTTATATATTTTTGTTTGTTTATCTATTCAAGCGTTTTTTCTCAACTCTAACATTGAATGTTCTGTCGTCGTGTGAAAACATTCAGGCATATATTAATCTTAAAATGTTACTAATTACATACCCGACTAATAACATCTTCATGAACAAGAGCAACAATACCGCAACTAATATTAATAATAAAAACAAAATAAGTTATTAAGAAAACACTAAAAACACATTAATTATCAACAAGATACCATCCATCAGCTTAAACATCAGTAAACAATAATAATAATAATAATTAGGAGACGAAGAAGGAGGGGACGAAGAAGGCGGGCTCGCTTGCATTGAGGATTGCGTTAATGCACCAATATTTGGACTCGAGGACTATATTAAAAAGAGAAAATGATGATTAATTACAGCAGCCAATAATAGCAATGGCAACATAAGCACAGATAGAAAAACAACAAAAACTCGGAAATAGATACGAGTATAAAAACAACTGTATGGATATTTCAAGCGACAAACTGGCCGGATTGCACACGAGAAGACGTGCACATATCTATGAAAAGTAATCGCAAGAGAGAAACTGAAACACTTCTAAAAGCAGCACAAAACAACATCATAAGAACCAGTTATGTTAGAGCAAAAATCGATAATAAGTAACAGAATAGCAAGTGTAGGTTTTACGGAGAAAGAGATGAAACGATTAATTATATAGTAAGCGAATGCAGCCAACTAGAACAAAAGGATTGGTTTGGTTTGGTTAGATTTTATGGCATATCAAACCATTGTTGGTTATTTCTTGCCAAATTCTCTTTATACATATATATTAAACATATGATTTGTTGATAACATTTTTAAACGAGGCAGTGCTCTCTTGTTTTTTTTGTTTTGTTTTTTGTTGTTGTTTTTTTAGCATACAGTTAAATGGTTTCAAACATTTCAATTTAACACGAATAATTCTAATTGCAATTAATTATTTGATTGCACACATATAAATGGATATACATATATGATTTGTAAGTGAATAGTTTGTAGGTAATTTCATGTTTAAAAGAGTTAGAACTGATTTGTTTGCACACTAGTATTGCTACTGTTTCGACACAGTTAAATGGTTTCAATAATTGATTTCTAATTCTTATAACTCAATTCAATATAAATCATTTGTTTGCACGCAGTGAAGTCATTACAAATATTGCAATTGAACCCTATTCATTCATTTGCACACAATTAATGGTCCCAAGTATCGCTGTGTAATACCAATAATTCAATTTAGGCACACAGTTAAAGAGTTTCAACTATTGTTATTTATTACTAATAATTCTATTCAACATTACTCATTTGTTTGCTCAGTTAAATAGTTCCAAATATTGATATGTACCACTAACTAATTCAATTAGACATATATACGCAAGACCCATTTAAAAATGAAATTACCGGCAAACTATTCCCTTACAAATCATATGTAGGTCCATTTAATGTGTGTAAACAAAGGATAGATGTTAAATTGTTAGTGTTACATAACAATACTTGAAACCATTCAACAGTAAGCAAATAAATGTTTAATAACAAATAAATTTATTAGTATTAGATAGAAACACTTGAAACCATTTGTGTGCAAAAATAAGCTCAGGATCATTTTAAAATCCTATCTACAAAATATGTTTGAAAATCATATGCATCTAATATATATGTGTAAAGAGGATTTGGCATTAAATACCCTACAAGGGTTGATATACCACAAACCCAAACCAACCAAACAAACAAACTTATATCCTTACTATCAACACCCCCAAACCTCTAGCCAAACTTAAAATTGGCTATATGATAGTGAAGGTTGACACTTAAATTGCTAACCCACCAATGCTACAAGTGTCAAAAGCTTATGTACTTCGAAAGCTGATACACAAAAAAGACAATATGCAGAAAATGAGAGAAGGATGGTTCTTTTAGGCTTCTAAAGCAAATTTCTCTCAGAAACTTCAAGATTCGTTTTGGATCCACATTCTCTGAATTCCAAAACCAAGTGGAAAGGATCCCACAAGGAAGCATCCTTGCGGTAATTATCTTGAGTATAAAAATTAACAGCATCCTTAAATGCCTAAACTCAAGAAGAGACAGCGCTCTCTATGTTGACAATATCATCATATACTATCGATCCAAATATATTCACATATTTAAATTTATCTCCAACTGAACGTGGACAATATCTATACATGAACAACGGTTTCAGAATCTCCAAATCAAAATTTCAGTTTGTGCATTTCTGTTCCCCATGGAGAATACACAACAATCTCGGCATTAAACTGGAAGGGATTAAAATACCCATTGTTGATGAATATAAATTCTTTGAAGTTATTGTTGATAAAAAAAACTGTCTTTTATCCCTCACCGAAAACACCTGAAATTAGAATGCAAAGCTCCTACGAGAGGTAGCTCGCACAAAATGGGGAGCCGACCAACAAAGCCTATTAAAATTGTACAGGTCACAGGACCATTTACAACTGGTTATGGCAGTCTGGTTCACAGATAGGCCAAAGAGCGAGACCATATACAAATTGAAGGCTTAACACTATTCTGAAGAGCCTTTAAAACTTCTCCAGTTGAAAGCTTGTATGCGGAGGCTCATGAAGCTTCTCTACAACTCAGAACCGAAAAACTTACTCTACAATGCTACACAAAACTTAAATCCTACCCATCAAACTAGCTTACGATTCTTTCTTCAAACCAAAATGCATGCAGTGTTTTGCGAAAAAAAAATGAATTAATAAAACTTGTGGCTTTCGGACTGAACCAATCTTAAAAGAATAAAAAATGTGAAGAGAATGGTTCTAACCACCTGGAATCCACATGAAAACAAATTATACAGACTTCAAGGGAGATCACCCGACTGACTCAAGACCGGGAAGTGTGGAAAAGAGAAAAAGAAGTAATCAAAATTAAATATATCCAAGACATTCTTTTAACAGTGGCTCGAAAAATCGTAGCGACCACTTTTGCAGCTTGGACAAACTCAAGAGTAATACACCCAATACGAAACCCTTCTGCTCCAGATTGCCAGAAATACAATCTCCTTGTAGTAAAGTTTCTAAATCTGAAACTGAACGAATTCCCAACCCTCCTAAAGTAGCTATAGGGCTTCCATATCCCAAACTAAACAAACCTGCTCCTCAAATCCAATTTTTACACCAAAACCCGCTCAAAAGAGCAAATGACACCACCATCCGCCTTCAAAACAGGAAAACCCTCACAAGATACCAAAGAATTTCCCAAACAGAGACCATCAAGATCCCCAGCAAAATCAACTCTATGGAAACTTCACTGAAATAGAAAACCTTTACTCAACAAGACTCACCTAATCACAAACGTTAAAACAAACCACGTCAACGAACCCATTTCAAGACACAAAACATAAGAAGCTATAACTTCCAATGAAACTCATATGAAATTCAATATATTAAAAAAAGTGGAAACAGAAATACATCCACTATAATCTGCCAGCAAGAAACATTTCTCAAAGAAAACAAAATAAATACAAAAACTTTAAAAGCTATAATTACATGTATAACACCAAGCTCATGGTCTCGAATGGGGTGTATCTAAAGTCTCTCTCACCAATATACATGAGACCATCATACCGAATACATTATCTTAGATTATTAAAAAACCTAAAGTATTCCTCGAACTAAGTGAACTCCTTAAAACAAAAATCCATCTCAGCATTTACCAAAATCAATTCCATAATGTCCTAGAACACCACCCCAACCACCTCTAAATCTTTACAGATGGCTCCAAGGACAACGATAAAAGAGCGTGAACAGCATTTTAAACAAGAACATTTTAAGAACAGTTCTTCAAAAGTAAAGCTCCATCTTTTCAGCTGAAGCCTGTACGAAAAATCTACCACTAGACATCATCTCTGAAAACAACGGCAAAAGCATTTAAGATCAATCAATAAATGTAAAATTGGAAACTGCTTAACCATTAAACTACAGAGTAGATAAATCTCTATATTCAAATCTAAGGAGTGAAGGGAAATAAAAGCTGACTCGGAGGGCAAATCGGCCTTAGATTTGGCCCTTGACTAATTCAAGATTCCATATACTGACTTGAAACCTAAAATTAATAGATTTTTCATACTAAATGGGAACAACATTTGAATAACAACACTGAAAATAAACTCTTCTTTATCAAACCTACTTTGGAAGACTAGAGACCAGCATTCAGAGAATCTAGAAATGAATAAGTCACCATATCCTGATTAGGCATTTGTCATACAAAATTTAATTGTTCTTGGAGGTGTAATGGTTAAAGCGATGGACTGCGGAATCGTAGTACGCGAGTTCGAACTCCACTTACGCTATTACGTACACTTTCGGACAAATACCCTTGGGAAAGGTATGAACCCCCTTATCCTCCCATCTCTGGGTTTAAAAAGTACCACTAATGCCTTTCTAAAAGGATTTGTTTGGCATTGAATAAGCTGAGAAGATTGATATGCCATTAAATAACAAACAAACAAATTGCTCCTTTATACTAAAACAAGAACAATAATTTCAATGTAAAACATACCAAACACCTTACACGGTTAAACACTGTCTCAAACTATGTAAATTTTTCACTCACATTAGAAAACGCCTTTTCAATTTAAGGAATATGACAGATCTATTTGAACACGTCAACACAGATAAAATTCTGTCTTTTCGGAGAGAAACAAAAATATTCACAAAAACCTGATTAATAGCATACAAAATAACTTGGCAACACGATTGCCGAAAACGCTTAACGTAGTCATACATAACTTATTATCTAGCTTATAAGCTTAAAACAAGCCCAGACGGACTAACATGCCGTTAAAATCCAAATTTGTTTCTTAAGGCCTTTTCTGCTACTTGGCACTTTTAGGGATTTTCATGATGGCTGTTAAAAAGTGTGTGTGAGTGAAGTTTTTTTTTTTTTTTGTTAAAAAAAAAATGGTACTGAAAATGAAAGCTTCAAAAAAATTTCAGGATGAAACTTAAGATAAAAAAAATATTCGAATGATACTCGCATTTCAAACGTGTTGAAATGTCACTTGAAGACCAACCATCTTTTGACCGACCTTCAATAAGTTGAAATGAGGAAAATCTTGAAAAGCTTCGTCACGCAATTAATGAAGATAGTCATCAAATATTTTACAGCTTAGAGTTCATGCAAGGGAATGTGAACAGAAGATTTGAAAATGAAACCTATTTCAGCTAAATTATTGCCTCATATGCTCTGAGAAAAAACAAAAGAAAACAATATTTTGAATAAAAGTCCAACAGAATATTATTTCTAAAATGACATCCAGAAAAACTCTCGGAACTCACAGGCGAGTGCATTCTGCATTAGTGAATTTTAACCTATACACACACACACACACACACACACACACATATATATATATATATATATATATATATATATATATATATATGCACTAGATTTTAAAAGATTCATGTTTCGAACTGTTGAATAACATATAATGATTTTCCTTTAAGTAAAATTTAACGCGCGTGAGCCACACACATACACAAGGAGCTGGTTTATTACCAATGGCTTGAGTGACAGTCTGAACAGCAACTGTTAAAGATAGAAACGTTCTGCAATAGAACCCGAACCAGATAGATTGAGAGAAACAATCTGAGATGTAACCTATTTTCGGTACTTTATCGTGCCACACACAAGAAAATTTGCCACATGCTAACACTTTAGCCCTAAATGCAAATATCATATGAATCCCCCGTCGCCATCGCATATTGTCTATACAAATTATTTAGGTTTCTGTTGGTTGTCTTCAGCTATCATTCGGTAACATATGTTCAGAGATGTATTCCCAATCCTTGTACTCTCTACTCACTCCGTGTTGGGTCATCATAGAGATTGCAGTTTTGTGACAGTCCTTTCTCTTCTCCAATACTTGTCCTCCCCCTACTATCACCAATAGTAACCCATTATACCCAAATTTTTAATTTTCTGGTTTATAAGGAAATTATGATAAGAAAACGCATAAAAATCGATAGAAAACACAAAGAAACTTCCATTTAATCTTTAATACGGTAAATAAAAATTGTGTGAATGCAAAGTATATATTAAATTAACTAGACTACAAATATTTAATCAGATTTTCATATTTATTTTAACTTTCCTCAATCAAGAACATTGAGTTACAATAGGTTAATGCTTTTCTATCACTGTTTATGGATGTTTGCTGACTTTTTTACATCAGTAGTGTCGGGTGACTCTTCTCAGAAATTAGATTATATAAGCCCCAAGAAAATATCTCTTAAAAATACCAGTTGTTAGTTTCTGTAAATAATTTTACTTGCTTGTTACGTAAGAATTATGTGGGGATATTTTTGTTCCACTCATAAAAGAACTTATAGTTTAAAAACCACTGGATCTAAAAATGTAGTACATATTGAAAGCCCCATGAACTCTTTAAAATAGTTTATGCAAAAATCGGATCAAAATGGTTAATGTTTTAGAACACTTCTCAGTATTTTGGCTGATTTTAACTTTGTGTGTGTGTGTGTGTGTGTGTGTGTACGGGTTCAATTCTTCATCTGCTTTACAGTTATTTTCACCTTCAAATGCTCTTCGGAACTATTCAAAGGGCACTGATAATGACAGAGAACTTTCATATTCTTTCAGTTCTTTCTCAAATTTCAGATATTTTTCAACTCACCACTTTCATTCTATTTTACTCTGAAATAGTGACATCCACAGTCTGACATTTCTTTCAGTTTTGACGAGATCCCCTGTTGAAAAATGTTGGTGTCCCATCGAATATTACTTTTCCTATTTATTAACAAGTGCTTCTAATCTGAGCTTATATCATTGGTCTACATTTTATAATTTATATAAATGGTTACATTAGTAGTAACTATTTATTCTCGCTTGAGATCAAGTAGCCGTAGGTCATCTCAATATTCCAGTTCTACTTTTAGTGTTCTTTTTCATCGTGTTAAGTTTCAACACGAGTAGGAACTGATGGCGTTTCTTGAAGAGTTTGTCTTTTCAGTACTTATACTTAGAATCATAGAGCCCAGTCGGCTGGTGGTGGTTGAGGCTTTAGATTACGCCCACTGCATCTCTGCGGAGGCGTAAGACCCCTACCCGAACGAATGTCCAGGATATTACACGAAACCATCCGATGGTGAAGCTATAGTCCTGGTGCTTTGAGGAATGTAGGGTACCATTTTATATCCATTAGTCTCGCGTGCACTCTGACCCGGAGTGGTAGTACTTGATTGGGTCCCATTTAGGAGTCAAATAGCACTGTTTAATCATTTACTATACAGAAAACCATTTAACTGTAGCAAATTGAAATATTAGTGTTAGCAATACTTTAAACCATTTAACTTTGAGTAAACAAATGAGGTCTAGCTTGTGTAAAAAATTATTACGTACAAATTATTCGTTAACAAATCATCTATATCTAATGTATATGTATAAAAAGGATTTTGTATTTAATAACCTACATAGGCTGATAAGCCATAAAACGCAAACAACCAAGGGGGTGTCCTCGTGGTTTAATGATTAAAGCGATGGACTGCGGAATCGTAGTAAGCGAGTTCGAACTCCAGTAGCGCTATTACGTTCCCTTTTCGGGAAAATACCCTTGGAAAAGGTATGAACCCCTTTATCCTCCCAGCTATGAGTTAAATAGTATCACAAATGTTTTTCTAGGAGAATGGCTTTGGCATTAAATAACCTACAAAAGTTGATATGCCATTAAACAAAGAAACCAAACCAAACAACCAATCAGGATGATAATTGATTTGAGTTTACATGTCGTTGAGGTAATTTCCTTTCTTTAATGGGTTTCCAGAACATTTTATCTATTGGAAGTTTTTCATCTGATAGTTTTGCGTCGTATCCAGGACACTTGTTGGGGTGAGATCTTACCCCTCTGCTGAGATGCAGTCGGGATGTTCTACAGTCTCAGTCGACTGGGCTGAAGAATGTCGGAGTTGGTGTTAATCAGTTAATCATTTTTCTTATCGATATTCTCTTTACATCAGATACTTATTGTTTTTATTTTTTTTTTAATTTTCTTTATCTATTTACTTTTTTGATTGAGTTTTATTTCTTCGATGGAACAAGCAGACCATCTAAGACTTCTCACCACTCCTCAGAAATGTGTTGAGTGATCTATGTGGATATGCCTTGGTTTTCATATTGTGGAGGGTAGTCTTTTTTAATAATAGTTCGGCATATTTAATTTTTTGTTACTTCCACAATTAGTTTGTTGTTGCGAGTTATTTTTACTGTTTTAGGTGCGATGTTTGCTGAAAGAAATCTTTCTATTGCTATAGGAGAGATCTTTGTAACAGGCTTTTCCTCTGTCGACACGAGGACTACGAAACTAGGAAATGAAATAGTTGCTTCTTCTATGTCGCTGTCGTCATCATCTGTGTCTGTATATATGTCCTGTTTTGTTTTTTCACCGGTGCAGTGTTCTATTACCCACTATAGAGTCCACTTCTTTTCTCTTGAAATTCACCAAGGAGGGAACCCATTCACTTTGGTTGAGACAGGGATATGCTTCCAGTATACTTATGTCGGGAGAAAGACCCCAAGTACTTGCCATTCTCAGGTCTTTAGTATCCAATACTTAGTGCCATACAATTTAATAGAAGTTCAAATCACTCTCTCAGTAGAAGGGTTGGGTACTTGTTTTGCTTCATGAGCAATTGAAGAAAACGATCGGGACAATCAAATTAGGCGCTAGGGCGAGCAGTTGGATCAAGGACCGCTCAGCCACTAAGATCCCGTCCTAACATGTGACGGGTAGACACAAACATACATTTATATAACTCTTGTGACTTGATTATATAGTGCAATCCCATTTAATTTTAAATACTGATCATACCAAAAAAGTAAGACTTATCATTTACAACAAATGTAAAACCTCAAACCTATTTATTTCTAATAACAATTCCCCCTGCACTGAACTTCTTAGGACAAACGTCATATATATGTTCAAATGTCCCTTGGGAGATCGTCTCCAAAGAAAATAATGCGTATGTTGGTCTTACCACTACAACTCTTTCTAGACGGCTTACAACGTACCTTAATGATTCTAGCTCTATAGTCTTACATCTTTTATCCAACTCTGCGTTTGCGTAGTTTTGTTATATTATAAAAACAAAAAAAAACTTCCTAAACTCTTTAAAAACCCTCTTTACACATGCAAGCAACCCTTGATGATGGTAAATTCATCCACCAATTCCAACCTGAAACCAAGACACTTATTAGGAAATTTGAAAGGATCTTAAAAAAACTATATAGACAAAATGTTATTTAATCAAACATGCTTAAATGAACAACTGTTGCCTAACTACACACATACACATATATGGGTGTATGTGTATCCACCTGAGAATTGGGTTAATTGTTTGTTGGATTTTTATGATTTATCAATTTAAAAAAATCTTTGAGAAAAACTATTACATTTTCCTGTCGATGATTGGGCTCGAAAGAAGTAAAGAAAGATTAAAAAGTAAATAATTATGGAGAAATATTATTCCTGTTTTTATCATTTCTAAGTTAACGCTAATAGTCCTGGTGAAAACAAAATATACTTAAATCAATGATTATCTTTTGTATCTCTCATTTTCTGTCACAAAAATCTGTGAATTTTTTCACAGAACAATATCGATTTCATATGATAATATTAAAATATAATTAGCTTATCCTTTTTCTCTTATATGTATTTATCTTTCATTGTAGAAATTACCGTTTGCAACCGTTCCGTATAATCTTTTACTAATAAAGATGGTAAAATAATTTACAATCAATTTACGGTGAAAGCACCGATTCTCGTCAGGTAATCAAAATTTCGCTGTGATGAACTTGTTCATTTCTGAGATAGGTGACCCCTTAGGAACGGCAGATACCCTAAGCAACCTGAGGCCTGTGAGAAAAAGTTAACTTCTGAATAAATGGCTGTAATCAAAGTCTTCACCTCTAATACGGTGTAGGCAACTTTTTCAATTCGTGTATTATAATTACTGCTATATACGTGTATATGCATATATAATTTTTATTCTTATTTCTTTATATATATATATATATATTTTTTAATTTTTATTCTTATTTCTTTTATCTATCTATATATCTATAATTTTATTCTTATTTCTTTTATATATATATATAATTTTTATTCTTATTTCTTTTATATATATATATATAAATAACAGTACTTACAGACACATGAGGGCGGGCTGAAAATTCTATCCATCAAAAATGAGAATGACCACGGAATAGTAGGTACTGTGTGCTCGACTAAGCGAAGATTTCTAAATAATGACCTAGACCAATGAAAGCGAACAAGTTTAGCACATCATTTCTTAATTATTGAACTCCATAAAATAATTGTTTAAAAATGTATATATAAGATGTATGTGGATCAATGAATCATTAATCTAATACGTAGCTCCTAGATGAATTTTGACCAGAAATTGTTTATGTATAGAGTTCAATTGCTCTATGAATGCGTGTCAGGTTAACTGCATTATCAAAGAAAGAGACTATGTTGAAAATAAAATTTCTCACTAAAATATCTTTCTTCACCGTATTTCTTGACTTGTTGACGAACCTAGGTATAAACTAGTTTTATTTCTGTATTCTAAAATTATATATAAGACTACTTTTCAAACTATGAGGTAAATAAGATCATTCTTCATGGAATGCTACATGAATATAAATGAATTTTAAGTGAGAACGTCTGTAAAAGGTCGCGGAAGAAAAGTACGAAGTCATTTTATTGAATAGGGGCTTAATGGTGACATTTTGATTTCGCTATAACGCTCTTTATCTTAACTAAGAGTATTCTCTCAATGCAAAATTCTGTATGTTAATTCAACTCCACAGTACTCCATTGAAAACATAATATGCTTACCTTATCGCTGACATCGCAATAACTTATACAAAAAAAAAAATGCTTCTGTTTGCCCCAATTTTAAGGACGAACGTAAAAAATACTCGACGTTTTTTTATATGAATGTGCGTGTGCTTATACATCTGTAATCATAAATTTTAAGAGTTAATAATTCTATGACTATATATATGAGCACACTTGTATTAATACATTATCAATTTTAGATATATAATCATGCTTATCAATCATTATATATAACATTGGCATAAGGATTAGAGTGTTCGCCAATGGCCCGGGATATCTGGGTTCAATCCCAGGTCGAGTCATACTAAAGACTCAAAAAATGGTACTTGATGCCTTCTTGCTTAACACTCAGCAATATAAGGTAGGGGTCAAGGGTAAAGTGGAGCAATCCAGGGAAAGGAGTAGCGCCCTCCTCTACACCTTGGTGTAGTAGCTATCGAAAAGGGAGCCTTCGGGACACCCTCGACTATAGTCGACAACTTTACTTTACTTATATATATGTATATGTATGTATTTACCTAGCTCTCCGCACGAACAGGATGCGACACAAGGTTAATTGTTTAAGAGCAGTTTAATAGGTTTGAATTCAGTTTTACTTCTCCTAGACTGGTCACCATACCAAGGTTAAAGAGCCCTGTCTGCCTTTCTTTTTACCTGCAGCTGGAGGGATTGTAGTTGAATTCATACCTTCCCCAAGGGTATTAGTGCCATGTGAAAAGCCAACAGCTTTGTCCAGTATTTAATCTCGGTTTACCGTGTCCATTTCCAGTGACGGTAAACTTTACACCACGGATACCTCCTTTAGATATATAATATGTATGTATACGTATATGGAATTTTTAAATTTATTAAAGAACTTGGATATGTCTAACATATACATATACCAGTTGGTTCCCGTGGTGTAATGGTTATCGTCGTAGGAAATGGACACGGCGACACGAGTTCAAATCCTGGACCAGGCTAATTGCATTTCACATAGCACTATGTGAATACCCTTGGGAAAGGCATGAATCCAATTATTCTCCCTCCAGCTATGGGTAAATAGTCGGGCAGACTAGGTTCTACAGCCTTGGTGAGGCAACTAGTCTAGGAGAAGGAAAACTCTGAATTCAAACCTGTTAAACTCCGCTTAAAAATTGACCTTGTGTCATATCCTGCCCGAGCGGAGGGGTTGGTAAATATGCATATACATATACCAGGTACATAAATATAATTAAATATATTCTTTAACATATACGAAAATATGTTGCAACTAAGACATTCAATTTTTTGCATACACACACAAATAAATTATCAAGCTTAACTTCAGAGGGCCGTCCGCCGACAGTACCTACCTCTGTTGTGTAAAAGATGTAGGGTCAATTTCATTTTTTGATGCAAGATATGCCCACAAAAGAGGAATGTTAACGAAACTAATCTATTGATGGCACTATTCAACCGTATGGCAGGGATCTCCATTCTAAAAATGATCTTGTGTCAAATGCATTCAACTATATATATATATATATATATATATATAGAGAGAGAGAGAGAGAGAAAGGAAGAAAGCACTTGTGGTTGTGTGGTGCTTAGCTTTCTTTTCTTTTTTAAAAAAGCACTAAACACGAGTCTATTATTCTGTGTTCTTCAAGAATATGGCTTTGTATCCTGTATAACATCGTCTCGCAGTTATTTTTAACGCCATAAATAGAGACAGGCGGGCAAAGACAATGTTGATAAAAAAAGACAAATATGAACCTTTATGAAAATAATACGAATTCACACACAAAATCAACTATATATATATATATGATGCCTATGATAATTTGATATATATGTATGAATACATTAGCTAGAATAAGTATGTATTTCTGTATGCGTATCTTGTTACTTGACTCAAAGATTTTTTCTCTTTTCATAAATCATGTCATTTGCTCTTTGTAGCTAGAGACGCACGAACACCTGAATTAGCTTGAAAGACTGTGGCATAAAAGGCAACTACAATTGGCTCGATACATTTTTTTTCAAAGGCTAAAAACACAAACAAATTAAACGAATGATTTGTACAGAATACAACTCATAAGAGGAGGGGGAAAAGGCTAAAGTGGATTCAAGATTTTAGTTGGCGGTTTCATTTTTACAAGTGGGTTATGCTTTCGGCAGCTCTTTAGAATTTCAGACATTTGTCATAGTTTATTAAACCGTTTCGTGATAGGCTGAAACAAGTTCTTATGGCTAAAGTATTGCTGTTACAAGTCTAGGTTACTTCGATGGCATTTCCGTACATACTGATTAAGTTCTGTTTGTTTCATTCAAACGACTACGATTATGGTTTTCTGTTAAATTACCTCGCGTCACATAAATTGATTGAAATTAAATGTCCGCATTTAAGTTAAGATGAGCGTGAATTCTTGAGACAGAGCAAGTGGCTTTTCAATTTATTGGTTGCACATGTCCAGATACATGAGGCACTCAGTGAAATTCAAACTCGTTCGCTAATCATGACCCTACACGTGGCGCTCCTACTTAGAGCTGTTTATTTTATATCTGTATCTTCTCTTTCCATAATGAAATACAGAAGTATTTATTAAACACACACATGGTAGTGGATCAATAAATCCGGTGATTGATTATTATTTGGATTTTCATCTGAAATTTTCGCTAAATAAAATCCAATATATGGTTTGGTTTCTTTGTTTAATAGCATATCAACCATTGTAGGTTATTTAATGCCAAAGAAGAACAGTACTATTTAACCCATAGCTGGAAGGATAAGGGGGTCCATACCTTTCCCAAGGGTATTTGTCCGAAAGTGAATATAATAGCGCGACTGGAATTCGAACTCGCTTACTACGATTTCGCTGTCCATCGCTTTAACCATAACACCACGAGGACATCCTCCGATATATGGGATTGAAAAATAAATACTGTATTCATCATTAGCCTGAGTGTATATATATATATATATATATATATATATATATATATATATATAGAGAGAGAGAGAGAGAGAGAGAGAGAGAGAGTGACTGAAAATAAAATTGCATCTATGTTTCAGTTTATTAAGATTATACTGCAGTGAACACTTAGAAAGTTTTATCAGATTATGTAACTGTATGCAAACATATATTAAGATATGTGCAATTATTCATACTTTTAACATTCCTATGTTTATTATATATGTTAATCAGTGATAGAGAACACACACATACACAAACACACACATATATATATATATATATATATATATATAGGAGGCGCTGTTGATTGGCGGTTTTAGTTAGAGTAAATGGATACGGTGACCAGAGTTCAAATACTGGACAAGACTGCATTTCCCATAGCGTTGATACTCTTGAGAAAGGTGTGTATCTATTTTCCCTCAAGCTATCCATAAATAGTAGAGCCGACTGAGCTCCTTAATCTTGATATGGTAACCGGTCTAGTTAGAAAACTGAATTCAACCTGTTAAACCCCAGTTAAAAATTGACCTTGTGTCATATCCTGCTCGTGCCAAGGGGTTCGATCTATCTATCAATAAACGTATACTTATCTATAATATTGACAGAATAAGAAATGAACGCATGTGTTCGAATGCCACAGCCTGTCATCACTTCAGATAAATAATGAACCATTCGTTTTTATTCTGAAGAAATAATGAGAAGAAAAAACACGTTATACGTCAGCGAGAAAAAGAAAGCAGGTATAAGAAGCAAAGAAAGTAAGAAAAAATCTAAGCGAGAGAAAGAAGCGATAAAATTATACATGAGACGATTATCGTAAATAAGCGTCTATCTTCACCTCGGAATAACTATATGAGTGAAAATATGAAAACCCAATACTACTTGTGAGTAGTATTGGGTAGCATTGTAAATTTATTATGACACTGAGGTTCCTTTCACTATGGTAGATTGCAATCTGTTATATATCGATATGGATGCTTGTTTTATAACTGGGATATTTAATGAGCATTAATTTGTAGAAGAATCCTTGTTATTCTAGGAGTTGTTCTGATAACCGAACTTATTCTTTGTGTTTCTTTTACTGTTACTGAAAGTTTTCGATCGATCCATTTTACAGTTTTCTTCAGGAGTACAATTCCTTAAGAAGGAAAGGAGTGATTTTATTTGCCCAGGAAAATGCTGTTGAGTAGAAAATAAAAGGTGATTACTATACCAGTCAGCACGACTCATTCCCAGAAATATGAAACACTCAGATGATATTATCTCTAGCAAACCATATAATACTGGTGATTTCATATCTATTCATAGGGATGGTCTCCAATTCCCTCATTGCTCATCACTGAAAACCATATCGGATTGAATGTCACAGGGGCTTTTAAAACGGCTTGAACGAAATATTGTGTTCACAACAAAAGCAACATTAATATTCCACTAAAGTATTTAAATTTTATAAACAATGTTGTAGATCTTATACATTACCATATTTTAGTAAACCATTACTAGCATAGACGAAAATATATCTTATTTGTTGAAGTTCTTCATTGCTAGGAGTAACTAAAATATTTTCACAGAACAACAACGATGTCTACTTTAAGAAATATGTATTGTTATTGGTTAAGTTATTAAAGCGCTTCTTTTCTTTTCTTCTTCTTTATAAATGCCAAACTTAATTACAATAGATATATTGTGCATGCTCGCACGTCTGTGGTTTTCATCGCTAATATATTGAAACGAATCCAGAAATCCATTTTATTATTATTGTTGAAACGTGTTTATAATTTGATAAAAATTAAAGTGGACTGCAAGCAAGATATATTAGTTTGCCCTGTGTCCGAAGCGTATTTCCTGCTGCCGTCAGTCAGTAGTGGGTCTTGGTATTTGGGTAGATGCCAGGATTTTTAATGCCGATTTTAAAGGAAAGCTGTCTTTCAACATTTAGAACATTAGCATTGCAATTTTCTTTTGTCAATTTACCTGCTATTTGGCCTGGTGCTGTATGAAGCTGTAGATACCCAATTTGTTGTTCGTCAATTTTTGTAGCTGTACAATCTCTGATTCTAGAGTTTGTGTGAGTGTGTATGCACACATGTTAGGAGAGTGTAGACACTAAGTCAACGGCACTTGGTGACACCAGTTTATCGCCTATATGATCAAGCCAAGAGTAGTTATTAACATAAGTGTTTTGAGCAAGCAATCGGCCCAAATGTATTAAAAAAATTTCGAGTTCTAGGTGCTCTTAAGCAGACCCAATATAGAATACTAAAATATTCAATGCGCATGACGCCAAGTTTTCGACATGCACAAACAGACACACTTTATATATATATTTGTGTGTGTGTGTGTGTGTCTGCGGTGTGCGTGAGTATTGTTTTCTATATTTATAAACAAAGAATACTCAATATCAGTCATAGAGAATATGTAAGGATAGTGTAGACACAGTGACAGTCAGTCGACTGAGTCTACGCTATCCTAACTTTCGAGTGTGTGTGTGTGTGCGCTACTCCAAAGTTTGTGAAACTTAAGGCGCGATACGATTTGTTCAAACAAAGAAAAACAGAAAATAAGTTCCTTTATTTCCTGGTAGAATAACTTAAAAATGCTTGAAATATTCAATGAGAAAAGACTCAAGAAATTATTTATGATTTAACATAGTTGTAATACCGTTAAGAATATCCGACATTTTGGGGACCAGATTAAATATATAGAACTGCCTTCACTGGATGATTACCCAGAGATAAGTAAGAGTTTCAAAGCTGAAACATCATTACAACGAACTGCGGGTGGATCAGAAATAATTCACAATATATAGTTTTTCTTCTTGGTTTTCCATCACAGTGAGAGAATGCCAGATAAAACCTCGATTTCGAAATTCGATTGGAATTATATTTGCAATATAGTCTTGGAACCCATCTTCATATTTTTCGAGCTCATATTTATAAGCCCAGTTGAAGCTTTCCACTAAAGTAACAGCTACTTCTACGCTATTTTTTAAAAATAAATGATCAGATGGATGAGGTTTCTATTGCTTGATCATTGGAGATTTACAGATATGTCTATGGACAACCAAATATTCGGATAGGAAGACAGCTAAATAAAGATCTGCAGGCGGATATATATATATATATATATATATATACTATAAAATAAAGAGGTCCACATGGGGATTTGTTTTTAAGATATTTTGACACGTTTTTTCTGACGATTCATGTCGTCTTCAGGAAGTAAATTGTGTGTATATTTTCAGGGTTTTTTTGTTTTACTTCTTTATTACTCCCTTCTCCCCGAATAAGCTATGACGATTGATATACCACAAAGTTAGACTGACCACCAATCTTTCTCCCTGAATGATCGTATGTGTATGTTCGTGTAGGAAAGATATATATATATATATATATATATTTGTATTCACCAGGTGATATTGGATTCTGGAAAATTAAGTGTATTACGAAAAGCCAGCCTCTGTAAAAATATGACAACAGATAATAATAAACCAGTTATTTAAGAATTCTAACGTTTATGTATCTCTAAGGTTGAAGTTTTTCTGGAGATATCTTTGTCTTTTGAAGTCTATTGCTCTATAGATTTTTCGAATCTTTGTTTTTTTTGTTTGTTTTAAATCCTATTCCGTTTTATATTCTGTGCTTTTCGTATAATACTCGGAGTTCTCAAGAATGTCGCAGTACCTGATAATGGCGAAAGCATAAAACTATTAGATGCAATATTTGTTTTTTTAATGTTTGCGATATACTGCTTGTTCACCATCTTTTTCAACACATTATTAGAATCTTCACTAAGTAGTTTTCGTAATATTAGTTTTGCTTTTCTACATAAAGTGTTAACATTTATTTTAATCACTTGTAGAAGACTTCTAGAATGTGTTGACAGGAATGATAAACAGTTAGAGACTGTTTGAAATCATATAATAAAAGGTACTCCTATAAAAGAGTTGATTTTTAAAAAATCTCCCAGCATTTATAATACCAGCAACATACATTCTTTAACTTCAAGTCACTTCTTAGACGTATATGTACTCATGAGAATTAACAATAAGTGTGTTTGTAAATTAAAGCGACTGGCTTCGCGGGTCTTAAAGTTGTAGTCTTCTCAGTTGCTTTATATGCAAATATGTGAATATTTGTATGCAATGCTGCTACTGCAAGGAGAGAGAGAGAGAGAGAGAGATTATAGTCTTGCATTTAGTCCTCTCACCATTGTGCTTACACTGGTAATAATATATTCACGGATTAATACGCATATACACAGGCATCTCTCATTTTACTCTCTCTCTCTATATATATATATATAATACATTTCAATGTCTTGTATATGTGTATGCCGTCTTTACGTAGTTAAACTATTCTTTACTTCCAAGAATTGCTGTGTCGTCTGTATGAAGGAAAGAGCATGCGTGTGACATTGATGTTTTGTTTTTGTTTGTGCGCATGTGCAATGAGCGTGTCATGCGACAGGCACTGGCTTCTCAATCACTAATTTTATGACTAGTCAGTGCTGGATTAGTGACATTTGGGGTATATCAGAAAGGTTAGCGAAGACAAAGATCTGCCAGATGTCAAAGCGCTGTTTTTTTTTTAAATCTTAAGGAGGATGCAAGTACCATTTGAAATTGATCTTAAAGATTCAAACATCGTTTTTCTGACGGGAGAAAAGATCGATTAAAGACTCTCTTTTTCTTTCTCTCTCTGTCTCTCTCTCTATATATATAGAGAGAGAGAGAAAAAGAGGAGGATATGCCAAGAAAGTGTGTTGCTATTTGATATTAACGAACAATTAATATACCTTCAATCCCCTCCTCCTGTGACACTTGTCATAGATCTCTTCCTACTTTTCCTAAATTCGCTTTTGGGATCGCTACATACTGCTTCTTTGTATTCTTTATAATCTCGGTCACAGGTATTCAATGGTGCTTTGGAAAAAAGCTATAAGTAATAGCGATCCAAGTTTAGACTAAAGAGCGTTGCAGATTGATCGGCATGATGTTATGTCTTACTATTGCTCTTCCTCCAATATAAATATATTGGCTTTTTTTGTGGAAAAGATCCCAAAACGTCATAGGATCTCGGATTAAGAACTATTCAATTGGCCAATCACTTCAGTTACTTGTAAACGAGAAACGATATACAAGAGCATCGCTTAGTTTGACGCAGTACTGAAAAAAATTCAAAGCATAAAAGCTGCAGGCCTAAACGAAATACCTCCTGAAGTATGGAAGACAAGGAGATTTGACAGCATACTTCTTCAATTATGCAACACTGTGAATAAACAAAACATCAAAGAGAAATGGACGAAAGGCTTCATCCTTCCCTCCCCCGAGAACGGCGACGTCGGTGTCACTAAGAACAACAGAATTAAAACTTTTACTGTTAAGGTTTATAATGCCTAACTTCTCAATCGTATCCAACCTGAAATCAAGAAAAGTTTTCGAAAAAAATTAAACGTTTTCGAAGAAATCGACCCACAACTTCAGATTCTGAATCATCAAATAAGCACTAGCAAAAAATATCGAGGCAACACTTTTGTTCGTAAATTTCTCCAAGGCAATTGATGACATACTCAGAGATATGTTAGAGATGTGGTCTCCCTAAAGTAACTTTTACTGCAATCATGATGCTTTTAAAAAAACATGAAAGCAATGGTTCATTTATCCAATAGTGACTGACTTCTACGGCATTTTTGCTGGTGTCTTGCATGGAGATACATAACCACCATATATGTTTATAACCTGTCTAGATTATATACTACGAACATCAATAGATCTAATTAAAGTAAATGGTTTCACATTAACAAACGATTTGAAGAAGATAAAATCCCACAGAAACTATGACACAAACTCCGCTGCTACAAAGCCTGAGTAAGCAGAAGGTGGCATTGGCCTCTACGTGATCGCATTTAAAACAGAGTGCATACATTTCAACCAAGAAGAAGCCATCTCAACTTTAAGCGGCGAGCCTCTGAAATTAGTAAACCAGTTCGCATAGCTCGGTAGCAATATCTCATCTACTAAAAGCACAACCAGCTCTTTCCTCAAATCTCACAAACATTTCAACTAAGACGAACAAGATATGCTGGATACTGCTTGAGAACGAAGGAGGAAATCATAAGCGATGTTCTCTTATGTTCTACATATTGATGTGACAGTGCTGGCCAACAGGCATTCGCTCTGTGCGGACGCTGGATACAATCTGGAGGATCTGCTGGAAGAGATGGATGAGAGAAAGTCAGGGAACTCCTAGCTATTAGCACGACTTGGTGATGATAATGAGTTTGTTTTAATATTCAAGTGAGTGAGGATAAAACTTCATTATAAATCAAAATGACAACTCCACAGTACTTTCTCGCTGCTCAAAGTTTCACGTGTCACCGCGATCACCAAATGGACAGACACTATTTTAAAATCGTGGTGACACATAAACTTGAGATCTTTAAAAACATTGAACATTTTTTACCAATTTTAAAAGTAATATTATATGAGAGAGATAGACATTAGTTAGTCTCGCGAAACCATGAATCTGTTCGTATATCACAATTAACGTACAAGATAGTCTCATTATTCCTATGTCCTTTCCATGTATGTGGATATGTCTGCATAGCAAATCAGTTTATATTAATTAGACGCAATTCTAGAATTATAACGCTCACAGTGAGCATTGAACTCACTTGTAATGGATGTCAATACCGACTTACAAAACATCGCCTTACAGCAGGTGTAGATGCATACGTTTGCTACGGTCAGTTGCTTAGTTTAGAAGATCGTTGTTTGTGAGTTATCAGATTCGTCTTGGGCTTTGTACAAAAAATCTACGCACGAGAGTGAGTATATCAAGGCGAGCATGCGTTCTAATTTGAATAAGTAGAAACGCGTGTTCACCTATGTTTATACACAGTTCATATCTATTATTTTTTTTTTGATGATGTCGGTCTATTTGTAGCTTGAATGAGCTTAGGAGTGTTTAAGGAGTTACTTGCCTCAATTCAAGAGTGTTTACATTGCTGCATATTTATACGGGGAACAATGAATCATAATTTATTATATTTAGGCCAAGAATTGACAACGAAAACTTGGTTGTTTTTTGTTCGTGTAGAGCTAAACTGTAACATGCATACATACATATATGCATGTGTGTGTGTGTTTGTGTAGAGAAATGAATCAACAAGTCCGTAGCCTAACACCTCATTATTAGTTGAATTTTTCCTCTGTGTTATATTTCATCTATGTGGTCAATATTCATCATTAGATTTAGTGCATCGACAAGGAAAAAGATCCTGTTAAAAAATAAATACTTTCCGTAAAATAAATCCTTTTTTCATGATGGCAGCAGATGAAATAAGCGCACACACACATTATATGCCTGGAAGTAACAAAAAGTGTATTTGTGCGTGTTAGTGCATCCGTTCCAATACATGAACGTTCCTGTGGAGTGCATTGTGGGTAAAAGTGCTTCCCTTTTATCCTCAGGTGCTAAAACATTGATCTCATCAAACAGCTGCCATCCCAAAATGGCGGACGGCAACTCGAGAGCTAAACTGTCATGGCTACCTACTTACCAGCCCTGTTTCTATTTCCCTTCCCGCCCTTAGCGCTCAATCAATGCTCGTAATAGTGTGTCTTTATCTGTCTTTATGTATATCCTACCTCCTCAGGGCATTCTTTATTTTTCTCTACAAGTTGTGACGCTCGAATCGCTCGAGAATCGCTCTCTTAATAATTTATTTGCGTATCTGCAATGAAACCATCGCTGGCTCGAGAGAGATTAGTTGTTTTTAGTCATTTCATTGCCGGATGCCACTATGGCCGAATTCCTGAAACCGTGCCGTGAGAGATTATTGTCGAATTCCTATCACAGAGCTGATCGTGAAAATAATAAAAAAATAAAGAAAATTCATTGCTTTTATTCAAAAAGCTTCTTTTATTGTTCTAACACCAGTTTAAAAGGTGTACATATATTACTAATGCATTTTTAGATGATTTAAAGGTTTTAAAAAACATTTTTATCAAGAAAAATGCTACACTGGGAGTTGCCGAAAATATTAAATTGCATTAATGAAAGAATTAAACAATTTTTTTGTTCGATTCCCAGAAAAAGCATTTGCTTTGAAAAATATAGAATATTACTTACTCTGAAAAACATACCTGTGGGTAATCATTATTCGATTAACAAACTAGGGTCGTCGTTTTTGTTAATATTTAGTTATTGATTCGTATTATATGGAACAAAATAAAAAATAATCATGTTCTGGCGATGATATAAAGAAATATAGAAATATTCTCAAAGAAAAACGATTTTTTGTAAACTAAACAAAGGTATATTTTTTACTTTACTTTTATTCGTTGGGTTTCCGTTGTTTAAAAAAAGACTAAAGAATTCCCATTAGCGTTATGTGGTTATCTCTGTTATTTCAAGGATCTGGAGGATTAAAAAATCATGTTTAGTATGATGTAGACCCCCACATAATTGAGAATTTAAAAAAAAAACAAGTCAAAAATATTGCTAGTTTGAGCCATTTTTTTTACTCCGCACATATTTTATATCCATCTTGGGGCGCGATATAACAGTTTTCGTTTTAAGAAATGGAATCAGCAACTTGAGTTCAAATCCTGAATGAGACTATTTACGTTTCACTTCGTGCTAATGTCCTTAGAATAGAATGAATAAATAGTAGGGAAGACTGGGTTCTTTAGCCTTGGTTATGCAACCGGCCTAGGAGGAGGTAAACTGAATACAAACCAGCTATACTCCATTTAAAAATTGACCGTGTGTCGTGTCCTGCCCATTACGAAGGGGTTGGGTAAATATATATATATATATATATATATATATATATATATTGAGATGATAATTGTTTGATTATATATATATATATATATATGTATAAATCAAACATCAAATAATAAAAAATGTTCATGACTTTTTAAGGACAATGAAATCAGCTAGCTGGGTTCACATACCACTAAAGCCGTTTACGTTTAATTTTATAAGCTTTCCTTTAACCCTTTGACAAGAAACTTGTTCAATCATGTGCTAATCAAAATATGAAATGTACACGAAACCGGACGTCTGTAAACAAGACTTTCAGGAATCATACAAAGTTTTGATCATTTTGTTATTAGCTTTTCTTCAAGTATTTGAAAAAAATAACTTGTTCTTCAACTCTTAGTTTTTACATTGCATGAAGATTCTGGTATAGGCTCGAATTCATCTGAAAGAAACTATTTTGCTGAAAACCTAATGTGAAAATCTTATAGTCGCAATTTGAATGTAAAGCAGGTTGAAGGAAAAATTTTTATAAGTGATTAAATGAATAAAGCTACGAATTCAAAGAGGAGCACAGTGGAATCTTAGTTAACGGTATGGTAAATTTTGAAGGCCTCCTGTCATGAGGTAATAGTTAGCAACCTCTTCCCACAGACCAATTACGATTGAGCAATGAGTTCGATACTCACGAGGTACTTTATACTCGTGATACATAAGAGCTACGTTTTTTTTTAATGGGAGCCTGGAATGGGGTAATAGTTATCGAGTAAGGATAGCAGAGCATTGTTAGTTCGCTTCTCACTAGGTGCTTCAGATTTCTTTTGACAAAGTAAGTTAACTTACAACTACGATGTCGCAGTCCAGCATGTTAGCTACTACGCCACGGGCACCCAACCTCAAAACTAAGCTTAGTTGAAAGAATTACAACTACTTAGGGAATTGTCTCTAAACTTACAACCTTGCATTTAAGATGGAGTCCCCATGGCGTAAGGGCTAAAATGTTGGACTGCGGCCTCAAAGTAAGCTAATTCGAACTATCACACTATTACGTTCACTTTCTCGACTAATACCCTTGGGAAATATATGAACCCCGATTGTTCTTCTTCAAGGATGGCTTTGGCATTAAATAGGACACAAAAATTGATATGCCTTTAAACAAAAAAACTAAACTTAGTGTTAAATCTAGTCATTGTCGTGGAGTAAGAGTTAACAATCTAATCTGAACGACAAGTTACTATTGAAAGTCGAGTTCAATGCATCTGGTTATCTGTTGCATGCTATAATGGTTAGTAAGCTCTGCCATTGACCACAAGGTAAAGTTTGATTTTCACTGAGTTTACCATATTTTTGGCATTGTACAACGACTATGCAAACTTCATTAAATAACTACCTTTAAGCATGGGCTTCAAGACTCCAAACTTCATTCACATTTCATATTTCTTTGTTAATAACCTATACGTGTTACAGAAAAAAATCCTGCATTAAATACATTGATACCAACATATATTTATACACAAACTACTCACTTCCCAATCAGAATAGGTATGTAACATAAAGCTATGATTGGCAAGCTTCTTTTGTAAATTATAAGAGCACAACTATTATAACCTTGTATCACTATCATTAGAAGTCAAGTTATAGCAAATCTCCTTTAATATCTACTCCCACGATTAGACTGATTAACTATGGAGGAAAATGAGCACAACATTTTTGCCTGATGATCATACGATGCCACATCTTCGAATCTTGTCGGATTCCTATCTGTGGTGCCATATTGACTATTAAAAGCGCTTTGTTATTTGAGATCAGATGACAGATGTTTGCCTGGTTCGTCCACTGGGAAACAGAGAACGCACATGCATCTAAGATCTCATATACTTACTACGAATTGATCATAGTACGTAAGAGTTTTTGTTTTGGAACTGAAGTTTATATCTGTTAAGAAAATTGTTAGTAGGTTTGCCGTTCTGGATTGGACGAAGAGTTTGACTGTAAATGAATTAATTGATGTCTGTCTGTCTGTCTCTTTTGTTTTTCTTCTTTCTTTTTTAGAATTGTTCTGTAATATTTCTAATCTATTTATCTACTTTCATATATACTTTCGCCTTTTTATTTACCTTTTTCATTTTCTCTCTTCTTTTTTTTTTCATTTATTTTACTTTTTTTACTTAGTTCTTTGCTAGTTCGCTTATTGTTTTCTTTTTCTGCATTCTTTTTATTATCATTAATTGAACTCATTGATTTATGACACTGGTAGCAGGTGGCGAGTTATATTGCAGATACAGTGACCGCAAGAATTACCACTACAACATCGCTCAGCTCATTATTATAGCTGCTTGCGACAGTGCTGTTGTTTTGATTGGTCTCAATTTTCCCCTGACTTTCCAATTCCACTCGCCTTTTTGCAAAGATTTTCGAAACTGTTCACAGTGCTCCAACAACGAGTGACACAACTGTTACTTTTTTCTGTCTTCTGGTGAGATCTTGATACAGATTTTCATATTCCTATAGTTTTAATCTATAATTTGTTGGAACAGCGAAAAATATTTGATACTTTGCTTTTTTTAATAATAATTGAGTCCGTTTTTTGGCTTGAATTGTCTGATTAGTTTGAAACTTAATATCCCATATGATTTTGTGTTTTTTTTTTTTTGCCTAATGGTTAGTGCTCGCCAATGGCCTGGGAGACCTGGGTTCAATCCCAGGTCGAGTCATACCAAAGACTCAAAAAATGGTACTTAATGTTACCTTGCTTAACATTCAGCAATATAAGGTAAGGATCAAGGTAAAGTGGAGCAATCCAGAGAAAGGAGTACCACCCTCCCCTACACCTTGGTGTAGAAGCTATCGAAAAGAGAGCCTTCGGGTCACCTTCGACTACGGTCGCCAACTTTACTTTTTTTTACTACTTTTAATTTTTTGATACAGATTCTGTTTTATGTATTTGCCGTTGATTTGTAAGGTCGGAATTATAAACGTTTATACCGTCCCCAGTGGATTAATCTTCCCTCCCACTCATATTTATTTTTCTAATTTTTTTAATAGCTAACCTGCTGCAGTGGCTCATTATGTAGTTGATTGTCTCGTCGCTAGTTCCGCATATTCTACATTTCATATTCTTCCGTGTCTATCTTGGTCTTTATATACCTGATTCCTATGGTGTTGTTTTGGGTCATAATTGATAGCGATTCGGTTTCTCTTTTTAGATTCCCCTTGCGCAACCATGTCCAGGTCGTGTCATCTGTAATGCCTGTATCCTGTCTCTCTTGATTCTTGTGGAACTGTTCAGGTCCGCCATTAATACGGATTTTGTTTATTTCCACTTTTTTTATCCTGTTTTTCTCACTGATTTTTTTTATTGATTCTTACCTCTGTCCTGCTTCCTTTTAATTAATTTTTTCTTGTGCTGATTTCCTGATTTTCTTCCCTCGTTTTGTCTTTTTCTTATTTTGCTTTTGTGTGCTAAGACGTACATCACGAAATGAATGTAAAGGGTATTTCATAAAAGATACAAAAGGATAAAACGGTAAAATTTAAATGCATGTACTTTTTACATTATAATATTAGACACGTGGTCACACTGCACCCAGAGACAATAATATTTAGCAGTTGAAATTATTTAGTCATGCCCTAGCCTCATTCGAGCATCTGGTCCCTTTCTCCCATCTCTCTTCGCTATCGCTTTCTCCTCTCTACTCCTTCCTTTTTCTCTCCTCCATTCTCCTTCATCCTCACTATTCTCTCTCCCACTTTCTATCATAACGAGTTGTTTTTTATATTTTCCCTTTTAAATATTAAGTGACAACTTTTTTAAACCTTCATTTCTAATGATGCATTAACTTTTATCTTCTTGATGATAGAATTATATTTCTCGAATTGGTCTATGAGACTTTGTTTGGTTTCTTTGGCAGTTCAACATTCGTGGGTTGTTTAATGCCAAATCAATCCTCGTCGTAGAACAAAAGTGGTACAATTTAACCTAGAGCTGTGGGTATAAAAGCTTCATATCTTTCCCAAAGGTATTAGTCCGAAAGTGAAAGTAATAGCGGAAACGATGTTTAAAATGTGAAGTCAGCTTCATTTTTTTGTTTTGGCGGTCTTGGCAAATATTTACCAAAAACGTACATCTAGACAGATATATAAAGGGTATTTCATAAAGAACGCAGGAGGGTAGAATGCAAACACAAATATCAACCATGTGATACCACTGTATTGACAGACAATATTATTTAACAGTTGAAACGATTGGGTTACACTCTAACCTCATTCCAGCATCTATTCTTTTGGATTTTGTCAGCTACATCATTTTCCAAGGGTGAATGAGTGTTCCTTGTTGAAAATAATTTCACCTATGAATTTCTTCCTTTGGCGAATTTTACAAGGGTGTACCGTTTCAAACAATCGGAATATACTTCTAATATTGAAAGGAAGGTTTTTAAATATGTCAACAAATATCTAAAAAGGTGGCTACAAGTGTAAATAAACGTACAATAACCTGTATCCAGTTTATAAGAAACCATTTTCAAATCTATTGCAATATGAAACTTTCTGTGTGGTTAGCATCTTTCAGTAAATCTGTCTGGAAAAATAGTTTTTAAATTTTAGATAGAAGCTATCGAAAAGACGGTTGCATCTTTTTTTTTAAGATCTTGTACCTATTAAAATTCCATACACATCCTCTGTACAGGATGACAGAATGTCACATTACTCGCGTTCCACGACAGATGTGAGAGTGTGTGGAAGTGCCTGCAGTATGGTGATAATTAGAAACCTATTATTACTTACTTTCAACTAGTATTTCTTTTATCTTTATACGTTATTGTGCAATTGTTAAGGAAGCAGCATATTTCCGATCCACTTTGCTTTCTTAAAAGTCGTAGAATATTAATCGGGAAGTAGCGTCAAAATACAACAGAAAGAAATACTAGTAAAAAATTCATAATATTCGGTGATGTTTCACTTTAGAAATTCGAAAACGATTAGTCAGCGTATTTAACAGATTATGGGTAATGAGTTCGTATCTCACCTTTTGCCCCATTATTGTGGACATATAACCTACCCACAATAACTTTACTTGACCAGGCAAAAGAAGAATTGTTATTATCATAAGTTACCATGAAAGAGATTCAGTCAATCAATATTTTGCTGCCTTTATAACTAGGTACAATCTTCATGAAAAATGGCATTAGTGCACATAAAAAGCCTTAACAGAAATTCGAACACAGTTCGATCAGTTTGTTCTTCTTCTTGTTAACACACCTGGGAATTACCCAATGAACAACGATAAAGCAAATCTGTGTGTGTGTGTGTGTGTGTGTGTGTGTGTGTGTGTGTGTGTGTGTGTGTGTGTGTGTGTGTTTTGAATACTTTTAGCTTCACTAAACCAAGATTCCTGAGGTTGAACCTGGGTACCATTAGTTTGATCAACACTTGAAGGAAAAACTTCTACATATATTTATTTAATCATGAAAATCTCTATGCAATGAATAAAAAGAAAGGTTTGGGAAAATTCTGATATACAAATTATTTTCAACACAATATAAAACCGGAAATCATTGTGTGAAAAGTTGCTTACTTGTAAACAAACAATGGACTTAATAATTTTCATTGGAACATCTACATGTATAAAATACATCTATTTAAAAAGTCTGCCAAAAATCAGTTACTGAATTTTAATAAAGCTTTATAAAATCATTTAGAAGATTTCATTTCAAATTTCATAGAAAAATTTCCCATGTAATCATACACTTCCTCTTAATTCATTTGATGATTTATTTAAGCAATACCGTTGTGAATGCACTGTGTTTTATATGTTTTAAAGATAAGCGTCTGAAAGAAAGAAGTTTTTTTTATAAAAAGAAGAAGTACCGTAGACTCCATTCGGTTGATTTACTAGTGAATTTTTAAAAAACGACTCGAAAATCAAATAAGATATTTCTTTTATTCATAATATATTACTTTTATTTACTAACTTTTTAGATTTTTTACCTTAAATAAATTACTGCTTTCTGCTCATCATTTTTACAAATATCAGTAGACCTATTTTTGTATGTTTGCTTTACTCTTAGTATATAGATAAATGAATTACATAAGAAAATTTTAATGCATGTTAGAAAAACGTCTTTGTATATGCATATATTTTTATATGTGTGTTTATGTGTTGGCATATATGTATCAAGTACCAGCGTATAGCTTTCCTACCAGTATTAACAAGCGGTTGCCTTAAACCGTCATATCCATCTTTTTTCTTCACTCTTCTCTCCATCTTCAGACACTTCGTTTCTCTGACAAAATGAATGGTAAGTAGTGTGAATGGAAGCGGATGGTTGATTACGATTGGCTAAGATTCAAGTTTTGGGTACCGAACTACAAAATGTTTGTTTACGAGCCACCTCAACCATCAACTGTTTGCGTTTTTTTTTCTGTGTATGTGAGTGGATGTGTTTTTTGTTTTTCCTTCGTTTATTAGAAAGGAATGCAAGAAAGCATTTTACCTTGCCGTAATTCTTACAGTATAAAGATTGCAGACTAGTGTTTACGTACTCGGGCACTTATATGCGTATGTTTAACTATATGTATATGTGTCTGTGCTTGTGTGTTTTCCTTTATTTGTCTGTTGGGTGATCCTTTAACTTTAAATATGTATGTATCTCTGCACATGGGTATATATGGTTGCTGAGGTGTATATATATATATATATATATATATATATATATGTTGATACATACAAAAGGTATACGCCATTACGTGAGATTAAAGTCAAATTTCCCAGCGTAATCTTTTATTCAATGCTGGGGAAATCTTAGAAATGTCTTTGAAGATTAATCTTATTTGTTTGTTTATTACCTGTGTATACCTTTTTAAGAACTTTTTCAGAAATTAGTAATTTTACTTTATTTGGGTAAAACTATACAATACAAATGAAATGTAAAAATACAGTCTACATTCAACACAGTTTACTCTTCATGTTTTATTTGTGGAAGGTACAGCAGACAGTATGAAGTTTATAGAAATAATTTAGCAAGTTCAAGTGTTTTTCTTTAAAGGTTTGTTAAGTTTCAAAAAAGCTTTTCAATTCACGAATGTTCAATATTTTCGAGGAACGTTTTGAGAAAGGAGAAAACAACACAGGAAATCACGATTTTTCTCTCCTTGATAAAAATAGTTCTCAAGTTGCAAACACGATGCAGCAAATGATCAGAGTGGGCTGTGATGCTCTTCAACATCCCGGATGATTTTACGCCCTGACATACCATTAAGGCAAGATCAAAACAGAGATGAATTCTCCTAGTTGAAACCAAAATCACTCATTTATTATGGAATACACAATTTGCTTGAAAGGGAGCCTAAGGTGATTAAAACCAAAGGGAAAATACTTTGTTGAGAGAATAATGATTCAATGGATCTGAAGAAATTAAAGTTTTTGTCAAAGTTTCGGCTAATTTTTACATCAATCAATATACAAAAGGTGTTAAAAAGTTCTCGTTCCGACCAAGAACAGAAAAATGTAGAGCCATGTAATGTACATGCTATTTTACATATTCTTTCTCAAGTCCAACACACATGGGATAAGGTTTCTCAAGTTTATTTAACAACTAGCTCCAATTTTTGATGAAGTCTAAACGAATCAGTGCCAATTATCAACAATTTTTGATCAGCAATTTTTAGTGAAACACAGGATTGTGCAAGTGCAACATTCTTCATACACACCAGACATAATTCCATACGACGTTTTGAGATATGACGATGCAGGTTCACGTAGTATGAAATGAGAAATTTCAAAGATACTTCGACCAATGAAAAACTCGCTCAAATAAGTGTGAATGCCAAGGCGACTATTTTGAAAATAAAAGTTTCATTCATTGTTAATTCCTTCTTGGTAAATAGATATTCAGTCTTGATACATTTTTAACACATCTTGTGCGTGCATGTGTGGGTGTGTGTAAGATTGAGAGAAGGAACAATAATCTTATTAGAGATAATTATCTAAAAAATGTTTTGAATGTTGTTTAACCTATTCTTTAATACATTTCATTTTGTATCAAAATATGAGTGTTTTTTTTCTCTTTTTTGTATATCGACCAATCTAGATTATTTAATCCTAAATTCTGTTTATATACATATATTAAATATATAGGATTTTTAAACAGTTTGTAAGTAACAATTTTCAAACGAGTCAAAGCTAATTTTTTGCACATAGTTAAATGGTTTTAAGTTTAGAAAAGGATTATATATTTTTACTTGACTCGTAGATAGGACCTTAACAAGCCCTACCACACCGCGTCAGATTGGATCTAGGAGTTATGGCAATTAAAAGGTATTTCATATCCCCCAAAGTTATAGAACTAGAAACTCACCGTCAGATGGTTTAGTGTCATATCCAGGACTGTCGCTGGGGAAAGTCTTACTCCTTTGCAATGATGCAGTCGGCGTATTCAACAACCCCAGCCGATTGTGCTGTCAAAATATGAATAAAGCTATTTCTTATATTTGATGAAGATCAAACATTAACTATAAAATTGTTTTAGGAAATTATTTCTGTAACCATGTCGAGTAGTTTCCGGAGTTTTCTCATACTTCATTATTTACTCTAATGCTTTTTAATTCAATAAAGCAATCGTTGTAGTTAAAGAAAATATGTATCATTAGCTGGCCAAGAATTCAAGATCGCAGCAGGTTATAATGACAGTAAAACGATTCCTTAGTACTGATGAAGAGCTGGTAAGTGTTGTTTCCGTCAGAATCAAGCTATGCGAAACTACTGGATATATATGATACCTGAAAAATCCTAGAATTTTCTGAAAAGATTATTGTTTGTAGATATACTAATGTCTTCTTCACAAGGTATTTTTGATATTTTTTAGTATTGTTTGAGACCCATGGCTCAAGAATGCTATGAACATTTTTTTCATCATTTTAAAGGATTATAGTCAAGGTATAGTCACATAAAACTTATTAGAAACAACTGAAATGTCTAAGTAATAAGATATTTCTTAATCTTCGAAACTTATCACACTTCTTTGTCAGGAATATATTTTTTATGTTAAAATCTTTCCCACGGTCCAATATGTATCTATGCCGATTTCCTCTAACCGTTTGGCCATCTATTCAGACAATTCCATTCTCAGTTATTATTATAGATTTTCTTTATAAATGTTTAAGTTTTCCAGTGGTGCTAAAACCCGTAAAAACTCGGATTGAATTCGACTCAAATGCTTATTTTATTATCGGAATATATCAGCAATGTTTTCTGTTAAGTTGGGGAGATCAAAAAATAGTTTTGAATACAAATTGGGGTGCTGATATAGTTATATGTATTGCAGTAGGGTCCAACAAGATAAACATATACGTGTATAAACTGACAAACTTTAATTTAGCTAGGCAAAAGACTACAAATAGTATGAAGCTTAATGTCAAGCAAACTCTTTACGATATAAGCGCGCCATGACGAAAGGCATCATTTAATATTTGTACATAAGTGGTTTACAAGGTGTGGGTAAAATCTAGGATATCGACGTGGGAAATAAAATTGGTAAGCTGAATTCAAATTCTGGCCGAAGCATTTAGCATTAAATCTGCACTGATGTTTTTTGAGAAAGGCATGAGTCTATTTTCACTTCCTTTAGCTATGGGCGAAATTTTAGGGAAGACTTGGCTCTCTAGACTTGATGGGCAACTATTTTATGAGAAAAGTTATCAATTCAAACACCCTTCTAACACATAATGGGCCACTGTAACACAGTAAAATCCTTTAATCCCATGTTTTACAGACCTTGGGGAAGGTCTCAGTCCCGCTGTAAATTTAGAAACTATATAAAACCTCCTCTCTCTCTATTATATCTGAGTGTATATGGGTGTGAAAGAGTGCGTGAGAGTGCCTGCTGTATGGTGATAATTAGAAACCTATTATTTCTAACTTTTAACTTGCATTTCTTTCATCTTAATACATTATTGTGCAGCATATTTCCGATCTACTTTGCTTTCTTAATAGTCGCAGAATAATGATTTGAAAATTGCGACAAAATGTAACAGAAATAAGATCAAAGAAATACTCCTCAGAAATTCATAATTTTTTAATACTTCGTCTAAGAAATTTCAAAGTGATTAGCAAGTTCGTTTTACAGGTTATTGTTCATGAGTTCGTATCTCACCTAGTGCTCCACAATGGTGGCCGCCTTCTGACAGGATAACCAAAATACACATTAGTACATTACACATTTACATTCATATTGTATACATACGAAGATTCTTACGTCCACATACACCTACCTAAATGCATTAGAGTGTTGATTCATAGAAACGGCATGCTAGATGGTATTGCCTCTTAGCATGTCTCTATTTACAGGTGTGGGAGAGGCTAATCATCTGTCTGAATTCCCCACCACGAATCTAGATCTAACAATCATTCCTGCCGTCGTTGATTTACGTCAGCAATTCACTGCAAACTTTGCATAAAAAAAACGCCACTTATATCTACATACCAGTTCTGTGTGATTAATCCCTTTGTTTCGTTTTTCGGGCTTCACCACCGCCACCGTCAATAATATACCACTCTACATATATCTTCGTATCTATGAAATTCTCCAAGACCATGTACATCTAGATACTGGCCTGATTCCTGATAGCAACAGACCAGTGTCAAGACTTCTTCAGTGCCAACGACGTCAAAATTCATGATACCAGAAACAACGCTGATTCCATGATAAATCTGGATTGAAGGATGCTAAAATTATTTTAAATCATCTTGGCGTGTGTGTATATATAAAAAGGTAAAAGTTGACGATCATAGTCGAGGGTGACCCGAAGGATACCTTTTCAATAGTTACTACACCGAAGTGTTGGGGAGGGTGCTAATCCATTCCCTGGATTGCACCCTCTTTACCCTTGATTCGTATCTAATAATGCTGAGTGTTAAGCAAGGCAGTACCAAGTACCATTTTTTGAGTCTTTATTATGATTCGACCTGGGATTGAATCCTGTTCTCCCGGACCATTGGTGCACTAATATATCGTGAGCACCTCGCCGTGAAATAACAAATAACCAACTAATGGCAGGACCCTTAGTATAGTCATATTGCAGAACCTAATTGTTGTAGGCTGTTTTATTCTCACTAGGTGCACAAGATTGCTATTTTTATGAGACGAAGCTGGAGATAAATATATAGAACAATCTGAGATAGATAGATAGATAGATAAGCCAAATTAATAAATTACAAAAAATCTATATTCACACAGATCCCTTGTCTCCTCTATTTTTTAAATATATATAAAAGAATGTAAGGATTTAAATAGTACTAATTGAATTTATTTTAAATGACTTATTAAGATATATAGAACGGAGTATCTTTTCCTCTGTTTTTTTCTTACATTAATACCATAGAGTAGTGAATGTTTTACCTTCCAGGGTAGCAATATTCCTTTTCTTCCCCAAAGAACTATTTAATATTACCCTTTTACTCATTGCCTATTTAATTTTATGAATCGACGAACTGAAACTTTCAATTTAGAGAAAAGTTGTGAGGACATTTCTATAATTGCAAAATTTAGTTGTATTTATTTCTACTTTCTAATTTCAATTTCTAATTTCATATTTAACTCGTTACCTTTACAAAAGCAGTCTCAACAATTCTTCTTATGCACACACGTCAGATGTGTGAAAGAAATTAGAGAACCCTAAAGTAACTTGTTCCGGCTTTACCTATCCAAATACAACTTTACACTTTTTTTCCTTCCTGGTTACCAAAGAAACTGGATTTTCCCCAGAAAAGAGATGCATTGATTTCTGAGCGAAAAACTAATGAAACGCCTCAAGTTAAATGGACGTAATTTTTTTTACCTGTAGCGTTATTGAAAAAAAGGGGAAAAAAGAGGATTAGGAATACATATTTGTGTGTGTGTGTGTGTGTGTGCGCGCGCGCGCGAATCTAATTCAAAGATCTTTTATAATCGGAGAAATGTGGAGAAATATGCAATCGTGAAAAAATGACATAACCCGCTGTTATCCAAACTAAATAGACATACAAAAATTCTTGGTGTATATATATATATACTCACACATACACGAAGTGGGTTCAGAAATTATCGAGACGGAAAGGCGATACCATAGCAAATGAGGATTTTCCGAGGCGTGGTTATTGCTAATTGAAAAGATTTAAAAGATTAAAACCTTTGGAACCCCTTTTTTTTAATATGGAGCGAAGTTGCACAATATTATCTTTTTAATGTTTTCCACGTCCTCGAATCTCGTCACTAAGATGAATTTTCCATTTCCTTACCAAAACTAGCTCGTTACACACTTGCACAAACCATTGTTTTGCCAAAATCTTTGATCAAAAAGTATCAAGAATTGGCTCAAGTTCGTCAAGACATAATCACTACATTATATAAAGTTTTCAACTGCGTACACATTTTCGTTGAAATTTTGAAAATTAAGAAGATTCCATCTCGACACTTTTTGTACATATTTCGTATTGGCCTCCATGTCAATGCACACAAAACTGAATATATGTGCTATAATCAAACAGGTGACATTTCTACACAAGACGGAACCTCTCTGAAACTGGTAGACAAATTCACCTACCTAGGAAGCAGCGTCTCATCAACCGAAAAAGACATCGACACGCGGTTAATGAAGGCATGGACAGCTATCGATAGGCTTTCGATCATATGGAAATCAGACCTGACCGATAAAATGAAACGCAGTTTCTTCCAGGTAGCGGTCGTGTCGATACTGCTATATGGATGCACTTCTTGGACGCTAACTAAACGGCTGGAGAAGAAGCTAGACGACAATTACACAAGAATGCTGCGAGCAATATTGAACAAGTCCTGGCGGCAACACCCCACAAGACACCAACTATACGGTCACCAGCCTCCCATCACGAAAACTATCCAAGCTAGACGAACCAGACATGTAGGACACTGCTAGAGAAGCAAGGACGAGCTCATAAGTGATGTACTCCTATGGACCCCCGCATATGGCCAAGCAAAAGCAGGACGACCAGCTCGAACATACATACAGCAGCTATGTGAGGATACGGGATATAGCCCTGAAGACCTGCCAGAGGCGATGAACGATATGGAGAAGTGGTGAGAGAGGGTCAGAGATATCCGTGCTGGCGGCACGACATGATGATGATGATGATGATGAACTGTAACCCCTAAAAAACAGTTAATCATAGCGAGAGTTTTATTCGAACAACATACTTAAAAGCTTTAATTTAGAGAAAAGTGAATGATGAGTTCGATCGGTATCGATTGTCATTTTCTAAAGAACCAAATTTCCGATGTAACAATGAAATGCGAATTAGAACCCCCCCCACTCATTTCCAATAAATAGTATCCATCTCATCATGGACTGTATTTACACAGGAATCTAACTGATTATATATATATATATATATAGAGAGAGAGAGAGAGAGAGGATAGATCAGTGCATACCGCAAATAGTTGAGCCAACACACATGGTTCTTCCTGCTCTTCACACTCACACAGACATGTAAACAGACAGTTGAGAGAGAAAGAGTGTGTGAAAAGGATAAAATGAAAGAAAATATGGAAGAAAGATGGTGAGAAAGAGAGGAGTTAGAGCATAAAGGATAAAATGAGAGTTAATATACGAGATTGGGAGAGAGAACAAATCTTTTGCCAAAAAACCGGAAGTATTGTGGCCTTAGCGCTCTTGAAACTCTGTCAAACGGCTCATCCCAGCTGGGTAAGCAATCCACTTAAATTATCCAGTAAATTGCTTCATGTTATCAGAGCAAAGCTAATAATAATGCCGATGGATGATAGGCGAAAATATGCCTGCGTTTTACCCACTCTACCACCAGCTTATTTGGGTAGTAGGTATATCTCTTTCCTCTACATCCGTTCACCTGCTTATCTATCTATCTATCTATCTATCTACTGCATTTCTTGTCAAAAGCCTTATATAGTAGTTTGTTTCTCCGAAAATATATGCATGTATACATTCTCATAAATGTGTGCTAAGAGACGCATGCAAACTTTAACAACCAATTGCAGACACTCACCTGCTATAAGATTTTTAAAAAAAACAACACTCGAATCAATCTGTAGAAATAAGTTTTAAATAAACATGATTTTCATTGTCAAAGAAAAATAGATATTCTAATTTGGCTTTCATCAGTCGCATGCAAGAGGTACTATCCAACTTGTTTCGAGAAATCTAAAAAGAGCACACAAACGTAATGTAGTAGCGGCCAGCAGTCACTTCTAAACAGTAACCTTTCTTGAGCCGAAATGCAAAAAGAAAGGAAGGAAAAAAACTGTAAATACTAGGTATTACGGTAAGTAAATGTTTTATTCACGATCAAATTCCCCAAATTTTTGTTAACATCTACAGCTCAACGAAAAAAGAGCGCTGAATTGTCCAAACCTGACATAATTATCAGTTACTTCTCTGCCTTTTTCTTCCTGTAATGAAATATTTCTCTCTTTTGAGAAACTTAAGTCAAGTTATATATATATATATTGAATATTATAACTGAAAAAATGTTTATATACGAGTATTATGATCCTGAAACAGGTTTTAAAATTGTCTTATTTTAAAACACAACCGGAAAGGTTTTTCACGGATGAAAAAGATACTAATGCTATTCTATTTATCATATGTGAACGTTGTGTGATGTTAGGAGTTTTTAAATGCTATTTTGCTATCGAATTTCTCAAACAGATAATTTTAAAATTTGTATGAATATAAAGACTTTTCGATACTATTGATTGGAAAAATTTCATCAATGTGTTAATCTACCTGTCTCGATGCCCAGCAATCAAAACCTAGGATGGATTTGAACATTTCAAGCGACGATTGATAGGTAAATGCTTATATGAATGTAAAATAGAAATGCGCCATCATAAAAGCGAGAAAAAAAGACTGGTTTTATTATAAGAAAAATATGCTTTTTTCTCCTTCACTTAATAGAATGCATAATCATCGTAATTGTTCGCGCTCGCAGGCACACACGCTCTTAGAGAAAATTCGCTGATTGATCAAAATACGAGTTAGAGGATCTCGCAAACGTATTAAACGATAAATGAAAGCATTGTAAATTTCTTCATGTTTGCACACGTCAAGATACACATTATAAACAGCATAAATGTGCGAATAGCTTGAAATTTCTCAATGAAGAAATATATGCTGGGTCCTAAAAGGCTGATAATGTGTTTAAAAATTTTATTACTTATTACTACTTCAGTGGTCATTATGAACAGTGGGTCATTCTGAAAGGAGAAAACTAAGAGTTATATATATATATATATATATATATATATATATATAACTGTTACCTCACTTTCTCATGTCGGTTTCCTTACTTAAAATTTCATATGTTAAAAAATACTATCGGCAGACGAAAAACGTATTACATCTGATGATTGAATTTTCTGTCTCATGAAATTAAGGATAATAAAGCCGAGTTGGGGAGGTAAAATATCAGTTTCTTTTGAGTCTTATTCTACTGATCTTGATTTGTTCATTTCAGCACTTTCTTCATTTAAGAAAAATGTTTTTAAATCAATATATATATATATATCCTTGAAGTTTGAAATGATATTAGATTTCAGAATTTTCCAGAGTTTTTTTATTATGCATATAAATGAACATTGTCAAATTTTAAAATAAAAGTTCTGATTAGTTTCTAAATTATGTCTGATCAAACTGTTATCAAATTCGTTTTTGGAGATTACGGGAAGTTTTACCCACAACAAATTTATTAACATAAAAGGGATTTGAAAAATAAAAGAAAAAAAAAGGGAAACATCATAATTAGGTCAAACATAATTTAGAAACTAATCACAACTTAAATTTCAAAGATCAAAGATGTTAGTTTATATGCATAATAAAAAACATCGGAAAATTGTTGACTATATATACATTACCAGTCAAAAGTATTTGGAAACTCTCAACAAATTTTTACTTCTCATCCTAAAAGTGTTATTTTTATGGAACAAGTTAAGCACCCCCATGTTTTTATCAAACTAAATACAAGTCTTTCTCAGAAACTTAGATCTTAGTATAACCAGATATATTTTGAAAAAAAAGGCATTTTTCTTCCTTAGTGCTAAGCATGATTATACTGTCAGGAAACAGAACAAAACAAGAGAAAAAGCAACAAGAGCAGAGAACAATTTCATTAGAATCACCAGCTTGCATGACGAAAGCTGACTGCTCCAAAAATCACGGCACAATTGAACTAATATCGTGAAAGAATGTGTCAACACCCAGTGAGGAGAAGACTGCAAAACTGGCCTATATGGCAGAATTGCTGTAAAAAAAAAAACAACTCTATTGAGGAGTGTCAAAAGGCTCCAGTGGGTTAGGGCGCACAAAGACTAGACAACAGAGCAGTGGAATAAAGTCACTGAGACAGACGAATCAAAGTTCGAAATCTTTGGGTCAAATAGGAGGGTCTATGTGCGGCGAAGAATTAGTGAAAGAGCTGCAACTCCCAGTATCACACCAACCGTAAAGCATGAATAAGGCACTGTTATGGTGTGGGAGCTTCTGCCAAGTGCTAAGTCGGGGATTTGTACGAATTGAAGGCCAAATAGAATCAAACCAGCTATCAGAGCATACTGCAGCATCACGTGATCCCATCTGGAACGCGGCTTGCAGCTCAAGGATTTGTACTTATGCAAGATAATAATCCAAAGCTTACTAGTAAACTCTATCAGGGGTACATTAAAGCAAATTAACGGCACATCCTTCAACTGATATCTTGGCCGGCGCAATCAGCAGACTAAAATCCCATTGAACTGGTGAGGGATTAACTTGACAAAAAAGTCCGTGCTAAACAACCCACAAGTGCAGCCCATATCTGATAACTCTTGCAGTAAAGCTCATCAGAACTATCTTAAGTCTACCTTTAGTTTTTGGTGGAAACAATACTGACAATCTGTGAAACCGTGATCGCAGACAAAGGGGGTCATTGATGAATCAAAAGTTTAAGAATTTTTTTGTGTTCAATTTGTATCTAATATGGCTTAGGAAGAATTATATCTAGTCTAATAAATAAAACCATGGTGGTGCTTAGCTAGTTTCATTAAAAATAACATTTTTAGGATGAGAAATAAAAATCTTTGAAGGTGGCCAAATACTTTTGACTGATAGTGTATATATATGGAGATATAAAAGTGAATATATATATATATGTATCCCAATCCAATCTCATCAACCTTTTCCTTACCTTCCCCGAGTTCATTCAGACATAAGAAATAATTGTTACTGTCACATTGACAATAACGTATTAATAGGCTTTATGAATTTAAAGTTGTCCCGCGGGAACGGTCGTTCTAGAGAGCCCAGTCTACCTTATTATTTAATTGTTATTTTTTCCTAAGGGCCTGAGTATGAAGTGAATACAAATAGCTAAGACCGGATTTGAACTCAGATTATCGATTACATGTTCAATACAGATAACCATTACGCCATCCCCGGTAAGATGGTGCTCAACAGCCTCGAGGTCGTACACGGTCCTTACCTACTCTCGAACACAGGACAAGCAGGCTCTACGAATATCTAAGTTAGGATCAAGTTTGATGATCATATAGGCGTGAAACTAACAATCTCTAAACGCCGCTAATTTTATGGCTACGCAATCTTAAGTTAAAAATACTGGCTCTATCGCCGATTTTGAGCAATATATATATATATATATATATATATATATATATGCATGCAGGCATACACGCAACAGATATGCGATTTTGAAATAAAATTTTAAACTGGATAACATTCGGTTATTGTAATCGATATTCACCACATAATTAAAGACGTAATTGACGTAAATATTTTGTTGTAAATCCATAAACTCGAACTATAATGGTGACAAGAATATTAATTTGACACAACACTTTCCTCCCTTTCCTTGTAAATCCACTTAATTTAACGATGTATATTAGTCACATAGATTGATAATTAAGCGATCAAAATTCAAATAATTACTATATAAGGATAAAGACTTTTGGACACACACACACACACAAAAGTGCATTTCTTTCATTTGATATTAATATCCAGTATTTTGTATTCGTGTGAATTTTGTTTCGTCTATACTCAAGAACATTATTTTTAGATATTTCTTCAAATTTCGATAATATTCATTACAACACAGTAACTGTAAGTAGTATTTAAGGTAAAATACACACCGAGACTTATATATCCATTTTTTCACATATAAAGGCTTCTCTCTGCCTAATTTATACCCATATAATTCCATTTATTAATAAGCATTTCATTAGATATTAAAATATTTGCTTCCTGCGAAAGTTTCTCGCATTTTTGTCAAAAACAATGAGTAGACAATAAGTGCTGCATAGAGTCAGACAAATGAGAGGCTGAAGAAAATACACAATTTCAACTGTATGGTTGTTTGCTGCCACGGATTTATAGGCGTTGTAACAGGACAAAAGAGACTTTCTGTTTCCCAGCATTATTCAAACTGGTCCCTGTAAGTGTAATTGTTTACCCAGTTTCAAAAAATGCATAAAAATCCCCTTTAAATAATATTATATAGACTCCTCAATATTAATTGAGTTTTGAGTCTAATCACGATTTTTTCACAACCCTTTCAACCCTAAGTCCGTTATATCGGTCTGAACGCTATTTTAGTATACACCGTAAGTGCATTAATTTGTGTTGCGACAGATAGGAATATTTAAAGGGTTAATTTAACACCCACTTGCTGCTTTTCTTTTAATGGAATGATTTGATGACTTTTAAGATGCTTGCCCTTTGAAGAAAGATTTGAATGTGTTTTGGTCGGATTTTGTAAATATATGAGCTCAGATTCTGAATTTCTGAGAGACAAAAGACTAAGAATTAAAGAAGAGTTATTTTGGGTCATATCTGTATATTAAGCAATCATCTTTTCTATTTTGTTCAAGATCAGTCTTTTACCTGTTGTTTTTGTTTTGTTTTGTTATTTTCTTTTATAATTTTTCCATACATTCAATCTTGGATATTAAAGCCTTAAAATAGATTAATTAAAAATCAAAAGACAAGTTGTACATTCTTGAGACTTTATTAAAACTTATGTTTAAAGTTTAATATTTATAACATTTACCAAGACATAAATGGTAAACATTGTCTTTCTTACATTGACTTTTAACTTATTAATAAAAAAACAACAATTATTCGCAAAAATTGAACAAAAAAAAGAAATCAATGTTCTAACTTTAACCCTACAACAAACTACAAAGAAAATAATAAATAATGTACTCCTTCTTTGGGTAAGAAGTTTACGGCAAATGGCTTTCATATCACATTCGACTAGCAACCTACTGTAGGATCAATTAGGTAAGGGTTCAAAGGGTATTTTTCACAATTTTTAGTTTTATATATATCCCATCTGACTTTCTTAATGCCTTTCTATACACAGGCGTTTCTTAAGGTCAGTAAGACATATAGAGTAACAAGCATAAACACTTTACTTGATAAATGAACGAAGCTATTTGCTTTTCATTTCAAGATAATGCCCTTAGGAAAGGCATGAATCCATGTGTTCTCCCCCAGCTATGGGTAAATAATAGGTTAAAGTATTTGGTTTTAATGGCATATCAACAATTAATGGTTATTTAATGTAAAATTATTTATATGATTTGTAACAGAATAGCGTGTAAGGAGCCTTATTCTTAAACGAATTAGAGCTCATTTGTTTGGTAATAGTTTTAAGTATTGCTATTTAATATTAGTAATTCTATTTTTCAGTTATTCCTATCTAATACGAACAACTTACACACAGCTATGTTATATAATTAAGGTAATGATTAATAATATTAATCATTTGTCGTTAATCATATTTTATTATTTAGTTTGGTAAGGCTTTGAACTAGGTGTCAGGCGGGGCACTCGCATGCCCGCGCGGAAAGGATATGACAATCATTATTTGTCATAATAAACGCCAAGGCAGGAAATTGAGCTGGAGTGAATTGGTTGAGTGGTTGACGTCATACTCGGAAGAGATGGTCCTGGGGATCTTAGGATTTTGAAAAGACGAGTTGAGGTATGACCGTTGAAGGTAGCGGTTGAGTTTTTCGGATTTGATTAGATCAGTTCAATCTGAGTCTGGACTGGCAGTATAGTATGGTTAGCATAGGCTTTTATGAATTGTGTGTCTCTCTCTCTCTCTCCTCGTATCGCCAAGGACTGAAGTCAGAAAGAAATAAACCCGATCGTATCTGAAACGATAGAGTCCGTCTGTATTTGTATTATCATCATAGACACCGCAATATACAACAGCAGTAGTTTCAAATAACTAATGATGATAATCTCTAGTGAATGATTGAACAATTCTATGTGATCCATTAAAAGGGCTCCTTTGGGTCAGAGTGGACCTGTGAATAATAGATAATGAAGGGGAACTGCACATTCCCCAAACTCTAAGACTTGAACCTTACCATCTGATGCAGCTTAATTTCATACTCAGGACACTAAATAGTTTCAAGTATAGCTATCAAATACTAATAATTCTATTCAACAATAGTCATTCATTTGTACACGCTCAAATAGTTTCAAGTACTGCTATTAAATATTAATATTTCTAGATAGTTCTATTTAAAATTATTCTTTTATTGCACACAGTTAAATGGTTTCCACTAGAGTAAATGATTTAACAGCTCTACCGTAATAATTGATAGGACTCTAACAAGTATTACCACTCTGGGTCAGAGTTGACCTGGGATTAATGGCAATGAAGGAGTACTCCACATTCCCCAAAGCTCCATGACTGGAGACTTTGTAACAGATGCTTTTATGTCATACTCAGGACACTGGTTGGAGAGTATCACCTTTCTGCCGAGATGCATTTGGCGTATTCTACAATCCAAGCCAACAGGGCAAATAAGCAATAGAACAGATTGGATTCTTCAGCCTTTGTTAACCAACCAGCCGATAAGGAAAACTCTTTAATCAAACCAGCTTTACTCCACTTAAAAATCGACTTTGCATCACATTCTTCTCGTAGCGTAGTGGTAAGATAAAAACATAGGTTGACCAATGATGTGTTAGCAATGATTTTATTAGCAAGACTGGTTACCCCATTATTTTACCTATAGTTAGGAAGAAGAGACGGGTTCATGCCTTTTCCAAGAGCATCAATGCGAAATCTGTCGGAATTTAAACTCGGCTTGCCAAAGCTATTTCCGTTACGCTACCCCCACATCCCTATTAGCTCATATTAATTACAGACCATATATAAGTTGTATTAATTACTTTACTACTCATAATCCTTTTCTTCCTGCACAACACACTGATTGAGAGCTGAAATTTGATGAAACATTTTACGTAAAAAAAAAATCACTTTTTGAAATCAAATTTTCAAATACTCTACTATTAGAATGATTACAAGAAGGGCGGTAAAGTTTAAGAGTAGTTATAATAAAAATCAAAACCTTACCTACGTATACTAAGTTCAGATGCAGTCAGTGCCAAAATACAACCTAGGGTATTATTTAATTTTTCCTCTGTCGCCAAAATTTGTTGTCACTAAGACTAAAACGAATGATAGTTTTGACGCATTTGCTTAATAAATGCTACTTGTGATATCACGTGTTACATAGTGAAGTTTACTATATTATTAAATAAAGTGTTCAATATCAGTGATAGAGCATATGTAGATACCAGTTAGATTAATATAGACACAAAGTCAATAGTGCTTGGTGACTATCACTTTAACCCTAATGTGATTATTAGACGAAAATATATCAGTGGTGCTGAAAAGTTCTTGGCTCAACCAAGAAATGAAAAACCTCGTTTAGTACTGTAGTGTATGACCATTTATTAAATGCAGGTACTCTAAACAGTCATAGGCCTATAAGCTAGCCTGGGTAAAATTTTGTAAATAAAAGAAGGGAATGACCGAGAATCATCAGTCTAAACAGACAACTTCTATACACTTTACTAAACAAAAACAACTTGGGCATCTTCCCGGCTTTCTGGCTGGGAATAAAGTGTTCTATCTCTTCATCACTCTTAGTCGAGTCCCTGTCTTCAGTCTAGCTTGGTCCCCTATTTCCAACTCCGTGACAGGATCTCTCCCATAACATCAAGAGGAAGTATCTCAGAAGTCTGACGTCTGTATGATACTGATCACGAAAACAAGGGCTAATTTCGGTTTTGTCCATGCGTATGTGCATCGAGCTTTCAATAAACTAGGTGGAACGTAAAAAAACTGAGGAGATGTCATTAATTTTTTGGCTTCCGATCTAAGTTCCTACAGTGACCGGTGATTATAATTTTCACTACAATGGATTGCTAAATTTATACTCTTGGTTAAACTGAGTAAATAGAGTGTTCACCAATAGCCTAGGAGTCCTGGGTTCAATCCCAGGTCGAGTCATACCAAAGACTAAAAAGTGGTAATTGGTACCTCCACGCTTAACGCTCAGTATTATAAGGTAGGTATCAAGGGTAAAGTGGAGCGATCCAGGGAAAGGAGTTGCACCCTCCCCTACACCTCGGTGTAGTAGCTATTCAAAAGGGAGCCTTCAGGTCGCCCTCAATTACGGTTACAAATTTTACTTTATACATACATACATACATACATGTGAAAGTATGCGTTTTTACCCAACCCTCCAACAAAAGTAGGATGTGATACTAGGCCATTTTAAGGAGAGTTTGAATTCAGATTTCCTTCTCCTAGTTGCTCATTCAAGGCTAAAGAATCCAGGCTGCTCTATATACCGTAGTTGGAGAGAGAACAGAATGATTCACGCCTTTTCCAAGACAATTACTGTGAAGTGAAATGCAAACAGTCTTATCCTGAGTTTGAACCTTGGTTACCGATTCCATTTCCTCCGACGATAGCCGTTACGCTAAGCGCACTCCAATATATATATATATATATATATATATATATATATATATATTACAAAAATGTGGTGGTGATATTAATGGTAATAGGATTAACTGCATTAGCATACCGTGCAGTGAATGTATCTATTAAGAAACAACTCACTCGCCAATTCTCTATATTAGAGTAAGTACAACTCTTACATCTTCTGTCGGTCGAAGGAATTCGGAAAATGTATACAACCTTCAAATTCGTTAAATAACTAACCAAATACAAACACATATTTACCATCCTTCCAAATTTCGTCGAACAGCATGCGGCTTAAACAGTGACTGCGTCTAATTATTTAACCATTTACCATCGGAATGTTTAATCCTTGCAACAGTTGCTACTGTGAGAGGTAGTAAATGTAACTAGATGACCCGTGAATCCATTAGGTTCTCCGAAATGCAGTTCTTGATTGTATGGATGCTTTTATTTAGGAAGCAGTGTATTTCATAGTAGTCTTTTTAATGTTTTTAATTTGAAAAATTAAAAACTGGCGTTCAAAGCGAATGAAAACATCACAAATTTATTATTCAGTTGCCAACTGTACTGAAAATTACTTTATTCTGCCAGTTTCATATTTTAAGTCCCGAATGTTTCAAGACATTTTAACATTTCTGTGAGAGTTCCTTTATGATATTATTTTAAACTAACTCTCTGTTTACCACCCCTGTCAACACATTAATGGAATCTTCCTCAAGTAAACGCCATAATATCAGTTCTACTTTTATGATAAAGATACTCCTCATAGAAATATTAACATTTTTAATCCCCTGTGATAGATTCTAAGAATATGTTGACAGGAATAGTGAACATCTAAAAACTGAAATGATATCTTAAAGGTACTTAAATTAGGATGCTAGCATTTTTAAAATCATCCTGTATAATGTGCTAAAAAGAAAAAAATTATATTATATGCTGCTTTTGTTGAGATGCAGTTGAATACGCAACCATACAAATAGACATTATTTTCAATCCTCACAAAGAATGGTGATCTGGGAGCTGCGATAAAAAGTAGTTGAAATTAAGATAAAGAAGACTGTCAATTATTATTAACTTTAGACCAATGGAAATAATTTCAATACTACAACACTATTTCATCTAATAATGAAAAAAAATGTGTAAGATAAATAAATAAAAAAACTTCCGTGACTTGAAAAGAATACAGCTTAAACATTGAATTACTACTTCGTGGTCTGACCCGCAAGACGTTGACAAAGACAGACAACTCCCAAGGATCAGTGATACGAGTTTAAATATTACCGGAAATTTATCTTTTATTTCCAATCCACTTGGTTTATTTAACCAATGTGTGCTATAAAAAGTTACTGGAATTAAGATGAAAGAAATACTTGTAAAAATAGTTATTGTTGCTTCCTAACATTATGATATATCATCCCCTCATCACCAATTTTTTACGTCTACTTTGCCTTTGTCCTTATACGACTGTCAAACACTTTTTCATTTTACGGTATCTATTTTTTTTTTCTTTTTAAATAAAACGAATACAAGTATATACACGTATGCAAGACAGTTTTCATTATTGTCTTCAATTTTTTTTCTACGTATTCCTTTTTACTTGCATTTATTTGTCTCAGTAATTTTCTCGGGTTTTAATTTATACCCTGTTCAATTCATTACGTCATCGTTTTGTTCTCTTTTCTTAAACTAATTCCTGTCTATCAAACACTCTCTCGAATTACGTCTATCATTTATTTATTATCACAAGAGTGTCTATAATAAATAATTTCCAGATTCTGGCAGTCGCAGGACGCGTTTTTACAAAAGATTATCTTGTTCAAGAGCACCCCCCATACCTTTTTCAATTAGTAAATTCCAGTTTCGCGTTATCAACATTTAAACCATTCTTTATACTGATATACACGGATTGATCTTTTAAGTCGGGAATAGCCACTTATTAAACGCAGGTATCATAAACGACTCATGGCCTGTGTGTTAGACTAAGTAAAACTTAGTAAAAAATTAAATAATAAAAGAAGGGAATGACCGACAATTATTCGTCTGTAACAGACAGCTTTCATATCCTGACTATACAAAAACAGCTTTGACATCTTAATCCGCATACATGATCTTTTATTAATTGATCAATCAGAAGAGAAAAAAATGCATTTTCACATTTAAATTTTTATTTTCAATTGATTATAAGTTAAACCAAATTAAAACTTTCCAATTAATTACCAAACTAATAGAGATTTTGATGATGTAGAATTTTGGACTTCATTATTGATGTTCAACATTTCCAAAGCATCATATGAAATTTTATTATGTTTAAATTCCATTTATTAGCGCCTTCTGACGTTTACAAAGCATATACCTTCGATTTTTACCAACAGTTTATTATATGTATACCTACAAATATCATACATAGTATAAGATTATACATTTGTGGAACTTGGCCAAGTATGAGTTAAAGGCCATACATAGCCAGATAGTAACCCTATAGCTTTCGACGAGACGTTTTCTAATGTAGGTTTTTTCTTCTCACTTTTCCTTCTTTAACTCTTATTTTTTCCAAGTTTTTGGTTTTTCCATTTTCTTCTTTGTTGTTGCTGTGTCTTTCTTTTATTTTGTTCCGCAGGATTCTCTTAAAAATTTATTTTACTAGGCTTTCTTTCTAACTATATTTTTCTTACATTCTCCTCGTTTTTTTCTCTTTAACTTTATTGCTTTTTGTTGACATTTTTCTTTTTCTTTCTGTGCAATGTCTTGTTCATCGTTCCCCCCCTTCCAACCGCCATTCATTTAGTTTTTCTTCGCCTTGATTTTTTTGTCCTTTCCCTTTTTCTTCTCGCACCTTTCTTTCTCTTTAAAGTTACTTTATTCCTTTGTTTTCTTTTTCCCGTGCCTTTTTCAACCATCTTCCACGTCGTTCCTTTCGAAAATGTTTTACATTTTATCTCCATTTCTTCTCATTTACTTCTTAAAAACTATTGCAAATGAACGAAAAAAAAACGGAACACTTTTTCTTGTCCTTTCTATTGAGTATCAGATCTGTTTCTCACCATTCAATTTTGAGTCGAAAGAAAATGCTCTCACTGAGGTTCGATGAATGAGAGCTTCTTTAAAATTAGCGTTTACTTAACGAGAATTAATGTTGCATTCAAGAGGCAGAAATCCATTAAACTAAAAGGTAACTGACACAAGCTTTTCAGCTACAGGCTTATTAATTATTTTATTTTAAAACAAAACTTAGGACTTTATTCTTGGATTTTTATCTTTCCTAATTGCAATTTGTACAATGTTTTAAAACTCACTCATCTCTTATATGAAATAAATAACAACTTAAGTAGACCAGAAATAAATGCATCTATGACTTCCTCAAATTCAAAGACTAATCACTTTTTAACAAATTATGAAATACTAGCAAAATATTCCGGTATTACCTGGGACAAAAATAGAGAACTTATGTATTTACCCAACCCCTCAGTAACGGACTGGATGCGATACAAGGTCAATTTTTAAGTGGATTTCAGCTGATTCAAATTGCGAATGTTTCCTTCTGGACCGGTTACTATATCAAAGAAAAAGAACCGAATCTGAAGAAAGAGTTGGATTCATGCCTTTTCCAAAAGTATTCCCGCGAAAATGAAACAAACGGCTTCGTCTACGATTTGAACTCGGGTCGCCATGTTTCTTTTCTAAGACAGTAGCCCTTAAAGTACGCGACAAACTAAAAACAAGTAGAGTAATATTAGCTGCATACTAACAAATCCGAGTTTCCTTACGATCAATAAACATTTATATTATATTTATTTATATTAGATTTCAGTGGGAATTGTGATAGTTTATCTAATTTTGGAGGGGTGTAAAAGTTTTTTAATTGTTTAACGTAAACAGTAGCAATTTTGATATTAGTGTAGACAATAACCTGGACTCTATTCTACATATTCATCCCGAAATTCAACAAACTTGGTATATTGTTTCTAAAGTTTTTTTTAATCTTTAAAAACATTCAATAAAAAAGTCATTTCTTTCATGGTTGATCCGAAAACATTACCACGCTATCTTGTATATGGACACGTCGAGATAGAATCAACTTTACATGTCACTTAATTATCATCATTTATGATGATGATGATAATCATAAAATCTGGCGCGAGAGTTATAGTTTTCTTTTATCTATGGATTACAGTTTGGTTTTAATTCATGATGTCGTCATTTATTCAGATTGATTAATTTGAACAGTATGTCAGCTCGACCCGAGTTATTTTATGCCAAGAAGTTAGAGAATCGCGTTCATTGTACGTTCATAATTACCTTTTTGTGTAGTTGTTTCTTTAAGAGTCTTTCTTTTTTTCCCCCCACAATCCTATCGAATGCGAATAATTTTTAAACAGATCTACTTGACCCATACATGGGACTCCAATGGGCACAACCACTCAGAGTGGACTTGCAAGTAAGAGCAATAAAGTGATACAATACACGCGCCAAATCTTCATAACTGGAACAGATACAGTTTAGTGTCATACACGGAACACACTGGGCACCTCTGGTGGTGTAACGGTTAGCAAGCTAGACTAGCAAACCTACACAAGTGAGTTCGAGTCTCATTGGGCGCCCCATTCATTCGGCCTTGTGCCACATCGAAGCAAAGAGCTTTGTAAATTAATACACGGAACACACTTTTGGGGGTCTTACCCCGCTGCTGGGAACACAGTCAACATATTCTAAGCTCCGCTGACAGGGTGATTCGGATATTGATTCAACATATTGTACATTATACTATCAAATCAATACGCTTTCACTGGTAGAATGTCGGATGGCTACTATGTTACGGAGAGACAACAGGAACAAGCCTTTAATTTTGGGCGCTTTTACATCCAGATCAGTAGCCTTTATGAAAGACTGAGAAATATTCAGACATTTGTCAAGTGTTGATATTTATTCTACTGATCCTTTTTGTTTTTATTTTTTGTTTTCCTTTCAATTTTCTTCCTTGAATTTGTCTTCATCTTTGTGCACTCCATTTTCTTTTTCTTCTCCCAATTTTTTACTTTGTCCTGTTTTCCCTCTAATTCAGCCCAGTCGCCTGCGACTGTAGAATATGCCAACTGCATCTCAACATAGCGCAAATACCCGGCCAACAAGTGTCCTGGGTATGAAATAGAACCAGACGATGGTGAGGCTCCAGTCCAAGAGCTTTAGAAAATGTAGACTACTTCTTAATTGCCATTACTCTCAGGCCCACTGACCCAGAGTGATAGTACCTGTTAAGGTTCCACCAATATGTCAAATAGAACTCTCTGATCATTTACTATACATAAAACTATTTAACTGTGGGTAAACAAATGAATGTTAAATTCGTATAACATAACAATACTTGGAAAAATTCAACTGTATGCCAATGAATGAAGTTAAAGAGAATTATTTGAGTTAAATAGCAATACAGAGTGCAAACAAATTGACCCTGGCTCGTTTAAAAACTGTAACCTTCAAACCGTTCGTTTCCAAATCATATATATTCAATTAATATGTATAAACAGGATTTCGCCTTGGATAACCTAGAAGGGTTAATACGCCATAAAACACAACGAACTAACCTCTCTTATTTTGTGTTAATCCGTCTTTTTTTAATTCTTATTCTCTTTTTACTTTTTTCTCTTTCTTATTGTTTTTTTCTTTTTTCTTTATTTTGTATTCTGGCTTTCAACTTATTCCCCACCTCCTGTAACTGTGAAAACATTCAATTTCTCCTCTTTCCCTTTTCTAATTCGACTATGTTCTCCGATTTAACTTTCCTCTTTAGTTAGAAAAACCTTTCCGTCGTTCTTTAAGAATATAATCTTTATTTGATTTCTTTACTCATCACTTACCCCTTATTCAACTTTTTTATTAATTTTACTCTACCCGTTTCATATTCTTTCAAGTACTTCTTTTTGCCCGTTTACCGACGTCTAAAACCGACCACATCTCTTTTCCCCATACCATTAAAATAACTCCCTATTTTTCTTCCTTAATCACTTATAGCCAGCTTATTTGCCGAAACAAATTCTTTCTTCATCACCCAACAGTTGTAAGCAGTAATGTATAATCCACTGCTAATAAAGAACAGTCTCAGCTGCTAAAGATCTATGTCTATCAACACTCTTTTCATATGTCAATCTTTTCTCAATCAAGTTATATACAATGGATTACTCTGAAAGTAATGCCTCAAATCTATTTCCATATAAACTACAACTGATGTAGGTGGCGCGTTTAGAATAGTAGATATTGTCTTATGTAATGAATCGGTGTTCGGAGTTCAAATCCTGGATGAGGTTGTTCGTGTTTCACTTCGCGCTAATGACCTTAGAAGCATGAATCCATTTATTCTCCTCCTCCACCAGCTATGAGTAAATACAGGGACAGCCTGGTTTCTTTAGCCGTAATAAGGCAGCCAATCTTAGAAAAGGAAAACTGAATTCAAACTAATATTACTCCGCTTAAAAATTGACCTTGTCTTGCATCTTGTACGAAGCGGAAGGGTTGGGTAAACGTGTACAGAGGACACAATAACACCGTTAATACAGGCGTTCAGTTACAAAACACTATTTTTCCACATCGTTACCATGTGCTTTGCATTTTCGCCTACAATGAACAAGAATATCATAATTCTTTTAGTAGGCACAAACATCACTTAAGCGCTATATGTCCCAAAAACAAAGTTGAATTAAAATTTTAAACAAATTAAAAGCATTTACCCTAAAATCTATTCGCTGTCACTTCACACGGCTTTTATTACAATAATCAAGCTGTCTGAAAATTAACACATACTTGCATAAAAGGGTGAATAGTTTTAAAGATAAACCATATATATATATATACATATATATATATATATTTAAAGATAAAGTATACCAGATACAGAGCGTAGATACAGAATCACCGGCGCTTAATGACAGTTTCTCGCCTGGTTCGATTATTGCATATGCAAGAAACTGACAGTCACCAAGCTCCGTTGACTTTGAGTCTATTATATATATATATATATATATCATCATCATGTCGCGCCGCCAGCACGGATATCCCTGACCCTCTCTCGCCACTTCTCCCTATCATTCATCGCCTCCGGCAGGTCTTCAGGGTTACATCCTGTGTCCTCACATAGTTGCTGTATGTAAGTTCGTGCTGGTCGTCCTGCTTTTGCACATCCATATGTGGGGGTCCACAGGAGTACATCGCTTATGAGCTCGTCCTTGCTTCTCCAGCAGTGTCCCGCGTGTCTGGTTCGTCTAACTTGTATAGTTTTCGTGATGGGGGGCAAGTGTCCGTATAGTTGGTGTCTCGTGGGGTGTTGTCGCCAGGACTTGTTCAATACTGCTCTCAACATTCTTGTGTAATTTCCGTCCAGCTTTCTCTCCAGCCGTTTAGTTAGCGTCCATGTGGTGCATCCATATAGCAGTATCGACACAACCGCTACCTGGAAGAAACTGCGTTTCATTTTATCGGTTAGGTCCGACTTCCATATGATCGAGAGCCTATCGATAGCTGTCCATGCCTTCGTCAGTCGTGTGTCGATGTCTTTTTCGGTTGATGAGACGCTCTTTCCTAGGTAGGTGAATTTGTCTACTAGTTTCAGAGAGGCTCCATCTAGTGTGGCAATGTTGCCCGTTTGGTTGTAACACATATATTCAGTTTTGTGTGCATTGACATGGAGGCCAATGCCAGCTGCGGCTCGTTCCAGACTATGCAGTAGTGTCTCTGCTTGATTAGGCGTATTCGCCAGTAACGCCAAGTCATCAGCGTAGTCGGCGTCCGTGATTGTTTTTGCGGGGTACCTTTTGCTTCTTCTCTTAGTCAGCTCGAAGCCATTTTCTCTGATTTTGTCGATCGAAGTCCTAAGCACATAGTCTAGACAGATGATAAAGAGGTACGGGGCTAGTGTGTCTCCTTGTAGTACTCCTGCAACAATGTCGAAGTATTCCGTGTCTCCATCTGGTGAACGTACTTTCACTTTGGTGTTTCTGTAGAGAATCATTATCGCTGCTACGGTTTCTTTTGGTAGGCCGTATGCTAGAAGGATTTGCTCCATCTTCCCTCTGTGTATAGAATCGAAGGCCTTGGTAAAGTCGACAAATAGTAATGTCGCCTGAAGGTTTTTTGCCCGAACGCCTTCAAGGATTCTACGGATGGTCAGTATTTGTGAGGTTGTGGATCTATTTCTCCGGAAGCCATTTTGGTTTTTCCTAAGGATGTTGTCTATTTTGGGTTCTATGCGGTTTCGTAGTAGGGCATTGTAGATTTTGGCTGCTATGGATGTCAGTGTTATCCCTCGGTAGTTCTTGGCTAGTCCGAGGTCGCCTTTTTTAGGGAAAGGAAGGATGCATCCCTTCGTCCATCTTTCTATCCTATTTTGACTATAGACTGCGTTGCATTGCCGGAGCAGTATATCGTCGAATTGTCTAGTCTTCCACACTTCTGGGGGGATCTTGTCTAGCCCTGCAGCTTTCCTATTTTTAATTCTTCTAAGAACCGAGTCGAGTTCTTCTTTGGTGAAAGGACCTAGTTTAACGTCTAATTGCTTACTGATAATTCTGGTGATCCGTTATTTTCGGTGGGTTTCCTAGTAGATTTTTGAAATGCTGTTCCCACAGTTTTACTCTTTCTTGTTGGCTTGCAGCTTTCAATTTTGCTTTGGCTGTGCTATTAATAAAAGCAAGACGCACAGGAGCTATATCACTTTTGATTTATATCTATCATTTTCGGCCTAAGACTATCATCTGGAGAATTTAATTCTCAAGAAAAAATGTTAAATTGCTAAAAAAACAAACAAAACAAAAAAATACGCGCATATATGTGCACACTCATATATTTCTTCTATGAAAACAACCATTTGATGAATGCGTGTGAAAATATTTTAATCATCGTTTCTTTGGGGTTTTTTTTTTTTTTTTTTTGCAGAATGTCTTTTACAATGCCAACAATGATACGCATTTCACTTTCCTCTAAGAATACAATTCAACCACTTGTACGAATACATTCATATGATAACACCGAAGTTTATACTGATTCATCTACATTCTTTATGAATCGAATATTCATTATCACCAAGTACATCTTTGAACACACACACATACATATATATTATTTAAAAAACAATATTGCTCGTTTGAAAGACGCAGTTTAAAAAATTTTTTTAAAAAAACGACAGCGACGAATAAAAGTGCCCCGTACAAAATTATTGAGCGCCAATGTAGCAATAAAACTAAAAAAAAGTCAAGTCACCGAAACCTACCTAATGATCAAGAAATTGTGAATCAAAGTTGTGAGTTGTGTGATTTTCTTGTGTGTGTGTGTGTGTGTGTGTGTGTGTGTTAGTGCATTTCCGTACCTGTACATGAAGATGCGAATTAATTACATTCCATAGATATTTGCCAACTTTTAAAGCAATGGCCGGATGATGTGGGAAGAATAAGTTTTGCTTCCGATGATCAATTTTTATACTTACGGTGCGTGTATATATTGTACGTGCCTTTGTTTGGGTGTGTCTGCCCGAAGCGATTTCATTTGTCTAAACCGTCAATGCCAGTTGGCGGGCATAGAAATAGCGAAATGTTACAGGAAGTTGAAGAATGGGGGAAAATAAGAAAGAGGAGACAAAACATGCAATTTAAATGAAGAAATAAAGACAAAAAATGAACGAAGAGTAGGATAGATAAATAGCAAGTTTGAGAATTGTGGATAATACTTATATAAGGCAGACCTTATTTTTCCTGGGTCTTATATGCAAAATTGAGATATCTAGTAAACCCACTGTTTACTCAAATCCCATTTACCTTAATACTTGTAAGTCTGACTCCATTATACCGTAATATAGAATGTAAACGTTGAAGGTGTATGCTAAGTGTATGCTATCAAGTACAGTAGTTATTCACTAAGCTTAAATTAGTGAAACACACGATCCGAAATGTAGGATTAACTGTGAGAATCAAACTCATTTAAAATAACCTGATAACTGAGCTCGCAAACGATTATAATACAGCTTTGGTATAAAATGCATATTGAGAAACTGATGTAGACATAAACAAACATGGATAAATTAGATATGTATATAAGCAATTTTGATTTAAAAAAAACAAAGAGGGCACTATATTTTTAAATGAAAAATGCCACAAAAGTTAAGAAAAACAAAGAAAAGAGTGATGAAAAGAAGAAAAGAAAATTTGAGAAAGGAAAAGATGAAAGACAACTGAAAATGAATAAAACCACATAAATAACTGTTAGAAGCAAAAGAATTATCAAAAATAGAGGAAACGAGGAGGTAATTAAATTCCATTGCTGTGCTCTTCTGCTATATCTCATCTTAGCTACATGCTTAGGATTCCTTGAAGTTAAAGAATACAGCATGGACCAACCCAAAGTACCATCCACTTCAATAAATTCCACCCTAACACTTATCCTACTACCACAAACATCTTCACTTTACCCGACGTCCAAGTCCCGGTTTTTTTTTCCTTTTCTTCTCGATTCAATCCATAACAATGCAAGGTATGTTTCGTAAGTGGTTTACGCCAGGTTCCTTAACACCAGGCAAATATACTCATTCCAGACTGAAGCTATCTAACCGTCATATTTGCTGTATTTTGCTATGAGATCGAACGTATCAATGTCTGATCAAATCACAAGGCAGGTGTCTCTGAAATCTTATTTGAACTTTACGACTATATTTGTAAATTGACTATAGTTGCCGTCGGATCATGGGGTTTTCAGTAGAAACTTGGAAAAGGGTTCAGCACTTGTTTTTATTGATTTGTTTTTTTTATGGGGGGTGCTTTAAGTCGAAAGCTACTTCAATTCCGAGTACTGAGTAACTGATGCTTATCTGCAATTACTCAGAAGGAGGAAATGTTTTATCATTAAGAAAAATTAGAAAAAATTTAACGCCGCCTCTTTTCTCATTTCCGCATTTGTGGCACTTCAAATATTTTCAGCCGATATTTCTCTAATTTATACGACGGCAATTGCTTTCATCAATAATATAGATACACACACATATATACATGTTGGCCAAATGTAGAATAAAATCCAACGTTATAAAAATGAAAGGAAAACAGTATCGAAAATTGGAGTCATGCCTTTCGCAAAAGGTATGGCGTCATCAGAATTTTACTGATGATAATCCTATAGCGAAACAGCTTGATTTCGCATACTGCTTTACTTATATATATATATGTGTGTGTGTGTGTGTGTGTAATAAATTTTGAATACAGATATTGAATATTCACAACTCCACGCATGTAATATTCCTTATAAAAACTCTTTACTCATCAAAGCGTTTAGGTTCTTGTACTTTTTGGGAGGGAAAATATGCTCTTGTCTGCCTCTCTCTACCCCAACTCTTCCAAAAGTACAGTTTTGTCTAGACCCGAGCGACAAGATTAGGAAACAGTTTGACTATACCTTTTTGTACGCTTGAGAAGCCCGTATTAAACTCAACCTCATGTAACATACTGATTTCGGAAGTTGCCAATACAAAGTTTTCTTCATAATTAGAATATTATACAGTGAAATTTTCAGACTAAAATCAAGCTAATGACCCTTTCTTATAAATATGTATGTTTATTTAATGTTAAACTTCTGAGATCCTTGATCAAGTGGCTAACCACAGGTTTCCTTTCTATTTATGCCGACTATATATCAATGGCTGAGATCAGCAGGAATGTTTAGTTCAGTGGAAAACTACTAAGCTCATTCAGATTTTTAGAGGGAACGATTTGCAATCACCAATGAAAATCCCCACCCCTAAAAAAATGTCAGCTACGAGTACATCAGTTTACTGATTTTAGCTTGAAGAACAAAATTTTATCAACGATACTGTTTTCATGAAAAAGTTAAAATAACTCTTTAAACTCTCGTGTTTTAACACCGCACTTGTAAAGTATTCTTTTTTTTTTTTTATTACCATTACTGATATAACTAATTTGACTGCTACTCTCTTGTTTCTACATCTGTTTCAAATAATAAATTTGCCATTAATGGCTGCTTCGGCGAACATTTCTGAATGAAATACTTCACGCAGTGTACATACCCAGAGGACTACCTCATGTCAGCTGGTTTTACATTTTGGATGCTTCAACTAAACCCTCAACTCCACCCACTACCATCAAACTATCATCACTGACCAAACGATACCAATGACCGACATTTCTACCTAAAAACAAGGGTATAGATTATTGTTTTCCATTCTATGCGAAGCTTTAGTTTTTTTTATATTTACTCGTCCATCTTTTCTTTCTTATCAAATCTTCATCTTTTCTTTTTACTGCATGGTCTCATAACCAACTTATCTTCTACTTCATCATTGGGTACCTCTTTATTGCAAGCATGTTCTAAAATCAAGTATATTTTATATACCCGTGACAAAAATGAAGACATAAGCACGTATATCGTGGCAGCAAATTATTATTTAAAGACTACGGAATTTGACTTTTTTTATGATACTTCGTTTCTTCACTTTTTTTTTTTTTTCGCTAATTTCTTTCATTCAGGTCCAAATGATAGAGAAGTTGCCTTAAGTTCTGCACTAAAACGCTTTCGATCATATCAACTGATCGTCGTTAGGGTATATTTTTTCAGGGGGCGGGGTGTAGTATTGTTTGTATTTGTCTTGTTTGGGTGTGATATTTATTTTGTTGGAAGGTGGGAGAGCTTTAATTTGTTTGGTTCTTTATTTTTAATACGGATAGCCTCGAGGAATTGTAAGCGTTTTTTGTTGATATATGTGTGTGTTGTGATGCAGAGTTATATATATACCCAACCACTCTACACGAGTACGATGCGACGTAAGTTTAATTTTAAAGCAGAGCTTAACGAGTTTGAATTCAGATGTTTCCTTCTCTCGGGTTGCCAAACCAAGGTTAAAGAGCCCAGTCTGCCTTGCTAATTATCCATAGCTGGTGGGAGAATAATTGGATTCGTGCCTTTCTCAAGAGAATTAGCGCTGCGTGAAATGCAATCAGATTCGCCCAAGATTTGAACTCAGGTCGCCTTGTCCATTTACTACGACGGTAACCATTACACCACAAATCTCTCTCTCTCTCTCTTACATATATGTATGTGTGTATTGGTCGGTTGTGTTTTTACGGTGTATCTACCCTTATAGGTTATTTAATTCTATATTCTGTTTATACATCTATGCTAAATATGCATGATTTGTGAACAAATAGTTTGAAGTTAAGTTTTTAAACGAGTCGGTTTATTTGTGCACAAATAGATTGTTTTAAGAATTATAGTTATTGTGTTCAACATTATTCATTTGTTTGCCACAGTTAAATGGTTTCAAGTATTTCAATGTAAAACGAATTCAATTTAACATCAGTCATTTCTTTGGGGCACACAGTTAAATGGTTTCAAGTACAGTAAATGATTAAACAGTTCTATTTGAGCCATAAATGAGACCTCAACAGGCACTACCGCTCAGGGTTAGAGTAAACCTGGGAGAGATGGCAATGAATGGGTATTCTAAATTTTCTAGAGCTGCAGGTTTGGAGCTTTACCATTATAAAGTTTAGTGTCGTATCTTGGCGGGGAGGGGCGTCTTACCCTTCTGTCGAGATGAAGTCGGCGTATTCCACAGGTTCAGTAGACTAGGCTGATACATACATAGACATAGGAATGACAACTATAGTAATTTACAAAGCTCTTTGCTTCGATGTGGCACAAGGCCGAATGAATGGGGCGCCCAATGAGACTCGAACTCACTCGTGTAGGTTTGCTAGACTATCTTGCTAACTGTTACACCACCAGAGGTGCCCTAGGAATGACAACTATATATCCAAACTATGTTGCACTACATATTTATATATAAATGCTTAACACTTTTTCACTTCATTTTGTTTGAATTGCTCATCTTTATGTAATGAACATTTCCAATGAAATAACGAAAATAGAAATTCATACCATCTTAAAGTAGATAAATGAAACAATACAATTATTCAATAATTGCACGTAAAATATTCCTGTGTTGTATGAAAAATAAAATTTTCTGGTATTTCAAACTTAAATTACCTGTGGCGTTTTATTTTTGTGTTTCAAATTATTACTAGCAAAAAAAATTATCTTTAGCTCCCAAATAAATTGTTAGAAGATAGTTTATAGAATGACATACTATCATTATTTTACAGGGTTAAGAAACTAGTTATAAATAAATACGCTGTCATTCAATAAAACGCATGTTTTTCTAAGGTGTTTTCGGAAATTCAATCTGATCTTTCATGGAACAGCATTTATCCATAATACCAGTGCAATGGTAGTGGCTTAACTGGCCAGAACGAGTGTCTTATAAGCCAACAAATACTGTTAGTACGACGGACTCAATTTTGCTTTGAAACGTGAAATAGAATGCCTTTTTAAAATATGATGAAAAACTCATTTTGGTGTTATCGGCTTTGTTAGTTGTTGCAAGAGACTAACGTCGATGCTCCAAAAAGTGGCTTATTAACATATCAACCTCCAATTCAACTCGAAATTACCAAAAAGTTTGATTCTTTGTTTTAAAAGACTCTTTAATGTAAACAATTGGTAAAGCAGTTTGCCAAACAATCAAAATACTTGCCATTTTGGGTGGCTGCGGCTATCGTTTGCTAATTTGACCTATTATGGCTGCTGCCGTTTCAGAAAGAATCGCTGGCCTCAAAGTTTAAATTAGCCCTTATTAAATGGAGAAAGCTTTTATTTATTTAACACGAATAGCTTTGTCTACTTTTGTTAAACAAAACAAAGCAATGTATTGAATTACCGATAATTTCCATAACAACTATTTAGCCTCTTCCATAGCAACAATAAGACGGTTTCCATGATAACTCCCCAGTCTTTCGTACCGCTTTTGTTTACCGGAAAGAAAAATCTGATCGCTTACTCAACCACAGTATCTCGTTCCTTATATATTCTAATCTACTAAACGACCATGAATCTGTTGGACTCCCGTTATAACAACTGTCCATAATGATATAGATGCTTTTATTTACGAAGGACTGAAATTGTAATCTAAGGAGCATTTCATTGTTATCTTCGTTATACTGAAAATTTGGAAGATTAAAAAAAATAACATCCAACGCGAACACTGATCCCACTAAACTTTCAATCAAATGTTAATGCGACTGGAAATTGCTTTATCCGTTAGAACACTAAAATATATTGCTCGAATAAAAATCTTGCTATGATAGGTCGTTTTTTGTGGAGTTACGGTTACATATAAACATATTTGGAGGGGCGTTTTGAGTAACGGTTATCGTCGTAGGAAATAAAATCGACAACCCGAGTCGAAATTTTGGACGAGGCTATTAACGTTTCACTTGGAAAAAGCATGAATCCAGTTGTTCCCACTACCAGGTATGAGTAAATAGTAGAACAGAATGGGTTATTTAAACTTTGTTAGGCAACCAACCTAGAAGAAAGAAAAACTGAATTCAAACCCGCTTAAAAGCTAAACTTTTACTAAATTTTAGTAATATGATGATAGATTTATTTCTAGAACTTTCATTCCCTTAAATCTTTGTCCCAACTAAATATTGCTTAACTATACATTCTTTTAGCGACCTTTTCTTGCACGAAAATTTTTAGAGTCGAAATTCTTCCAGAGGGTGGTGTTTTCTATTATCCAAGGTTTAACGCGAATCCCATTGGGTAATTTTCTTACTATTTCGACTATCGTTTGATTCTGATAAACCCTCCGTTTTCTTTTAGTAAATTGCTATTATATTAATAGGAAAAAAATGTCTTTTTCTAGGTTTTGAACAGACAGAACTTTGATTAATTTTCATGCTCACTCAGGTATTAATGTAACAATCCCTTTTGTCAACGAGAAAAGAAATTTCGTACTTCAAGTGTCAACAAATTATTTGTTTTGTCTTCTTTTTTTTTCTATTTTATCTATCATGGTCACTTTTGGCCCTCTTTCTATATATTAAGAAAGTAGGGTGACCTGAAGCTCCCTTTTCAATAGCTACTACACTGAGGTCTAAGAGAGAGCACTACTCCTTTCCCTGGATTGCTCCACTTATCCTTGATTCATTCCTTATAATACTAAGTGTAAAGCAAGGAGGCATCAAGTATCATTTTTTCAATTTTCACTTCAGTCTCCCAGACCTTTGGTGAACACTCTTCCCACTATACCAATGGGCAGGTATTAGTTACTATATTAGACTACCATAAATTGGTTGTTGAGTTCCCTTACCTGTGGCCAATGATGCCATTGATATCTTTATTTAGGAAGGAGTGATGGATTCCTATTAACATTCTGTAGTTATCTTCGTTAGAAATTCATTCCCTGTTCAACTTGATAAATGAAACAATGGAATTTGAATGATTAGGAAATGAATATAAATGCCCACGTAAAAAAACATAATCATTCAAATCCAAACTTGACTGAAGATTGATTTGTCCTCGACATTAGACCATTTTAAGCGTATTGCTCTCGCGAAAATGTCGCAATGAAGTGTCGTTTTATTGGGTTATGATTTTATACATACAAACAAGCATGAGAATTTTACTGTGTGTGCACACACACACACACACGAACACACGTGTGTGTGTGTGTGTAATCTAACACGAATTTATTAATTTTTAAATTGAATCTTTCACCGAGTCATTTTTCACTTACGTGATTAATATTTGCCACTGAATTAAGTGCATTGACAAGGAAGGTAATTATATGACAAACAAATGGGTTCTAGTTATTATAATTAATTACTGAAACCCTATTTGAGTGAAATCGAAGATGAAGTATCTTCAGTGACATAAGAGCTCCGCGACTTTTCTCAGAAACCTAGAACTAAAATAAATTAATCTCAACTTTCTTTCAGCTCCGAACATATGGGTGAGTGCGTTTGACAGATTAGGCACATTTTCTATCGTTCAGATACAAAAAAGTAGACCACAACTCAGAAAACAAAACTTTTCACTTTTTTTTTCACCCCGAAATGACTCATTGTTCTCGTTGTCTTTGTGCTTCAATACAATGTCGAATAGCAAAACTATTTCCCTACCACTGACTGCTTTTATTCCTTTTAATTATACAAATAAGCATTCTAATATCATACTTTAAAGAACAAGACAGAGAAAAATGAAAGATTTGAGAATCTGAACAAAAGAAGAATACAAAGTAGAAAAACAGATCGATCAATTAATATTTCAATGATCTTAGCTTCTATATTTAGTTAAGCTGAAAAGTTTAAAAGAGAATATGTTGCTAAAAAAGTACAATTTAAAGATAAAAAATGAAACTACAACGAAACAAATTATTTTAATTCTTTCTTATCATTAATAGCTTTAGTAGTGGCAGTTGTATCATCTACAAAAATCAAAAAAATAAATAAAATGGGTGAAATATCGAATGAATAAATAAATAAAAACGCGCAACAGTATGTATCAACAGCAACGAAATGCATGTGTAAAGAAAACAATTCAAGCAGTATGTCTTGCTCGTAAGTCTTTTTAATAAACCTCTTAAAAGATTCGTTGATTGGTTCCAGAAATTTGTATTTGATCACACCAACTAGTGTATAGCCATACGGTTTATTGTTCTTTTGGCAACAAAAAAATAAATTAGATATATTCAAGCTAATTAGTGAATATTTAAACCTTTGAATAATATTATATGCCACATGTCCAATACATTTCTGTAAGCAGTTTCCAGTTCTAATAAAGATTGAAAAACAGCAGATCACGTGTAAAAATATTCATTTCATGTATATCTCTCAGAATTAATGGTCACTCGAGTAGTCTAGGATTATGCCAATTGTGTTTGGTCAAATTTGTCTCAAAAATGGGACACAAAATCAAATTCTTTGTCAAACTTCTAGACAATAGAGCTGAAGCATTTAACAAGATAACGCAGATAACTTACGAAGATCAATCTTTATTATATCGTGGAAAAGGCATTTCTGGATAGCCCATAGAATTTCGAAGACAACCTTGATCAGGTTAATCAGTCTCTTCATCAAGTGAAGAAAAGACGAATCTTTGACGGGGAAAATGATTGCTGATTAATCAACATTGCTCATCTTAATTTCAAATAGGGTTGCTAATCTGGAAAAAAATCAGTCCAATTACGTTCTCGATACATTCTGTATGAATGAATTTTTATCCAAAAAGAATATGCCAGTAGTATCACAGTTCCCTTAACCCCCCCCTGATCTGATTGAATTGGTTAGGCTTTATGGCATGTCAACCATTATAGGTTATTTAATGCCAAAGACGGTTTATACATGTATTTTAGATTTATGATTTGTAAACATAAAGAGAGTACTCTGCATTCCCCAAAGCTCCAGCATTACTGGAGCCTCACCATCAGATAGTTTGGGGTCATATTCAGGGCACTCGTTGGCGATTGATCATTCTGCAGAGATGCAGTCAGTGTATTTTACAGCCCCAATCGACTAGGTTCCCCCTGTTCTGAGATTTGACTAATTCCTGTTTCTTGTTCCGAAAAACCCAGCTTTTTTTTTTCGCTATTTGAGAATTGTTGAAATTATCCAACAGGATGGGACGAACGAACAGAAGTTGGGGTATGACACTAAACGATATCATGTTGAGGCTCTTTTTCTGAGGCACTAGAGTACCCGCTTCATGGCCATGGGTCAAAGTGGACCTGAGAGTAGGAGTTGTAATAATTGTTACGGTTCTATCTTTGAATTCTGCTTATACACCTATTAAATATGATTTGTAAACATTTTCTCTTTAGGTTTTTAAAACGAGCCTGACCTCATTTTTTTTTTTGCGCACAGTTAAATGGTTTCAAGTATTTGCTATGTAACAATTTAACATCAGTCTAGTTGCACTATTAAGTTCACTTTCGGACAATTACCCCACCTTATCCCCCCCAGCTATGGGTTAAATAATATTACTGCTTCTCTTCTACTGGGATGGCTTTGACATAAATCAACCCACGAAAGTAAGAAACCAAATTGAAACAAACTGATTATTAACTAAGCCAGCCTTGGACTTAAACACTGTAATACTATTTCGTTGTTTACTTATATATATATATATATATATATATATATATATAGTCGGAGTAGTTGACTAATACGTTTAATGAATGACTTCGTTTATGTGTCGCCCTCATGGTGTAATAGTTAGCGAGCTAGTTTGACAAATGCTTTTACTATTGAAGAGGGGAGTTCAATCCTCACTTAAGGCCTGGTACCAAATCCCAGCTATACTTAGTTCTTTTTTATAGGATGTCTCGGGTTGTATAATGGTTAGCAAGATCAACTAGTAAACAATTTACGAGTGAGTTCAATTCTCACTTGGTACCCCATACTTCTGGCCTTGTGCTGTATCTAAAATAAGTTTAGTAAATTCCTTCTTAATGTAAATCTTCCAAGTAGAGTTAGTGGAGAACGCAGAAACCAGACGAATTTGGTCGCATCTATAACTACTATCCAAAAGAATGAACAAATGACTTTTTCAATACTGCATACACGCATGCCGAGAATTTCTGTTCCTTTGTTATCTGTAGCTTGTATTTATGCCTTTTAAATTAATGTTCTGATTTTTCCTCTTTGTTTGAAAACAAACTTCCGCCCGGAAAATAACTTGCATAAGAGTATATGAGCCTTCACCATCCCGACAACAGCCGCCCGAGCTCACCAAAGCTTTTTTCCCCTCTACGCTCCCTCCATCTCTGGTATACACCACTTTTTACGTACACACACGCACCTCATTTTTGGTAGACGAGAAAATTAGCCGGATAAATACAACCGTCAGCGGCGCCAAATGAAACCACAAGCGACTGCCGCGAAAATCAAAAAATGTGCCTTCGTCTATCTGCTCCTCGTTTCTCTCCTCCTTTTCTTTCTTTTGATACTTTATTACACATTGCCTTTTTTTTTTTTTTTTTTTAATCCCTCTTACTTAAAATCTTTTTTTCTTTCTAGTCACCCTTCTTTTCACTTTATCTTAGATTTCTACTTACTACGGCGTTCACTGATTCTCTTTCTCTCTCTCTCTCTCTCTCTCTCTCAAATTACCACCTGAAGCTAGCTCTAATCTTCCTTTTCTTTGTCTCCTTTCTAATTACTTATGCTTTTTTTTATCTTCCTGTAATCCTATCTATTCTCACTCTTATTCTTTTTTTCTTCAAATCTCGCCTATTCTTTTACCATTCTGTTTATGTAAATTATTTCCATTTGCTGAAACTACCCAGCATTTTCTGCTTTTTTTTATCCTCCCCAGAACTTTTTTTTCTTTTCGATTTTTCTTTATCTATACTCTTCCTTTCATACTACTGATTCACTTATTTTCTCTTCTCACCTTCCTCTTTTCTTCGTTCCCCTTTATTTCTCTTCACAATGTATATTTCTTTTCTTTATCTTCCACTAGATCATCTAAGTTAAGCAACAATAAGCCTATTCAATAGTGAAAATGGGTAACCACTTACAAATAGCAGGTACAGTAAACAACTGCATACCATATTAAGCAAACATTACAATGTGAACCAGGACAAGAAAATTTCTCCGATATTAGCAGTAGTGGTTTCACCTGACTTTGTCTCAAATCTTGCAGATAAGAGATATGAAAAATCAGCGACAATATTGCGGAGAGTGCTGAAGTAGAGCAGAAACTTGCTGCCACTTGATCTTCAGTGTTAGCTACCATGATTTACTAGTTTAAAAATTCAAAGAACACAAAAATAAGAACAAGGGTTACAAAGATTAAGTAGATCGACAAAGGCCAAGTGTCTTGGACTAATCTTTTTCTATTACATTACTACGCAGCAATTTCAAAGGGAAAGCCGGAACAGAAGGAATTTTAGCTTTGTTTACTAATAAAAGAGAAAATTCAGTCAGTCTTTATTATTGTTATATCTTTATTAAATTTGTCCATTTTTTGCGATGTTATACTGCAATAAAAGGGAACACTATCTCTGTGATATTCCTTTTTAAAATAATATTAATATTAATGATAATCATAATGTCGTAAGGACTAATTATTTTAAAGCAAAAATTGATAATACGCAACAGAATAGCAAATGTAGATTTTGAGGTGACGGGGATGAAATAGCGAATGCAGCGAACTGATAAAAAAAATGTAATACAAGAGTAGACATGACTAGTTAAAAAAAAAAAGGGTATCCACAAGATACTGCGCAAAGGATTAAAATTTGGTCATGTTGTCAAATACTAAATGCACAAACGAGAATCTTTTCTAGAAATGAAAATCATAAAATGGGATTTTGAGATAAACACGAATCACCCAAGCTCTGCAACAAAAAGACAATACCTAATATTACTTAACAAGAAGAACAAAACTTGTCATCTACTGGATTTTGCGATACAAACGAATCATCCAAAAATAACCACCATAAGATCATACCTAGTATTAGGAGGTGCCCATGGTGTATTTGTTATCGTCGTAGGAAATGAACACGGCGACACGAGTTCAAATCCTGGACGAGACTGATTGCATTTCACATAGCACTAATACCCTTGGGAAAGGTATGAATCCAATTATTCTCCCTCCAGCTATGGGTAAATAGTAGGACAGACTAGGTTCTTCAGCCTTGGTTAGGCAACTAGTCTAGGAGAAGGAAAACTGAATTGAAACCTGTTAAACTCCGCTTAAAAAAATTGAGCTTGTGTCATATCCTGCCCGAGCGGAGGGGTTGGTAAATAGGATCATACCTAGTATTAGTTAAGAAGAACAGAACAGAACTTGTCATCTACTGGATTTTGTAATACAAACGAATCACCCAAATACAACCACCATCAGATCATACCTAGTATTAGTTAAGAAGAACAGAACTTGTCATCTACTAGATTTTGCTGTTCCAGCGGATCATAGAATCAAAGAAAGTGAAAAGATAAACAAATGCTTGGACCTTGCTAGAGAGCTGAAAAAGTTGTAGAAAATGAAAGTGATACAATTTGTAATTGGTGCCCTTGGAACGGACCCCAAAGGCCTAGAAAAGAGAGGAGATAAAATGATTAGCTGGTTTGGTTTGATGGCAAATTAACCATTACTGGTTATTTTATGCTAAATCCTCTTCATATATGTATATTAAATATATATGTGATTTGTAAACACATTCTTTTAATAACATTTTAAAAAATGCCTAAGTTTATTATTTTGCACACAGCTTAGTGGTTTCAAGTACTGCTATGTATCACTAACAATTCAATTAAACATTAGTCATTTGCTTACTCATTTAAATGATTAAACAGTTCAATTTCAAACAATTCAATTTAGCATAAGTACACAGTTTAGTTCTATTTGACTCTCAGAGAGGACCCTATCAGATGCTACCACTTCGGGCGTGAGTGGACATGGAAGCAATGGCAATAAAGGGGTATTCCCTATTCCCCAAAGCTCCAGCATTACTAGAGCCTCGCCATCAGATTGTTTAATGTCGTATTAGGACACTACAGAGATGCAGTCGGTGTATTCTACATCGCCAGCCGACAGGGCTGCCAGAGATCAGAGGAAGAATTGAGACCATCCAAGCAAGAGTACTTTAAAGAAACCATGAGACCTTGAGGAGACTTGCTGTCACTCGGACTTCAATTAAAACTGGTTGGAAAAACTCAAATAGACTGAAAATAATTATAATGAAGCTGAATCAGCTGCTGTGCTTGGGGATATTTCATGAGAGTTGAGAATTGACGTTATCGATTATCTCATGCTTTTGCTCATTCTTTTCTTAAACTCTTCCGATCTGTTATATTTACCTAAGTGTTATACAAACATAAGTTAGTTTTATATACTAATAAGAAATTCCCTATATTCATCTGAACCCTCTTTTTTGTTAACCTTAAGATAATATTAAGGTATCGCTTTTTTCACGCTTTCATACATTTTTCTTGATACTCAGTCAATAACCATGTCTGTTTATCTTTCTTTTGTCTCTCTCCACCTATCAATATACATGTAGATATTTTTTTTTATTCCACCAGCTACTTTTGTTTTTATCTCACGTTGGAGCTTGAACGTTTCTCCCTTCTCTTCATTTCTCTCGCTTTTTTCAATTTCGTTCTGTTGAATATTATGTCGGTTTCACGGTCGAAAAACGCAACTTATTCCAGCTTAGAAAGACTGAAGCTCGATTACAGATACTACACTGTTCCTAAGTAGTAAATTTGTAAAATTATTTCAACATAAATAATTGGATAAATTCTAACTTCGCATTATATTATTTTTCTCTCTTTCCAGACTCACCAGCATCTGACAAATTTGATTACGCCACGTCCCACAACGATCCCTACTTGGTGTTTGCAGTGAAACTCCTTCACCCGATCAGTCCTTTCATGGAGACCATTATCCGGTCTGCAAAATTAGATATCTTTAAATATGGCACTCTGCCTGTCAACTCTACTAACTCATCGTCACTACCCTCCTCAAACACCGTGGTTACCGTCTACCACCTTGCAGTTGACTCAAAAACCGGTGAGAAGACACGAACAGCCGTAGACTCTAAGGTCGTCAACTTGCAAGACAGCGGCTGGGAGACGTTCGACATTGCGACGGCGGTCCGGACCTGGCTTGAACGGCCGGACAGCGACGGTAACTTGAAGTTAGAGCTGACCAGTTCGTTACGGCCCACAGAACTTTACCAAATCCTGCACGTATCCCGACTCAGGAAACGCTCGTCACGTGATCGAGAACCTCGTTTGAGCGTGGAAACATCAGAACGGTCGATATTAGGCAGGGCGAGACGAGATGCGCACACAGGTGACTGTGTGAAAGGAGATGGGGAAAAACAATGCTGTAGATTTTCAGTTGAAATTAATTTCAAAGAAATTGATTGGCAGGATTGGGTGATAGCGCCTGAATCATTTAAGGCCTACTATTGTCAGGGAGAGTGTGGGCATACCCGCATGGCAAATGACTGGGCGATGATAAAACGACTAATACATCTTAAAGACCCTGAAAAGATGCCGGTTGACGTCTGTTGCACGCCGAATAAACTAAGTGACTTGTCTTTACTGCATTACACGGAGGAAGGGCAACTCGAACTGACTGATAAAAAAGACATGGTCGTGCAGGACTGTCGGTGTAGATAAAGAACTCATAACTATAGAAGAAATATATATATATATATATATATATATATATATATATATATATATATATAATATATATATACATATATATATACAAAGAAAAACGCAAATAAGTATAACTTAGCCAAAATGTGAAAAAGAAAAAAAAACACACACAAAAAAAACTAATTTAAAAGAGAAACAGACACGCACCACACACCAACCAATTATGTAAATATTCATGTTCTTTCTGCAATAATAAAATTACAAATACTACAATACATGACTCGCTACATTTACAAGCACGACAAGATGAACGAACGGTTTACAAATGTGCTGACCATACATATAAATACCTACATTAATTCTTTTAAATTCATGCCCAGAGATTATTCCAAAGCCACACTCACTATTAAATATTTAAGCATATACTCTCACATGGAATATATATATTGTTAGAGGGGTATTTTTCTCTTCTGACATATGCGTACAAAGACTTGACTATACTTACATTTACCCATCTATTTCTTTCTACCATTTCCTTCCCCCCAAACACTTACACACACTCATACGTTTACAAAACGTCTATGCGTGTGTATAACGCAAGCACCCTCACAGGTACAGATATATTCGGACATTTGCAACACCGCCACACACATTGTATATAAACAGTCATGAGTAAGTAATGGAATTAATTTATCAGTATTTATGGTGATATATTTACTTACTACAACCACTATAACAACAAGAAAACAAAAACAAAGGTATCAGTACCGTGGCATATCTTGACGTTAATCTTAAAGTGTACAAAACGATGAAAGAAAGTGTGAAAGATTGGAAAAGAAACAAAGAACGAAAGTTTTAAAAAAAAGTAAAAGAAATAATACAAAAAGAAAATCATTTAAAAAAAATTCAATTGAAACATTAAAAATGGGTGACAAAAATTGAAAAATGGACGAAATGCGATAAAAGAACGATCATGTTCGGGATGAAGATAATGGAAGAAGGAGTAATGGTAGCTGAAAAGACAGTATGGAGAAAAGTCCGTCGTTGGTGAATACCTCTGGTCTCGGGCAGATTATGTTATAACTTCTATTTCTTGCTTTTCTTAATTCTTTTTTTTTTCTAATTTATTTTTATTTATTTTTCCTTCATCTTTCCACAAACCCTTTGTTATCCCTTAAGAAAAAAAAAAGAGCAGCAAAGACAGCAAAATTTTTCTCAAACTGCTTTAAACATGGATCATAATAATGCGATAAATATATATATTTCAACTAATAATGATCAGAAAAACAATGAACAAGTTGATAACGACATACATAACTGTAATAAGAACAATATCCGTGAAGCTCTAGAGCTACATAAAATGATTATCGTTCTATTTCATCACCGTGGTTGACTTCGCGAATGAAAATTTAGAAAGGCGTTTCACGTCTTTTACAATCACGTTGATGAAGCCTTTTCAGAACATGCAAGTTCTGCAACAGCCGCTGCAGGAGAAGGCATGGGAATTAGAAGTGGCTTCAGTTTTGCGCTGCCACTGCTTTTGTTAAACTCTGATTTTGCAGTTTTCATTGGGAAGGGAGATAATCCACAATACTTTATGTTGCCATATCTCTCTGGCAATATCATCCGTTGTCCACTGGCTGTAGACGATACCACCAAAGACGAGGACCTTCTTTAAGAAGTCCTTGTGTCTCTTCCGTTGCGTCACTCAGTTTCTCCAGCCAGTGAACATATCAAATAACTTTAAAATCTTTCATCGTCCACACTTGGTCTGCAAAGAAGTACCATTTTGTTTAATGACCAAATATGTGTATATCCTATCCTCCATCGCATCCGACCAATCACCTTTTTCTGACCTCTGCAGGATTCAGGTTTTCCACAAGGTCTCTAAGAATTAATAAGTCTTACTGTGTCAAGCTGGTCCATGACGTGTTGGTAGGGGCTAGAATTTTCCTTCTCCTAGACTTTTTCCCTACCAAAGCCACAGAGGCCAGTCAGTCCTACTATTTACCCATATATTGGGAGTGAAAAATAAATCAATGCCTTTCTTAAGAGCATTAGTGCAAAATGAAGCATAAACAACCTTGGTCGGAATTTGAACCCTGCTTACTGATTCCATTTTTCTAGTCGATAACTATTACGACACTGTGTCTCCTGTATGTGCCTCGGCGGCGCAATAGGGAGTGCTTCAGTTTTATATCTGTTTAGTAGTCTTCAAATAGAGTAAACGTGGTTCTTAAAATTAAGTCGAGATGATATTAGTTCATCCCTGAAACAAATTGTTTTGGGCGGCCTAACTAAAAAAAAAGTTCCCAATAGCAACTTGGACAGTGACTCCTTGTGAACCATTGATTAGCCACTCAGTCTTACAGACTATAATTGAAGTCCTTTCAGTTGGTTTCCCTCACTTGTGGCTGTACGTCTTACGTCAATAACAACAACTAAGTGGCTTAACACGCAATTCACTTTCTTTGGTAATTAGTGTACTGCAGAAACTCGTTCATTCACACTCACATTCATATATTCACGCAAAAATAATCCAACAAATCATCAAGTTACTCAAATTAGCCAATGATCTGAAGATCTTCGGTTAACATGTTGGGTTCTTACAAGTATTTCTCTGAAAAATAAAATGTTATCTTTTCTCCAAGTAACATGTGACAGGCTGTACTGAGTTACATGGTATAAGAAGCTTGGAGTAATTTTTAACACGAGCTATTAGGAGAAATCAATCCATGTTATTCCTAAAGGCATCAACACGTCAGTGAACACAAACTACCTCAGCCGGAACTTCAACTTGGTTTGCCAATTCCATTTTCTCTGCTGTTAATCCACAAACGCTTCCTTAACTTTTAAATATATCCAACATCATAAATAGCTCACTTGTGTTTAGCTTCCCTAGATACTCAACAATAAGGTAAATAGATAAATATTACATCATTATCAAATGATTAATTTATTAGATTATCATTTAATGAAATTCTAGTGGATTATTTCAATATATAAAAACATACGCTAGTCACTTTACTAATGTTAGGGAAAAAAGAGAAACAGTTGATTAAATAACACATACATTTACTATACATTGATAAATTATTGACAAGAAATCTAGAGCGTTTGTGGTTCAAACAGTACAGCCATGAGGCGAAGCTTATTACCATCACTGTGGGGAAAGGAAAATGTTGTCGGTACTATTAGGGGCTAAGGTTGGGACATAAAAAAAACAAACGAAAAAACAAGCAAAATCTTATGCCAGTGTTTGCCGCAAAAGATTCTACGTCTAAAATTAACCTCGCCATATACATGAACTTTTCTTTTTACCTTTAAATGATACCACTTAGATTTTACTTGAATTTTACATAACAAAAATAATTTCTTTTCATCCCAGTCAACGGTATATCCGAAAGGTTGCACAAAAGAGCTTGACAATAAATAATCTTTTTCCAATATGAACTTGCTCGTGACTTTAAATGTGCAACAATAAGCTGCGATCTCATCTCTATTCATGTTAACTCAAACTAAGTGAAAATTGTTATTAAAAAAAATCGACTAAAATATCATGGTCAAGTTGAATAGTATTTCTGAAAATTATCTATTGTAAAACGATAATTTAGATCACTTGTGATTTTTCTTGATTTAAATTGATTACATTTTAAACCTTAAAATGCTATGTCACGTGACGGCAATTAATAATAATAAAAAATTTTTGGTTTTGTAAAAAAAGTTCCTTTTAAACAAAAAATAATTCAATGCCACTCAATGGTGGCAAAAAATAGGACGAAATATTTTTAGACACAGATATCTTTGAAGCTAAAATGAGCGTAAGGCTTCGTAAGGGATTTGTTTGTTTGTTTTTTTTAGTATGTCCGGAATCCAGCATTCTGATCGTACCATTTTGCATAAATACATGAGAAAAAAGTGCCAAGTACTGGCTGAATATATATATATATATATATATATATATATATATATATATATATATATATATATATATATATATATATAAGATTATATCTAAAAATAAATAAATGAATAATTAAACGCTCAGAAGTGAATCAGTGGTTGAGAGGCTACAAGTACCATTCCGTGTGCGCAGTCTAAGTTTCACATTCATTTTGCAAAGGATGCTTTAGTGATAAAAATAACAATTTTTTTATATGAAAAATTACCATTAGGTCTCTTTGTCTGTCCCCCTCCCTCTTTTTTTTTCATTTTATATCTTTATCTTTCGAGCATCCTTTCTTTGAATGATGTTTCTGTTATTATATTTATTAATTCTTTCGTTGGGAGAAGTGGGAGCAAAACTTTTGATATTTGTAGAGTCCTATCTCCCTCACGCATAAACCCTTCCTGTAATGTCTACAACATCCTCACTACAACAAAGCACAAACTACCTGGCATCAAAACTTATTTTTTGTAGTATCAAGTTTTTAAAAATATATTTCCAATAAAATAAATAAGCTCTCCACAGTGTTGCCATAGCTCTGCGGATTCATATCAGCAAGGGTTCAGGTTTTGGCCAACCTCGTCTTCAAATTCTGTATCAAGTATTCATATTTTGAAGATTACTGCGTTGCTGTCTCTATGTCCTGACCCGGTCCCAGCAGTACTTTTAGATGATGATTAATGAAAATGGGATATAAATTTTCCTGTCCTTTCAAAAAGCTTAATGGTGCGCACAGCAATCGTTTGCTGACATGTGTGGATGCGGAGAAAGATAACACTTAGACATCACATTAACACCTACAGTTAATTCTATGCTTCATTCAAATTAGAAAAACCCTCTCTCATTAAATAAAAAAAAAAGAAATAGTAATAATCACGATCATAATATAAAATGATTTTCCATCAGATCTGCACAGTAGAACAACTTCAATTTTTTTTTCTATACTTGCCCTCTTTCACTTGTTTCCTTTTTTTCTTTCTTTTTTTTTTTTTTTTTTTTTTAACTAATATCGCCAGACAATGGCCGATTGTTACTACATATTTGTATATATATTTTAATATGTGTAAAAATAGATGTTTTAAGAGATTATTTTTGTAAGTCAAATTTTGTGAAAATCGCCCGAGGCCTGCTTGGTGTTGTAGCGAGGAGTCTCCGAAGTTAATTGGAAATTTTTTTCTTTTTTTTTTCTCGCACTGTGAAAAAAGGAAAGAATCTGGCAGCAATGAAGTAGACTTCTATTTTCTTAAACTGTCACGTGTAATATTTATTAAGAAATAACTATGATTAAAGATTTGCGTACGCATGGCAGGATAATCAGACATGCATGCAAACTCACAAACACTTACTATATATATATATATATATATATATAAACCAAGTGAAAATAAGTTACGTTATATTAAAAAAAATTGATTTTTAGGCTGCTTTTGATATATATATATATATATGTTTTGATTGAAAAAATTTAGTAATCGCATTTAGAATGAATAATTGATAACAATACATTTATTATTGACTTAATTATTAAATAAAGTCGATTGTTGTCAAATGTACACGAGAAAAAGAGGACGCACACAAGTATATATATATATATATATATATATATTACCCAGACCCATTCCCTAAACTCATGCAACCAAATAAAATGCACATCCTACATTCAAAAATAATCCAGGGAACTTTATTAGTTCAATGTCGAAGGTAAGGGTAGAAGAGGACAGAAGATAACAACAAATCTTCTCGCTCGTAGGGATTTTTCCGACAATTCTCTATCACCTAGTATCACAGATCCATGATTTGATAGATGATTGTGTTAACCAATGAAAACATTCACAAAGCTAATTAAAAAAAAACATAAATATCCATAATACATTGAAAAAAAAAATCAAATCGATTAATTCATATACAACATGTAATGAACTATTATCCGGTAGATACCAAGTTTCATTATTTCGGTGTGGCACATGCACAGATACTCTAGCACGAAGGTCATTTATACATTAGAGATGCCTGAAGATTATATATATATATGACAACGGTAGGTTTGTAATTGTAAATCTAATATGTAAAAGAACTATTTAAGTTTATGTAATAGAGAAGTAGTAAGTGTAGTATTCAAATTCAAATCAATATTTTGTTTTGTATGCTGAATTTTCTGATAGCATGTCTTTGTCACTTGGCAATTCAGCAGAGCACTTAACTGTAACTACAGGTATTTACTTGAAATTTTCTCAATTAACAAATAATGGAAATATGTCTTTCTATCAAAGTTTAACAGCGCATGACCAATATGTGTGAAAAATGTTAAGCTACGGTGTTAATAGACATAATTAAGGCACAGTCATTGTTTTTGTTTCTATTTTTAATCCGCTCCGTGTTGGACATGCTTGATCGGAATGAAAATTTATAGTTTATATATTACATTGAGAAAAAAATGTTTTACAAGTTTGTACTTACCTAACCCCTCCGCTATGAGGAGGATACGACACAAGATCATTTTTAAGCAGAATATTGCTAGTTTAAATTCAAAGTTTGTTTTTTTTATTTTAGACTAGTTGCCATACCAAGTTAAAAAAAACAGTCTGTCTTACTCTTTACCCGTCGTCATGGAATAGGGAGAGAATAGTTAAATTCATACCTTTCCCAAGAGTATTAGCAGTGTATGAAATGCCAAGTGCTTCGTCCAGGATTTGAACTCGCGTAGCCGGCTACATTTCCAATGATGATAACCGTTGCGCCATGAGCGCCTCTAAGTTGGCTCTATACAAATATAACTAAGTTTGTAATGCAAGACGTTCGGACATATTGCACTGAAAGCATTGGTTTTTCACCAGATCATCTAAATTAAGCAGTGATAAGCCAGCTCGTCACTTAGATGGGTGACCTTTAAGAGCAGTAAGTACAGTAAGTGTTAATCCTTAACTCTATACATTTAAGATAAAGGTTTAATATCTAAATACAAGATCGTTAATCGTTAGTAAAGGATTCCATCAGCCATTATTCATATTACATATCATCAGATACCTTCACTAGTTTTTATCTGAATGCTTTTTTTCTCTCACTTAGTCCAATAATGTCACCTGATGTTGTTTATACAACAGGTAATCATAATCACGCTAATAACTTGGATTAATTATTAGTGGTTAAAGAATCTTTGATTGATCATTGATAGTTACTAACTTGCTGGTTAGCTCTAGAATGCAAATTTGTAGTGTGAACCCTAAAGTCTATTATCAAATATCACAAAACGCTTCATTTACGAAGGGATCGTACAAATCTGATTTTAAATTCAGTAATTGGCTATTACAACCAACTATCGTAAAATATTTATTTTTATTCATTTTCTGATTAGTTTTCACCTTAATTTTAAACTGATTTTTATAACAAATAAGACCCTAGTTCTCCAGTTGTCAGAAAGAAACGCAGTTGAAAAATAAAGACTCAAATCTTCGATCATATTTCGACTTTTATAACTTTCCCTCGAGAAACGTTTCTTAACTTGACAGCAACTATACGGGTTAATCCGCATCAATCTCTCAGCCATTAAACAACTGCTCGTCTAAAAAAAATCAATAATCTTGGAAATGTTTCTGTTTACTTTACAAACAAAATCCCCTAAAACATAGACAGTCACTCCAGTGTTCGGATATTAAATGTTAAAAACTGTCTTTATAAGGAATCATGCTGAGTGAGTAAAGAAACATACATATGATAAACAGTGTCCCGAGTGACAACATTTTTAGTATTTAATAAGCTTCGTGTAATCTGGTATGCATACTTCAGGCTAAGGCTCATCATTGTTTAATTTCGATGATCCGACGCGAACCTGTATTTTCTGGGTGAATTGCTTCTAAGCTCAGAATGACATTATTCTTGATTATGATGAATTATCAAACAGAAATGAAGATGCTCACGACTCGAGGTGGATGAAGTTGGTACTTTTCTACATGTTAATGCGGGACAGCCAGACGAGCACAGCTCTAGATTACTTATTCCAGTGCATAAATTAAAAAAGCTTTTTCTGGTTCCGAATTCCTGTGAGAATTCAGCAGAATAATTCTACATACAAAAGAACTGTTTGAGTTGCGTCAAACGCTAACCGGGATCTATGAATCCCTCAGGAGTTTTCTCTCATGGAAAAATACCAAACAGTCTAATAAAAAAAAAAAAACTAAGTCAAAGAAAATACTAATCGATGGACGTTTCCAATAAACTATTGAAACGAAATTAGGCAAATTATCTCTCTGAAGCGACTCGTTCCTTTTCTGCTTGAAACAAAGGTCTGTTCATTCCCTAATGTATAATCACTTTCGAATGATTCAATTCATAAATGCTACAAAACAGTATAATGGGTCATGGGGGTACTTTCAATGATTTGATAACAATGTCTGCTGTTTATGAAGAATTTATTTTAGGAATCGTTAGAAAGACGAATCAGCGAAATTGTCTAGTTTTAATAGCATCGGTTACAGTCATTTACACATTTGCTCTGACATGCAGTTAGTCTCATTTGATTAAAAAAATTCTATCATATATATCCAGCTAGATTTTACCATTCAAAATAAGACGTCATTTCCTCAGTCATAATATTATGATTCGATCTTCAGAAAATGTTTTAAGAAACGTTATAGTGACCGAGTAGCTGTCCTTGTTCATTAATTATGAGACATCGTTAAGTTTGCTTCTCCCCAAGAGCTAATACGTGCTATTTCTCTATGTCGTCAAAATAGTGAGTTGTTATAAAAAGCAATAAAAAAATCTTAAATCAAAGAAAATACTAGTCAAAATCATCAATGACAAAAACTTCATGCTTTATCTGAAAAGTACAATACAGTATACTATTAACACTAATAGTGTACAAAAACCATAACAACAAACATAACGTCAAAATATCAAGTGACAAAGTAATGGATGAATTTTTGGATGTGATTTAAGCTTCTAAATTAGCAAAAATTGTCGTAGTATAGATGAAAAGCAGCATGTACAGATGACCAAACTTCCTCGAAGGTGAAGATGGCGAGAGTTTAAATCTCAGCGAGAGCTCATCTTTTATTATTGTCTCCCATACCTGTTGTTACTCGTTGTCGTATGAGTAATGAACCAAATGGGTTGCGATAAAATATAACAAAAATTAAAAGATTAATGAAAATACTGATAGAATTTATTACAATTATTATTGATAATTGTAAACTTCGGGGGATTTAAATCTATTATAAATGACAAACTTCAATGAAAATAATACAAAAACTATATTTTCAAATGTGTTCTACGAGTACATTTTAAATATTCCAATTCAAAACTCATCCTAAATCCTCAAATGTACATGTATAACTTCAGTGTTGTTGTACCATCCATTATACTGGACGTAACGCTCATTTGAATACGGTTCGAATATTTTTTTCACGAAAAAATAAGCCTTAGTGGGTGGTAAATATGTAATTTTGTTTTAAAACAAGATGTAATGGTTACAGGATATCACAAGAACATAGATTGATAAATAATCATTAAAAAATAATCGGTACAATTTTCGTGCGAATACTTATAAATCTTCTAATTTCCTAATAAATGGAAGTTAATTAAATCATAAGGGAATGAAATCATATATTTCAGTGTGTTTTATTTCAAAATTTCATTATAATTAGATTATACTAATGAGTGCAATCAATTTTTATTTGTAAAAAAAAAAGTGTCATCGTATGCGGGCAAATACATTCGTATAACGAAATTATTAGGTGTATGCAAAAGTTTTCGGTGCCTCCTTTCTCGAAATCTAGAGGCGCGATGAATAGTTAAAAAAATTACATATACATATATGTGAAAAACTTAGGAAATTTTGGCATACCTCAAAAGAATAGATATTTATATTTGATACAAAACACTTGGAATCCATAGAAATATTTTGGCCTTAATTATAAGGAGTCAACAATTACTGATTTAATTTGCTTTTAATTACATACTGGCACTTCATTATATGTGGATGACTATATATATATTGCACCTAACGAGAAACGACAGTTAACAAACTTGTCAAAAGATTATTTTTGTCGTGAGTTCGATTTTCTCTGACTGCCTAGCTAATAGGACTTTGTGATATATATATATATACAAATACTACCACAACAAAAACAATATCAATGCCTTCCACAAAGCCTTCATCAGATTATTACCCTAGAATCGAGCGCGGTTTCAAGGTCGAAGCATCATTATCACTACTTCCCCAAATACTCCAGTAGTACCTTAAGATATCAATAGGCTTTGCTGGTTTTACGCCACAGTGCAAGATTGCCATATCAAAACCTATTCCACGTCTGCCTAATCTCAAAGCCTCTAAATGAATTTCCTATTTTATATTTAGTCAGTTATGCTAATGTTGAAATGACAAACCACGGCATTTGACTTCAATAAGAAATATAACGGTTTTAAAGTCATTTCTTAAATATTATTCTCTTTGATTTATACAATTTTCCAGCTAACACTGATGTACTCGTCCAGTCAATATTTTTAAAAAATGAACCGGTAATTCAATGACAGATTTTTTAAATTTTAGTCAATAGACAAAAAGATTCGTACTTTGAGTGGTTAAAGTAGTCTTAGGTGGAAAGGCAAAGTGACGTTCGAAATCTTCTGCTATGTTCCAGTCTGCGTTATAATGAAACATTTTTACCTATCGTAAAAAAATCAGCAGGATGTCTTTCTTTCTTGATTTTATATATATATATATATATATATATATATATATATATATATATATATATATATATATATATAAGTATGAGAAAGAGAGAGAAAGAAAGAGAAATTAAAGTGACTGCTTACTAAGTCAGCGAACTCTGTGATCATTAGGCGTTCGAAGTTATGATAATGTGCTAGACCAAACTAAGCTTAGAAAATAAATCCAAACATAATAATCATGTATACAAACTTAGTTATAAATACCTCCGACAAATAAATGTATACTGTTATTAAAAGGTGGGAATTATTTTAGTTATTATTACACAAACATATATATAAGTTACAAACAAAACTATAATGAATTTATATGTATGTTACACACACACACACACACACATATATATATATATATATATATAGTTAGACAAGAAAAATATATTCCCATACATAGTTACATACTACACACACACATATATATATATATATATATATATATATATACACAATACACTTATATAGTTACATACGAAATATATATATAGTTACATACAATACATATATATGCATATACGTGTGATTAAACAAGGCAGACATTTCACTTCTGCCAATTTTATAATTGATCCGTTCAAGTCATCGTTAAGTTCCCTCTCACTTGTTTTTTCCTCCTACTCTAAAAATAAATGCTACTCATCATTGTGTTTGTCATTTCAAATCTTCATTCTCTGAAGATGGCTCCAGCTGGGACCGAAAGAACTTGGGAAACATATGGCGCCTTTTTTAATTCATTCTATCAAGTGTCGGGCGACTTACACGATGACTTGAACGGATCATTTATGAAATTAGCAGAAGCGGATTGGTTGTCTTATTCAGTCAAACTTGTTTAAAAAAGAAAATGCTGCACACACACACACACATATATATATATATATATGTGAGAGAGAGAGAGAGAGGGAGAGAGAGAGTTACCTATAAAACAACAATATAAAGATAGAATATACAAAGCAAATCCTTTTTTAATTCATAAGTTCTATTTTTCAAACGAACGAATCAAAAGCAGCTCAAATGGACAGTAAATGCAATTCAAATAACATAGGAACTTCCTAAAAAAGACTAAAAAATGTTTATTTATTTTTTAGACTTATGATTATAAAGTTGACAAAATTAAAACTAACGGGAACTGATTGTAAAAGTTCTTCGGCGATTTGCACTTCATTCAAGCCGTATCTTTCATTCACAGTGTTACGGGACCAAGAATAAATTTGCAGATATATCGTTTCTGTGTTTTGTCTCTATTTATTTTGATTTAATCATTTTTTCTTTCAAGCAATTTTGAATAAAATTTGTTTTGTCAACCACAGCTTATATAAAAGTTGGATAAAGAAATGTTTAAACAGTGTAACGATGCGATAATGAAAAAAAAAAAAAAAACGGTGCAAAAAACATTGTTTCCTTTTTTAAAACATTCCCTTATTCTTCTTTATGAAAAATAATAGAAAACACACCGAAACAAATGATTTCAATATAAAATATTTGCTTCCTTCTTCTTTTAGATTTATTGTTTTTCTCTCTCATGTTTCACATGGAATTCCCAATCAATGATTGTTTCGAGGTAAGTACGTCACAACCAACACGCTTATTCTGGGAATAAATACACTCTCATAACCGTGTATATGCTATTAGAATCTTTACTATATGAGAATTGATATTGGTGTCAGTTTTTCTGTGTTCAGTTTACGAGGAAGATAATAAAATATCCAATTTCTATAGGCGAAAAACAGTGCAAATGCTTCTTGTAATACACAAGCCGTAACTTTATGAATTGTACAATATCTTCCTACAGATCTATAGGAATTCATTTTACAATGTTCACCATGTACAAATAACACATTATATAAGAAGTAATGAATCTACGACGAAAAATAAAGTATATGTAGACATACACGTGGGGATTTTATATATAAGTTGGTGACCATAGTTGAGGGCGACTCGAAGGTTCCTTTTTCAATAGCTACTACACCGAAGTGTAGCAGAGGGCGTTACTCCTCTCCCTGGATTGCTCCACTTTACTCTCGATACATACCTTATAATGCTGAGTGTTAAGCAAGGCGGCATCAAGTATCATTTTTTGAGTCTTTGGTATGACTCGACCGGGGATTGAACCCCGGTCTACCGGGCCATTGGCGAACACTATGTGCAGAAAATGGTGTAAAATTCTCGAGACAATCAAGAAGGGCATGACCTACAGCTATGAAACACGCAAGTTATTCAGTATATTCATTCTGCAGTTCAATACATCGTTTTGGTGGATTTCTTCCAGATTTATGACATTTGTATGTTTTATACAATACATTCACAGGTCTGTTTTATTAGAAAAGTCTCCGTAAAAGTTTCACCTAAAACAAGTTTCTCATCAAGTTGAACATTTAATGTTCAACTTGAGAAAAAACAAACAAACAAGAAGCGCTCTCTACGTTCATTTTCTCAATTATAGCTCAATAGTAACGTAGCTTAATGAAATTCGTTATAGAAAAGGTCAAGGCATTTCATAACAAAACTTTCAGATTTCTACTATATATATATATATATATATAATAGAAATATGTGGAAAGTCAGCTCAATCAAACACTTAACTCAAATTTAGACCAAGGTCTTGAAGTTCTTGAGGACGAAATAAAGCCGAACGAAATATCACACATCTAAATTTGAGTTAAGTGGTTGATTTATCCAACTTTCCATATATTTCTATCGTACAGTCAGATTCATTACAAATCTATCTTTTTATCATATATATATATACTGTAGTATTGTGTTCCTTGTACCTGTTGTAAGAAGGAGTCAATAATCTTATAAAATCCCTATATATATATATATATATATATATATATATATATATATATGTGTGTGTGTGTACATATATATAACAGGATTGACGGAAACATAGATGTTGTATCAAATGGAAGATGAAGATAGGATAAGAGTTATTTTTCACTAAATCGTTTTTTTTCTTTCTTTTTGAATGATAGAACTAAATTTGTTTTACCTAATTCTTTCTTTTCTGATTTCATATGTTAGAGTAACAATCTGAAAAATCCTCCAAAGGATGAGCGGGATTTTGATTTAGTCCTTACTGAAGGCCTAAACGGAGCCTTTTGCCTCAATAAGAGTTCATAGATTTGATCTATGTATTTATTGAATCATTTCTTATTTGAAAATTATCTCCAATAAGAACTCATCGGTCAAATCTAATTTTAATGTTTCGGTGGATCTCGGAAAAGATTTCAAATGCCTTGGAAATCTTGATTTTTAATGGATTGTATATTTAAAATATGAGTTCTCCACAGTTTTTTTTTTTTTTTTGTAAATCCTTCTATATTCACAGGAAATTTCTGGATTGACGTTTTTATGTAGATCCACTTCGTTGTCAAGATTTTACTATTTTTCTCTTGCCCACACGGCTCCTTGCAGCATAGAATTCAGATGTAAGGATAAAACTATTGTTTAAGAATTGATTTTCCGGTGATAGGAAAACATTTTACTTTTGTTGTCTACTTTATGCATCTCAACAAAACGATAAAAATTCGGTTTAGCTAACTTGATTGCTTTGGTTTGGTTTTTTGGCATATCAGCCATTGTTGGTTATTTAATGGAAAATCCTGTTTTTACATATATATTAGATATATATTTTGTAAATACATTTTGTTGATACACACAGTTAAATGATCAAACAGTTCTATTTCTAACAATTCAATTTAGCATGTCAACAAAGTTAAATGGTTCCAAGTATTATTATGTATCACTAACAATTCAATTACACTCAGTTAAATTATCAAACAGTTCTATTTCTAATGAGTCATTTGTTTGCACTCAGTTTAAATATGAAACCATTCTATTCGACCCATAGAGGGGACTCTATCAGAAGTAGAGCTAGAAGCGATAGCAATGTTAGGTTACTTTGCATTCCCCAAAGCTCCAGGATTATTGAAGCCTCACCATCATATTGTTTAGTGTTATATCCAGGACACTCGTTGAGAGGGTCTTACCCCTACAGAGAAGCAGTCGGTATATTCTACAGCCCCAGCCGACTGGACTATGTTAATCTGAGGGACACAAAAGGTCGATTTTAGCCTGATAGAGACTTGTTACATAACCTGGTTTGATCGTTGGGGCACTACTCAGGTAGTATGTCTCGGACAAAAATAGTCTGACAGAGCTAATCTCTCTTCAGGTTTAAATTCCAGAGTTTCCATTCGTCCAGACCGATTGCCATATCAAGGTTAAAAAGCCTAATCCGCCCTACTATTTACCTATAGCTGAAAGAATAGTAGTTCAATTCATACCTTTTCCAGGAGAATTAGCTCTATGTGAAATATAAACAAACTCATTTAGAATTTGAACTCGTTTTTTTGATAAATGGTATATTAACTTTCATTGTTTATTTAATGCCAATGCCATCCTTGTAGAAGAATGGTAGTGGCACTATTAAGGCATGTCTGCGAGGTAGGGAGTTCACATCTTTTCTTATTTGTCCAAAAGTGAACGTAATTGCGCGATTGGAGTTCGAACTCGCTCACTACAATATCGCTGTCCAGCACGTTAGCCACAACACCCAGGTGACTTCAATCGATTTGAAAACAAGCAGTCGAGTTCACTTCCCACGACGAAACCGTTGCTTTCACTAGCATTATAAATACACTGTTTGGTTTGGTGGCTTATCAACCTTTGCGGATTATTTAATGCCAAATGCTCTTGATATATTACACACACACACACACACATATATATATATATATATATATATATACGTTTAGTAACCACATTTTGTTGTTAACATTTTTAAACGAGCCTGCGCTCTTTTTTTCTCAGTTAAATGGTTTCAATTATTGCTATCTCACTCTAATAATTCTCTTCAATATTACTCATTTCTGCACACAATTAAATACTTCCAATTATTGCTATGTATTACTAACCATTCAATTAAACATCAGTCATTTGTTCACACATACTTAAATGACCAAACACCTCTATTTCCAACAATTCAAATTAACATAAGTCATTTGTTTGCACTTAGTTTGAATATCAAACAGTTCTATTTGACCCATAGATAGGACACTCTCAGGTGCTACCACTGAGGGTCAGAATGGACCGGGGAGTGATGGTATTGAATGGTTACTCCGCATTCCCCAAAGCTCCAGCATCATTGGAGCCCCGCTATCAGATTGTTTAATGTCATATCCAGGACACTCGTTAGGAGTGGTCTTACCCCTCTGCAGAAATGCACTCGGTGTATTCTGCAGCCCCAGCCGACTGGGCTGGCATACATCGTAAACCAAACTCTTTTTCTAAAAACTTATTAAGTCTTTTTAGAATTTTCCCAAACTAATATACTAAGATATTCTGATCAATTTTTAATCACATAAAATCTGACCAATTGGCCGAAATTTTCTTATGTGATGACAGAGAAAAGGTATTTGGCAAATATATAGATGAACTGATAGAACGCATTTAATCAAAGGAAAAAAATTATCTTGATAGACAAAATAAATTTTATTTCGTCTTCTTTTAAATATGTTGAGCGGTGTGTTTTTTTTTAAACAAATAATGTAAATACTATTTATTACAAGGGACAAATCAATTTAGTTTGTTGATCAACCAGAAGGTATTTTGATAAAAATTTGTACTTACACAGTATATGCTTCCCGGTCTTACGGATTGGATTCAAATATACTTGCTTCTAATTCAGAACATATAAAATTATAAAACCAACTTTAAAACCTAAAATTAACAAAAAGTTCAATTTCAACCCGTAATATTACTTCCTCTGAATTTTACGTGTCAACGAGACCATTAAATGGACTTCGTTTTGTGTCTGATGTATCATAATGATACGCAGTTCTAATTTTAAGGAATATATAAATAATGTCACCTGGTGTTTTAAAAGTTCACTTGATCCAATTTTGGTAGTAAATATTTTGATAGCACACCGAAATTGCATTAAATGCAACACAGGGATTGTACAGAACACTATTCTTCCTTTTTTTTTAGCTCTTGATAATAAAGATTAATATTTTAAAATCGGGCTTCAAGTCAATTCTGAATTAAGTGTCCCTTTATGCTTAAAACTGAATTAGTCACTGCCGTTTATGAGTGCAAAACAGAATAAACGTCCTTGGAATGTAAGCACCCACATTTTAAAGCTTTAAACCCTATCTTTACGGACCCTAATTTTAGAGAATAAAGACAGAAAATTGAGTAAGTTAATTCAGAAAGTTTGTTTATTGTATGTAACATCCCATCCAAGTAGGAAAGAAACAATGAATGAATGCAGGGATCGTGAGGATAAAAAATGTGATAATCTTGCTTGTATGTCTTTCGGGTTGCTTTACCAGATACCACAAAATAAAAAGATTACAGAAGATAATTATCGAAAAAAGACAGAAAACCAAGATGAAACAAAAAAATACTGATTTTATTCAGAAAAAAGTTCTCACTAATTCATAATTTTTACATTTTGATAACATTCTCTGGCGATTTAAAGGTAGTAACTTTATGTCGAGTAAAATTGCTCAAGGTAACTGCTGTTCCAAAGTGGTCACCCAAATAAGTACTTGTATTAAGGTTATACATGAAAATAACAGTATTAGTACTTAAAATGGCGTAATATATACAACAATCTCTGCGTCAATCAGTATAAAGTTGATTTCCAAATGCAAGAAAAGAAACTTATTTTAATCCCTAAATACAGTAAATGTGTTTTGGTGGACAGATCAGAAGCAACATTTTTCTTAACTCCAACTGCTTTGCATTTCAATATCATCAATTTTTCGTTTCAACGTCTTATTCTCAGTTTTGATTCATTACTGCAGCACAGTCTTCCAAGAAATACACTACACCAACATGGTTAAACCAAGTTTATACTTTACAAGCATACTGTTTAGTAGCTATGTGAAACCTCAATGATATTGATATCTATAAAAAGTTACTATATTGATTTGTGGTGCTGATTGATTTTATTTGATCTCTGAAGCGAACTTATGCCGATCAGATGCAGTTCAAAGCAGATGACCATTTGGGGAAATCGTGCGAGATTCTGATTTCTTCTAAGTACACAGTGTCATTTATCAATACTCAATTTCTTTGTTTGAGTTAGCGGCTTTTAAGAACCTATGACCCTTGATAAATTGCCATGATATCCACTTCAGTAATATAAGAATATTTCGAAAATAAAGCTTATTCATTTTCACTGGAACTAGAACAGATCCAGGGAACATCATAATACCACTGAATAGAACATGTTTTCAGTTACAAAAGATTGTTTTCCAAATATTCACTACTACTGTCAATGCTTTTTGACAGCAATGAACAAAAGCCTAATTTGAAAGTATGTAGATATAATGGACATATTAGATTTTACAAGCACCTAACCCAGATTAAGTAATACTGTTTCGGAGCAAAATTATTTTTGTGTCTTTCAAAACTCAGACAAGTTAATAACATCACTAATCGTGTAAATACCATTAACTCTGTGTCCAGATCAGATTGGAAAATTTGGGTACTTTTTAAAAAGTAATTTAATTAGAATAATTTTTAACCACCTTTGAGAAGAAAAGTATTTTAATTTGGGATTAAAATATACTCAGATCCTATCATCTAAGTCATAAGACTACATCTTGTTGCTGTACATAATAAAAAGAAATTACTGTCAAATAGTGTATGAAGACGCCGCAACGAATTTCTTTATCTTTGTCATCTTCCGGATCAACTACGTCCACTGTCAGAAATCTTTTTCTTCTTTTCTTTTTGTTCTTGTTTCATAGCAACTTAATCCGGTTTGAGAGGGGAAAAATAATATCAAGTCGTAAAAATCACTAGATATGAAAACTACGATCGAAACTCGTGGATACGATCCCCAAATATTTGCGAAAAGATTTAAACAGTGAGATATCTGAGTTATAATCGTGACTGTGAAGACTACGGCGCAATTGAGAATCGACGAAGATACTGAGGAAAATGCAAAATATCTGGGAAGATTTCCTACAATTTGGTCATCAGTAACGGCGACTAAAAAAGAACCTGGATCGGTAATGATGTTGATAATAAAAACGATACATTTAATTGTTATGGGGACATATCCTACCATACCCCAAAGAAGGACTCCTCCAACCTAAACATATTCTCCGAGCTTGCTCGCTCGGGGAAGACAACTTCTCGTTTCTTACGAGACATTTGACAGACAGACTGCAAGCCGAGAACGGCTAGTACTTCTTTTGTATGACTTCCTTTTTTTGCAAATACAATAACGTTCACCTATCACCCGTTGTTTGAGTTGTTCTTCCACCGGTCTTATCTGAAGACCACAAAATTAATGTAAGTGAATGTAGTAAACCGACATAAAAAGGAATACAAGTCTAAGTATGATTGTGAGTGAAAGATGATCTCCTGGAAACTGTGCAAAGATTAAAATTCGACCTCGCTGATAAATGGTATATGCACAAATCAGTATCTGAGCTTAAAAAAAAGAAACGCACAAACCTACCTGAGACTAATTTTAATTAATAAGAAGAAAAGAACTTGTCGTTTTGCACATTTACTGTTCCAACGGACGACAGAGTGAAAATGAAAGAAACTGAAAATATAAATACTTGGATATTGCCAAAGAGTTGAAGCTGTAGAATACCAAGTTGACGTTCATACCGATGGAACAATACCAAAAAGCCTGGCAAAGAGACTGTGAAAACGGAAACAAGAGAAGAATAGCGTCCTGGAGAACTCAGAAGATTTGCTTTCACTGAGATACCAGTTAAAACTGATGAGAAATTTCGCATAGATTGAGATAGATAAATAGATAACCGAAAGACTTAAACAATGTCGATAAATTCTCTGAACATTAGGTTTATGAGATAATATTTCGTTCTCCCAAAACGATTCATAGCACAAAAGAAGATCATGTTATCATTTTGTATAGTCAATACATCTGCTATAAAACAAATTCATGGTCTCAGGTTTAGGTAACTCATTATGGAACTATTTTTTTTTTTGTTTTGCAAGCTCACTTTGCAGATTATTACTTCTGGGTGTCTATACTTTTACATTGTGTTTTACTAAGCTAGACTTGGTGTCCAACATTATTCTCACCAAACCATAAACCTAGCCCTGTATTCGGGTTGAAACCCGCATAAGGTTGAATGGAAGACCAGCAGTTGCTCTTACGATAAATCTCCTCTCTCCTTGCCACAGATGTTATCTCATGTTTGATTTGTTTAATGGCATATGAACCTTCGAAGAGTATTTAATGCCAAAGCCATTTCTGTAAAAGAAGAATAGTGGTACTATAGCTTGGGGGAGATAAGGGGACTCATATCTTTCTTAAGAGTATAAGTCCGCAAGTTAGAACTTGCTTAATACGATGTCGCTATACAGCATTTTAGCTACAACACAACGAGGACTCCTCCCATCTTGTCGAAGAGAAGAGCGAGTATCAATTCAACTTGGTTGCATCGTCATCTCAAGAGTTGAAGATTACGTCGGAAAGTCTTACGGACTACATCTGATTTTTTATTCAGTTATCTTTCTCCAAGATTTATTGTCCACCGAGTCTATGAAACCCACTCTGCCCAACTATTTACCTATAACTGGGTTAAGTTAAGTTTAATAAATCGTAATATTGCTTAGGTAACTCGAAATTAGACCTCAAAACATTACTTTATTTCTTTGTATATTACAAAGAAGGCACAAGGCCTTAAGGTTTTGGGGGGAGGGAAAGGGAGCGGTCATGCTTTAACTAAGAAATCTAAGGGAACCTAGCTAGCCACATTTGCCGACCAGTTCAGCAGTACAATATATGACCATTCATCCTTCATCATGCGCGCAGCAGTTACCAAAATACCACATTTACTCTATGAAGAAAACCTACTTAAAACCCGAAAGTGGTATATGATTTTTATTTACAACATATGGTTTATGTACAATGATATGATGGGAATGGGAGAAAAAAAAACCCGAAAAAATATATATACAAGAAAAACAAGGAAAAATTCCCCGTTTGGTTTCCCTCCCATCCCCCCGTCTATAAAATTGGAGGCCGACTGTTTTCCGGGTCGAAAGAAACCGGAAACAAGCCGGAACTACCCTAGGTGGGGCGGGAATCCTAATCTACAGAGATAAAAGAAATAAAGGGTCGGGTACGGTATGGGTCGATAGAAGTAGGTAATATGATTTTTTACATATGAATGTTCAAGATCTTCAGAAAAGGTGGACTGGGATACGGGTTGAGGTACAAAAGTAATAGGGATGGGGAAGATCTTGAGAACTAACGGCTAGGTGACGGGGACGATGACTCACAACATACTGCTAGGTTACATGGGGGAAAAACAATTCTACTTACCAGGGATGGGGTCCCTAAGGACCCGTACCGTAGACGCCATGGGCCGGCAGAGGAGGGAAGATGACTCCAACATTGCCCCCTTTCGTACGACCAGGCTCGCTGCAGTCACCCACCTTTTGCTGAATGTTATGCGATCCAAGCGTTTTCTATCGCATCTGATTTTGACCCTCAGCTGATGCCGAAAATACAAAACCAGATCACGATGAGAAAAGTTTGCATCGTCATACAATCCCTTGTTTCGCGTCGTCCAAATCACCATTCGGGCTACAGCTAGGATCGCGAGAAACACCACACGCTTCTCACCATGAAACGGAGGAAGAACGTTGTCTACGACGTAACCAACGTCGAGCAGCACAAGATTTTTGGGTTCGATGCGAGCCGTCCACTCCCCGACGTGATCCCAAAACGGGCGGACTCGCTCGCAGTAGTAGAAGGCGTGCTCAGCCGTTTCTTCCAGGCCACTGCTGCAGCGAGGGCAATCAGGCATGTCTGCCAGGCCCGCTTTGTAGTTCAAGTCGCGATGGGGTAACGCATTCCGTGCAAGTTGCCAGGTGAGCGAGAACTCGGAGTTGTTCAAGAAGCTCGATCCTGGCGCCCAATTCCAGTGAAAGCAGATCTCCTCCGCCGTCCAGCCGTGCCGCTCGCTGAGAGGATCAGAAGTGGAACCCACCACTAACTCCCGATACAGTTCCTTCCGAGGCCATGAAAGGTCACTGGACCCAAGAAGGTTACGAAGGGCCTTTCGGCACTCGCGGACAAACAGTGCTTCGCCCAAAGGCCTACGTCGACCTTCAGCTTTTGGGTCTGAGTTGAGACGAGGAAAAGTCCGACTCGCCTTTCGTCTCCACACTGAGTCCCCCGTCAAGACTCGGCCCAGATATGCAAGTCTTTCAGCAAGCCAGTGGCTCTCCAGATCAAGCATACCCAGACCCCCATTGCGAGTACGTTGGATACAGATCTGCCTACGGACCATCGGCCTTGCACCTCCCCAGAGCAATCTGGAGAAGGATCGTTGCAGTGCCAACCGATGTGCCTTAGGAAGAGGAAGTACAGCCAATCGGTAAAGGATCAAGGGGAAGACGTACGCGGCGCACGTCTCCGCCCTGCTCTTTAAGGACAACCTCCTTGAAAGCCAGATTCCCACCTGAGCATTCACCTTAGCATGTACTTCCGACCAATTTCGCTCCAGTTGGAGGTCAGGCCCAAACCACACCCCGAGGATGCGGATGGGTCCGTCACTCCAGCGGAAGGGCCCTGGAAGAGTATTGCTACCCCTCCAAGCACCGAGCCGCAAACCTTCGCTTTTGTCAAAATTGAACTTGGCCCCTGCAATCCGCTCATACTCGATAACCGCCTCTTTCACAGCCTCTATATCCTGGCGGCGGGAAAAAAGACTGTGAGGTCATCCGCAGGGCGGCCAACGAATGGGATACCGCGCAGTGCCGGACTTGTTCCCTCATCCCTAAGCCTGCGCAGGAGGGGCTCCAACGCGAGGACATAGAGAAGAGGAGACAGAGGGCAGCCTTGCCGGACCGAACACTCGATCGCGATCACCCCCGAACGCCTTCCGTTCACCTGCATCACTGCCTGGGTGTTGTGGTACATCATGCTAATCCATCTGCGGAACTCCGGTTTGAATCCAGCAGTCTCCAAAACAGACGCCAAGAACCGATGGTCAACCCTATCGAAGGCCTTGGACTGATCTAAACTGATCAGCGCGGCTTCGGTGTCGTCTTTTATCCCCTCTAGGACCTCGCGAATCAAGTGCAGGTTGTCCTGGATCGATCTTCCCTTCATAGCAAAGGTCTGTTCGGGGCCGATCAGATCGCTAATGACAAGCTGTAAACGATTCGCTAAGACCCGGGCCAAAATCTTTAACTCTGTGTTAAGCAGAGTTATGGGCCTGTAATCGTCCAAACCCTCCCAAACATGCCGTCAGAATAGGTACAAACATGTGTGACATCCTCAAGTACACTTCGTAGGGCAAACCATCTAGTCCCGGCGACTTGTTGAGGCCGGCCTGCTTCAACGCATCACGGACTTCGCATTCAGTAACCACACCCTCGCAGCTAGCCGCTTCAGCCGCCCCAAGGCGGGGGAAGTCGGCGAGATAGCTACGAAACTCCCAGAGCGGCAGATCAGTGTAGCGGGCAAAGCGATCCCGAAAGTGCGCCCGAAAGGCGTCACGTATCTCACGACCCAATCACAGCAGGCGCCCGTCCGGGGTCTTGACAGATGCAATGTACCGATCGGGGAACCTTCGCACTTTTTCTTCACGCGCAGTCGCGTTCGATTTCACAGCTTCGTTTAGAACTCTTTTTAGGCTAGATCTAACTACTGATCCCTTGTAGCGCTCGCTACTCTCACGCTCAAGGTCCCTCCTAGCTAGCTCTACACCTAGGGAGTCCCTCCCAGCCACCGCCCGGGAAAGTCTATCATCTATAGATTTCGCCTCCGCGGTCCTATCTAAATTGAGCTGTCAACCGTACTTGGTGGCGAAATCTCTAATCCTATGCTTAAGAGAAACCCACCACCTATTCCCGGTAACCGCCCCCACTAACGCCCGCTGAATTAGGGATTCTAGCCGATCCTGGAAGTCCCGTATCTCCAGTAAGGAGGTATTGAACTTCCAGTAGCCGGCTAGACTAGGCCTATTAGCTAACCGCAGACTGACTCTAATAAGTTTATGGTCAGTCCACGCTATCAAGTGGAACGTGGGACAACTAACAAAATCAATGTCAGCTCTTCTCACTAACACTCTGTCCAAGTAGGAACCTACTTTGGCAGAGGGCGATCTATCTAGCCACGTCCACATCTCCCGCCCTGGGTGATCCAGACGAAACCTGTCGACCAAACCATGACGAGTCATGAAGCCGACAAGGCTGCTTTCATACCTTCCCAATCTATTAGCTCCCCGCCCGACCTTATCTATGTTGGGATCAAGGATCGCATTCCAATCACCCATTAAGACTAGCCGCTTCGTATCGTCCAGGAACGGCGCCAACAGACGAAAAAAGGAAACCCTAGTCCTCAAAACATTACATTATGTGCCAAGACCGGTGGAATTAATTCTCGATGTTCGCGACAAGGAACAAAAAAATTCGAACAACATTCATAAAGCAACTCAATAGTTTTATCTTCGATAAAAATTAACTAAAATTAAGATGGTGAAGTATCATACAAGCAAAAATTATTAATAATAATGATCGACAGAGTTTCATAAAAAGAATTAGATATAGTAATAACATTAATAGTGAAACATTAATAACAAACGAAGGGATTGAGTGATTTTAACGACATATCAATCCGTTCAGGGTTATTGTATACCTAGAGGTTAGGGAAGGGTGTTCAATATACGTTTATATTGTGTAGTTTCTTCAGAGGTTTTTTTGCAAACGTTCCTAGCGAAAGTACTGAATGACTTTATAAATGTTACTGAGTTTTGTATTATACCATGCATGAACGAAGTTCCCCACTTTTGTAGAAATAATGACTTTACTGAATTGCGATAAAAAGCAATTGGATAAAATGGATTATACAAGTCAAAATTAATAATTAACAGAACTTCATATAAAAACAATTTTTTACGAGAGTAATGGACTTAAAATGCTCCAGCATAGACAAGAAATTAATTTCCGGTACAATTTGTGTTGGGATAAGAACTTTTGGGATTTGTGTTCGTAGTAAAAGTCACTTTTCACTCATCCAAATTCTTAACATGACGAAAATTAGAAATTTTCACTCCATACTAAATAGAATCATCATGGTTAAAACGGAAAACCAAGCGGTTCACAGGTCATCCTGTATTCTTTAAAACGCACAAACTTGGGCAGATTGTAAAAACCTCATGATTTCCTTAAATATCATATAATAGAATACAGCGTAAACAATGTCTGTTACATCCTCTGGTAATAATTCTTAGAAAAAGAATAACAAATATAATCTATTATAGGAGCTTTATGTAGAAATAATGAAAGCCTTTGACATGAACGAAAAAGAAGCCTATCGTGAGCAAAGGTTCCTTTGCTCCCTTATCATACTCTCAGAATTTCACAGATATCGCAGGATTAGTTCTGCTTAAAAGTTTGCAAAATCTTCTTTCGGGATTCCACTGCATCGCGTTTTCTTAAATCTCGTCTGCCGTTTGAAATTTTCTGCTTCAACAGTTATTTAGCTTCTGGAAAACTACAAAGCAGAGAGAGCCAAATCAATAATGTGTAGGGCGAGACTAACAGCCCTGGTAAATAGGATTTTAAAAATGTCATCTTGTAAGAGACGTGAGAATATTTTTGAAATAACTGTATACTTTTCAGATAGTCCACTGACCTTCCAGATCTTCCAAATTTCAATCGTCGATTTTCATCTTCAATATTTTCTGTTGTTCTGCTTTTGAAAGCTTTACAGTACTGATTCCCGATCCACCTTGATATGAACCAAAATTTTATCAGGGCTTCGTTCACTTGGTCATCCCTAAAGCCCTATCATCATTCGAATAGTTGCTGCAGTCGAATATCAAGCAAAATTTGATGAATATTTACTGTGAATGCTACGGTGACACAACGCATAAACTAATTTAATGGTATCTAAAAGCCAGCTGATTAACTCAACATAGTAAGATTCTTTATCATTGATTGCCAAACAGCTACACCTTGTTCTCAAATTAATCAAAATGGTTGAATTCTTTTCAAACTACTTTCATGTCTTTATATCCTCATCAATTTAACTAATCGTTATATAGGACTGTAAGAAAACCATATTTGTTTCTTTGTGCCCTTTTCGCTGGTACGAGCAATTAATATTTGAGCCCAGGTAGATATTCAAGACAAGTAAATATCTTCCCACTCGAAAGATAAGTGCAAGGTTTGCCCTGAGTTTCATTGATACTAATAACTTCGCCAGGTCGTAAAGCAGAGATTACTAAGCTTCTCTCGAAGACCATGACAATGTAATAAGTTCAATCCTCATTCGGCACCTTATTATGAGATTAAAAAAAGCTCTGTAAACATGACTTAGTAGAGGTAAAGGATAAAGGTGATATCATTACACTCTATTCTGAGATTGTAAAGTGGAAAATCAGCGGGAATTTAAAAAAAAGAACTCTAGGAAATGGTTTCAAAGCAATTTCATATTTCTATCGGCATGTTTTTAAGTAGTCGAGGTTAAAAGCACAATAAGATTAAACCAAAGCCGAATATTTTTATCCTTATCTTTCTGGTGCACGTATAATTAGGGAACGAGAAAAATTTTGATAAACAGGCAATGTTTTGCAAAATAATTTAAGCTATTATTCGTCCACCACTAAACCTATCAGGAATGTTCTGGGCGTTTCTCATTGTTGATCATATCAAAACAAGCTGTAATAGTTGGCCCCGTCAAGATCGAGCTATTTTTTTTTATGTCCAAGTTCCATTCTGCAGATTAAGGTGCCTTTTTCTGCATATTTATCAAACTTCTTTGTCGCATTTACGATAAAGCGTTTTCGGCTTACCTTGCACCAGTACGACACCAGAGTTAATGGTCAAGATGATATGAACAGAAGATATCGATAATGTCCGTACCTGGCTTATTGCTTGTGCAATTTTCTAAATAACATTTGATGAATTTTCTCAAGCATTTCTTACAATTTGTTGTCTTGCCAGCTAGTTTACGTTCTTCGCCATAAACGTCAAGATTCCTAAAAAATACTTTTTCCTCTGACGCAAGCAGGAAAACTTTCGATATTTTCAGAGCATATCTTAGAGAGCTTTTTAGCATTAGAAATACAGGAATGAATCAATTTCACAAATGTTTTTACTTACTGGACACCGGAAAATGAGTGTAATAACAAAATTGAACTTATTTGACTTTTTGATTTATCATGGAATAAAACATTTAACAAATACATCTGCTATTCACTTGCACGTACATTATAATCAGGGCACTAAAAATATAATTCAATGGGAAATCAGTCACTTTTTAAGTTTGATTGTTTGGGTTTTATGGCATATCAAACTTAATAGATGTTTAACGCAAAATCCATTTTTATACAAATAAACAGTTCTATTTCAAACAATTTAGTTTCGCATAAGTATTCAGTTTACTTGTCAAAAACATTTCTATTTCAGGCTATTCAGTTTAGTCAAACAGTTCTAATTCAAACAATTCAGTTTAGCATAAGTACATAGTTTAGTTCTATTTGACTCATAGATAGGACCCTATCAAGTGCTACCTCTCCAGGCCAGAGTGGACCTGGAAATATTAGTACTGAAGGTGTACCCGCATTCCCCAAAGCGCCAGCATTACTGGAACCTCACCATCAGATTGTTTAGTGTCATATCCAGGACACTAGTTGGGGGTCTTACCCCTCTACAGAGAAACAGTTGGTGTATTCTACAGCCCCAGCCGACAAGGCAACAGTTTTAAGAGTTCTTATAAACTCTGGATGGAGTGTGTGTGTGTGTTGGAGGGAGAGAGAGAGAGATAAAAAAATTTATAATGTAAAATGAATATTCCCATTTATGTAGTATTTAAAAATATTCTTTAATATCTCACTGCTCACATTTAGTTATTATTGTTGTAGTAGAGGTTCGTCAAAGAGAAGACGCAAAAATAAAAAAGGAAATAAAGTGGGGATAGGATTATGGAAGAAAAATACGAGTGACACTTGACTCTTCCAGTGGTGATTAGAAGATGAAGAGTATATACATATATATAATGAGATAAAATATCTAAAAATTGTAAAAAAGCAGTTATATAAAATATACAAAAATATAAAGAGAATCTCATTTACGAAAATGTTCAGATATATTTTACAACGCCAAGGTGGCTATAGTGAATAAATGACATTTCATGCTTTAAAAAATTCAGAATTTCTCATTTTTCAATTATATATATATATATATACAGTAGCGTCCAAAACTAAGGGACAAAATTTTAAAACCTAATATTCGTTAGAAATAACCACTGTGAAAAGCTGAAATTTTGACAACTGTTAGTCGTTATCATCCATAATAACATACTAAAATTTGAATCATTTGCAAAGGATAGAAAAAGAATTATAACAATTTATTTATTTATTTTCAAAATAGGATCGTCCAAAAGTAAGGAACAAAATTGAGAAAAACAATGTAAACAGTATGCTATATTCAAATTTTTTGATTTCCTCTAAAGAATAAGTCTTATTTAGTCATTTGTAAACGTTGCATCAGCTGGCACCATGGCGAAACGCCAAAAACTTGATTACTCTGTGAGACAAGCTATTGTGAAGCTACACAAGGAAAAGCACACCATTAGAGAGATTTCATAGAAAGTGAAACGTTCCAAGAGTGTTGTCGGCAGGGTTGTTAAGTCCTATAATGATACTGGAAAAATAGTTAGTGCTTTTAAAACCGGCAGACCCCGCAAAACTTCGGCAAGAGGGGATCGAATAATGCAGCGTATGTCATTAAAGGATCGTTTTAAGTCTTGCACAGAAATTAAAAGGGTTATGAATAGTACCTCATGTGTTAATGTGTCAAGACAGACTGTTTCTAGACGACTGCAAGAAATAGGGCTGTTTAATTGAACCCCAAGGAAGAAACTACTTGTTAGTTCGAAGAATAAGAAGAAGAGATTAGAGTTTGCAAACAGGTATGTAATTTGGACATATGAGAATTGGGCAAATGCCCTATGTCACAAGGCAAAGGTGGTAATGAGTTACCTTAGCGAGCAAGATTTGGAAATCATGGATTGGCCACCGCAAAGTCCTGACTTAAATCCAATAGAAAATCTTTGGAAGACCTTAGGAGTGAAAGTTATGGAAATAAATCCCACTAACACGGAGGATTTGTGGATGAAGCTTCAAGAAGAATGGTCTACAATTAGTATCGAGGATTGTCAAGAACTGATTCGTTCTTGTAGTCGAAGATGTGCTGCTGTCATAGAGAGCAAGGGCTCATTTACTAAATATTGTTTTGGGGCTGTTTACATTGTTTTTCTCAATTTTGTCCCTTACTTTTGGACGTTCTAAATTTGAAAATAAATAAATGTTATAATTCTTTTTCTATCCTTTGCAAATGATTCAAAATTTAGTATGTTAATATGGATGATAACGATTACCAGTTGTCAAAATTTCAGATTTTCACAGTTGTTATTTCTAACAAATATTAGGTTTTAAAATTTTGTCCCTTAGTTTTGGACGCTACTGTATATCCTCTTAAATAAGAAATAGATTTGTAGTGCTCTGAATTGTGAGGCATATCTTTCTTTGAAGGAGTATCTTCCGATCATAGAATTGTCACAGATACGTCCGAGCCAACGCAAGAATACGACGCAAACAACCAAAACCCCACACTATGACTGATCCTCGCTTAACAATGGCGATATTAGTAATAAATATACGATAACACAAAGAAACAAATTGCTGCTCTTCAGGAGATATCCGATACACTTACTCCGAATGTCGATTACGAGAACTTCGTCAACGCCCACATGGAAGCAGCAGCAGAATGCATACCAACCAAACTAAGAGCTAAACATAGAGTTCCATGGGAGATATAAGTAGTTTGGAAAAAATGAGACAACGTGAAAATCCCTGTGTAATTAAAGGAACACAACTAATGCCAACGTTCAGAAACTTAAGGCACGAAGAGACATAATGAACGCGTCCCCACCCCCAAAAAAAGCACAAAAAAAAAAAAACTAATAGAATACATTCAAGGCCTGATCAATAGAAATAGAAACTCGGTAGAAAATAGACAATCTAGAATAGTGTGGCAGATAGTAAATGAAGTGCGTAAAAGGAACATATTGAGGGTTAAACTAAAAGCTGCTGGCAAGAAGAATAATTACGTGTGGAAAAACATTTAAAGAAGCTGCTTGGAAACTCTCTTAAAGTCACAGATAAAGTTATCACAAAAATTAATTATAACCGATTAGATATCAAACTTGGACAGTTTACTCAAGAAAAACTCAACGTAGTACTAAGAAAAAAATAAAAACAGGAAAGCTGCTGTCTTGATGAAATACTTCCAGAGTTATGGAAGTTAAGGAAATTCGATAACTTACTGCTCCAATACTGCAAGACCGTACCAGAACTCAACAGAGAGATGGACAAAAGGCTGCCACACACCCCTTTCCCAAAAAGGTCATCTCTGAATCGCCAAGAACTACCGGGGCATAAAACCACTACTTCAATAGCGGCTGAAGTTTATAATACTCTGCCACTCAACCGCATCGAATCAGAAATTGAGAAAATTCTTAGAAATAATCAAAATGGATTTCGGAGAATACGATCCTCAACGTCACACATTCTGACAATCCGTCGAACCATAGGAGTTCGTGCAAAAAAAAAACAAAAAAACTCGGTGATACTCTTGTTTGTAGATTTCTCCAAGGTATTTGACTCCATATACAGAGGGAAGATGAAGCAAATACTACTGGTGTATGGTCTCCCCAAAGAAACTGTCACAGTCATAATAATACGAACCCCTTCTGCATAGTCTAGAGCAGGTAGCAGGAGGCATTGGCCTCCATGTGAATGCAGACAAAACGGAGAACGTGTTTTAATAAAAAAGGAGACATCTCTACTCTAAATGGTGGTTCTCTGAAATTAGTGGAAAAGTTCACGTACCTTGGTAGCAGCGTCTGATCTACTGGAAGTGACATCAATATGTGCCAAGCAAAGGCATGGACTGCTATCGAAAGGTCATTGATCATATGCAAGTCTGACCTATCCAATAGAATAAAACGCAATTTCTTCCAAGCAGCAGTTGTATCCATTCTACTGTGTGGATGTACCACATGGATGCTGACAACGCATATAGAAAAAAGCTATTAGGGAACTGCATAAGAATTCTACGAGCTATATTGAATAAATTCTGGAAGTTACACCGCACGATAAAGCAGCTGTACAGCCCCCTGCCTCCAATTTCTAAAACCATTCAAATAAGATGAACAAGATATGCGAGACACTGCTAGAGAAGCAAGGACGAATCCATAAGTGACCTTCTCCTATAGACCCCTGCACACGAACGCGCCAGTGTTGGCCGACCATCAAGAACTTACAACAGCTTTGTACAGACACAGGATATAGTCTAGAAGGTCAACTAGAAGCGATGGATGATAGGGACGAATGGCGAGAGAGAGTCAGGAAAATCCGTGTTATCAGCACGACTTGATGACGATGATATATATATATATATATATATAAAGAGAGAGAGAGGGGGTATAGCGTAGTCACTGGCGTTTAATGGCTGTCAGTTTCTTGCCTATGTTATCATCAGACCGAGAGCCATAGACGAAAAAATGAGTCAACAGGCGCCGTTTACTGAAACTATTCCGACTTAGATCTAAATATGCTCTATCACGAATATTGAGTACTTTTTATTTATGAATATAGCAACCAGAGTGTATTTGAGTGTGTATATGTTCATCCTCCTACGCGCGTTATATTTTAAAACTGGAAAAGTCTAAATAAAAAATAATTCTTGATGCACTTGGTATATCTTGATATAGACGAAGTGCATCATCCAAGTCAGAAAAACAGACATATTCCCAGCTTTTGGCTGCGATTCAGAAAATCATTCACAAATTTTTGTCGAAAACGCTAACTTTTAAGCCAAAGTTCTCAGGAAAAGCATGAATCTAATACTACATGACCCTCGTTTCGTCACCAGAAAAATCGATCATCTGTCACGAACATTTCCCAACAGTAAATCTGTTTTTTTAAGTGTGAGATTGATATAGCGCAAGCTTCTATCCTCATAATATATACAATCTTCCTCAAGTGTAGCCGGTTGGCCACTGTTTGTTAATAGCTAAATTCGTCTATGCATGTGATGTGTTAAAAAACAATCGAATTGGAAGATGTATTTACCAAGACTGAAAGGAACAATGAATGAAATATTTTCTTCAAAATGGTTTCCTGAAATATTAAACACTTGTTCCATTGAATTTTCCATTTGTCGAAACATCCCTCAAACTCCTTTTTTGATTTGGTATGAAGCTGCGTTGTACGTCCTTAATTTCCTCAAATCTTTTTATGAAGAAGAATTTTCAGCTCAGAAAATTAGAACAAGTCGCAAGGTCTAAGTCCGGTGAATGTGGAAGATGCTGCACTTGCAAAATCCAGTGTTTTGCCCAAAATCTTTCGTTCAAAAAGTAAACTATCTGGCTTAATTTCTTTCTTTTTTTCCAAATTGGTACTGACACGTCTAGACATCAGTCTAGACCTCTGAATATAATCACATAAATCATTATGCTATAAGCTGCTCAGCTGTGCATATTTTTACGAGCACAGCAGACTGCCTCTTATTGATTGCTGGCAAAAATACTTAATCAATGGTTAGAACTACGCGTAAAAATAATGTTTTGTAGCTGAAAACTTGCTCCACCTGACGTTGTATCTGTACTCGTTTCTGTAGAAACAAATAATTTGGTATGAGTTTTTGGACCATATCTCATACATCACACGATTTTATATACAATGCCTTTCTTGTTGTTTAAGGTAAATAATCAGGAAAAATATTTAGCAAAACACTTACTTTACTGTCCAATGTGAAAGAGCATTTTAGAACAGGCAAGGGCAACCGGAGAAGCTTTCTGATTTTCAGTAGGACAAGCCTAATTTTGTTATTATATCATATATGATAAATGATCATATACGGTTATATAATTTTTATTAAAATCTTGTTTCTTTCATTTCGTTCTCACCTATTGACTTCGGCTTGATTTAGATTTGGTTATCTTAAAAATGAGTTTTGGTGTACTTGGTACGAAATAGAATGTTGGTTTTCAGCTTTCTTTTAGTATTTTATCCCGATTTACGATGGTTAATATCTCATGAGGCCTGCTGCTTAAAAAATGTTTAAAATTGCCTGTTCTAGAAGGATGTGCTACAAGAGCTAAGGCTAGTACGCAGAATGATAGCGAGGGAAAGTTATGTTTGTTTGCTTTCTTTGTTTTATAACATATCAACCTCTATGGATTATTAAACACCAAAGCCATCTTTCATAGAAAAACTGCTGTGGTACAATTTAATGCATATTTGAGAGGATAATGAAGTTCATACCTTTCCCAAAAGTGTTAATCCGAGGGTGAACGCAATAGCGTGATTGGTATTCGAATCTGCTTACAACGATCTCACCATTAAGCACGTTTGACACTAAGCTACGGGGAATTCTCTTTGTGGTGACAAATGAAACGGTTTACCCAATATGCAAATGCGGCAAACTGTCACAAAAAAGAATGCACGATTAGGCACCACAGGGCAGGAAAGGTGATCTACTTAGGATGGTGAAAAAGATTAAAATTCGTCCCAACTGACAAATGGTCAATACCCAAATCAAAATCTGCCCTAGAAAAGGAAACCTATAATATTCTCAGGGACTTAAAGATACAAACCAAAAGACCAGACTTGGCATTAATTAACTGGAAAAAAAATAGAAATCTAGTGGTTTTAGCCATTCCAGTGGACCCCGAATGAAAACCAAAAGATAAACAAATATTGGATCTTGACAGATGAAAAGGGTAAGGAACATGATGGTGGCTGTGATACTAATCATAGTCGAGAAAAGAGATTGGGAACAGTAGACATAAGAGGAAGAATCGAGACTATCAAAACAACAACACTGAAGATGAGCTAGAATACTTAAATGAGTCCTGGAGAACTGAGGAGACATGCTGTCACTCAAACGAAAAAAAAAAAAAAACACCTGTTAAAACTGGTGTGTTAGGATCCCACCGGTGGGTCAAATTAATTAGTTTGAAAATTGTTTATATGAGAGAGAATTATTGTCATTTAGCTGTGTGAATTGTATTAAGAAAGGTTTCTTGAATCTATGACTGTTCATCAAGGATTATTATCCATATTAATTATTTGAAACCATATACCTGTGTGCAAACAAATTGTTATTACTAAATAGAAGAGGTTTCTTAAAACTATATGATTTTATATAAATTAGTATTAGATATGCATGCTTCAAGCTATAAAACTGTGCGAAATTATTTGTATTAGATTGAAATTCCTAATATTATAACACTATGCAAAGAGACTCTGAAAAAAAACTTCCAAAATAAACTAATATAAACTTAGATTATATGCAATTGGGCATAAAATAACTCCACACCATGTGTAATGTCATTAAAATCAATGCACTATAATCTAATTTGCGTATGTAATGGTTGACCGTGTGGTATCTCCTAAAGCAATTCGGGTTGGTTAGTTGTTGGTTGTTTGGGTTTATGGCATATCAATCTTTGTAGGTTATTTAATCCAAAACCCATTTTAAACAAATAGTCGATTCTATTTCAAACAATTCAGTTTAGCATGAGTACACAAATTAATTGTCAAAAACATTTCTATCTCAAGCAATTCAGTTTATTCAAACAGTTCGAATCCTGCCAATTCAGTTGAATATAAGTACAGATTTTGTTTACACACTGTTAAATGTTAAAACAGTTCTATATTAAACAATTCAGTTTAGCGTAAGTACAGTTTCAATGTCAAAAACAGTTACATTTCAAACAATTCAGTTTAGCATAAGTACGCAGTTTAAATATAAGAACACAGTTTAATTGTCTCAAACATTTCTATTTCAAGCTATTCAGTATGATCAAACTTCTAATTCAAACAATTAAGTTCGGTACAAGTATGCGGTTCAGTTTTATTTAACCCATAGATTGGGCCCTATCAGGTGCTACCATTCTGGGCAAGAGTAGACCTAGGAGCAATGACCATGAAGAGAGGGGGCTTCGCATTCCCCAAAGCCCCAGTGTTACTGGAATCTCACCATCAGATTGTTTAGTAGGCCACTCGTTGGGAAGTTACCACTCTGTAGAGGTGCAGTCGGTGTATTCTACAGCCCCAGCCGACAGGACAATACACAGAGGTAATGTCAAAACAGTTTTATTTCAGATAATTCAGTATAGCATAAGTACACAGTTTAGAGGTCAAAACAGTTCTATTTCGAGCAATTCAGTTAAGCATAAGTACGCAGTTTAAATTTCAAAACAGTTCTATTTTAAACAATTCAGTTTAGCAGAAATACGCAGATTAAATGCAAAAAAACAGTTAACTCAAGAAATAACGGTTTACTTCTATTTGACCCATAGATAGGACCCTTTTCAGATGTACCACTCCGGGTCAGAGCGGACCTGGGAGCGATGGTTATGAAGAGGTACACTGCATTCCCTAAAGTTCCAACTTTACTCGATCCTCACCATCAGATTGCTTAGTGTCATATATCAGGACACTCGTTGGGGGTGGGGGTCTTACCCCTCTGCAGAGGTGCAGTCGGTGTATTCTACAGCCCCAGCCGACTGGGCAAACAATTCGGGAGACACATGAAAAAAATTGTTCTTTTTCATCCTTACACTCTCGATACCTATACTTTATTAGCTTCCTACTTGGATGTAACAAGCAATACAGCACAAAATACTGTTAGCTTTGGATTTGGCATGTGTAAACAAGTAATGTTTCTTAATGCTATCTTCTATATCTCAAAAACTTTCGAGGTTTTCTTCTTTTCGTCGAATTCGAATGAGTTTGAACAGGCAGAAAGTTTTTCAGCAACCTTTCTTCTGAATTTTTAGGTTTCAATATTTGAATTTGACTATAGTTTCACGTGGCACGACGCAACAACTTTGACTATCGTTGCATATGGCAGTAAAGGACATTTGGAAAAGCCAACGATAAATACCATAAAAGAACAAGATATATACTATAGACTCAATAGCATGAACATACCCAAACAAATTAATACTTCGATAAAATCTATAGTGAGATATTCGAGGCCCTTCTTAAACTGGACTAAGAAAGAACTGAGAAATATCGATAAAAAAAAAAATTGAGAAGTGAAAGTTATGTCAACTTTGAAAATTGCGTTGATTCTAATATCTATATATTTGAGAATTACACAAGGCAGAGTAATGAAAAATAAATTACAAGTGTCAACGGGTTGTGCAGATATGACAGAAAAACAAATCAAAGTAATGGAAACTCCAAAACGAGATACCAAAAATAGAAAAAAAAAACACTTCAGGGATATTTAATGTAGTAAAACTCAATAAACTAGACCAAAGAAATTTGATGAGAAATACCCAATCTCTGTATTAATAGTGGCGCAGAATCTATATATTTCTAACGTTCTCATTATGCTTGAATGTAACCGTAATTAAGAGATAACGACACATCATAGCGAGATTTTTATCATAATACACTTTATGTTCTCTGAGAGAATAAAACAATTTCTAGCCTGATTTGTGACTGAATAATAACTTTGACGGATGATCGTTCGTGCTTAACGTTATTTTTTATCAACCAAATTTTCTTCGATTTAATGGAGATAAATATGAGATGTTATTTAAAATCCTTCGCTTCTTCCCAAGTAGAAGCATCAATATCCATATCGACTACTGTTCCAACGACTTAACGAGAAGTCTAGTGATTATATAAGAATAGATAATGATAAGCTTAAAAAAGCAAACATAGAATGCCGAGATAAAGTTTAGAATCTTAATTAAATAAGTAAATGCAGAAAATTAATTAAGGATGACAAAATGCCTTGATTTGATGACAAAAGTAATCCAGTGGAAGCTGTTTCAAATATTTAGATTTGACCAACAAAACAAATAGTATATTCCTAAACCAGAATATATATAAAACAATAAAACCATGAAATTATCAGGGATTTCAAATTCAAACGACTCACCCAATCTTGGCCAGTGATCCAGATTTTCAACAAAAGGCAAATGTAATATAATGGCCGAGGGATTTCGTTTTATGCCTTTGGGTTTAGTTCGGCTAAGAACCTTTCGGCTCAGTGCATGGGTTACTTAGGTGCAACATTAACGCATGTGTTCATGCGCGCGGGCGGAGCGGACGTGTCACTCAGAGATGTCACAATAGCCCAGATGGGAAACTGGGCTACAGAGTGCGGGTAACGGGAAGCGCGCGGAGGATTTGTGGGATTTTGAAAAAGTCAGTGAGTGGAGTTGAGTTCTGCTTCGGGAAAAGACGGTTGGCTTTCGCTTGCTCGCCGAAGCCAGGCCAGTGGCCTTTATGGCGGGTGCCACACGTGTTGTGGGGGCAGATGAAAAAGCCAGAATAGAAAGAATGTGTATCTCTCTCCTTATGTCGAAGAACCTTTAAACTTAAAGGTAATAAAAAGTTTCGTACCTGAACTAAGAAGTCGTAAGTGTTTTTCGTGTTTCGAGATTCCTCTGTTCTATGTCATATATGTTATGAACATTCTATGTACATTTCATACATATCCGTATAATGGGTATAGTACACAAATATTTCGGTAAATTTTCCTATTCAAACTAGGCACAAAGTAAAAGTGAAACTGAAATAAAGCAAAAAAACATCTTTTAAAAAATATCTCAGTTTTTGAAAGTTAAAGTTGTTCCCATCATTTTTTACGTAATTAGAATATTCCCAAAGTCTTTCGCAAAGGAGTTAAAGCTCCAAGGAATAGTTAAAACTTTTTTAACGGAAGATTTACTGAGAGAAACTAAAACAGCGCTTGGGTTACTAGAATATTGAGGGGACTTGCTGTGATTTGATCGGCAGCGAAATCTCCCCCTCTTTCGACTGATGAGAAAACACAAGTATTTCAAATAATAATGTGATATAGAGCCTCATGCTAAAGTTAAGGCTGAAATATAAACCAGGCTTTCTTTATGTTTAATATACTTTTTGAAATTTACAAAATTTTGCTTTGTTTGGTTCACAGGCTTTAGACTGTAATAAGATTTGCCTTGCTTACGGTAAAGTGTTGTTACAGGGTGATTATTCACTTAAGTACTAACGGTGGAGAATAAAATACGTTATTGAATTCCTTGCCGGGGGCTAAGACCCCTACCATAGAGGAATGTTCTGAGCATGGCAGTAAACTGCATCTGCTGATGAAGTTCATATTATCAAATAATAGTTACTTTAACCCATATAATTGTGTATAAACTATTAGTATTAGAAAGGAATACTTGAAACATTAACTGCGTACAAACAAATTTTATACAAATAAAAAAAGGGCTATTTTTAAAGATGAAGTGGAACATAAAATGTTGTTACGATTACAATATAGCATTTACAAATAAATCAACATTCAGTACTAACTAACCCATAAGAGTTGATGTGCCGTTCAACAACTATACAGATCAGACTTATTGCTACTTATCTAGGGTGATTTGACAGGAATTCATGTTTTAAGCGTGACTTTACCATAAGTATAATTTTATAAGATTAGCTTAGTTTGGCGCAAGGCAAAACGAATAGGTCACCCAGTGAGAAACGATCTCAGGTTAAATACATTTTTACTTCACCTTATATATTTTAAATTGTTCTTGTGTGTTTGTTTGCTAGTCTATCAACAAATGTTCATTTAAGCGTATATGTTTGGCCTTACTGTATTGTGCATATTTGAGTGGATAACTACATTTGCTTACTCGTCTGTTTGTGGTCTGATTAGCAAGCACAGACGAAGTCTTCATCTACTCATAGGAAAACTAGCCTAGCGCACTATGTCCGAGCAAGTGAACTGTTGTCGCCAATATTTGCTGGACCCGGGAAGCTAAATTATCACTTAGGAGTTTAATGAAGAACCAAGCTGGCTGGAAAACCTATTTTCTACAATGTTAATGACTGAAGACGGAAACATTAAAAAAGTACAAGTAAACAAGAAAATTTAAAAAATGATTGATAGAAGAAGAAAAAATAAAGAAAATACGTTTGATCTTAAAACAAATAGATAAAATTGGCAGCTGAGAAAATGAAATTGAGTAGTTAATTAAGAAAATGTGGTACAGCAGGTCTCGAATCTCCCTCTTTTTTTTTCCCAAATACACTCTCACATACACACTGTGTATATATAAGATGGTGCGATAGGTATTTAAGAACACACCTTTAACTGGTCAAAAAGTGGTATACAACCTAAATCAATGTTATGTAGTACGTGCTAAATTTTAACAATTTCCTTTTTCTTTCTGTTATATCGAGCACATTTGAGAGCTTCTAATTTGACACGATAAAGAAAAAAAAACACGGCGTGCTCTTGACACAAGTCGACAAACACAGTGAGTCGGAGAGTGCCAGATCCCAAAATGTGGATTGTTACGTTCATGCTCAAGGTCAGGAACGAATTATAGGGAATCATGTTATTCATAGCCAAGTGAAAGAAATATTCTGAACTGTCACAGACGTTCTCAGCATATCAATGAACAGCTAAAAGGTTGCAGAGTCCGCGGTCAAACATGTACTGAATATGTTTAACTCAAGACGTTAAGTTTCTTCAACAGCAGGATGAATATATGTAATAAAAGCTACATTTCCTAAGGTCTTGGTCATTCTCGAATTAGACAAAAGACTTTTCTACGACCCCTCATAAAAGTTGGCGACCATAGTCGAGGGTGACCCAAAGGCTACCTTTTCGATAGCTACTACACCAAGGTGTAGGGGAGGACGCTACTCATTTCCCCGGATTGCGCCACTTTACCCTTGATCCTTACCTTATAATGCTGAGGGTTAAGCAAGGAGGGATCAAGTACCATTTTATGAATCTTTGGTATGACTCGACCTGAGATTGAACCCAGGTTTCCCGAGCCATTGACGAACACTCTAACCATTTACCAATAAGGATATAATAGATAAAATAAGTACGAAATAGACAAACTTTCATTATTTTATGATAATCGTGAAACTTACTGTTGTAATTAGTGTGTATACACACACACATACACAAATCATTCAATTAATAAAGTGAATTCTGCCAAAGGTGTTGGCAATAGGAAACACTTTTTACAGATGCTCTTTTTTCAAGGAAATCAATAGTGATAGGATATATATATATATAGCAGTTAAAGGTGTAAATGATTGAATAAAAGTCTGATCTTATGAATAAATTAATTCGATTTCTTTAAATTTAGTGAAAGGTTTGCAGGAAAACAAAGTCCTTTTTGTAAAAAAATGATAATATTAGTCTGAGCGTAAATATTTGCCAATATTTACGTCATAAAGAAAAAAAGTGATGATACGTTCAATCTAGTAGTTAATGTGGTTTAAGTCTGAGTTGATCAATTTTATGTATGTAATAGATCTTTTGTGTATCACTATGTAGAGAGAAAAATTATTTTACGCCGGATAAAACCTTTTAGTATATACTTTAAAGTATATGCTAAAAGTTTTTATCCGTTGGGGACAGATAGAAAATAAGGACAAATATTTTAACGCGATAAAAATGTAAACAAATTCGTTCCATTTTTTAAAAAATTAAATGATCTTGAAATCAAATGCCTCCTTGAAAATAAAGAATGCTAAATTTTCACTCAAAAGAAATTAGCCAAAAAGTTGAGTTTAAATGGAATAAAGTCATACCTATAAAAGAGAATATTTATTTCTTCGGTATTTATAAGATAAGATAAGCCCGAAATTAGATAAACAAAGTTGATGATTGATCTATAAATCTAATTGGTTGAAAATTTTCTTTTTAAACATTCTAAGCAAGAAAAAGATTAAAACTAATTTGGGTTTTGATCGTTCAAATTTTTCGCGGCAAATATTTTCGTCTGCTAAGTATCTCAAGAAATTTTTAAACTAGCGAGTAACCGCTGATTGGTCGATGAATGCAAAAATACTGATACAAAAATTGCACATTCTCGAACCTATTTTTTGCACAAAAATTAACTTCTTTTTCAGTATGGGAATCAGTTGACTATATATTAGTAAAGCCTCCAACACGAAAATAACGGGGGGGGGGTGTCCTCGTGGCGCAATGGTTAAAGCGATGGACTGCAGAATCGTAGTAAGCCAGTCCGATCTCCAGTCGCGCTACTACGTTCACTTTCGAGCAAATACTCTTGGGAAAGGTATGAACCCCCTTATCCTCCCAGCTATGGGTTAAATAGCACCACTACTGTTCGTCTAGGAGAATAACTTTGGCATTAAATAACCTACAAAGGTTGATATGCCATTAAACAAAAGAAACCAAACCAAACGAAAATAACTAATACAAACTACAGAATAACACAGTAAAATAGAAAAAAAATCTTTCTACAAAACATTATCTTTCCAAAGAGTCAACACCATAAATACGTATCTTTATTTTCAGAGTGCCCGCGCACGTGATTGAAATAAGGTTGATTCGGCACTTTTCTCACATTTCTATCAGATGGTGATGCACTTCACATAAAACTTCATTTAACGGTCTTCTAGAGTTTTACACCTGCCCTACAATAATATAATTGAGCTCTTTTTATGTAAAATATGTTAATTAAATTTCTTTTATCATTCTGATCATATATATATATATATATATCACTGCGAGTGAGTACAATTCTATATGAGTATCTCGTAATTCGGGCCTTGTGCCATAGCTAAGATATGCTTAGTAACCAACTATATATATTCACGAAGCTTAGTTTAGACAGTAAACCACAATTATGGAGTACCCACAGGAGGAAAAAAACTCCTTATTTTATATTTATGATCTACTGCAACACTACGATCCATTTAAGTTGCCTCAAAACTTTATAAATCTTAGCTTATCTCGACACTGGGACTCAAAAGCCAATCATTCCCTTGGGTATCGAAGGAACTAAAATAGCAAAATGGTGGATGAAGAAAATATCTCGGTCAAGCTGTAACATTTTTTACCGGGTCTCTAACGAAACATGAGATCTTGCTTATATCCTGAAAGAATATAAAGTATCTGTTAAGTCACTCTGGACACTTTCTGTTGATTGCTAACTTCAATCTGGTTTTCTTCCGAGCACTACTTACTTTAAACGAACGTTTGGGGATGACTATTTTCACATCGCATTATTTTAACGAAGATCCGGTATTTCGTTCAGCTAATAGGGATTAGTAAGGTTTGACTCATAATGATTCAGTTTCAATTTTGTGTCAACTCACTCGCTTTTGTCATTTAGTCTGTTACAAAATAAAATGAAACATTTCGTTGTTTAGATGACAAATTACAGATTGAAATTGGTTTGAGTAGGTTTTTTTCCTTCGCTAACTTATGTGGAAGCCATACATTAGAGCAACTGACTGATTCAAATGATTTTGATCGTTTGATCTGGAATTTATAAATATATTATCTATCTCCTGCGTCCTATAATGTTGAATTACACTGGTCAACATGATTTTTGCTGCCATGAAAAAAACACGTTCTTTAGCTTATTTGATGGTGCTGATTCCGAAAACTTTCATGCTTAGCTACCGTTTTTTCTGTACTAAAACAGACTATTGCTCTTTTTAGCAAAAAAGATCAATTTACGATATTGGCTGATTGCATAATTTATTTAATAAAGGTCGTAGAAACTAATCAATTTTCAAGTAGGTCGAGCAATTTTTGTCAGTTACCTGAAATCAAATATTTTTCCGAGAAAAAATTATTTAAAATAGAAGTACCGGAGTTTTCTAATTTATCGCCAAAATTCAAATTAACAGATAAACTATGAGTAATACACTTTAGCAAAACTGATAATTAATGTGACATAAAAAAATGAAAGCCTAAAATCTTCTGTTTGGTATTCATGAATTTATCCCATCACTTTGGTCCATTCACAGTGGAAGGAAACAAGCACATTGAGAGCTTTTATTTTCACAGTTGGAAATAACTCCAAATAAAAGACATCTCAATTGAATGCACCTATTCCATTGTAAATTATGAACATCATGAAAATTGTTTCACAATAACATCAGGAAACTCATTAAAGATGATGAATTTGTTAATTCAATGAATGGCTTAGAATTACGCGCATGGAAATCGTTTGTTGACGTGGTGAAAAACTTCTTAGGCGAAAACTACAATTTAGTGGAAAAGCTGTTGAAAAGTCTACAGGATATAGACGCTAATTTGAATATTAAGTTCCATTTTTTTCCGGATAATTGCGGTGATGAGCAGGGAGAACGATTCCACCAGGATATCAAAACAATGGAAGAGTGCTACCAGGGACAGTGGGACAAACAAATGATGGCTGACTACAACTGGAGTATCAGAAGGTAGTTAAATAACATTGAACTTAACAGGCATTCAAGGAAAAGAAAATGTTTACCACAGTTCTTATGTTCACGAAGGTTATATTTCTGCGGTTAGTTTATTAAATTATTTGATGAAAATACTTGTTGTCATGGTAAATTCAATCATGGTATTTTTTTTTAAACTTGGGGTCTGATTCTAAGCGCAAAAATAGTATTTCTTAATAAGTAAGTTGGCGACCATAGTCGAGGGTAACCCGAAGGCTCCCTTTTCGATAGCTACTACACCAAGATGTAGGAGAGGGCGCTACTCCTTCCCTGGATGGCTCTACTTTACCCTTGATCCGCACCTTATAATGCTGAGTGTTAAGCAAGGAGGCATCAAGTACCATTTTTTGAGTCTTTGGTATGACTCGACCTGGGATTGAACCCAGGTCTCCCGGGCCATTGGCGAACACTCTAACCGCTAGGCCAGCAGACCAAAAGTGAGAGGTTTCTATGATTTTACTTTGTAAATTATTGCCATCGGTCAATATCATATATACAGAAAACAAATGAAAAAAAAATTTTTTTTTTACAAAAATAAGGCATTTCTGTACAACAAAAACGGTAGCTAACCAAGAAAAAGTTGGGAAATTTTCAGATTCAGCGCCATTGAATTAGCTGAAAAGATGTTTGGTGGCTCGACACCATTTCAAAAAAATTTTTTTTTCGAATAGTGTTATCCAAAACTAATACTTTGTTTTGTTTGCTCACGTCCTCAAGTGGTCGACTCGAATATGCGGCATTTCTCATGAAAAAAGTATCCAGTACTCAATATCGTCAACATTTGACAGATTTGATATTTCACGGTGCCTTCTTCATAAAGTGTTCATTTTTTTTTTTGTCTTGCTTCTATTTTTAACTCTAAAATAAAAACCATACAATGAAAATGTTTATTTTCTTGTATCTTAAATGTAAGAATGAACTGATGAAAATACACAAATTTTAACATTTTTCCTGAATGCTGATACAACAATTCTCATATATAAAAAAACAAAAGTGAGCTTTTTGAATCGTTATTTAAAGCTAAACGCTCCTAATGACATTGATGAACCAAAGCAAACTATTCGGGTTACCCAATAATAATTTTTATGGGAATCAAGCAATAGACAGGACCATAAACTCGACGGATGAATATTACATTTTTCTTTCACTGTCAAACTGACAGAAGGTCCGTTAACCTATTGTTGTTACTTTTGTGTAATATTTTCTCGTTCATAATATCATCTGACTTAAACACGTGAACTTTTTGACATTGAAAGCAATATACTTTCCCCTGTTATTAAGCAAACTGTGTACACATTTAGTCATATATAAATATGACATAGCGATTTAATGAAAGTTTAGTTGTTATTAGAAGAAAGGATGAAAATGTGCTAGAAATAGATCAAGAGGAAAGTGAAGAAAAGAAAGAAGCGGAAGAAAGGAAATTAGAAATGTAATAAAGAAATAAACATTCTAATCTTCCTTTCTCTTTTCATGTGAATCAGAAAATGAAAAGATAAAACATACTTGGGTCATTTGTAAGTTTTCACTTTTTTAATAAAACTAATAGACCACGACGTATTTTTTTACCACAAAAACAGACTATGGCGAAGTAAGTGAAAAAGTTCATTATCTTAAGTCATCACGTGACAGTATCAGAAGACACTTTGATCATTCGGTGATCAATATATATATGTATATATATATTGATCTTATATGTGTTAGGACTATAAACTTTTATCAAATGTAAATCAGAATATGTTTATAGCAGTTGCTTTTTCTCTCAAGCAAATCGTTCAATGATTCAATATTTTTCATTTAGTTCAAAGATTTTCTGTACAAAATCAAAAAAATAAAAATTTATCAAAATAATCACTTGCTATCGTATAATCGCCATTAGAACGCCGATGAGCTATGTAATATTAATAATTTTTTAGTCTTTCAAAGTATGTCCACACATATGCAAGCGTATATACATGCGAGATCTGACTGTGCACATTTTCCATATGCAGATGTGTGTGCATTATTTTATGCGGTTGCGTATTTGCTTTTAATTATTGTAATGTAATCTATGCAATAATACTGTGTATAAAGTGACTACTATACGCGTTTGTGTGTATGACTGCATGTCGATGTCTGTAAAATAGTGTGTGAACGGCAATTGCGAAACTGATGACTATTAAAAGTAGCGTCGTCCACTGACTAGAAGCAATTAAATTCAAGCGAAATAAACATCTTATCTCATCAATCTCAAACGTCTATGCACAGCGTTTTAGACGAAGTGCTTGTTCCTGTTGTTGTTTCCGAGTCACCCAATTTCTACTTTCACTATCGTTTTTCTTTCTACTTTGATTTTCGCTTTTCTTTCTGATTTTAATTTGTTTCTTTTTCTTCTACTTTGAGTTTCAGATCACTACCACAAGGATTTGGTACACATAATGGCAATAATTTCATCATTTGTTTGTCGCGTAAACACTTGCCCAACTTTTCTTGCTACATTGAGGATTTTAAAAATAAGTCAACGTACTGATCAGCATTTGCTTTTATACAAACATATATCATAATCGCAAATAAGCGTGTCTTCGCGAGTAATAATGTTTTAACAAACATGTTTTCGCTCGGCATTTTCTTGTCTTTCTTTATGAAGAAGTTTATAGATATTTTAATCGATTATTATCCATGATTTGAAAGAAGTTTGAGTTAATATATACAATAAGCGCTATCCTGCGCAAGTTTTTTCTGAAATTCGCACTCATATACACAGTGTATGTATATATATATATATACTTTTTATATAAAAATAGAAATTAAAAAAAATCACTTCTTTGGTGTCATTATAGATTTATTTCTAATCTTCAGGACCATCATCAGATATTGCACCAAAGAAATTTTTTATTTGGGTGTTCTTCCGGAGAGAATGGGATTTGAAAATCTTTTTTTAATTAAGATTATTTTTTAATCATAATTCTTAGTATAATTTAGATTGATATATTGATGAGATTAAATAGATATAACTAGCAATTATTAGTTGATTTATATATTTTTCATTCTATATTGGAATATTGATCCATAATTTTTAAAAATAGATTAAACAATAAATAATTTAAAACATATTTTTCTAATAAAGTATACAATTAAATTTAAAGAATAAAGTACAAATATGTTTTTACAAAGGGATAATAAAATAAAAGATTTAAAAAATGTATACAATTGGTAAAAAGATTAATATAGCTTTATAAAAAGAAGGAAATGGTCTTATACCACACCATTTTTATTACACCGGTTTTTTTTAAACAAAAATTTTTAAAAGCTAGGAATTATTTGTTACATTAATAACATATCTATTACATATTAATTCTTTGCTTATTACAATTAACTTGGCATTCATTGTTAATTTCTTCCTAATATAAAAAAAAATTACCTTAATTTCAATAATCAGAAATAGACTTTTGTAAATTAATATCAGCATTGAATTATTATTTCCTGATAACACGAATTATTTTATTTAAGAGTTTCAACTATTAAATTATTTTATTTAAGAGTTTCAACGGAAGCATGAATGCATATTTTATCCATAATTTTAAATAAATCACATGCCACTATCTAATTTTTCCGGAATTATGCTTTTTAATTTTCAGATGCATTTAAATTTGGGGTAACAGTGTTTTTTTTAAGGAAGGTATAAACGTATAAATAAAAAAAAATAATAGATATAATATCTCTACCGTAAAAAAATTTCTTTTGATTAAAAAAAAATTATATATATATATATATATATAAAACACCCCATGTGACACCACCTTTACAACGTTAAAAGAAACTGAACCACCAACATCGTGTTCATTCATAAAAAAAAGTCTCTGACGAAGAAGTTTTACTTTGAAATTAGACTCAAATAATTATTATTTCGCATTGCAATAGCCCTCCAAATTAATTCAATACATTAATTGTTTTTTCTAATCCCATTTTCTCCGGAAACAATATATGAACACCCAAATAAAGATTTTCTTTCGTGCGACATCTCATGATGGTCATCACGACTAGAAATAAATTTATGATGACACCAAAGTGAATTTTTTTTAAGATAAAAAGAACTTTTTAGCGCTGCACGTTGCGTTTTCGATGTATTCTTAATCCCAATTAATTAGCCGTGGACACTGAGCACTCAAATTGGATATTCCTATCCCTTGGATTTTCTCCTCGGATTATATATATATAGGGTCAAGTTATATTTCAATTCTTTAAAACCAAGTTTTAACTTTGCATTTCAGCTTTCAATGTTTTATATACTGTAAAACCCGAACTGGTTTTCAAATTTTCATTCAAGCAATACGTGATTGAGAGATGCTCATCAGGCCTCGATCAAGACATTTTAGTGCAATGCAATCCGTACAAAAGTCCTCGAGAATTAGCACTTGACCTGAACACATCCCAATCCACTATCTGTCGCCAATTGAAAAAGATCAAAAAAAGGAGCAAGCTGGGTGTTAGAGTTCCTCTTGCTCTTAGTGAAAAAAATAAGGAAGATCGCATATCCAGAGTGACAGATCTTCTTTCGAAACAGAGAAATAACTAGGTTCTTAATAATATTATTTCAGGTGATGAAAAATGAATCTTTTATGATAATATCCAACGCAAAAAACAGTGGATTGACAGAAGTGAATCTCTGCAACCTATCTTAAAGGCGGATCTTCATGCTGTGTGTATGATAGGTTCCCCACGGTATTATTAATTTTCAGTTTTTAATCCACAGTCAGACTCTGAATGCAGACTTATATACTCTACAGCTGCAACGTTTGTATGAAAATCGTACAGCACTGATCAAAAAAAGAAACGTCGTGCTTCCCCATGATAATACAAGGCCACATTCAGCCAGAATTTTGCGGGTAAAATATTGAATATAAAGTGAAGTTGGCGACCGTAGTCAAGGGGGACCAGAAGTCTCCCTTTTCAATAGCTACTACACAGAGGTGTACGGGAGGGCGCTACTCCTTTCCCTGGATTACTCTACTTTACCCTTGATACGTACCTTATATTGCTGAATGTTAAGCAAGGAGGTATCAAGTACTATTTTTTAGTCTTTGGTATGACTCGACCTGGAATTGAACCCAGATCTCCCGGACCATTGACGAACACTCTACCCACTAGGCCAATGAGCCTATTGAATATAGGTTGATCTATTTTACCCGATCCACCGTATTTGCTCCAAGTGATCATCTTTTTCATTCTCTACAAAATGCTCTGAATGACAAAAATATTTCTCAAGAAGATCAGGCGAAAAAGTTTGTGAAAACTCGTTGAGCCTGAAACCTGTTGAATTTTACTTGAGAGGAATCAACAAGCTTCCTGATGAATAACAACAGGTGATTTAAAATAGTGGTGAATCGTTTTATAACCCCAGAGATTCTGACAATCCTTCGAATGATCTAAACAAGTACGAGCTGAGAACCTTGAAGCGACACCACTGTTTGAAGATTTATCCAATGCAATCGATTCCATACACAAAGGAAAGATAAAACAACACACCACGAAAAAGAAACTGTACGGCTGTCTACATTCCATCTCAAAAACCATCCAAGTATGACTAACTAGACATGTCGAGCACTGCTTGAAAAGCAAGGACGGACTCATAAGCGACGTTTTCTTATGGACGTCTACAGATAGACGTGCCAACAAAGACTTCCGTCAGCTTCAAGTGGAGACAGGATGCCGCTTAGAGGACCAGCCACGAGGAATGGATGATAGGAATTGATGATGAGGTGGTATTAAGAAACTCCGTGCTTTCAACGCACCTTGATGAGATTAGTAACTGAAATTAGTTAATTGTTATATTATTCGCGAATCATTTTACTCAAACCGAAATTATTACTCAAATTAATATACGCTGTGCCTTCAATAAGTTTCCAGACTTTTTTGTACAGTCATTTAAAATTGTCGTAGACTCTTGACAATTCACTATGTTATTGCTATACATCTTATGAGATGACTGACCAACTTTTATGATTTCAGCTTCAAATGAACAGCTACACTAGGAATTGGAATACACCCTACGAAAGCCTGATTGTCACAGCTGGTGAATTTCAAAAATGCAATCTGGACGTGAGGACACTGTAGAAGAACAATATGCAATAAAATTGTGTTTTAAACTTGGAAAAAATGCCACAGAAACGTATGGAATGCTTCAGACTGCTTGTGGAGCATCTTGCATGAATCGAGCATCAGTTTTTGAGGGACATAAGAGATTTAAGGAAGGCAGGGAGTCTTTGGGGGATGATGAGAGGTGTGGGAGGAGTAAGGAAGTCAATACACTAGAGTTGATTGGCCAAAGCGTTAGGGTTACTATGTTGAGGTTTTAAGGGAGTTCAGGAAGAGATTCCTTGGGAAGAGGCCAACACTCTTCAAATCGGGTCAGTGGCATTTCCACCAGGATAATACACCAGTCCACAACTCCATCCTTGTCACAGACTATTTGACCAAGATGGGCATCAAGACAGTTCCTCAGCTTCCCTGTAGTCCAGACCTTGCTCCCTGTGACTTTGGGTTATTCCCTAAACTTCCAGAAGTTGTTGAACCGGTACAACAAGTGCATTGCAGCCGGAGGAGATTACTTCGAAGGGGACTAGAGTTTCATGTGTGTACTATCAATAAAAGTTCCCATACTAAAAAAGTCTGGAATCTTATTTAATGATCCTCGTACTCTATATACATATACACACCCTATATATTATACACACACACACATATATGCACTGAAAAAAAAATATATATATACACACACACACACATATATATATATATATATATATATATACACGTATGTGTACATACAAATACAATTATATATACACACACACTATATAAAAACATACACATATATTCATGGTTTGGCTTAATGAGGCGAATGTTAAGAAGGACCGGGTCCAAGCCGACTGCAAAGTGTTTCTTACTGATAAGGCTGATGCAGGCATGATCACAGCAGCCGAAACTGACGGTCTGGTTAGGGCTTCATGGCATAGTATTAAGGTTCATCCTGTGCATTTTCTCCTCTAGAGTGGCCCTGGGGGTGTTTTCAAAAGAGGAGACAATATGGTTGGTGGTGAGACGCTAAGCGTCACAGTTCTCCGCCAGGGCGGACTATTGGCGATGGTCAATGAGACAGACACCAAATGATTTTTTCATGAAGTCATTCAATCGCTTTTACGGTGCCCCTCTGTCGCTATGTTCAACGGAAAGATCACCACACAGTTCAATTTTGAGCAGGCGATGATTCCCCATCCTATAAACGTGTCCATCCTATATACGCTGAGAAGTTACTATTGCGTCCAACTTAGCCATACTGTGCGGTGAACTCTCCGCTTTAAGGACTTCAATATTAGAGACAAAGTTACTCCAGTGGATGTTAAGGATGGTGTGGAGGTAGCACTGATGGAACTGTTCGAGTCGTCGTAATTGGTGTCGATAAGTGATCCACGACTCAGTACTATACAGTAGGGCGGCAAGGACGATGGCTCTATTCACGCTGATTTTGTGCCCTTCTCTAGTTTGTTATACCAAACCCGTTTATATACTTTACCAAATCCACTTTGTCAGCCTATTTTCCACTTCTATGTTCATCTTAGTAATTAGCGTGATGATGAACCGATGTACCGCCTTCAATTCAATCGTGCCATTAGTGATGTGGAGAGCGCAGTACTCTTCTCGAAGTGAAGTACCTCTGTCTTCTTTAAAATAACTTCTTGTTGGTTCAAATTGCTGGACAGCCTTAGGGAAGCAGAAAGTGATGTGCTGCAAAGCTCTTTCTGTGTGAGTAACAAGGGCAGTATCGTCGACAAAGCAGAAGATTCGGATCAGTTGCTTCAGGGTGTTCGTATGGGCAGTAATCGTCGAAGATTAAACCGGCTACCATCAAGACCAATCTGATGTAGACTCCGTCCACATCATCAATATTTTTCGTAGCCTCCTTAAGCATCATGCTAAAGAAGATAGTGTCGATGCCAGGACGCAACCCTGTTTTACACCGTTGGTGATCGAAAAGGGCTACCAGAGATTACTTTTGCGTCTACCTTGGTTAACCTGTTTTTCGTGCAGCTGGATTTTAGCGAGTTTAAGGATTTTGTTTCCTGTTTTTCTCTTAGTCCTTTTCTGGGAGCTGCTGGAGAACAAGACCATATCTGCTGTGCTCCGCAGTGATTCCTTGAAGGCGTTGTTCAGCGATGATAGGTGCCAGTTTGTTTAGCTATGTTTTTTCCCGCGATAGAGAGGAGGGTAATTGAAACAATCAGATGTTCCCCCTTTGTTCTTGTAGAGGGTAATGATGACAGCATCGCAGCGATCTTGTGACAGTTTGCCCTTCTCCCAGCGACGGACGGAGAGCTCGTAAAGTTTTGTATCCAACCGGAGTCCACTATGTTTCTATATTTCGAGTGGGATTCTATTGACTTCATCTGTTTTTCAACTATTCACCTGCTCTATGGCTTTGATAGTCTCTCCCATAATGAGTAACTAATCTAGTCCCCAATTTATGGTTGTTGGGGAATGAAGAGGATTGCTGATAACTGGACAGTGCGGTTAGCGCTAAAGAAGGCTTAAAAAAAGCTCTGACAACAATTTAGCATGGAAGCCCTGATTTCCCTTAGTGCAGCTATGTCAACATTCAGTATTGAGAGTTCAGCAATTAGACCGGAACAACGATCTGGTCGATCCTTTCACACTCTTTCATGTCGGTGTGTATCTTTTCTTTCTTATTCGACCACATGAGAAGCCCATTGCCCGCGGTTAGCCAACTCTGTGTGTACAAATCGAGCTTTGTTTTGGCCACTTTTCCTTGGCCTCTTTCCAAGGCTGTCCCAGGAGAAGACTGCTTGCTAACTGAGGATGCTATCTAAGGATATTGTCATCCTCTGGTCAATATCAGTTAACTAATATCTTAAACTGCTTGCATGCGGGATAAGGACTGCTATTTTCATTGTCATGTTCCACCTGCCGCTTTCGCCCCTTTTTCATCGCATCAAGGTTTAAATATTGTTGGTGGATGCGAACGCATCCTTCAAGCCTGCGCAGTGGAGTATTTTGGTGAACTTCTGTGTGTGCCAAACTTTACAATTGGGATTCGGTCTGTCATGGCCTAGCAAGATGGGATGGTGACATCGAGATCCATGGGTCGTAAATTTTACATCAATGTCCTTCTCTTAACCTCTGGCTCACAAGTATACCTCGAAGGCAGGTAGCGAAGTGGATGTTGTAAGACGTGTCCATACATTCAGGGTCTTGACAAGACGAATTCGTCCAGAGTGTCTTTCCCCTAAGACAATGGTTATGACACTAAAATGTATCCGGTAATGAGGCTCCAGTTCGAGAGTTTTTAGGTTCTGGGGAATAAGAAGTTACTCCTTAGTCACCATTATTCTCAGGGCCATTATGATCTGCGGAGGTAATACCTGTCAGAGTCCCACCTGGGTATTAAACTATCACAGTAGAAAGGCATATACATATATGATAGATGAACATTACTTTCGAAACGAATGGACGTCTTTTTCGTCGCTCATAGAAAACGGTATATTTTTAAGTAAATAAGAAAAGTAACGAATTTTATTTATATACTTATATATTTATTCATTCTTTGTATCATATTCTCTATTCATTTATTAAATTGTATATGAATGATACATTTTTTTGATTATGTACAAATTTATGATTTTTATTTGTTTATTTATAATATCAAATTAATATATAAATTGTTTTATTTAAAAAATCTAACTTGAATAACCTCATCTTATGTAAATTAAGTATATCATATTTAACTTGATTACAAATTTGGTGCAAGTGACTGAGCTATATAACCTATTCATATTTTAACATATAAAAAGAGGTACTTAAACGTTGTACATTGCTATCTGGTTTTCCTTTTAATAGCTAAAATTTGCACGGAATTTATTTCGCAACAATTACACTACACGTCTTCGTAGTACATTAAAATATGAAATTAAGTGATGCTAATTTTGTTTTTTTAGATGGGTTACCCATGACTGAATCTCTCTCTCTCTCTCTCTCTATATATATATATATATGTATATATTCTTTGTATTTTTTACAGACACTTTATTTATTTTGCTTGAACTGTAGGTGAAGCATCTTGAATTATAACGTTCATTTCTACCGTTTTTTTATTAGCATTTTTAACAGTAAATGCAGTATCGATGGTGAAAGTAATAATCATAATTATGTGAAGAATAATAATTTTTGAATTAGCAAAGAATATGTGTTTACGTGTTCTTGTATATTTTTGAAAAATGATTGAAGTAAAATCTTTCTTTCTAATATTTAATAAAGTATGGTTAAGAATGGAGAGAAAAAAAAAACAGGAAAAACTTCCCCACTGAATTTTTAGGCAAACGTAATTAGCCCACCCCTAAATATAAAATCTATTAAAAAACTAAAAAGACGCATAATTTAACTGTCAGTGATGAAACGGACATAATCACCTTCAACAACAAACTATCTTCCCTTGCTCGACAAATTCCCAAGAACAACGTTCTAATCATCGGCAGATATGAATGCTCAAACAGGCAAAGAGAGAAAAAATTCTGCTTACATTACTCCTCAAAAAGAAATGGGGAATATCTTGCAGATTTTTCAATCAGGAACAAGTTAACATGCCGAAACACTAAATTGCAAAAAAAAGGAAGGAAAACTGTGGGCCTAAATTTACCCAAATTACTCTGAAGCACAACTAAATTATATACTCATTGGCAAGTGGACAAATACCGCTGCAAACTGTGAGGCATACTCCTCTTTTGAAGGAGTATCTTCGGAACACATTATCGTCTCGGCAAAGATTCACCTGAGTCCACGCAGAAATAAGGCACAGTTAAAGCTTTACACTATATCTGGTCCTCACTCACCAAGAATGATATTAGAAATCTATTTTCGGTAAAAGTAAGAAACAAGTTTGACACTCTTCAAGAGACATCTAAAACACATACTCTAAATGACGAATATGAAAAGTTTGTTACCGCAATATAGAAACAGCAGCTGAGAACTTTCCAATCAAATGAAGAGTCAAATGTAGAGTTCCATTGGAGGCCATAGCAATTAGAGAAAAACGAGATAACATGAAAATAGTATCCATACTTAATAAAAGAAACTCAACACATCCAAGTACCCAGAAATCTAAGAAAACCCAGAGAAAAATAACATATACCGAAAAGAAAAACCAGAATACATTCAACGCCATCAAAAATTCAGAAGAAGATAGACAATCGCGAATAGTATGGCAGACAGTAAATTAAGTGAACGGAAGGAAGAGCACCCCGAGAGTAAAAGTGAAAGTTGCCGTCCAAGAAAAAAAGAATACAGAAGTGAAAAGAAGGTTTCAAGAATTTGCTTAGGGACTAAGGCACTGATAAACCAATAAAAAATAATTAATGACCAACTTGACATCAAATTAGGAAAGTTTACTAAGGAAAGACATGACGTAGCACTGAAAACAATCAAAAGCAGGAAAGCAGCAGGCTTCGATGAAATACCTCTCGAAGTATGGAAGACAAAGACATTTGATGACATATTTCTTTGATTATGCAAATCAGTCCATAAACAAAACACAACGGAGAAATGGACGAAAGGTTGCATCCTCCCCTTCCACGAGAGAGATCAACTCTGAATCACTAAGAACTACAGAGACAAAATTCTTATTGATAAGCTGCTAAGGTTTATAATGCTCAACCGTATCCAACCTGAAATCGAGAAAATTCTAACAAACAATCTGGACGGTTTTGGGAGAAATTGTTCCGCAACTTCACAGCTTTTGATAATCTGCCGAATCATTGAAGGTGTGCATGCAAAACATCTCATGGCAACACTATTGTTTGTAAATACACACAGGGAGCAAATACTTTTAGTATATGGTCTCTCCAAAGAATCTGTTATCGCTATACTGATGCTTTATAAAAATACGAAAGGAACAGTTCTCTCACCTGATGACGACACCGATGTCTTTGACATTGTCGTTGGGGTTATGCAAGCTGACATATTAACAACATATTCGTTTATAATCAACATTGACTATATACTTCGAACGTCGATAAGTCTAATAAGAAAAAATAGTTTTACACAAAAGAAAAAAGCAGACAATATACTGAAGAAATTCTAACAGACGCAGACTATGCAGATTATCTAACGCTTCCCGCAAATACACCTACCCAAGCCGAATCCCCATTACATAGCCTGGAGCAAGCAGCAGAAAGCTTTGGCCTCCTCGTTCGTAAACGAAAAAAAATAACAAGAAGGACCCAGCTCTACTGTAAATGGCAAGTCACTAAAATTAGTCGACAGATTCATATACCTCGGTAGCAGTATCTTATCTACTGAAAATGAGGACAGCATACGCTTTGTGTAGGCATGAACGGCTACCGAAAAGTTATCGATCATATGGAAGACTGATCTATCCGAAAAGATAAAACAGGGTTTCTTCCAAGCTGTGGCAGTAGTAGTGAATAGATGCATCCCATGGACGCTGACAAAACGCGTGGAGAAAAGGTGCTTTGAATAAATCCCGGAAGCAATACCCCATAAAAGAGCAGCTGTACGGCCAATTACCTTCCAACTCAAAAGGCACCCAAGTAAAACGAACAAGACATACTGGGCGCTGCTTGAGAAGCAAGGACGAACTCAGAAGCAACGTTCTTCTATGGATCCCTACACATGTATACGCCAATATTAACCGACGGACGTTGGATGTAGTTTAGAAGACCTGCTGGAATTGACGGGGAGAGAGAGAGAGAGAGTCCGGGAAATTTGTGCTGTCAGCGTGAAGTGCTGATTGTGTGAGTGTGTATATATATATATATATATATATATATATATATATATATATATATGTATGTACACACACACACATACATTACTCAAAATTAACCGTCGAAGCAGATCACAGTTATACATGTAAGATCAATCATTATTATTAACCATGCAAAATTATTCTAGATTGTGTAAATGATAAAATAGTCCACTATAATGAATAAATAAAAATAAACGATAAAAATATACGTTTGCGGCGCCACTCGTACAAATGAATTCAAGTAACTTTAAAAAATTTCGTTAACAGTAAATAAAAGAAATAACTCGATAAATATATACATACAGTCACTGATAGTTTCTCCTAATAAGTTTTAACATCATTTAGTTTAATATTTTAATGTACGCTAAAGACATGTACGGTAACAGTTGCAAAATTTATTCTGTGCAAATTTGAAAGAGAACCTAAAAAATGCCGACCACGACGTACAGATGTTAAGTATCTCTATGTATATAATTTTAAATAAATATAATACGTTTAAAATGAATACGTCAATAAAATGAAAATTAATCAATTCATGAATAAATGTATTCTGTGTCTTCTGTGCCAAATCTACAAATTACTTAAATACGATGTAGATAATCTTATCAAAGTTAGACTTTTGAACAAACTATTTACTAACAAAATCGTAAATAAATAAATAGTGAACATCAAACTGTACATATGTGTAACTTGTACATAATTTGATACGCGAACAGTCATTAAGTAAAATAAAGTTGGCAACCGAAGTCGAGGGCGACCAGAAGGCCCCCATTTCAATAGCTATAACACCAAGGTGTAGGGGAGGGCGCTACTCCTTTCCCTGGATTGCTCCACTTTACCCTTGATACGTACCATGTAATACTGAGTGTTAAGCAAGTAGGTATCAAGTACCATTTTTAAAGTCTTTGGTATGACCCGACCTGAGATTGAACCCCGGTCTCCCGGATCATTGGCGAACACTCAACGAACTAGGCCAATGAGTCGGTCAAAAATACAAGGATTTTTTTAAAAGAAGAGAAATGAAGAAGTAATCATCACGTTCCACTTTCATTGTATAAGAAAAAAGAGAAGAAATATATATGATAATTTCGATGGAGTGATGAAAAAAAAGTCGGTATAATTTGGCTTCCAGCGTTCATGTCTATATAAAAACATCTTCCCTTTCAAACATGTTTGATTAAATAGGACAGACAGTTTATGTCTGCGTATTCTATCTTTGACCCATTGAGTTTTCGAACGAGTCGTTTGTCTTTTAGATGTTAAGAATTTAGGAAGACGCCGTATTTTTCTGTAAGTAATATAGGTCCCAATTGGAACCAGGATTGGAGGGAACAAACAAAAAAATGACTTGAACGGGACAAGAATAAAATTGGCAGAAACGAACTGTCTGCGCTATTTGATATGAATATACACATAGTCTAGCTCAGAGAAATTGAACAGTTTGGGTTTTGAAATTCATTAGTTTATTTTGGGACCGATTTCATAAGTGTTCAATATGTGCACCGCCTGTGACATGGCACGTGTCAAGTCGGTAGTTAAGCTCTTGCCAAACAGGCTGTAGTATGTTTCCGGTAACATTATCCTGTGCATAAATGTTTTTTGCTTGAGTTCATCAATGCTGATAGGGAGAGGCGGGACATAGATCACTCCCTTCAAATATCCCTTTAAAAAGAAATCACACGAGGGCCGCGACACCTATTTCATCAGAAAACTCTCTTCATCTTCACCATCTCTCTGGCAGATCCCGATTGAGTTGAACATGCACTGTCCTCTTCACTTAAATTGAAAATCTTGTTCTCCTATACATTCAGTGAAAATTGCCAAAATTATGGGCCTGGGAAATTATGGCACATTTTTTAGGACACCTTGTGTGTATATATACATATATATGCATGGAAACAATATATGCACGAATATGCACTCAATATATATACACGTCAACAAATGAATTGAGCACTGAGAGCCGTTAGGCGCATGTGTAAACAAAAGAAAAATAATAGGTGTGTGTAAAATTCCTTAACGTACAGTGAGGCTGCTATGGCTCTGTGGTAAGATATCCGACTAGCGTAAAGTAAGCTGAGTTTCGATCTCGGCTTGAAGCATCCCACATGTCTAGCCACACTAATGAATTGTGATACAAAGAAACAGTCTGTCTGTGTATGACTATATATAGATGAAATATAAAAAATATACGTGAATATCTAAGTACAAAATATATATAACACATATGGAAATACCAATAACACACACACACATATGTATATATATATATATATATATATATATATATATATATAGAGAGAGAGAGAGACAGACAGACAGACAAAATATATTTATACACAATTTATATAGATAATATATGCATACTTAGATAATGTTATATATATATTTAAAAATATACATATAATTATATATATTGTATTCATTTTTTATATATCTATCATAGCATGTGTACAATATCTGTACATATTTTTGAAGATATTTCCACGTACAATATATATATATATATATATATATATATACACACACATCCAATATACGAATACACACACAATGTATATATAAATATACCCATACACACACAATGTATATATATATATACCCATATATATACCCCCAATATACAAATGTATATATATATATATATATATATATATATATCAATATATATAAACACACACATAATGTACATATCATCATCATCATGTCGTGCTGCTCGCACGGATTTCCCTGACTCTCTCGCCAAAAGTCTCTGTTATCCATCGATTCCGGTAGGTCTTCCAGGCCACACCCTGTGTCCGTACAGAGCTGTTGAAGATAAGTTCAAATTGGTCTTCCAACACTCGCGGGTTCGTGTGAAGAGGTCAATAGGAGAACGTAACATATTAGTTCGCCCTTGCTCCTCCAGCAGTGTCTCGCATATCTTGCTCGTCAAAATTGGATGGATTTCGAGATAGGTGGTAGGTGGCCGTACAGCTGCTGTTTTGTGGGATGTTGCATCCACGATTTGTTTTATATGTAAATATATAAAAACACAATATAGATATAAGTGTGTTTGTGTGTATATATATATATATATATATACACACATACACACCCACACATAAACATACTTGATATATATATATGTATGTATGTATATGCACAAAATACTTATATATAGAGTGTCTCAATATACATGGGATCCATGTGACTATTAATAACTCTATTAAGAATAATGTAGAGTTCTTTTTTGTTTCAGATTTGAAAATAGTATACTATAACAACTATCAATTCTTGATCAAAATGCCTTGGATAAGAGAGGAAAATATTTTGCGTCACGATTTATATGGAGATAAAAATCATTAAAATCTGTCTTTCAGTAAATGCAACGCATTAAAATGATAACGATTTATTACTGAGACAAGAAACTCAAAAAAGATTGCATATCCAGAAAGCTGATATAATAACAATTTTTAAAACATTGATCTGATTTCTCTAGCTTAAAAGATGCATTTTTTTTATAGTTGTTCCAAATGAGCACCATTGCACTTGTTTCAGAGATAAATCACTATAGTATTAATGGGTTGCATCTATTTTGTGACACCCTGTACACTATATATATACATACACACAGTATATCTATATAAGCCATAAATACTATATGAAATATTTATCTACAATGCAGACTATATATATATATATATATACAAAACTAGGTGAAGTCGGCGACCTTAGTCGAGGGTGACCCGACAGCTACCTTTTCAATAACTACTACACCGAGGTGTAGGGGAGGACGCTACACCATTTCCTGGATTGCTCTACTTTACCCTTGATCTTTACCTTATAATGCTGAGTGTTAAGCAAGGCGACATAAAGTACCATTTTTTTTTTAGTCTTTGATATGACTCGACCTGGAATTGAACCCCGGTTTGCTGGACCATTGGCGAACACTCTACTCATTAGGCCAATGGCCCGGTTACATATATAACCGGGCCATTGGCCTATCTATTTATACACACACAATACATACATCTTAATATATACATACACACACACAATATATATATTCACACACACACACTATATATATATCTACACAAAATAAATAGATATATACACGATATGTATGTATATATATATATATATATATATATATATATATATACACATACGCATAATATATATACATATACAGATAAATATTTATGCACACGCCAGAAACACACATACATATATATATATGCACACACACACACACACACTAAATGTATATATATAAATTGTTTTTAATCCACCGAGAGAAAGAGAACAGTTTTAAATGAATACGTCTATGAAAGAATCTGAATTTCGCAGTTAGGTTTTTTTCTGAGACGTGTTTAAGACTTTATGGTCATCTTCAGACAATTGTTAATGGTTTGGGTGATCTTGGTTCCAAGTTTTGATAGTTGTGTGATCCTTTTTAATTCCAGGATTTGTGTCAGTGAATGTCCTGTTGGAGTTAATTGTCCGCGAAAACGTTTGGCCGATGCTGATTTTTTTATTTATATATACATAAGAGTGTGTGTGTGTGTGTGTGCACGCACATTCGCATATATGCACGCACATCCATGTTGAAATGTGTTGCATCTTCGCCAAATTTAGATGAGGTTAATCTGTTTTAAGATTATGAGTTGTTTGTGTTTTATGTTTTTTCTTGTGTCTTGTATGTTTTTAATTCAATCATTGTATTTATGTTGTTCTGGTTTCTTTGTTACTCCTGTGAACAGTTCTGGTTGGTTTTTGTTGTATGTTTCTATGATTATGGGGCGTTCATAGTTTTTTTCATGGAATTTTCTGCTAATTAGAATCTCTTGTTTATTAGTATTACAGGATATCCCCTTTTCGTGGAGGGTGAAGTTTACTTCTTCTAGAAGAATTTATCAGACATTTTTGTTTGTGGATATGGTGCATATTCTAGTTGCTATTGTATAAGGGATAGATTTTATGCAGTTTATATCATATGTAAAAATACATATGTACATATGTATACACTGTATACAGGATGCGGAAGTAAAATATGTAATACTTTTTAAAAGTTTTTTTTTTTCGTCTGATTCGTTCAAATTTTGAAGAAAAAAAACGTGATAAATCCAAATTTTCATGATTAGCTCTATTAATCAAGCACTTTTTCATTAAAATTCAGCCCAATATGAGTGAGTTAGAAAAAAGAAACAAAGAATCTATGATTTGCTTAACGCCGAAACCAAGCAAAAAAAAATCAAAATAACTGGTGTCTCTTTATGGCCTCCATGAAGCCCAAACATTACCCCTCTGGATTATGCTATATGAAGGGTTTTAAAAAAACAAAACAAATGCACCTTCGCATCCAAATATTGGTTCGCTTAAGACTGCTATTGAGGAGGAATGGAATAAAATGTCTGAAGAATTTATCTTGAAGGCATGCAAATCATTTCGAAATCGTGTTGATATAATAATTGAGGGGAAAAAATGACGGTCATATTGAATAAACTTACTGTTTTTTATCTATCTCATTTTGTTGTTTAATTTAAAATTAATCTTGTCTTATTATAGAATCGTTTATTATTATACTAGAATATTCCCACTTTTGCTTCCACTCCCTCTACACACACACACACACACACACATATATATATATATATATATACACACACACTCAACAACGAAATTACTCGTGCACCCCTCAATTTTGCATATTTTATCCATTTCTCAGAATTTAATTCCTGTTTGATGCCAGATTTCTTATGTGTTAATCGGTACAAAAAAAAAAAAAAAAAAAAAAAAACGGAAAATAAAACTCAATTTTAAGAACAGTAAGTTTAATACAACAAATTTAACACGTGAAATATGCAAAACAGAAAATAACAAAATTATTAATACAGTAGAAAATACCGTTTTAAATTGATTAACTCGCGCAAATGTAATTTACATAATCATTTTATTGGTGAAGCCATTGAGACAATTAATTTAGTAGAATATTTGTGATAATTCCAGCAAAGAACATTAGTTGGTTCATAGAATGATACCATTGTTATTCTTACGTTAACAACATGATGAGAAAGACAAAGGAGCTTACCTTTGTCTTGAATTATTAACTTCCACAAATCGGGAACCAGATACAGTACAATTTCAAACCGGTTAGCCATCTCTAAATCTACGTTACAGTCCTTTATAAAGAAGTTTAAACAGTTTGGCACGACAGAGAATTTGTCTGGGCGTACAAGAAAACCCAGATTATCACCAAGAACTGCACAAAAACTGTGCCATGAGGCTAATATAAACCCAAGAGTTGTTTTGAAAGACGTCGCCAAAAACTTTGGATACGATGGGTATCAGTGTAATTACTTGCACAATACAACATAAATTGAAATAGGTTGTATGGAAAGCGACCACGATGAGCCCCTTTTCTCAAACCATGTCCCATTGTTGCTTGGTTTAATTTTGCCAAAACGTTCTCGAGCAAAGAAAATTGCTTTTGGGAACGAGTACTATGAAGTGATGAAAGAAAAATTGAGCTTTTTGGATATAAATATATACCGAAGATTTGGCGCAAGAAAGGTGAGGCTTTCCTCCCAAAGAACACAGTACCAACATTAAAACATGGAGGCGGCTCGATTAGGTTTTCCGGGTTGTTTTAGATTAAGGGGGACTGGGAAATTATTTGCAGTGAGATGAATTATGAAATTTGAAGATTATATCAAAATTCTGGATGAAAATCCACAACTATCAGCGCAAAAACTTGATCTACCTCGGGGATTTACTTTCCAATTAGATAATGATCCCAAACATAGGTCTAAATCAGTGTATGTGTGGTTTCAGAAAATGAATATTACAGTTCTGCCATGACCTTCAATGAGTCCTATTGAAAATCTGAGCCAAGAATTGAAAGTTGAAATAAATCTCTCACCAAAATAACTTCACGAATTAGAAAATGTAAATATTGAAGAATGGAGGGAAAATACTCGAAATGAGTTGTTGGAATCTCAGCAGAAAACGATTGCAGCTAGTAATAAAGGAGAAAGGCCATGCTAATGACTATTAATATTGTGAAAATGGTGAAATTTTTTTCTATTTTTCCAACTGTACAAATAACTTCGTTTTTTCCTCTTTTATCTATTTTTCTTCTCATATTCAGTAAATTTAACCTAAATTGTGTATGTTATTAAGGAAAAATTGAATACAAAACTCAAAGTCTGGAATAAATTTTGAGAAATATAGGTTAAGTCTACGTCTGTAGTAATTATTTTGTCTTTCGCTATTTTATATAATTCGCCAGAAAAAAAATCGTTGTATTTAACCTAAGGTTCTGAAAATTGAGTTTTATATTCCTTTTTTTTTCTTTTGTGCTTATTAACATATTTTAAAAAAATGGCATCAAACGAGCATGAGATTCTGAGAAATGGATAAAAATATGCAAAATAGATGAGTGTACGAATAATTTCGTCGTTGACAGTATATGCACTATATATATATATATATATATATATATAAAATTGAGAAACAAGAAAATCAATAAGTATATTCTATCATAGATTTATTTCGCTCGTTATTGATGGACTTTTCAGATGTATTTGTAATAAAATTCTCTTCTTTTTTTACCGTTAACTCTGGGGAATAATTTTTATCTTACGTAAATATTCACGAGTCATAATTTAAATATTTAGAAAAAAGGAAAATTCGTTATATATCTCAAGAATACCCTACAAAATAAAAATGAATATAAAACCTCTGATGTGTAATAAGGGGTTTCATTGCATCTTCATTTCCCCCTGTTCTTCGGTATTGATCTTTTTATCTTTTTTTATTTCATTATCAATAAACATTTTCGGTTTCATAGATTTTTATAGAATTTTTTAAAAAATTTAAATTGTAAATATATTTTAATGAATTTACAAATATATTTTAATTCTGATTTAATTCTAATCCTTATTTCTTTCCAGTTTTTATATTTTCATCAGTATCAACGATTATTTAACTTTTATTTAAAAATTATATGTATTGAATACTTTTATCTTCTTTTTTTGTTAGATTTTAGAAAATTATTTGATGTTATTGGTTAATTTATTCATAGTTTTAATCAATTTAAGTTAGAATTTATTTATAAAAAACATTTTGGAAACTTATTCTAATATTTGTTTTTTTATAGATCCGTAGTAATATCATAATATTGTTTTTATTTAATTTTACCCAACTGTATAATTGTTTAAACTTTATATCTATTGCTTTTATTAGTTTATAATATGATCATTTGTTCTATAAAGTATATCTTTTATCTAATTTTGGTTAGTAATATAATTACTTAATTCTTAAAAATGTTTGGATTTTTTAATAGTTAGCTCCCTTAGTCTTTTTAAATTTTTTTTTTAATTGAAATAATTTCTTTTAGATTTTGTAAAAAAGGTTTTTTTTGACAGTTCTTTACCTCTATATAATAAAGTGGGACCAATAATAAAATTTATATGTTCAATCGAAATTTTTAGCAAATTTCTATCATATTTTTGTATAGTTATTTGATAAACTATAATAATATGGAAATCTAAAGTTCCTTATTATTAAGGGTCTTAATCGCTTTTTGTAAATAAAATAAAATTGTCAATATTTTAACCACTAAAAAATTTATATTTCTAAAAAATTAAATTCATTTGGGAATAAAATTTTACATATAAATTGTTCATATAAATAGTACCGTGGTACATACTAATTTGACTTACATTATTAATCACTTAAGGTTTCGTAAAATTTAAATTAAAACTTAAAACAAAATCTTTAATTTAGAAATTCATTTAAGTTGTGGTATAACTATAAGTGACATAATCAAAATCTTATTTTATTTATAAACATACCATCTATAATTTTAACTGGAATATTAAAAGAAACTTTAGAGGAATGATAAGTAAAAGATGAATAAAAATTGAAACCATATTTCTATAATGGTTTAATATGGTTCAATATTATAGCTATCATCAAGTTACTTGTATGTTCACATTTAAAATCTAAGTTCTCTTCTTTCATTTAATACGTTTCTGGTATCTTTATATTTTAAAATACTAATTTTTTTAAATTTAGACATAAATTACATCAACCATGTAAACTACTTGTTGCTGATGATTTTTTAAAAATTTCCCAGTTTATTATTGGGGCAAATCCTTGGTCTTTTAGTTCCTAGTAGTATTTCTATAGGGCTGTTTGGTTCCTTAATAACGAGTAACTAAAATATTGTTCATGGTTATCAAATCTGGACTTCCAGTTTAGTGATGAAATCCCAATGTAAGTCTTATTCATTTTTTCTTTCCTTGCGGTAAATTTTGGTCTAAAAAATTTTTCTTTTCTTTTCTTCTTTCTTTGCAAGAAAGGGAAAAGCTAAAATTATTTTATTATCTACTTTGTAGATCTGTTTTAAAGTCTAATTTACTATTTTATTGTGAATAAATGAGACATTTTTATTCAATGCGGGTATATATATATATATATATATATGCACACACACAATATATATACGTATATAAATACATATCTACACAGACAATATATATATATAGAGATAAACTGGCAATATATACATTAATTATATATATTCACATAAAATATGTAATACATATAGATGTAGCTTTTTGCTTCGGTATGGCTCAAGTTCTAATGAATAGGGCACCCAATGAGACATATATATATATATATATATATATAACAACTAGTTTTCCGACCGCAGTTTTGGGCTACTCGAAGGCTGCTTTTCATTAGATTCTACACCAAGGTGTAGGGAAGGGTGCAACTTCTTTACCTGGATTGCTCCACTTACACTTGATCTGTACCTTATAATGTTGAGTGTTAAGCAAGGAGAAATTAAGAAACATTTTTTAGTCTTTGGAATGATTCGACCAGGGATTGAAGCCAGGTATCCCGGAATACTCTATCCACTATTCCATTCACTGCACCAGAGCGATGTATACATTATCAATACATGTACACACCCGGGAGATGCATGTGGTTTGATGGCTATCGCCGTAGGAAATGGACACGGCGACGCCAATTGAAAACCAAGACGAGGCTGATCTCATTTCACATAGTACCAGTACCTTTGAGAAAAGTATAAATCCTCTTATTCTCCCTCCGGCTATGGGTAAATAGTTGGGCAGATTGGGTTCTTCAGCCTTGCTTAGGCAATCAGTCTAGGATAAGGAGAACTCTAACCAAACCTGTTAAGCTCCACTTAAAAGTTGACCGTGTGTTACATACTGCCCGTGCCGAGGGGTTGGTAAATACATATATATACATACCCTATATATTAGGAAAAATATATATATACATATCCACACCTCGCACGCGCGTGGATATATATGCACACGAACAATATATATCTATTTATACCTATATATACAAAATCTTGATGGAGATCATATATAATTATATATTTATATATAAATATGTATATATACACACAATAAGAAAAATAGATATATATGTATTCACAAAAATATCTTTATATATATATATATACACACTCTCACACAAAATATATATACGTACATACACTCTCACACAATATATATATATATATATATATATATATATATATAAAAAGGAAAAATTCACTTCTTTGATGTCATTATAAATTATATCAGGTTTATGATGACCCTCATCGGATGTTAAACGAAAAAAAATATTTGGGTGTTGTTATATTCCTTCCGGCGAGAATAAAATTCTCTTATTCTTTAGAAAACGTACTTTACATGTCTTACATGTTCTTCTCGGATTTCAATTTTCATTGATATATCATCTAGATATGCTTATGGAAAGTCTAGCCAACCGAGCATGGTGTTCATCATCTGCTGGAATATCACTAGTGCTACCTTTATTCCAAAAAGTAATCTAAGGAATTTATAGAACCCTTTATGCGTGTTGATCGTTAGTATTTCAGCACACTTTCCATTGAGTGGTATCTGCAGATAGGTCTCCGATAAATCCAACTTTGAAAATATCCGAACCCCATTTAATTGCGTGAAAATTCCGTCAACTGGCGGGAGAGGATAATTAGTTTGTTTCAAACTGTCATTTAGTCCGGTCGAATATCATGCACAAACCCCTATCTTTTTTTAAGTATACGGTCGGGCTTGTCCAGGGACTATAATCATTTTTTTCGATTACCCCCAATTTTTCCAACCATTCTAGTTCTTTGTGAATATTCTTCAATGCTGCAAACGGTACTCGCCTTTTTGGTCGAAATATTGGTGTCGAATCCTCTTTTAGTTCGAATTTTGCGTTTACTTTTGAACAAAATCCAAGACCCTCTGAAAAAAATTTTGGGGGAAATTTGCTTGATGTTCCCTTTTCAGTTTTTCGTCATTGGTTGACGATCCATCTACATTATTACAAAATGTGTTTATTGGTACGTTGAACAAGTCAAAAGCCTCCATTATGTCCTTACCGAAGAAGTTTTGCAATCGATCCATGACAAATGCGTTTAATTTTTTCTCTTTCCCTGAAAAAAACATCAATGACAATCTCGCCCAAGAATTTTAATTTACCTCCTGTCTCCCCTCTGGCGATTTTTTAAGAAGTAATTGTTAGTCTGTTAATTCTTTTCCCGTTTTCAGCGTTTATTATTGTTAAGTCCGAACCTGTGTCTAAATGAAATTTGACTTTTTTATTATTTAGTCGAACATTTATATAGTTTGTTTTTTTTTTGTCTCGACTGCTTTTTGTTCTATAGTACAATGGACAAAATTTTTATTCTTCGTTTGGGCTTTTTCCTACAACAGGAAAATATATGTCCTTTGTCCCAACAATTTTTACACTTTGTTTTTAAAAGGACAATTTTTTAAATGAATGTAATTCGCCACAACCAAAGCAGAGATTAATTTTAAAAGAAATTTCTTTTTTCTTACCTTTGTCTTGTTCCTCAATTTTCGCTGTGTCTGCTCTAGAATTTAAAATACGTTGACACTCATCCGTAAGATGTTGAAGTGTTATCTTTTGGTCTTGTTCTAATTTCGTTAACAAGCTCGATCATATTTTTACATCTTTTGATGCGGTCAGACCCTGAACGAAAATTAAGCATTTAAACATATATGGGTGTTATTTCGCTCAGTCTAAATTTGAACAGTCTCTGTTGACTATATTGGCAAAAGTCGTGTAATCCTCATTTTCTTTCTTTGTATGATTCAAGCATTGCTATCGTGTATTGAAAAGTGAACACCACTACCCCGAATATTTTTGTAAATATTTGTATGGTTTTCTGGAATGAAATTTCTCCGGAACGTCTTGGGAGTAGAAAATTTGCGTCATTTTCGTGTTCCATAGCGCCGAACTTACCCAGCAATAATCGCACTTTTTTCCATCTGACCATGTTACACTGTCTTTTAGGGGTATTTCTTCATACCTCTGAAAATATGCTTCGAATGTGACTTCTTTGTCAGGTTTGTAAGTGCAATGTGGGTCTAATGAGTCAAGCAGTATCACGGACCTACATCTAGATCCGGGAACGTATGCCAACAATCGAGTTGATGAAGGAATCTCGAGGAAAATATTTGAGTTTTCTCGATCATTTTCTCTTTTTGAGAAAGTTGCCATGAATTTTGAACAGCTTTTTCTGGTTGCTCTTGTCCTTTTCGATGCCTCTCTAAGTTTGTTTGTTTTTGTTTTTTTTTACATTGGTTCTCTAATTTTTCCTTGTCTTCTCAACATTGGTTCTCAATTTTTTCTATTTCCTGTTTGCGTAAAATTTCTAATTTTAAGAATTCCAGCATGCAATTTTCATAATCCTCCATTTTTGTAAGTGACCAGTACTTGTCAATTTGTACTTCCAATAAATGTTTCTGCATGCTTATTCGTCATTTGCAGCCATCGTTACCAATTTGTTGTTTCAGTCGCGATTTCTCTAATCTTCGTCGCCAGTCAGTTGTATCGTCGAGGTGAATGATATACAGAGAAGAATGAGTGCTTAATATATTTATTCAGCACCCTTATCCGGTGCTAACGGATACAGACAAAAAACACAGTACAGTAAGTTACAAACCATTAACAAAAAACTTTCCGAAATAGAGGAGGGTCAAAATTTTGTATGATATTTGTCGCTGCTTTCCACCAGATAGGACTTGACACAAGGTCAAAAGCCCGAAGGCCAATTAAAATGGGAATAAAGGGGAGGGGAAGGTCGGGAACGAGCCGAGACTCGAACCCTGCTGGCCATTGACCCACTAAGTGCAATGTGGGTCTAATGAGTCAAGCAGTATCACGGACCTAAATCTAGATCCGGGCACGTATGCCAGATTATTGCTTGAACTAGACCGTGAAGTCTAGTGCTATACAAGGGATGCATAGGAGTCATAAAAACAGCTCGCCCACCCGAAGGTGGCCCAGCCGAAATTTGGGGCCTTTCGGTCTCGAATCTGTTATTGATTGATACTCCATCCGACACGAATGCCAGACGGCCCAGCAAAAGCCGGGGAAGTATGGGGTCAAAATGTTGTATAACCAAATGAAATAAGATCAATCCAAATATCAATCTGCTTAAGACTAACTTATTAATCAACGGTTGGAATCCTTGATCGTATGCTATTTATGGCTATGAGCCAGGTCATCTGTAGAGTGCTGAAAAGCTGCTAGCTACTCTGCAACACATTTTTTTAAATTATTCAACAGTATCGAACGTTCCCACTGTTAAAAAGTATACATAGGATCGACCCAGGCTCAGGACAATAGTCTCTTTGCATAAAACAATATTAAAACATCATAAAGATAGAAAACCGTTTAAAAAACAAAAGTACTTTACAAATGCAGTAATGGAATCTTTAAAATAATGCCAGTATACCAAACTCATGATTATTTACTCCAAATAAAATAGACAAATTTGATAGACAAATGTAAACCTTCATTAAATAGGACCTAACTTCACGCACACAATTACAAATGTAAAACACATACTGTAATATACTAGCTTAGCTGGCGACGATGAACTTAGCAGATTCAATGCGGTCGCAAGATAACATCAACAAAGTGGTTTCACAAGGAAAAGAAAAAAATTAATGCATTGTATGTGGATAGAATAACAGATATTTCCGTTCGCAGATAAGATCAACAAATTACCGGAAAAAAATGGAAGTACGTAAGTTCCGATAACCGGTCATAAACAGAAAATACGTGAAGCGAAGAGGATGTTCATATTTCCGCATAGGACTACAGAGAAAATATAAGGTCTGTCATTTTGGACTGAAGGCAGAGACCCGCTGGTCACACAAGGAAACCTGTCAGCTCCCCCGTGTGTGTTCTCTGGCCGTCGCACTACTTCACAAAACGCCCCCCCCACAGAAGAGAGATATGTGCGAACTCTCTCTGACTGTATTCCTACTAAACACAATCGTTGCTGTCGAAGAATAAAAATATAAATGATATTTCAATATGTCTACGAGTTTTTGGTTGTTTGTCCAGCGTTTCAATATACGACAATCCTCACACACACTATCTTACATTTAACTCAGGGAGGAAGAGAAAGTAAAAAACTATCCTGAAAATATATATATGTACAGGTGTGTATACATGGATGTACGTGCATATATGCAAATGTATACACAAAGTACATCCTTGTAAACACATACAAAAAATCATCTGCTGTAGCCGAAAGCTTTCAGGTACAATTAATCCCAGCCGCATATTCACTGACACAAATACTAGATATAAAAAGAATCCTATCAAAAGCGTCTTCACAATAAAAGCTTGAAATAAAGACTACCCTAACTATTATTAGTCTCCTGAAGAGGACCATTGAGTCTGAAACACGTGTATAGCATAATTATGTAAAATAAAAATCTCAAGTACCACTACCAAATTTATTTGCAGATGTATATATATATATTAATAAAATATATGTATATGCACATGTGTGTATATATATATATATATATATACACCTTTTCCCTCTCTCGCTCGCTATATATATATATACCTTTTCCCTCTCTTGCTCGCTATATATATATATACACACACATCACTGTATATAAAACCATATATATATGAAAAATATGAAACCTTAATTAATGAAACCGACACGAAGCGTGAGACAGCAGTTTCCTTAAGGTGTATATATATATATATATATATATATATATATATATATGCCAAGCTGCAGAATCAAGATCCTTTCTATCAGCTCATATGCACACTCTTGCTGATGGAATATATACAACACTCACAGTTTCTTTCTGATAATGATGTTGCTATAGCTACTATAAAAAAAGTCTGTCAACAAGAAAGATTTTGTTTATCACTGGCGAAAATGCATAACGATAGTGACCTCAATATGAAAAATAGGGGGTTTTGTAGCTGAATATTTGCCCTATACAACGACATTATTTTTTCCTTTCCCTTATCTTCAAGTTTCCGTGGGAATAAATTAGGGACATTCTTTTCGGAGCACAACTCGTATGTTACTGATCAGAGCATAATATAAGTAAATCCAGTAAAATGAAGCCAAGTACAATCACAACTGTCACTAAAATTTTGATCGTTACCTATTTGAACCTTTTTACGTCTAAAACCAGTCGGGTGAGTACAGAATTTTGAGATGGATGTATATCTGTGGAATAAATCACTCTCATCTCTATCATTTACCTTCTTTTCATCCAATTCTTCATTATCATACTTGATGAAGGTAATTTTTTTAGCCGAGACTTGGCTATGTAACTGGTATTTTTATAACGTAAATAATCGGAGACCGTGAATGTTAAAGGGTTTACAGGCCGCAAAACTGAGTGAACATCATATATATATATTCTTTAATTCACCCGAATAGTTAGCTGATGAATAAAAAAGTAATTTTTCTAGGGTTTACGGTGCTTACTAATTTATCAGGGACAATTTAAAATGACTTCCATTATCATCACTGTTTTCGATGTCTGGCTTTGTTTCGTCAAATCCACTTCGAAAAGAATATGGTATAGTAAAGCTCAGACAAATTTAATAAACAAGTACATTGATTGAATTAATGTTCTCAGACATTTATAAAAAAAAGTTGAAAATCCCTTCTCCTTTTGAATTCATTACACAGAAACATATAAAACAAAAAGGTTGATAAAGGTTAAGCGTTTCAGGTCAATCATTCGGTTTCCACTCAGTTATTGTAGCCGTTCATGGTCTTGTTAAGTTTTCACTCCAAAACTTTCTAGTGGTGAACAATGATAATCAAGTCAAAGTAAAACTTCGCACCATTCCAGCACTCTACTTAGGAGTCAACCTGATCTTTATTAATGATAACTGGAGGTTTTCAGTTCCTTTTAGGATCTTCAGGTCTTTTAATTTTTGCTACAAACTTTGTTTTAATCACGTCAGTTATAATGAACAAAACTGTCTTCTTTATATTCCTCAATCTTCCGTTGTCTTGCAAGCTTTTTCTTTCCGATTTTCTCTTAGTTTTTATGTATAGTCTGACGAAACAGAGAATATCATTATCATAATCATCATTATCCTTCCGAGTTTTTCGCACCAGTTAAACATTGTTTTTCAATCAACACTCATTGATAGCTCGTCTTTTCATGTCACTATGATTCTTCTTAGTATTCTGGCTGATTTTTACAGTATTGTGGTATGGATAGTCTTGATTATTCCTCTTCAATTCTCCCAGTCTCTTTTCCAAGAGCGCCAACTACGATTGGTATCACCTCCACCTTCATGTTCCACAGCCTTTTCAGTTTTCTGATAAGATTTAAGTATTTGTCTAACTTTTCGTTTTATTTTTATTTTCACTCTATGGTTAGCTGTAACAACAAAAGCCGCGAGATGACTAGTTCTTTTCTTCTTGTTAAATACAGCAAGGTCAAGTCTTCTGGTCGAGACTGAATTATTCGTTTGTCCGGGGAAATTTTATGCATTTTATTTTCTACGACAGGTTCTGATTTTTTGTGTGCTATCAGTCATTAGGGTCAAATTTTAATCTCTTGCACAGTTAACAGTAAATCACCTTTCCCACTCCATCGAGCCTATACGCGTATTCCTTTTGTTCCAGTTTCCTGCATTTCTTTATCATGGGTTTAACCCTCTAATCTGTCACCACATAACCTTCTTGCTATTCTTCTCCGTATAATCAATTTTTACTTTGATGATGATAATAATTATAATCCTTATTGTAGTAGTAGTAGTAGTAGTTATATATTTTGTACCTTTAATTTAATCAATATTCCTTCATCGTTTCTTAATGCATCAAAAGTTTCCCAGAGTAGGGCATTCAATGAGGATCAAAAATATATATAATAGTCTACTAATCTAAATTGTAAATTAAAGAACATCTGATACTTATCTTTTATCAGGAAAGCGGTATCTCACAAAACACGCATCTATCTATTAAAATATCAAATATCTTCATCTGTTTGCAACCAAATTATTGGCAAAGTGGAACATAGTCTTTTCTATGATAATGCATCCCTAAACTTGCCCGATAATAAAAGTAAAATTGGTTACTAGACGATATTACCACCAGGAACTGAGATATAGATACTTTTGGGGTATACCAAATTCAAACAAGTCCAAAATAAGAATATATTAATGTTGCATTGTTAAAAAGATAACAAATCAGACGCAAGAGAACAGAAAGAATTAAATCAAGTTCTCCCCGTTTTTTATGAATAAATATGAATTTGAGAAAATATCAATAAAATAATGCTGATTAATAACTTGCCCGTTTTTTAAATTTATCTTCTATGTACAAAAAATAATAGGGAATTAGACGTTTTTTGTAATTCTTTTTAGTAAACTACCAATACTTAAAAAAAATTCTATTTAATTTTCTGTGTGTATTTTCCTAATCACATTGTTTATTAATCAAGTTTGTTATAAATGCAATTCTTTCAAAAATTTCAATCTTAGAAAAACTTTGTACAAATTTTTTAAGTCTGTAATTTTTTTTATTCAATTCTTTTATTTTTCGAAGAAAAAAAACATTTCTGTATAGTAAAATATTAATATTTCTTAAAAAGATAAGTCCTCAGAGAATTTAAATCGTAAAAAATATATTGAAAAATGACCTCGCCTTCTTGCATGTCTGCACTAAACCGGAAAAGGAAAATGCTTTAAAACTAAAACAATTTTTTTTTAATTTGGAAAGATCTATGTTTTATTCATTTTTAATTCCTAAAAATGTTTTCATTAGTTCTTTTAACTTTCAGTTCTTATACGTTCTATGATTTTTCTATAAATAAAAATTGAATAAAAGTAAAAATTACGTTTAAATACTATTACGAGGATCGTTTCAGAAGTTCTAAGCCTCATCCAGAATAAAGAGCCATAATAGAACGTTTTTGCTCTGACAACTCATTACTTCTTATAAGATTAGAAAAACAACTTCAGATTTCTTCCGCAACCTACGTGCAGGTGAGACCAATACAAAGGTGATATATATATATATAAGGTGTCTGTGGTGTAATGGTTATCGTTCTAGAAAATGGACACGATGACACGAGTTCAAATCTTGGACGAGACTGATTGCCTTTCACATGGCACTAATACCCTTGGGAAAGGTATGAATCCAATTATTCTCCCTCCAGCTATGGGTAAATAGTAGGGCAGACTAGGTTGATCAGCCTTGATCAGGCAACTAGTCTAGGAGAAGGAAAACTCTGAATTCAAACCTGTTAAACTCCGCTTAAAATTTACCTTGTGTCATATCCTGCTCGAGCGGAGGGGGTGGTAAATATATATATATATATATATATATATATATATGTGTGTGTGTGTGTGTGAAAACTGAAATTAAATCTGACCGTTTGAAAATGTACAAATATCAAGAAAAACAAGGTCTTCAAGGGATAATTTTATTTTTTTCAAATGTTAAACGTCTCGGTTTTTAAATGTGAGAACATTAAACCTTCATCAGGGCGTATAATTTTTTTTCTCGTTTCATTTAAAAATTGAATCTTTTCCCAATTAAAAAAAAACGAATGGTTTAACGTTGTCAAGAAGATGAAATCATCCCCTAAAGACCTTGTACATTTTCATATGAGTATGTGATATTACTGAGTTTAAAAAATACGCTATTTATAGAAAAAGGAAATAATATAAGAGATAAGAATAAGCACGTACACACACACACACACACATATATATATATATTTTACAGACATATTCTTCATGTGATCTTTGTGTATGTGAGTGTCTATGTATATATTATATGTATGTAGACATATATGAGAGAGAGAGAAAGTGGATGTTATTTGAACCAACAGACTCTCTATTTCTTATAATCACTAGGTTTTCAGATATAAAAACAATCGAAATGTAAAATTTTTCCATATTTTTTATAGAATCAAATTCTTAAGTCAGAAAATAATTTGTGGTTTCTCATGAATCACTTCTTATATATATATATATATATATAATAAAATGAATTTAATCATGTGTGTTTTTCAAAAAATATTTCCTAAGATGTTTTCAATTTATGTGACTCTCAAGACAATCAGAATTTTTTTTTCAATATTCGTAAAAGAAATAAAGAACAAAATTTCCTAACAAGTAACAAAATCATTTTTGATTTGAGTTGATGGCTGTAGAATATATTTTTGTTGATTCACTTCAATTTTCTAACATTTTTACGTCACTATTTTTGTGTATGTTTTAAAGATTCAGTTCGTAAGCGATGGATGCAAAAGAAAGTACTGTTTGCATGACGCGAACTTTAATGAGTGTTGTATGCTATCTTTTTCTCAAAACGGTCATTATCACTTAATGTTCTTTGAACGTTTATAAAATATACAAATTTAAGTAAAAAAATATCCATTTTACAATAATAGGCTTCAATTATCATCACTGTGAGATTTTGCTCCTGACAGTAAAAACCAGAACTTCGTTTTTTCAAGTGCAGACGGTGGAGCAATTGTGGAAGTAGAATTGTTGAGAAAATTAAAACTGCTGCAATTGTTTCTGAAAAAAAAAAAACAAGAAAAAAGTTTTAAAACGCCAGCAAGGAAGAAAACTTTTGAAATCAAAGCATTTGGAACGAAGGAAACTTTTAGAAACTTCAGAAAGGTACTCAAGCTGATGAACACCAAGGAAGCTGAGGACATTGATATTACGACAACAGTAAGATTGAAGAGATGTTGAAACTTTAATATACTGGAAATCTACAAGATATTAAGAAAAACGACGTTGTCAAAATGGTATATAGTGAGAAAAGGGACAGCAGAAAATACCTAAGACAGAGGGCATTTTAAAAATTGTGAATGCTGGGATTGGTGATGCTGAGAAATTAGATACAATAGAAATAAGACGCTACAAATGATGCGGACGCTTCAAGGAATGAAGATATCTCCATAATTGGTATTGTGGCAAATTGCATCGACTCACGATTTTGCGACCCGACGGTTACATCTAATGTCTGAAATATGTGGCTGCGACCCAGAACCGCGTCATGACATCGGTGAAGCGAGCCAGATAAGATGTAGCAGCCAAGAATCGTATAAGCTGAAGTGAATTATAAATGACAAAGCGTCGTGTCAGTTAGCATTGTTAGCTTATTACGGAGCAATTTGGGGGGATTGTGGTTTCCTCTTTTTCTTTGTTGTTGCTGGCGTTGTTTTGAATTTGATGTTATTGTTGTGGTTGCTGTGAAAGCGGTGTTGGTGGGAATTGTTTATGAGGTATCTGTTTATGTAAGATGGCCAGGTTTCTTTCTGAATCGGTCAACGATGTGTGGGGCTGAGCGTCAAGTAGTTACATCGAGGGAGATGAATTTTTTAAATACCTCGGAAATGAATGTCAGTTTGATTATATATATATATATATATATATATATAGGTAGGTAGGTAGATAGAGAGAGAGAGAGAGAGAAAGTACTTTTCATAAATATTTGAACGTTCAGATAATTTACTTCAAATCACTTGGTTTTGGGAGCTAAAATTAAGATAAATCAAATTGTATTTCAATCGACGTAACAATGCATATATTTGCTAATGTTTTATAATTGTCAATGTTAAATTTATGGGAATATATTTTTAATATATAAAATAGGGAAATATAACGCGAAAAGTTTTTTTTTCTATCCTTCTTTATTTTTTACAGTTAAGGAGATTGAAAAGGCCAATTTACAATGGTCTTTAAAAGAGTAACCAAACTAGTTATTTAATTTGGATCCTTATAGTCATAACCCCTAAGGCCCCTTCAATTTTGGGCTAAATACTAATGATGAGCTAGTTTGAATAATTATGCGGTGTACTTTGTTGGTTTGATTGGGTTTGATTTCTTTGTTTAATGCATATCAACCTTCATGGATTATTAAATTCCAAAGCCTTCCTTGTAGAACTGTAATGGTATTATTTAGTCTAGGCCTGAGGAATAAGAGGCCTCCATTAGAGTATTAGTCCAAAAGTGAATGTAATCGCTTTCTACGATGTCGCAGTCCAGAACGTTAACCACAACGCTACAGTGGCTTCCTCAATACTTTGTTGGGTATTACTCATAAGGCTTATAGAAAATACAGCTCATAAGTATTTGAACACATAGAAAATCTATTTTTATTGCCCAAGAAGTAAATTACTCCCTCCCTCCCTCCCTCCGACCAATGTGACGAAAGCATCAGATTGATCCGACTCTCCTCTATTATTCACTTGGGAGGTTCTACTCAGAGCACGGAACACTCTGGACAGTGCATACATTACTTTGCAATTTTATTCATTCATCTATTTTATTTATTTATTTTTGGTACCGGTGCCGCATCTTGCCCTAAGACGAGAACACAGCAGAGGATGAAAAAACTACTATAACTTGAATGCAGCACTAAGGCCGGTGAGTAGAAATATAATCTTTGACAAAAGTGACATCCGAGGCAAATTATGCAAATTCTACATACTGATCCAAGGCAAACAGGCCGATCCATATCTTAGTAAGTAAAGTAAAGTTGGCGACCATAGTCGAGGGTGACCCGATGGCTTCCTTTTCAATAGTTACAACACAAAGGTGTAGGGGGATGCTACTCCATTTCCTGGATTGCTCCACTTTACCCTTGACTCGTACCTTATAATGCTGAGTGTTAAGCAAGGCGGCATCAAGTACCATTTTTTGAGTCTTTGGTATGACTCGACCTGAGATAGAACCCCGGTCGCCCGGACCATTGGCGAACACTCTAACCATTATGCCAATGGCCCGGTATGGTAAAGTTGGCGACCGGAAGGCTCCTTTTTCAATAGCTACTACACCGAAGTGGAGAGGGTGTTACTCCTTTCCCTGGATTGCTCCACTTTACCCTTGATACGTACCTTATATTGCTGAGTGTTAAGCAAAGAGGTATCAGGTACCATTTTTAAAGTCTTTGGTATGACGCGACCTGGGATTGAACCCTGGTCTCCCAGACCATTAGCGAACACTCTATTCACTAGGCCAATATCTTAGTAATTGCGTTATTCTTATAGGAACTAGGACAAAATATTTGAGGCTGAAGTAACGGGGAAGTCATTTAACAATTCTGGACTCAATAGTGCCCAATCCTAAATACTCCATTTTTAAAACAAATATTTACACGAAGCTCTTATTAACTAGCGTATTCATGTATAATTCATTATATGAACGCACTTGTTGTGTAATAGTTTTCGTCACAGGAAATGGACTGGAAAGTTCGAGTTCAAATCCTCTAAGAAGTTGTTTGCGTTTCACTTCGTATTCATGCTCATGGTAAAGGTATTAATCCTTTCTCCAACTCTAAGCAGTCAATAAATATACCAAACTGAACTCTTTAACCTTGGTAAAGTAATCTACAGAGTAGAAAAAAAACTGAATTCAAAACTTGAGAATTATTCGGAGAATCTATTGTGCGCTCTTTTTATGTTAATATCTTGTTCCAAAAGGGATATGTGTGTGTGTATGTGTGTGTGTGTTATTCATTAGAAATTAAGACCGTCTAGGCAGTTAGAAACAATTCGTTTAATTGTATTACGGATGTTATGTTTGCGTAAACACTTATCAAAAAATTCAAAGGTTCAAAGATTATATCTACTTTTTTAGTCACTTTTACATAGATTTTTACCAAGCATAGCTTAGTTTTACCACAAATATTCCAGTATGGGATGCCCAATCTGCTGTGCTTAGTATTCGATGACTGCATCACTTGCAGACAGGTTCAAGACACACAATACAAAGGGTTGGGGGTGAGTATGAAACTAAGCTGCATCTAATAGTGAGGCTTCAGTTCAAGAGTTCTTGGAAGTGAAGAGCACACATTCTCTGCCATTACTCCCTGGTACACTCTGATCTGAAGTATTAGTACCTGATAGGTTACCATCAACGAGTTAAATAAATCTCCATGAAAATTAGATGTATTAGTTAGGAATATTGAAATATAACCGTGTGCAAAACTTTAACTATTTTTTAAAAACCTAAAAATAAATGTACAATGTACGTAATCCCCTAGCTTCTAGATACGTGATATACCCCTAACAGGTTGACTTGCCGTGAAAATCAATCGATTATGGTATACTCAATGATGGTCAAACTTCCTAATGGTCTACGGATCTAATTTACGAACCATGACACTCCGATAATCTTAATTTAGTGATGGTTTGGTTTGGTTTGGTTTGGTTAGGTTTCTTTGTTTAACGGCATCTCAACTTTTGTGGATTATTTAATACCAAAGTTATTCTTATAGAAGAACGGTAGTGGCACTACTAGAGAGATAACAGAGTATTAGTCTGAAAGTTAACGTAATCGCTTGACTGGAGATCAAACTTGTTTATTCCGACATCGCTAGCTACTACAAGGACTCCCTCACCTCATATTTAGTTTTCAAATGATACCACAATTATGGGCAACTCAGTAAGGAATGAATACATTTATCAGTATTAATGAGTGACAGGAAGGAGTTCTTCACTGGGCCGTTCACTAAGAATCTAACCCTCTCCGGATGGGCTAAGTTTATCGCATGGCGTCGTTATGTATCTATAATGTAAAATGACCCGTCCATGACGTCACCATTTCATGTATGGATTATATAAATTTTAAAATTCTTTTCGTGTGTGCGCGTGTGTGATATTATATCTGACTCATTCAACATTTCAAATTGTTTTTTCTTGATATACTGGTCAAAATCAATGATCTAAAAGTGTAAAAATTGTTAAACCTGTCTTAAAAACGTAGATTACCATTTGAGTACATTTTAATCGAAAATCTAAAATGCATACTTACATGTATGTATGCATATATGAATGTATGTATATACATACATACACACTCTCGAGGGCGGGGGGAGAAAAAGTTCATATGATGACACCATGTCTGTTGGTGTTGACTTTTTATTGATAGGATCCAAGCAAAGGAAATTATCCTAGTCAGCCAATGAATTTTTCAACCGACTATTTTGTGTGAGGATATATATATATATATATATATATATATATATATATATATATAAACACATGTATATGAGAGAGAACATCTGAATAAAATTTCATCTTCTTGTCACCTCGAATTCGACTATACAGCTCAGGTAACATCTTTTAAGCCATTTTTCCGGGCTGAGAGAATAAGTGGGTCTTATATGCCATCAAATCCGATAGCCTACTAACACTTCCTATTTTAGCAACAAAAAGTAACCATTTTCTATACTCAAAACATCTTTTCTTTTACTTTTCCCTTGTTTGCCGCTGAATTTTTTCCCACTGCTTCAGTATTTTTTTAATCGAAATCCTTCTCTGTGATTAATCGTATGTAATATTATACACCCAAAAAATTAATATTGGTAGAGCTTAAGCAAATAACTTTGTAATAAATCGAGATTTAAATCGCTACTGGTTATAATGAGAGTAAAACAATTTCTTCAGCAAAGTTTTACTATCAGATAGACTCAACGAAACAAAAAGATATGTGAAAATTCCCATCTACCAACTTGGTTTTTATAAACAATTTCTATGTTTGCCAACATACAGGAATTTTTTTTTAAAATTGCACCAAACGCTATTTGTTACTCTCAAAGATAAATCCACATAATAGAAAATAGATTCATCAATTGCACTTTTAATATTATCATATGATGTCAACATTGTTCTGTGAAATAAATCCTTTTTAATTTTAGTGAATGATGCTTCAGAGATTCATTGATTTATACATTTCTTTTTTTGACCGGAATGTTAGTTCTATCTAAGCAATAATTTCACGTCCTTATGTTACATCTCCAATAAAAAAAACTTTAAAAATATAATTTATGTTTAATTAGATATGATTAATTGGTTGGCATTTTATGGTATATCAACTCTTGTGGGTCATTTAGTGCCAAATCAAATACATAGGAATCGTTTGTTATTAACTTAATTTTTAAACGAATTAGAGTTCATTTGTTTGCACACAGTTTAAATGGTTTCAAGTATTGTTATTTAACATTGTTTATTCTATCAAGTACTCTTATCTAATAAGAACAACTTCAACCAAGTTATCAGGTTTCAAATTGCTAGAAACAATAATCCTTAGTAAGTGAGTGAACAATTCTATTTGATTCCTACATGGGACCATAATACATACTAACACTTTGAGTCAAAGTGGACCTGGGAGTTATGGCAATGAAGAGGTACTCAACATTCTCCAAAGCCCCATAACTGGAACCTCACCATCAGATAGTTTACTGTCATATCCAAGACACTGATTGGGGATCTTCCCCTTCACTAGAGCTGCAGTCAGTGTATTCTACAGCCCCAGCCGACTAGACTAATTAGTTAGAAATTATTATTTTACCAAGACAAAAAATTGCAGTTTTTTATCTTTTTTATCTAATCATTCATGTTCTGTACTATTATTGATTATTGTTTAAACACCTTTTCCTCCCGAGGAACAAACATTTCTATGTGAAAATCTGGGTACTAATTATGCATACCGAATTCAATAGCTCTACATCAAATTGTTTGGTCGTTTCTCGGAAGAAATCAAACTCTTGCCAACTATTAATATAGTAATTTACTAAGCTTCTTGTTTAGACGTGGCACAAGGCCATATGAAAGGGGGGTTCAATGAGACTCGAACTCACTCGTTAGCTAGTTTAGTTTGCCAACTATTACACCACTTGAGGCGCCCAACCAATTATTAATATCGAAAACATGTATCATCTTGAAGATATAAATGTAATGATTGCTGGTAATAAAGAATTAAAATCTTTAGTGAATACGTCTCAAATTGCACGAGTAAAAATCTAACCAGTTATTCATTTTTATACTTTATGATGATCGTTATAGAGTCCCTTACTTTGCTAAATCGCATTTGACCGACCGAAACAAAAAATACTTTTATGCCCAAGATATATATATATTTCTAATTTTGGATATTAGTTGTTAGTTGAAATATACTGAAAGTAAACAAAACCGTAACACCTTGACGGATGATGACGATTTCGACAATGGTTCAGGACCTCTACGTGTTGTAGATATTCTGAAAAAATTTGGCCATTTCGTGATGTACTAGCCTATACTCACTATCTGTCCAAAGTCCAGAACTATGTTAATGTCCAAGGAGGATATACAGAATATAAAAAAAAGGGATCTGAATACGTTTTGTAAGATACATATTGATTTTTAGATTAGATTGATTGTGTTTTATGATATATCAACCCTTCTGGGGTATTTAATGCCAAACTCTGGGTCAGAAGAGACCTGGGAGTAATGGCAATGAAGGGGTACTTCACATTCCCTGAAGCTCAAGAACTGGAGCCTCAATTTGCTTAATTTGGCTCACTGGCTTCAAGTTATCTTCACTACCTGATGTTACTAAATGGTTACCCGTCTCAATACTTAACAGGATTAACGCTTCTTAACTTGAGAGACATTTCTGGAATTAGTGCTATTTTCGTAATTTCATCCAAAGTCCCAAAAATCTAAATGTATATTCGGTACAAAACCTAAATTATAGGCACCTAGTGAGGATCGAACCCACTATTCAGTACTGATTGATTTGTAAGACAAGCTTTCCAACAATCCTACCACGAGTGACCCTCTGCCCAATAATAGTTCTTACATTTTCATATAAATATTTACTAAATGTAACAACCATTATGGTACAGATCTAGTATTTATTATTGATGTTTGTTGGACTAAGCCAATTTTGATAGAAGGCTATATTCATTGAACACACAATTAAAAACTCACGGTTCATGGTTTGTGTAAATACAGAGATACAGCAGATGTTGCAAATAGAATGTTATGTTGGCACTCTTCCCCAGAGTGGATGACAAGTATTCAAAGTACATTTCAACTCTCGTCTCTTCTAAGGTTGTGCGTTAGAATTTTGCCATTCCAAAGCTGTTTGTAGGCAGGCGTGGTATTTCCATTCTAACCTGTGGGGGCGTTTGTGGTCCGTAGTCATACTCTGTTAAAAAGTTATTTGTGTGTTTACAATAGATGAAACTGTTTCCTTTCGGCAGTATAAATCTTTATCTCATACTAACTACAGGTGCCAGGGAAAAGACTGAGGAGTTATGGGGAGGCAAAAAGCGGGTGTGGCGAGGTGGTTTCACCAAATTAAGAACATGTCATATTTGACATAAATTCCAATATACTTTCCTGTAAAAGACGTTCACACACATGGTAATAAACAGAGAGCGCCGTTTCTGTTTTGTTTACAACTTTCAGTTGTAGATTAGCTGAGGTCTGATCAAACTGAATATTTTTATGGTGTCTCGGAAATTGAGCCAACATTTCTCTGCGTCAATCGCCTTTGTTATCAACTTTTCCTTGAAGCTCAAAGAATAGGAAATACTTTAAATTACGGAGTATAATTCTACAAAATATTCATTTCCAGTTTACGCAGAGAATTACTCAATCTTTCAAAATACCATACTCTACTAACCAGCGAGAAATGAAATATGGCCAAGGTTTAACTCTTTGAACCCGTAATACCAATATTCGGAACAGAACACTATTTCAGTCTACACTCTTACTTCGATGTTTTAGGCGGATTACTACTTTACTATACACCATGATCGCAACATTTTAACCTGAGTACTATTTTACTATCTGAAATTTTGGCTGAGTATTTTTAACGATACACCATAATCCAGAAAATTTTAAGCTGATTACTATCTTACTTTGGGTTCAGTACTTTTTTTATTACTATACGCCATGATTACGACATTGTGGGCCAAGAACTATATTGTGTTCCCGAGTCATTTTTTGCTATACACCCTAAGCCTGAAATTTTGGAATGATTACTATTTTACATAAGCCTGATATTTTGGGCTCAGAGCTTTTCAACCGGCCCATTGGCATAATGGTTAGAGATTTTGCCAATAGTCAGGGAGACCGGGGTTCAATTCCAGGTCAAGTTATACCAATGACTTCAAAAAATGCAACTTAATGCTTCATTGCTTAACACTTAGCATTAAAAGATACGGATCAAAGGTAGGTGGAGCAATCAAGGGAAAGGAGTTACGTCCTCCCCTACAGCACAATGTAGTTGGTATTGAAAAGGGAGCCTTAATTTTTTTATTATACACTTTTGTGTTGTGAAATAAGTAAGGTTTCCACACATATAAAATAAGAGATTTTATACCGGAGAGAATACGGTATACAGTTTGGTACGCCGAATAATGTAAATAATCTTAGTAATGTTTGTTTCAAATACTGTCTAGAGCGAGCTCCGCTCCAAATATTCCTCAGACCAATGCATCTTGTAGGGGGCTCTAACCACTCCACAACATAAGCCTGAAATTTTGGGCTGAGTACTGTTTTACTATACACTATAAGCCCGATATTCTGGGCTGAATACATTTTTAAGCCTGAAATTTTGAGACGATTACTATTTTACTATAAACTGTCATCCCGATGTTTTGGGTTGAGAACTATTGTACCATATAACCTAATCTTTGTATTTCGAGCTGAAGAATTTGAATTCAGTTATACAAAAACTGAAGAAAAATATATATATATATATATCATAAAACAAAATGTTATTCAAGTTTTCACGAGATTCAATCATGAAAAAATTACTTGACACCTTCATTTCATTAACTCTATTGAAGTACTCCCCTCAGACACATCTCATATTGAGTTTTGCCGTCAAAAGGCAGTGAAAAGCTTTTAGTTGGTTGGTTGTGTTTTATGGTATATCAACCTTTGTTGGTTATTTAACGCCAAATCCATTTTTATGTAAATAATCAGTTCTATTTCAAACAATTCAGTTTAGTATAAACACGCAGTTTAAATGTAACTACGGTTTACTTGTCAAAAACGTTTCTATTTCAAGCAATTCAGTTTAGCATAAGTATGCCGTTAGTTCTATTTAACCCATAGATAGGGCCCTATCAGGTCCTACCACGCCGGGCCAGAGTGGACCTGGGAGCAATGGCAATTAAGGGGTACTCCGCATTCCCCAAAGCCCGAGCATTACTTGAACCTCACCATCAGATTGTTTTGTGTCATTTCAGGACACTCATTGGAGGGGTCTTACAGAGTATTCTACAGCCCTAGCCATCTGGGAAAAAAAAGCTTTTAGCTCAAATCACCCGAATTTTAAGGTAATGCTTAGCATATAACTGTTTTTACATGTATGAAAAAATATATTCATAATATCAACTGCTATTTGTGAGGAAATGTAGCGAATCTATAAAGTTGTATTTAAGGGAATTCGTAAGGGGCCAGGCAGTTTTCTGTTTCACATTGGTGTCGGTATTCGAATCTGGACAAAAAGTTTCTAAGGCAGCCAGGTAGGCCATCTTGATAGACCGACAAAACCCACTTCATACGTACCTACCTTACTCAGTATTAGACTTAACGTTTACTGATAGCTGCTTAGTAAATATTTCTAGCTCCATTAATTACTTGAAATATTTCTATCTTAATAACTGTCCTCTACAGACAATCAAACGATTTGATGTATAGCTACCGAATTTGATATTTAGGGGAAGGTTCTGAAGAAAAACCTATTTGTGTCTCATAGAGGAGAAAGGAAGGCTCTTATCAAGAACTTGTCCAACTAAAATGATTACTCACATTTAATTAAATATTACTAATTCGGTTCATGTAAATTTCAAGGTGGAGATGTAAAATAGCAATCCAGACAAACAACAAATTTTACAACGATCAATCTCTTAAGTATCAATCACTTAAATTTCAAAAGTTTTTCAACAAAACTAAGTTTTTTAAAACTTCAAGAGAAATTATAGAATATATATTGACGAATATCTTTTCTGTTATGTGGATTGCTTTTTTATCATATTTATTTACCCAACCCCTCTATCACTTGCAGGATAAGACACAAAGTTAATTTTTATACGGAATAAAACTGGTTTGAATTCAGATTTGACCTTGAGTGGTTGGCTTACAAAGGTTCAAGCAACTCAGTCAGCCCAATTATTTACACATAGGAGAGGTATGAATCTCCCCAGCTAAGCACATTAGCCTCGTCCAGGATTTGAACTCTGGTCGCCAATTCCCCTTTCTACGAAATAACTGTTACACTAAACGAGCCTCTTTTATATTTTATAACATCTTGTTATGGTTAATTACTGAAGAATTGTTTTGCTACCATTATTTCCAACTATAATCCAAGCAAATCTCTTACATGGCGTAGACGAGAGAGTGAGTGAGTGTGTGTGTGTGTAAACAGGGAAACGGGAAGAAAATATCAGATTTTTAAACAAAAACAGTATTTAATATGAATATTGGATTGAGATTTTCGGGAAACTAGAAATCTTTCATTCCAAAAGGGCACAAAGTTCAAATCTGGTAATCGCAATCACAATAATTGAAGATAAGATAGAATTTAGTCAATACATAAATGGGTGACCGCTTAGGAACACCAGGTACTTTTAAGCAGCTGGTAGACATGTGGCTGACCATGTAAGTCTCTTGTAAATAATTAGAATACAAAGCGATTTTCACAAATGAAACCTGAAAACAATTGGGTAGAGAAACGTATTTGTATTGAATAAACAGCAAAATAAATAAGATAATAATAATAATGATGATATTAATAAAACATTACAATTGTCATTTTTCTTTACTTTTTACGATGATTTAGTGTCTAAACCAATATGAATTGTGTATTGGAAACTTAACAAGTATACATATAAGCTGAGTTTTTAAGTTCATAGAAAATTGAAAAGGGTCAGTTAATCAGTATAGAAAGCACAGTTTGAAATTAGACTTAAATCTGACCAGAAAGCCGGTCAGTGACATTGAAAATATATGTTACTAACTGTGCAAAAATGGTAGTTTTATTAGCGCAGTGGGACATAAAATATTGGTTTGCAATGTAGATATTTATACAGAGGCTTTAACTTTTAAAGATACATAAAGAGAATTTATTTCGTGCAAAGAAAATCAGTTGTTACTCTGAAATGATTGAATTATTGGAGTTCAAAACAATGAAATTCAATCATTGTCTCACTACGCCTCAGTCATGCTACACACAAAGAAATCAGGGTGTTGTTTCTGTATTCGTATCCATAAACAAAATCTTTTTTTTTTTCAATTTGAAAGATAATGGTCCGCACGTGGAATCATTTATTAAATGTTATTTAGTTTGGCACAAAGCCAGAAGAGCCGGGCATCCAGTGAGAAGCAAAATCAGAACTACTGTTCATCAGGGGTTGAATAATTTTACAAAAGAGATTAGCACAAAGACACGATAGGAGACCCCATAGTGTCGTGGCTAACGTGACTGTAACATTAAATTAAGCGAGTTTGAACTGGAATCGTGCTATTACATTTCATTTGGGAAAAGTATTAAACCCCTTATTCCCCAGCTATGGGTTAAATAGAACTACTACTGTTCCTCTACAAGGATGGATTCGGAATCAAATATCCCATGAAGGTTAATATGCCATTGACCAAAGAAAGAAAAACAGGCTCGATAACTGATAGCTAGGACGACCGCAAAGATCGAACCCACTACGAGGAGCTAGTAAAATGAGTTTGTCAACTATGTCGCTAAGCCAAGTGTTTTTAAGTTATCACATGTAAATGTAGAAATAAATAAGATCTGATTTTTTTCATGTTGGTCACAGATTTTGGTTTGCATTGAACAAATCAGGATTTTTCAAGTGCTGTACATGATTAAAGATTGTCATAAATCTACTAAGAGCCGAGTTGGCTGGGGCTGTAGAATACACCGACTCCATCTCAGCAGGGGGTGTAACACTCCCCCAATGAGTGTCTTGGGTATGACACTGAAGAATTTGATGGTGAAGCATCAGTAAACCTGGAGCTTTGGGGAATGCGGAGTACCTCTTTATTGCCATCGCTCTAAGGTCCATTCTGGCCCAGGAGTGGTAGCACCTGGTAGAGTCCAATCAATAGCTCAAATAGAACTAAACAGTGTACTTATACTAAACTGAATTGTTTGAAATAGAACTGTTTATATGTATAAAAATGGATTTGGCATTAAATAATCTACAATGGTTGATATGTCATAAAACCCAACCAAACGAGATCATTATAATAATTATTTGAATAAGCATCCACGTCTGTTATTTTAATTCTGATCCCTACCTTTCTGTCAGCGTATTCTTTAGTATTTATCGAGTGGTATACGTCATATGACATATGAAAATATGTCTTATAAGACTGATGGATGCTTCGCTCCAAAAGAAGCTTGAATATTACTCTTCATGAAACTTAAATTTAGATAGCCTCATATTTTGTTTTTTATGACATTTTCAAGCAAGCTGAGCAAATCCTAGGAACTATCCACAAAAATAAATCTGTAAAATTTAATGATTTATTTAGTGGAGAAGGGTGGAGATTGCTTGTGCCGTGGTGGGATCTGTATACAGATTTTAAAAATCATAATTTTTCTCCTGAAAAGATGATTTTGGGTAGATCTTCAGAAAAATCACATTACCTCAATACCACCGAAAATCTTGGGGCCATAATAAAGAAGTATCTTCCGTTAAATTTCTGAATTGCCAAGAGTAATCTAGTCAGTATTTTATGTGGGTGGTTGACGAAGAACAAGCACTCAGAAACCTCATTCGCTCGTTTACAACTAGGTTGGATTTCGTGAAAGTTCTAGTGAATTAATGATATATTTTGATCTGATGCTACTTAACAAAATAATGTCGGTTTTATCATAATGAAATTTTTGGAATCCTTTATATCGTCTACACTTTTTATTGGAAGGTACAAAGAATATTACGATTTAAGTGATCGTAAAGGAGAATATTGAAGATTGTAGAACCTAAGTTGCTGTATTTGTTCTTTAATGGCTAACACACTCATTGTTTTTGCAACCTAGATACAAATTGTCTTGAATCTCTAATGCCGATAAAAATATATACCCGTGAAGACGATCCACTTTTTCACGCTCCCTAAACTGTCGTTATCAGGAAAATGTCTGCGTCGTCCATTTTTCATTTTTCCAATTTGCGCTGAAGAGCTAGTCGAAGCACTCTTCATTTCGTATGTTGAACACTGCTTATCCCATTGGATCTAAGACGTCACTGTAACTACAGCTGAGATGAACAACCTACCGCTGGTGGCATAACGATTACTGTCGTGGTAAATCAACACGGGGACCTTTTTTCAAATCCTGTACAAGGTTGTGTTTCACATCACGCTTTGGAAAGGCATGAATCCTTATCTTCTTCTAGCTATGTATAAATGGTGTGGAAGACTGTGCCCTTTCACCTTAGTGAGGCAACCGATCTAGAAGAATGAAAATTGAATTGAAACAAACAGTGATCAGCTTGAAAATTCATCTTGTATCGCATCTTCCCAGTGGCAGAGGGTTTGGGTAATTATATACTCACAACTTGCGTTCGAACCCAATGTTTAGTGTTTAGATAGATAGATAGATAGATAGATAGATAGATAACTTAAAACTTAATTCAAAAAGAAATTTAAAATAACACAACGTGATGCAAGAAAGCACAAGACTGAGATAGGAAAAAGAGTTACCGAAAGAACAATATATATATATATATATATATATATATATATATATATATATATAAATTAGTCTAGTTTATTTAGTTTTTACATGTGTAAAAATCTGTCGGTTGCACGATTCGTGCATGTGTTTGTACGAAAGATAGAGAGGGGTGGGGAAGAGCACATGAAAATGAATATCTAAAAGGAGAGTAGTTTCTTTTCGGATGCTATGTAGATAAAAGGCAATTTGGAGATGGAACGGTTTTGTTACATATGTGACGGCCGAGACATCGCAATAGATTATCTCCAATGATTGCTAAACCATCGATAATGACTTATGTATTATCTCGTATATTTTTCATTGTCTCGAAAACTAATTTCCCGGATGACTGCGTGCGACAATCTACAGACCTAGCATCCCCTCATGATTTCTATCTGACGTGTGCCCGTAAATAGGTATCGGTGTACCTTTGCTCGACTTTGGTTTCAAACCACAGTGCCGAATGGATGATTGTCAAAATTTTTCAAAATAAATTTAATGGCAGTCAATGCAATAATCTATATTCTGATGAAGTGAGATCTCTAAAATTCAGTTTTACACAACAAAACATGTAGGTTTAATGGGTTTATAATAAATTGTATGAGAGGATCTTTCAAATGATATTCCGGCGAGTGTCAAGGAATTTGGCCAATCATTTTCACAGAAAGATCTACAATTGAATGTTCCTTTTACAAGAAAACAAATGTATTTGTTGAGAAATTAAATTATTGTATTGCACTAATCCGCATATTGTTTAGGGTCTCTGTTTGTTTAAAACCAACATTTGAGATCATGGTTTTACATGTACTTAAGTTACACACACACACACGTGAATGTGTGTGTGCATACATGAAGGTCATTCAATATATAAGAGAATTTTTTAAAAATAATGTTTTCAGAACTTTTTTCCAAAAAGATTAATTCTGCATTGTTTGGGATTTGCTTATATTATTATTTCAATCTCGTAAAAAGTTATGTTTTGAGGCTAATCAAAATATTGGCAAATCGAACAAATTGTTCCAGGATTGAACAGAGGTTGATCATTAAATTTTCGGTGATTGAGAAGTGCAAATCGTGTAAAATTCACTTAAGAATGTGAGATGTGTACGAAAAAGCATACTTAATTCAAAAGATACTTAAAAATGGGCTAAGTATGTTTTTTGCCATTACCAGCATGAGACGAAAAGATAACCCAAGAAATGGAAACAGATTATCCACAAAAGAAAAACTTCTTGGCGTAGCAGTCAGTAAAGAAGATCATGCTGGCAGTCTTCTGGAACATGAAAGAATCCGTTATTACTGATTTCTTTGAAAAAGTTGCAACTGTAAAAAGTACTTCCTATTTCCAAGTCCTTGGTCAAAATTCACCTTTATTGAATGACCCTCGTTTATATATTCTAAAATCAATGAAAGTTAGAAAAGTTTGCATAAAAAAGTGGGAGGTGCCATATGGCAGAGCAGGTATAAAACCTAAAAATATTTGAATTATGAAATCGAAGTTTCATGAGGAGTACACAATCATCAATCGGAAATAACACCAACCGTATAGTGAGTGAGTGACTGTGTGTGTGCTCAAGTATATATATATATATATATATATATATATATATTGTGTGTGATGTCTGCTGGACGCGTTTACTATCAATTGTTTCACATTGAGATGCTCTCTCTCTCTCTCTCTCTCTCATATATATTCTACAATTAATATTTTGAAATTTCGGTAAGATCTGTTAATAATATGCATTCTATTTCCCTCACATTATAAGAAATAATTACCACATTGTTACATTAAATATTTACATACAAACACCTTCTTGCAATTTATGTACACCCTTTATATATATATATATAGCTTAAAATGTATGAACTATATAGATCAGGAAACAGATGCATAAATACCATAGTATAAAGAAAAAAGAAAACGGCAAATATGTTTAAATGTCAAGAAAAAATATTTTGGAGCTTTTACTTTACAGACCTTCTTCTATATCAAGATATTGGTCTTATTACGAAGTCATGTGCTGGCGTATAATTTCTAAAAGATCTACTGAACAGTAAAGAATTCGGTTTAAGGTAAGGATCAAGGGTAAAGTGGAACAATCCAGGGAATGGAGTAGCATCCTCGCCTACACCTCGATGAAGTAGCTTTTGAAAAGGGAACCTTCGGGTCACCCTTGACTAATGTCGCCAACTTTACTTACTAATTGAATAAAATCTGCTATCCCTTCGTGTAGTGTAATTTTGTTTCGTTTTTCTAATTCTAAAGAAAATATTTCTTGTTTCCTGTGATGTTCCTCTGCACTACCAATGGTAATGAATGATATAATATCTTCTCAGCAATTTCTAAGCGAAGAAATTTCTTGACGGCCGGTTCCTCTAAGGTTGCTATATACTCTCAATACCATTCGACGATCTATCTTGTTAGGCGTTTCAAAACAAAGAAATTTCTCATCGGCCAAGTAGTTATATGATCAGTCTTGCAAGTTATAAAAAGCAAAGTAGAATGAAATATTTTTCTGAGATCCATGGAATTTTTCAGAAAAATTCTTCTCAGACAGCGATTGAAAATATAATTTTAAGTTGCAACAAGACAAGATCTTTAAATAACATCTAAGTGTAACGTAAAATGAGGCGTAGATTTATTGGCTGATTTGATAAGTATTGCCTCCACCTGCTAATATGCTTTAAGCGACTTTGCTGAGTGGTATCAGTTACCGCTCAAAAGTTCTGCCGTGTATTTGACTGTGCATATATGTGCATAGTCGATCAGCTCGGTTTACATAATCTGAATGAGTCATGCATGATTTGCTTCTTTGTTCATTCTATATATCATTATCTTTTGCTAAATGACTTTATGAAGGAGAGAAATGAAACTCTTCCGTTTGTTGCAATTCTTGTTTTTATGTTGAAATTCATCCAACTTAAAAGAATATTCAGAATAAGTTTTTGTATTTTCTATTGTGCTATCTTTGTAAGGTATCATGTAAACGTGTTAAAATCGACCTCAGTCAACTCGCACATAGGCGAGCTTTACGTAACGGTTATCGTCCTAGGATACGGAATCGGTGAAATTACTTAAAATTCACTAAAGAGACTGAGAACGTTCACCTCGCCCTAATACCCTTGAGAAAGGTATGGATCCATCTCACCTTCATCCCATCTATGGATATATAGTAGGACAGGCTGTTTTCTTTATCTTTTATAAAGAAATCTTGTAAATGGGAAACTCTAAATTCGAAACCATTTGTACTCCTCATTAAAACTGACTTGGTGTCACATCCTGCTCTCGGCGGTGAGATTGGATAAATATGTGCTCACATATAAAGATATATATTTTTATACCTATTCATGCATATATCACTTGGATTCTCATACGTACCTATATATCTGTAAGTCTATTTCACTCTGCTCATTACCTCCCCACCTTTTTGTTACAATCCACTCATATCTGTTATTGTCTGTTCCAATCTATCCAAGTCGGTTCCTATACATCTACATATACTCATATTTACCGTGGGCTGTAAATCATATATCTATATCGCTTTGCTCGTACTTGTCTACGTATTTATCCCAGTGTGTTCCTTGCTGTCGTAGACTGACAATTCAGTGATTAGAAAAATAAATAGATTAAAACATTCAAAATGAAGGAAAATAAGAGTCAGATATGACAAATATTTGTATTTGTTAGATAATTCTGCGTCGACATTATATAAATAATTACCATATTAATGACATTTCCAAATATCATTAATACAAATATTTGCAAAGATCTCTCAAGTTACAAAGATGATATTTATTATGGTTCAGAGAATAAATACTGAAGCCTTTTGTCATCGCAGTTATTATTGTTGTTGTAACAACAACAAATACAAGAAATAAATCCGGAATTACACAACGATTTGTTTACTGGTAGCAATAAATGGTATTTTGCACATTGTTTGAATGTATTAATATCTTTTCAGGCGTGTGGATCCGCATATGTTTGGAATAACATTGATATTGCCGTCATTTTTTTTTAAATAGAGAAACCTAAAATATAGGTTGATTTTTTTTTAGAAAATGGGTAACAGTAAATGTAAAGAATGTGATTAATAGTACAAAATTAATTGTGCCTCTTTCAAGCAGAGAATGCGATTTTGTATATTTTTAGTTCGGTTTCTTTGTTTATTTGCGTATCAACCTTCATGGGTTAAGTAATGTCAAAGCTATCCTTGTAGAACCGCAGTGATACTATTTAACCCATGGCTGGGGAAAAACTGAGTTCATTTCTTTGTCACGAGTACTGGTAAAAAAGTGAACGTGGCTGGAGTTTAAACTCATTTACTTCGAGGTCACAGTTCAACACTTTCGCCATTACTTTACGGGGACTTTCCCTTTGAATATGTTTGTTAACATCAGTGTATGTCTGTGGCTATTTACGTTCATGACACTGTGCGTCTGCATCTCTCTACTTCTGATTATGATTTTGTCCACTCCAAGGTCAAAGAAGGTAAGAACATTGACAAAACTGACACTTAATGCCTGTAACATGTTACTATTTTCTCAACATAACTGAATAATGATCGTTTCTTCAACAGTAAAAAAGGTCACTGATTTTTTTTTTCGAAGATAAGCATTACAGTTATGTATGTTTTAATAAACATATCGTATATCTTCTTTTTTTTTTTTTTTTTTTTTTTTACTTTCCTGTTGGTTTTGTGTAATGTCAGTCCAAATCCTAAATCTTTCAAATAATTTCTACATTTATTCGATTCAGATTTAAATTCCATCATTCGTAAAGAATTTCATAAAAATTAATACATTCTCCATGTTCGTGTTTCACTTCATACTAATGCCCTTAAGTAAAGCATGAATCCATCCCTTCTCCCACTCCCATCTTTGGGTAAATAGTAAAGCAGACTGCATTCTTTAGTCTTAAGCAACCATTCTAGGAAAAGGAAAACTGAATTCAAACCAGCTGTTCTTCACTTCAAAATTAACGTATCACACCGGCCCGTGACGGAGAGTTTTGAAAAATACATTTTACTTGATAATCCAACATTGTATGTGTATATATATATATATATATATATATATATATATTGGAGAGAAAGAGATTTGGGAGGTGCAAATATGTACGACAGACGGGTCTGAGGAAAAATCAACAAATATAAATTGTATTTGAAGTGATGCAGCTGAATTCACTTCTATTATTTTCACTTTCTTTGTCTTTCTTTCACTCTCGTTCTTACCTTCTCTCATACTCCTTCTTTCACACTCGACAGATTTTTCTCTCGCTCGCTCACAATCTTTTATTTTCCTTTCTTTCCTTATCCTGATCAATAAAACTTGATGATTACTCATCAAAACTATTCAGGATTGCCTCAAAAGACCAACTCTTAAACAGACCGCTAATTTTAGCAACATGATCAAACATACAGCAACAATTTTATTTCAAAGGCTTTGTTCATTTTTTTATTAATCGGTTTCTTTTTTACTGTTCTTTTATAGACAACATGGTTTGACTACCGTTAAATATTTTTCTCCAGACAGAGAACTGGACAAGAGTCAAATCAGCATACTTGTTTTAAAAATATAAAATACTCTCTTGTTTAGGTGTCTAATTTTTTCCATAAAAAGGCATTCAATTTTTGGTCTAAACGAAAGTTCCTAACAGCAACGCTTGTATTTAATCTCTGGAGAGGTTGTCACTAGATATTTTGTCAATACATACGATACAATATAAGATACAAAATGCCCGCCAGCTGAGACTGCATTTTCGACACATTTAAATCTACTTGCCAAATCCACCTTGGAATATTCTTGACTCTTATGGATGACAACCCTGATTTTAATTTGCTTTTTTTTCTTTTTTTTTTTTTTTTTGCTGATCTTAAAAAATTCGTCTCGACTGACGCATAACACATTTCTGTACCTTCGACGGATATTCTCAAAGAGATAACCTTCTTCAGTTAATAAAACACGATGACTACTCTCTAGTTCCGTCTTATATTAAGTCCTGCAACTCCAAAAGATGCATAGATTATGTCAGTAATACACTAAAAAATACTGTATCTAGTAGTTTCAAAGCAAGATATTTCAATGAATACTTTAAAAAAATGGGTACTTTCAGTAAAAGTGAGTTCTTGATAAATTATTAACAAATAATGAAAATATATACTTGAAAGACTGCTGTGCTTAGAATTCATTTAATAGTGGAGATGAAGGTCAGAATGAAATCATACCGATGATAATATAATTAGTATTTCGAATTAATTAGTGTATATATATATATATATATATATAGATATATATATATATAGATATAGATATAGATAGAGAGAGAGGGAGGGGGAGAGGTGAGAGAGAGAGAAAACCAAGACAGAAGGAAAAATTATGTTTCGCTATAAAAAGATATGAACTCTAGTACTCCTAACAAATAATTTTCATTCAGTTATAGAGTTTCGGGTGTTCCAATCTAATACAAATGATTTATAAATAATATGATTTAAAACAACTATTATGATTTGATGGTAATAATCATTTAATTGCACATAATTACATGGTTTCAAACATTCCTATCCAATAGTAAAAGTTGCCCAGTCGTCTGCACCTCAGCAGAGGGGTAAGATCCCCCCAATTAGTGTCCTGGATATGACACTGAATAATCTGATGGTGAGGTTCCAGTAATGCTGGGACTTTGAGGAAGGCGGAGCACCCCTTCATTGCCATCGCTCCCAGGTTCACTCTGGTCCGGAATGGTAGCACCTGATAGGGCCCGATCTGTGCGTTAAATAGAACTAACTGCATACTTATGCTAAACTGAACTGTTTGACTAAACTGAATAGCTTACAATAGAAATGTCTTTGAGAATTAAACTGTACTTACATTTAAACAGCGTGCTTATGCTAAATAGAATTGTTTTTGAAATTGAAACCGTACTTACAGTAAACTGAATTATTTAATATAGAAATGTTTTGACATTTAAGTATGTAAACTAAATCTGTACTTATACTTAGCTGAATTAGAACTGTTTGAATAAACTGAATATCTTGAAATAGAAATGGTTTTGACAATTTAATTGTGTATTCATGCTAAACTGAATTGTTTGAAATAGAGCTGACTATTAGTATAAAAATGGATTTGGCGTTAAATAACCTACAAATGTTGATATGCCATAAAACCCAACCAATAGTAAAAATTTTAACTGATCTATATGACTCATATTTAGGACCCTAACATGTACTACTACAACGAGTCAGAATGGACCTGGGAGTAATGTCATTAAAGGGATACTGCATACTCTCACAAAGCTCCAGAACTGGCACTTCATCACCTGATGCTGTTGGGTATCATACACAAGACATTCTATGTGTGTATGTGTTTGTGTATACATATCAATATATATATATATACGCATGCCTATGTATGTATCGGTTTATTTGTTTAATAGCATCTCAACCTTTGTAGGTTATTTAATGCCAAAGCCATTCTTGTAGGACAGTAGTCCCGTTATTCAATCCATAGCTGGGGAAATAACGGGTTTGGTTTGGTTTGGTTTGGTTTCTTTGTTTAATGGCATATCAACCTTTTATAGGTTATTTAATGCCAAAGCTATTCTCCAAGAAGAACAGTAGTGGTGCTATTTAACCCATAGCTGGGAGGATAAGGGGGTTCATACCTGTCCCAAGGCTATTTGCCCGAAAGTGAACGTAATAGCGCGACTGGAGCACGAACTAGCTTTACTACGATTCCGCAGTCGATCGCTTTAACCATTACACCACGAGGACACCCCCTAGGAAATAACGGGGTTCCAACCTTTCCGAAAGCGTACTTTTTCGATGTCACATTGTAGCTGGTTAGCCACTACGCCGTGGGGACTATATATATATATATATATATATATATATATATATATATATATATAGAGAGAGAGAGAGAGAGAGAGAGAGAGATATCATCATGTCGCGCTATCAGCACGGATATTCCTGACTCTCTCTCGTCACACCTCCCTATCGTCCATTGCTTTCGGCAGATCCTCATGGCTACATCCCGTATAGGCGCAGAGCTGCTGTATTTAGGTTCGAGCTGGACGTCCTGCTTTTGCTCGTCCATGTGAAGGGGTCCACAGGAGTACATCACTTATGAGCTCGTCCCTACTTCTCTAGCAGTGTCCCACGTGTCTGATTCGTCTGATTTTCATAGTTTTCGTGATGGGTGGTAGGTGGCCGTAGAGCAGCTGCTTTGTGGGGTGCTGTCTCCACGACTTCTTCAATATTGTTCGCAGCATTCTTGTGTCGTTGCTGTCAAGCTTTTCCTCCATCCGTTTAGTCAGCGTCCATGTGGTGCATCCATATAGCAGTATAGACACGATCACTGCTTAGAAGAAACTGCGCTTCATTTTATCGGTCAGGTCTGCCTTCCATATGACCTAAAGTCTATTGATAGCTGTCCATGCCTTTGCTAGTCGCGCGCTGATGTCTGTCTCGGTTGATGAGACTGCTCCCTAGATAGGTGAACTTGTCAACTAGTTTCAGAGAGCTACCGTTTAGTGTGGAGATGTCGCCTGTTTGATTAAAGCACATATATACCGTTTGGTCTGCATTGACTTGGAGACGATACCTGCAGCAGCTCGTTCCAGACTATGTAGCAGGGTTTCGACTCGGGCGGGTGCATTTGCCAGAAGCGCTATGTAGTCGGCGTCGGTAATTGTTTTTGCGGGGTACCTTCTGCTTCTTTCTTTTGTTAGCTTGAAACTGTTTTCTTTTATGTTATCAATAGATGTTCTAAGTACGTAGTCTAGACAGACGATAAATAGGTATAGGGCTAGTGTGTCTCCTTGTAGTACTCCTGCTACTATGCTGAAGTAGTCCGTGTCTCCATCCGGAGAACGGACTTTTACTTTGGTGTTTCTCTAGACCATCATTATGGCTGTGACGGTTTCTTTTGGTAGGCCGTAGGCGAGAAGAATTTGCTCCATCTTTTCTCTGTGAACGGAGTCAAAGGCCTTAATAAAGTCAACAAATAATATTGTTGCCAGTAGGTTTTTTTTAGTGTACACATTCAAGAATTCGATGGATAGTCAAAATTTGTGTGCTCGTGGATCTATTTCTCCTGAAGCCATTTTGGTTCTTCCTAAGTATGTTATCAATTTTCGGTTCTATGCGGTTGCGTAGTAGGGCATTGTATATCTTGGCCGCTTTGGACGTGAGTGTTATACCTCAGTAGCATATATATATATATATATATACATATATATATATATATATATATATATATATATATATTCAACCTTAAGTATATATATCTGAACTGCTAACTCGTATACAATCAAAATTACTTCATACAAGTAAAAACTATTGACCACGAAGATTACTTAAGTCCAAAAAAACTTTTAAAAAATCTGTTGAAGAATAAATTTCTTAGAGAAATGGAAGAACCAAGTGCCGGATCTTGTTAAATGGTTTGTTCTTCTTGTCCTTGTATTTCTTTCGTTTCGAGTAGACTTCTTTGACAATACACATACACACATATATAGGAACTCGAGTGATTTTTATACTCAAAAAGGAGTTAATTTTTGTACAAAAAATAGGCTCGAGAAGCTGTAAGTTTGTATCTGTATATTTGCATTTGTTAACCAGTCGTTGCATTCACGCTAAGTTTTAAACTTCGAGATAATTCGCAAACCACATATTTGACTTGCCCATAAAAATTTGAAGGATTAAAGCCCGAAATAATTTTAGAAATCTTTTTCCTTTTAAAAATATTAAAGATACAATCCTTTAACCAATTAGTTTCATGGATAAATCATCAAGTTTGTCATCTAATTTTGTTATATACTGACTCTCGACCGTACCGTCAATCAAGAGATGCACCTGTGTAAATAAGCAGAAGAACAGCGGAAGCAGGTGAGCGTTAGAAAATAATATAACCAGGTGCCCGGGTGGTTCGAGTCAGTTGGAGACAGGATGCCGAAATGTGAACCAGCTGCAGATTGAGGGCTTTGGGCCCTTAGTGACCCCCGGTTGAGCAACCCAAGCCAAGATGCGAAAGAAGTGCTGCTATGGTCGAGAGAAGAACTTGGGTCAATATAGCAGTCCGTCCTTGTCTCTCACACACAACAAACATGACCTTTTCGAAAATAAAGTATGAGAGATTTATATTTTTATAAAGAAGTATATTCATTCGTTATTGAACTCGTCATTATCAGTGTGTGTGTGGGGGGGTTCATGGTGTAACGGTTATCGTTGCAGAAAATAGATACGGTGACCAGGGTTCAAACCCGGAACGTTATTTTGTTTCCACCTCTGCACGAATACCCATGGGGAAAGTATGTATCCAGCATTTCTCCCTCTAGTGATGGCAAAATAGTAGAACAGATTGGGCTCTTACCATTGCCTTGGTAACCGGTCTTAGAAACTGAATTCAGAGCTGATAAACTATGTTTAAAACAAACCATATACATTCATATATATATCATTAGCGAGCATAAAGATCAAAACGATATTTTGAAAAGGTCTAGATGTGAAATAGCTTTTTATTTTAAAGCATCATAGAATATTTTATCAAGAAAAAATAAGGATATAAATGTAAATTATATAATTCCAAAATATTATTATAAAAATATGTTTATTGAGCTTTATATCTTCAACTCCTCTGCTATCTCACGCAAATTCAATTTACGATCAGCCAAAAAAGTTTGCAGAGTTTTTTGGTATTTTTCAGAACAGCTGCCGAATTTGGGTGATCCGAGCGTTCAGCAACATTTGTGTCTCTACAACGGCGTTTAAATTCAGCATACCACCTCTTAACCGTTGTTTCCGGCGGAGCAGTGTTCGAATAACACTTATCAAGCCATTGATTTTCTTGAAAAGTATATTGTCCTATTAAAAAGAAATGCTTTATCAATGCACGAAATTCAGTTTTTTCCATTGTTTCAAAAAATTTGCAACAGTAGCTTCACTCAAATGACTGTAATCTGTAAACTAATAATCCGATTGAGCTCAAATTTTGACGCGTGCCATTTGAAGTTGACGACTTTATGAAAATTATATGATTTTTTTTTATTTTATTAGTGGTGCCATCTATATGTCAGGCACGAGGCTCACATCTACATGTATATATATATATATATACATGAATATATATGCGTACATATATTCACATCTACATGAATATATATATACGTACATATACTCACGTCTACATGTATATATATAATAGGTACACATCTACATGTATATATATATATATATATATATATATACACACATCTACATGTATATATATATATATATACACACATATCTACATGTATATATATATATATATATATGTACACACACACACACATATATACACAATGTGTATTACACATCTACATGTATATATATATATATACACACACATCTACAAGTATATTTACATACACATCTACATGTATATAAACCTGTATATATACATACGCATCTATATATATATATATATATATATACATACATGCATGCATCTATACATATATATATGTATATATACACACACACACATATATATATATATATACACATTTCCATTTAAAAGCAAAACCTCTAAAAATTAATCATATTTTTGCAATAATATTTATTTCAGCAGACCCTATATTTTTTTAAATGTTAGACCTCTCCCTTCGGACAAAGAATAAGATTATTTCTTTATCTGAAGATGCAGATATGACGTTTTAAAAATATACGGTGTGTTGAAATAAAAATTATAGCAAAAAAGTATGAGCAATTTCAAAAGGTTTTTCTCATATATGGAATCATCTGCTCAGTATTTTAATTTATGATTATTTTACATGATCAAACAGGAGACATCTCCATACTAAACGGGAGCACTCTGAAACTAGTTGACAAATTCACATACCTAGGAAACAGTCTCATCAACCGAGACATCAACACGCGACTAGCAAAGGCATGGACAGCCATCGAGAGACTATTGGTCATATGAAAGGCAGACCTGACCGATAAAATGAAACGCAGTTTCTTCCAAACAGCGGTCGTGTCGACACTACTATATTGATGCAGTACATAAACGCTAACTAAACATATGGAGAAAAAGCTTGACGGCAGCTACACAAGAATGCTGCGAGCAATATTGAACAAGTCATGGAGGCAGCAACTGACAAAGCAGTAACTGTACGGCCACCCACCACCCATCACGAAAACTATCAAAATTAGACGAACTAGACACGCGAGACACTGCTGGGGAAGTAGGGACGAGCTCATAAGTGATGTATTCCCGTGGACCCCTTCACATAGACGAGCAAAGGCAGGACGTCCAGCTCGAACCTACATACAGCAGCTCTGCGCCTATACGGGTTGTAGCCCTGGAGACCTGCCGGAAGCAAATCCTAAATATATATATATATATATATACACCTGGACAAAAATATAAGACCATACTCAAAAATATAGAAAAAGATATTGTTTACGATATTTAAATTATGAAAATCAGATATATGAAACTTAAGGCATAAAGACAATTAAATTTAAAATAAAAAAATGAATTGAAATTTCCTCATATGTATCGTAGCATTTATACTAAATTAAAAAAATGACATAGATATAAAACCAATGAGCAGATCTATAGAATATAATGGCAAATTTTTTATTTAATATTTTGTAGATCCGCGGATAATTTCAATAACTTCAAAAATTCGGCTAGGCATACTATTATGTTATATATTATAGATAAATTTAAGAGACATTTAAATTCAAAATAAGAAGACATTTTAATTCCTTTTTATAAGTATATCAACATTCATGCCAAGTTTTAAAATTCATGACAAATATAAGACCACCAATAAAAACTAAAGTAAAAAGTACTTAATTTAATTGAAAAATTTATTATATATAGTCTACGTAATATAAAAGCTATTAAAATTGTAATAATTAAAATACTAAAAACATAAATGACTAAAAGAACTAAATTATCTCAATTTGAGAAAGGCAAGATTCCAGCTCAGAAAAAGCGGCGGAAAATCTCAGAGATAAATTTCGAAGGCCTTTGGACGCAGTAAAACCGTTATATGCAATTACTTGAAAAGTCCAAATAAGTATGGAACAAGAAAACCGACTTGCAGACCAGAAAAATTATCACCACCATTCAAGAGAGAAATTATTCACAAAGTAAAAAGAAAACTTTGTCAATATCAAAAATATGGAAATCTCTAGTGAATGCTCTTTGTAGTACTTGAACAATGAGAAAGCCTTTAAACAACGAAAAAATTAAGCATAAGAAAAAATTCATCGTCCAAGATTAACTATAAAAGACAAAGAGAACAAAAGGAATATGCTCGTCAATATCAAACCATGAGAGCGAAAGAATGGCGAAAAAGTGTTTTCTCGGACGAAAGGTAATTCAATTTATACGGTCCCAGTGGCTTTCAGAAGTACTGGCACTCAAAAAAATTTTCCAGAAGAGAATTACTCAACAAGGCATAGTGGAGGAGGATCTCTTATGATCTGGAGGGGGGTTCTCATCTTTAGGAAAACTGAAACAACAATTTGTCAGTGGTTTACAAAAAGCAGCCGATTATTTGAAGTTTATGAAGGAGGTCGACACTACTCAGCAATTTCTGAACACAAAAACGCAATCTTAGACGCATGGGAAAATACCTTCGGTTCAACTTCAGAAACTCGTTGATAGTACTCCTAGCTGAATTTTTGAGGTTATCAAAACTAACCACGGATCTACAAAATATTAAATAAAAAATTTGCCTTGATATTCTATATATCTACTCATTGATTTTATATTTATGTCAAAACAAAATTTTAAAATTAAGTATAAATGCTAATATACATATAAAAAAATTGAAATTTCTTCATATTTTAAATTTAATAGTCTTTATGCCTTATCTTTCTTTATCTGATTTTCATAATCTAAAAGTTATAAACAATATCTTTTTCTTCATTTTTGAGGGTGGTCTTATATTTTTGTCCAGGGGTGTATATATATATATATATATATATATATATATGCATACATACGTATATATACGTAGATATATATGTGTGTGTGTGTGTATATATATATATATATATATATATACACATACATACAAATCTATCTTTTCAACACACATACATATATATATACACACACACACATATGTATATGAATATATATACTTCTATACACACACACACATATATATATATATACAAATATATATACTTCTATACATATATATGCATATACATCCCTCTCTCTATGAACGGAACAACAACAAATTTTTAAATAATTTTTACTTGAAAAAAATTGCATATACTTTTACGAAATTTCCCCAGAATATTACAACGTATGTATTTATTACATATAGTTTTCTAAATTTTTAGAGTAAATAAATTGTGAACTAAAAAAAACAAAAATGTACATTTTGCCATAATCGAAAGATAAGGAACGTTGTTGAATTATAGTAATTTAGGTAATTTTTAAACAACTGAATTGCTGATTTTGATTTATAGTCAACTGTCATACATCGTTACAACTATTTTTAAGCAAGATGTGGATGAAAGCACGTAATTGTTTAAATCAAGAAGAAAAGCTCATTTTAGCAAATCATGAAGAAGGCAAACCGTATTCTGAAAATGCTGGCAACGTACGAAGGTCAAAAAGCGTTGTTTATCATGTAATCAGTAGATTTAAGGCTGACAAGACACTTGAACCAAAACCGAGAACTGGCAGGCCTCCGGTTACTACCAAACGGGAAATCGGATAATTGTTAGATTTTCTTTAAAAGACAGTTTCGATATAGCAACGTCTATTTCTCGTAGACTTTGTGAGCAAACAGGAAGGCCACTCTAAAAAAAATACTGTTTCTCGTAGATTAAATAAGGAAAAATTAGCAGCTCTGATTCCGTGTCGCAAACCTTTGACTTCAAAGAAAAATCAAAAGTTTCGTCCTGACTTCGCTATTTAGGATATCCTGTGGACAGAGGAACAATGGAATATGGTTCACTTTAATGATGAATCTAAATTCAACTTGTTTGGATCTGATGGTAAGAGGTTTGTCAGACGTAAAAATCGGGAACGCTTATCTCAATGCGTTTAGAAAGCTGTGAAATTTGAAGGGGGAGTGTAATGGTGTGAGAGATGATTTCTTCAGCGGGAGTAGCACCCATTGTTCGTTTTCACGGTAATATTAATACCAGTGTTTATGAAGAACTTCTTCGCCAGCATGCTCTTCCTCATTTACGCAAAGAGACAGTTGAAACTCCAATATTTATGCCATAAAGCTAAAGTTTTTCTGAAGAGGAAGAAATAGCTGTTATGAAGTGGCCATCACAAAGCCCTAATCTGAATCCTATAGAGAATGTATGGAAAATCATAGGAGAGAAAGCTCACAATCGAAATCCTACAAATATTGATGATTTATGGGGTTTCTGAAAAAAGAATAGGAAAGTATCACTACCTCCGTTTGTAAGAAGTTATTGGCTCATGTGGTCGAAGATTCAATGAGGTAATCCAATGCAAAGGAAAATTCACTAAATATTGAATTTTTCTTTATATTATAAATTGATCTAACAATGACTTATGATGCGTTCCTTAACTTTTGACCAGGGCAAAATGTATATTTTTGTTTTTCAGTTGACAATGAATTTACTGTCAAAGAAAATTTAGAAAACTTTATTGGTAATAAATGCATATATATTCCAAATACATTTTGTGAAAATTTCGTAAACGTAACCGCAAATTCTTTCAAGTAAAAATCATTTAAAAATTTGTTGTTGTTCAGTTCCATAACTTATGACCGTTACAATATATATATATTCATACATATATACATATACGAGAAATTTGTAGAAAGTTGGATAAATCAAACTCTTAACTCAGATTTAGATGTGTGATATTTCGTTCAGGCTTTATTTCAT